>JANRMT010062829.1:39238261-39281922 GCA_026402145.1 Polypterus bichir lapradei
GAATAGTTTTACTGTCAAATAATGCAAAGAGTACGCGACTCGTGTTTTGCCCTAATTCTGGGCTCATCAGGCGTACACACTCACTGCACCCCCTCTCGTCGATCGGTCAGCGTCGAAGCCTCTTTACGTTGCGCCACGCCGTGTGGTTTGTTTATTTGACAGCATGTAGATCGGAGTAATTACATTCATGGCATTTGTAGTCTGAATCACAATCTAATTGTATGGGTGGTTACCTACTAGGTAACGCTTGTGGTTGGTCTGCTAGTCGGCAAACATCCGCCACGGTGCCCTCTTCAGTTGTAAGAAGCAGATCATAGAATGTTGCATAGTTTTACTGTCAAATAATGCAAAGAGTACACGACACGTGTGTGGTTCGTTTAATTGACAGCATGTAGATCGGGGTAATTGCAGTACATTCATGGCATTTGTAGTCTGATGTATTGTTGCATGTGGGATGACCTGTGTGTTAGAAGAAAGAGATCTCAGACTGGCCGCCCTGTATGTCAATCAAGTGGCAAACACCATAGGGCGGATATATGATAGACTAACATTTAAAAATTTTTTTGAATGCAACGTGATCTACCGGTCGATTGCAATCGACGTATTGGGCACCCCTGATCTAGTTAGTTGTGGTAATAAGAGCGCAGAAAGCACAATGTGTCCAGCGTGCGGTCGTCTAGCCGAGAGCGCACCTTAGTGCAGAGTACGCCAGCTGCTGAGAAAGCATGCTCTGCCTTCACAGAAGTAGGCGGCACAGTCATCAGATGCTGATACATTTGTTCTAAACAACTCCGAGCTTGCCGTTGCTCTGAAACACCGCCATTTCAGCTTTTACTGATGCGTCCAGTTTCTTGTCATCATTCTGTGATAGCAAGTTTCTTGGCACGGATAATGCGGAAGCAACAGACTGATGCATTGCAATTTCAAGTTGCTGTTCAAAGCTGTTGTCTAACAGACGCCAAGGAAGTCTGCCCCGTCCCAGCATTCGTGAGCTGCAGAGTGCAGACTCCTCCCAGTCCACTGTGCTCAGTCTTAGTGGGAGCCAGGAGACTGACGACTGCTGCTGGTCTGTTGTTGACTGAATTAATCGGCAACACACTACACCGTAGGCCAAAAAACCATGACACGTAATTATTTTCAACTATAACTCTGCTATTTCTTGATCAATTTTTACACTTTTTACACGCTATATATGCGAGCTTGGCCGTTCCCAGTTTCCTGGGAATTATAGCAGTTTCATTCCCGGGAATGCGGGAATGAAAAATGTCCAGGAATCCTGATTTGCAACAGTTCTTTCAGGAATACCACTGTAGTGTGCAGTGAGAATCTAATGATATTTTGATTTAAGAAAAAATTCTGGCTCTACACAGTGAATTTTTGTGCAATTTAAGGAGTGATTTTTGTAAGTAAGAAGCATCCATCTGTTTTCAGAAAGTAAGCCCTGAACCCAACAAGCAGAGTGCAATCCCTTTGTCAAAACATGTCTCTGTATACATCTTGCTTAAGAATGTTCAGCCTTTACTTATAAAGTAAACACTTTTGAGATATTTTAAGAAAGTAGTAGTGAGATAAAAGAAATACATATATTGCCAATTTAAATACAAATGTAATGTTTAACATAAACCAACATTAGGCTGTGGAATTTAAGTAAAGTGAAAAAATGTTGTAGTATAAAGACATTTAAATAAAAAAAGTAATGTTTGGGGATGAACACAGAATTAAAATTATTTTTTTATTTTATAACTGTAAGTATATATCTAACAAGTTAAGGGAGTAAAATGGTACAACATTTACTTAGATGAGTCTGTATATTTTACTGATCTCTGTCCAGCTAGCAGTTTCATCTGTTCTTTCATGTTATTTGTCAGAAAAGTCACTTTAGCTCTTTCCTGCAAAGCTGTAATCAAAAGTTGGTAAACTAAATCTTGTAGGTGCTCGGCCACAGTGCAGTTTTAACTGAATCAGTCTAAAGATTAGGAGATGATGATGACCCCAAACAGCTAAGATGCATATGCACCAGTAGCAGTGTTCTGGTATTCTAGTGTCTTCACTGTCTTTACTAACACATTCAGGTTATATTTGACTGATGGTAGTTATTCATCCATCTGTAGCTTGACAATCTTGATTTTATTTATTTTTTGTAAAATATTGTTGAGATACTTTCTCTCAAGTAGTACCATCTAAAACGCAGAGGTTTTGTCATGTTGTGCTACTTGACTTCCTTTGAGCTTCAAAGTACACATTTGTGCCCTGATATTCTTCTGTGTAATTTCCTGACAAAATGTGGAATTAAATGTGTCCTCAGCATTTCCGTGCCATGAGTCAAAAAAACAGTCCTGCACTCAGGATATTATTTCCACCGTGCACAGTTTGAATTAGGTTCTAATGTTGGTATCTTTTGGTCAATGGCCATCCTCCACATTTGGGCCTTCACTTTGGCAACTGGATATAGTTGCCTTTTTTGCACTCTGGTACCAGTCTGTCAGAACCTCTAGTTAGCATTGCACAGGAAGCTGGAAGTTTCTTTTCAAGTTTGACAGCTCCCTTTCAGGTGTGAATTTGCCCCCGATTGTATAGTACTTTTTCCAAAAAAATGAAGTTAATTTAATATAGTTCAGGTTTAGAAATCTTAAGTGAACACCAAGCCTAGGAACAATATGTACCATCATTTTGTGTTTATTTTTATGTCATCTGTCTACCATACCAACTTGCATTCTACACGCAGGGAAACCTGGTTAAGTACACTTTTATTTTTTTTTATTTTTATTTAATTAATAATACAGTAAAAGAGAGACTAGATGTGATCTCTTAAATTCAGGGCAATTTAAAACTTAATTTGGGACTGATACAGAAGATTAGTACATTGTGTCTTTTCTAGTTTGCATAGCAGAAGCGTCAGTGTTACAAGGACTTGTTATATACCTGTATATTCCTCTCTACAAGCTTTCTCTCCAACTGTCAACTTCCTAAGGGACTGTGTCCATACAGCATATGTATTCATGAAGTTTTCTTTGACCATACCACTGCACTTCAGAACAGGTCATCCACCTGAAGCTAAGCATGTTTGGGCCCAGCCTGTCCTTGGATGGAAAATCGTCTAGGAATAGCTAGGGTTGGTGAGGCCAGCAGGGGTCACTTATCCTCTGGACTATGTTTGGATCCCAGTGCCCCAGTGCAATGACTGTGACACTGTACTGTAAATATGGCTCCTTCCTTCAGATGAGACGTAAAACCGAGGTCTTGACTCTCTGTGGTCTTTAAATATCCCTGGGCATATTTCGAAAAAAGTAGGATGATTTCAATGTCTGGGCTAAAATGCCATTAACAGACTTGTCCATTTTAGTGCCTTAATCATCCCCTGTCTCCAATTGGTGATCACACCCTCCCCTTTACCTACTAACAGCTAATGTCTGGTGAGCGTGACAATCTGTGACATTCGAGTTTATTCTTTTGCCTTACCCGTTTTAAAAAAAAAAAAAAAAAAAAAACTTAACAGTTTGTTGTCACAAAAACATGCATAGAGTGGTTTTCTATTTGGTGAACAAACATATGTCTGACAGAGCTTGAAAATAAGACCAGAGAGGAATAGCACTGCAGTGGAGGTCTTTAGTCATTAGTATGTTCTCCCCCACAGAGCTGTGCTGTCTGCTTGCTGGTAAGCTGCCAGGATCTCTGCTGATTTTGGCTGCACTTTTTAGTAGTTGTGTGCGGTTGCTAAAGCAGCTGAGCTGCTTTATAAACCGAAGGCATGCTTGCTTATCCTATACTTCCACATCCTGCTATCTGTTTGTTTTGTTGGCAGAATGGTCTATCTTTTTCCATCCTTTTTCTGGTGTGCTAAGGGCAAACTACATCCAGACCACAGTATGACAACAGTGCCTTTCTGCCACGTCTGATCCCAAATATGCTGAAAAGCTGAATAAAACAACCAGGCCTGTACTAAATGTACAATGAGCTAAAGCTGAGGTTATCAATTAGTCATGTCCTTGTAAAACTCCTGTGAGATGAGTAACCCCAAATGTGAGACACTGCCTCCAGTTGAAGCGTTCACAAAGTGTTTTGTCAGATGAGAATTAGCCTACGTCGGGGTGGTCATCGGTGATGTGGGAGGAGTGTGGGTTGCTTTTGTTTTTCTCTCTCTCTTTGTTTTCTTCCAGCATTTTACTATGGACATTCACATATTTACATTTAAATCAAAACATGTTTATGTGCAAAAGTTTGATAGAAATAATATATTTTTTCTTTCAAAAATTTGATCACAAAAGAAAAAACAAAACAATAAAATAACCAACATCATTTACAATTTATCTGTGCAATGAGATTGTCTGTTAAATGAGAATGATGAGTCATTGTCCAACCCACTATATCCTAACACAGGGTCACGGGGGTATGCTGGAGCCAATCCCAGCCAACACAGGGCGCAAGGCAGGAACAAATCCCGGGCATGGTGCCAGCCCACCGCAGGGCATACACACACACACACACACACACTAGGGACAATTTTTAGGATCGCCAATGCACCTAACCTGCATGTCTTTGGACTGTGGGAGGAAACCGGAGCACCCAGAGGAAACCCATGCAGACACGGAGAGAACATGCAAACTCCACGCAGGGAGGACCCAGGAAGCGAACCCAGGTCTCCTTACTGCGAGGCAGCAGCGCTACCCACTGCGCCACCGTGCCACCCATGAGAATGATTAGGATAAGTTGAAGAGTATAAATCTGCACTGGGTATAAAATAAAAGTAGTTTTACAAATGAAAATCCCTTCTGTTCATTAAGCTTGTTTGGTTTTGGGTATATGTGTAATTTGCATATAGTGTGTTTTCTGAGCTTTTTGACTAAACCAAAGTTTGGTTCCCCCCATCCCATACAAAAACCGAAGAAATTTCAGTGACCTGTATACCATTTTGTCAGCAGAAAGAGCTAATATACTAGTTCTTTTCAGGCAACAGTGAGACATACACACAAACACAAACAGTTGCCCGCTCTACATCAGTGTTTTTATCTCAATATACCATTCCAGTAGTGTGTTATATTAAATCTATTTTATGTACTCTAGTTCTGTATTTAGTGATTAGTATAATATATACTTGCATTTTAACTGAGAATTGCTCATAGTGCTCTGCTCCTGCGCTCTGTGAAGAGTGGTATACAAAAAAGAAATTGTAATTGTAGTGTACACCATGGGCCAACCAGGTGGAACCTTTAAAAATTATATATAATTTGAAAAGTGTGTGTGGGTATTATAATACAATACATTTCTCTATAGGTAGTAATTATATTCTTTGATTTAAAACTGTCAGTTTTGATTTGTGACCTTCATGTTAATCTGGTAAATGTTTGCTTCACAATGTCTTTGTAATGACAAACCTTCAGATTAGGAACTTTTTGGAAAGATAAAAAGTCATAATTTTCAATATTTATAATCACATTTATAAATGGAAGACAGTAAAGTAATGGATTTTCCTTAAATAAAACAGTTCAATGTAAACTTGGCAGATTTTATATTAAGTACTAGACCCTACTAATGGAAGGGTTATATTAGAACTTGTTAGAAATAAACAACTGCAACTAGTGATAAATTTTAATAAACATTTGTAGCATTACACAGTGACAGGCTACAATGAAAAAACTTTTTTTCCTTCCCTGCAGACAGATACGCAAAGCTTTTACAAAGCATGATGTTACTATGCATTTCTAAACGTAAAAACTATATTTCATTTTGTACCTTATTGACATATTTTTTACTTAATTTCTTTTTACCCTTTGCTTCGTATGAATGCTGTGATGTACATCTGACCTCCATTTATTTGTTAGTGTCAAAGCAATGGAAAATAAATGCACCCTGAAATCACGCAGTCCCACACAAACTTCAGTAAGGTAATCAATCTAGTGTGTGTACTCAAACTTTTCATATATGTGGAAATTTGTATAATGGTCAAACCAATGTGTTTAAAGCACAATGGGACACTTGTTTCAGACATTGTTTATTATTACAAACCGATCCGTTATATCACTGTATTGTGGGATTTTTACCCAATTGATATTGTTAACTGTTTCTTTGTTTTATGTTTATATGTTTAAAAAAAAAAAATTTACACATGCCTAGGGATATTTTTTTTCTTTTCCAGGGGATTTTTACACTAATTAAGAATATCATGTGATAAGTACCAGTGTTTTTATTTTACTATTCTATGATTTCATATACTGTAACTTTTATTTCAAAGTGTAAGGAGGCCATAGTTATGTTTATGTTCATAACTATATTTGCCTTAGATGTCTGGCTGCATTAAACTTCAAGAATGATGCCTACTTTAATTCCCCTTTTCTATTACTGGTGTCGTTAAAATGATGTGTCTGGTATTTTTGAAGTAAGTTTTTTTAAATAATGGCATACATTTACATACCCTAGGAATTTGTGGTGTTGAGTAAAGCACTCTTTTTAAAGTGGCTTACTGTTTTAGAATGTCTACATGATCAAATCTTGGTTTAGTCCTTTCCTTTTACTGCCATTTAGCAATAGCAAGTGATTTGCAAATATTTCAAAAGCTTTTTTTGTTATTTTGTTTTTTTTTTCCTTACAACGTGTGTGTGTGTATATGTATGTATATGTGTGATATATATAATATATTAGTGGCTGAATAAAGAACTGGAAGTCTATTGGAGATGTCCCCATTTAATCAAAAGGAAAGTTAATAAACAAAATATACTATATCTGTATGTCATTTATTGTATCAAATCAGTGGTACTAGAAATGTTTTTTGCAATTTTATGTCTTGTATTTGCATTTTTTGGGAGAGTCTGAAATATTGTTATTCTTATTGATGTTAACCTGCTTGTTCTCTAGTTATACAAGATTTTATATTGTACATGTTGTAAGAGATGGCATCCAGGGACTGGCATCTTGGCAGGTAGTAGACAATAATCTTTACAGGGCCAGGAGGCCAGTATAATGCAAGGACAAGGGAAGATGGGCAAGATGGGTTATATTTTTCCCCAAGATGCTACGTGGCAGCGCCCTTGGATTATGGCACCTTTACAAATACCCACGGGTCATGTTCAGAACTGTTCTCCCATAGAGACCCTGTTTGGTTCCAGGGGTGCTGAAAGGATTCATGATCCCTACTTTTCCGGACTTTCCACCAGACCCAGAAGTGCGTCTTCCAGGTTATGCCCTGGCAATGGAAGTACTTCCGGGTCCGACATTAAAGGAAGCCATCTGGTCTCCTCCAGTGAGTCAGAGCTGGGAGGAAGGTGGACGGATGAAGAAAAGGGAAACGGAGAGAAGGAAGAATTGTATTTGTTTGGTGCCACTTTGAATGACCTGGCAAGGTAATTTTGTATAATAAATAAAGTATTTGAACCTGGGTCTTGTGTTGGTGCATTTGTGTTTGGGGGTACTACAATGCCCCCTGTCATTCACAATGTGTATAATGAAATGTTAAGCGACTTACTCAAGCAAAGCAGGGGGCAGTGATGGAAATGCCATCCTCTTAGTTTACAGTTCCTTACCTTTTAATTGTGAAATGTGGTGTGAAGAAATTTCTGGGTTGTGGGTGCAGAAACTGGCATTTCCTTCTTCTGTCTAAAATATGAGCCACATAGGTAACTCCTAAGAGTGAAGTAAATTGGCAAAATGCTTAGATTCACCTTTTATGTTTTTCTGCAACTAATGTTTTACAGAAGACTGAGAACTCTGTCCTTCCATTTTTCTAAGCAAGCTTGTTCAATTGCGTTTTCAGGTTGTGATGAAGCCTGTCCAAAGCAGCATTAGGTGCCTTGCTGTAATTAGCTGAGGAATGGCCTAAGTTTATTGTGGGACTAGATTCCTAACAGGCCAGTTTTGAAGTACCAACTGACACATCCACATCTTGAGGATTGTGAGAAGAAACTGGGGTACATAGAAGAAGGTTTTCACACAGGAGAATGTTAAAACTTAATACTGAGGGTGACCAAGCTGGTAATTGAACCGAAGTGCTGGGAGCTGTGAGGCTGCAAAAACCGTACTCGCCACAATTCTGCCATGTGGTGATTTTTTGTCCATTCTATTTAGCCATTAGATTTTTTTGTTAAACAGTGTCCAAATTGCAGTTCCAGATCAGTGACTTGCTTTTAGTTTGACCCTAATCTTGCCTCAGTCGTCTTACTGCCATGATTCTTTTGTGAGATTAATCCCAGCTTGTTCAACCTACAGGCATTAACTTGAGACTCATTTTGTGAAGGTATCTGTGCATAAGCATTTTCATAAACCATGTAGTAGTTTGTACTGATTTCTTTTCTTTTCTAGAACAATAGGGATTTCTGTTCCTGAGATGATGGTGTTTGTGTGTGTGTGTGCACGCAAATACTTGTTTACTATCATGGTAACTATTTCCCTTTAATTGCATCATGTCAAGTTTTAAAATGTGAGCAGCAATTAAATTTGTCTTTTTTTGTATAGCAAGTTAAAGTAAATGGTAAAAAATAAAATTAAATGTTTGTTTTAAAAACGTGTTGCAACTATTATGCAGGGAATGCCAGGTTTTAACCATCTATGGTAACTCCCAATGATACCTATTCTCGATGCCTACTCATGTCTATTGTTTTTAAAATTGTCACAAGAGGCACGTCAGCAGAGTTTCTGGTAGATTATCTACAGAATTTGTGGAAAGTCCAGTGGTTTCAAGAGTGTTTTTAGTTTACCTCGTTTATAATGATCCCTGGTCAGCAGTAAGATCCTTAATTTTTATGTAATAAAAACTATGTTCTAGTGCAGTGATATCTAGTTTGGAGAGAGCCTGAGAATAGTTGTCCTTTAAGATCTTTTCTCACTGTATATTAGCAGATACAATTGTATATAAATGCAGAAAATCGATATACCTTGAGTCTTCATTTTTGCCTTTCCCTTGAAGTACAGTAGATTGTGCATTATTTAGCTGTGTCGCACTAGATAGTGCTTTTTAAGCCAGGTAAGCAAGTACAAGAGAGTGAATCTTGAACAAATTTTAATGGGAGAATGAGCCAGACAAAAGATTCAAGTAGCATTATCAGTGATAAGATGTCAGTATGCATGTGTGTGTGTGTGTGTATTTGATATGTGTGTGTTGTTTGATTGTGGAACAAAGATCAGGGATGGAGCACCATGCTGAAAGATTTGCGTAACTGTGAAACGTATGACAAAGACTGGGATTACAGTTTAACTGTACTTAAAAAGATGTGTTGTTAGTAGTAAGGACTGTGCTATGGTTACGGTTTATCTGTGCCCAAAGAGCTGTGTATCTTTAGACTGTAATTGAAATCCTTAAGATAAATATCACCTTTGGTATTTCCGTAATACTATAATTTGGTTCCTATCCATATTCTTAGTCATTCAAAAAATCTAAATCACTGACTTTTGACTGCTTTTAATAGCTGAATAGGGAACCTCACACAATTCCTTTCCTTCTCTCATGGGGTAGTATTGTGTGTGATTTTAATGGTAGTATTGTTCATTTTGTTTTGATGGTTTTCTTTTGGTAGTTTCATTTTATTTTTGGTATATGTTGGTATACTGTGGGCTACCGAATTATGTGGTATTGATAGTAAGATTGAAAAGGGGATTGTTTTTACTGCACTAAACACCTGTTGAGGTTGTTATTGGGAGTTTTGTCTTTTTGGGATTCTTTTTGACAGTTTTAAATAAAGATCCTTCTTATTTTTAAAAAATCTATACCGTATATTACATAATGATTCAGTATGTTTCTGAGACTGTGATTTATACCATTTTTACCATTTTCACATCCCTTGAATTGGAATCTGCTGTCTGCAACTGCTGTTGAGTCACAGCAAGCCTATTTAAGTTGTGTATTTTAACTACATAATATTGTAAAGTTTAAAAACACATATTTCATGTTGTGCATGCATTTGCATTCTATCATCAGTATATCTTACTGTTAACACATTTATGGTTATGAAATATTTTTGTAACTAATTCTTTTATGAAGTAAAGTTAAAAATTAGTTGACTGATCTGAAAGTTAGATGATTTAAATGTTATACCATGTATACATTTTTATATAATCTTATAACTTGTAATGACTTTTTAAATAATCTAATTGTAGGTAGGTGGGTATTGTGCACCACAATATACAAGTAGTGTCAGACAGATTCTCAGTTGGATTAAAACCAGGGCTTTGTCTGACCCATTTTAACACATTCTTCTGTTTTGTTCATTTGAGTTGTGGGGATCTGGAACAAATGACCAAGACACGGAGTTGAAATAGAAATCTTGGCAACCTTCAAGATGTAACTCAATAAGATATCGGGACAGCTTAACTATTAGCCAAACACAGGACCCCAATGGACTGAATGGAATTCTCTCATTTGTCAAATTTCTTATGTTCTTTTGTGTGTGTGTGTGTATATGAATAGATATAAACTGAAATATTGCAAACAAGAACTAAATCCAGCCATTTTCTTGCCCTATAGTATGTTTTTAATTGTGGTAATTGCTATGTTTAGAGTAAATGGAATTCTGTTGTCATACACTTCTTAGCAGTCAGATGTTATTCTGTGATCATTTTCAGCATTTTGCTGCTATAATGCAGGGAGTTGTTTGTATTTAAATATAGCAGTTACAGGCCATATTGTTGATCTGAAATCATTAGTTATATAGTATTGCGTGTGTGCCTAGAGTACATTTTCAACTGTTTGAGATTGTGTGCTACAAGTAAACTCTGATATTTTTTTGATTTGTGTAGTCTGTTTTGAGGTGCAGAACCGGTTATTGTACAAAGCAAACTGATGAATTTTCCATGCGGTGTTGTGAAACATAACAAGCTTATAATGTTCATTTGAACAAGTACATTCTAGTTACACTTCTGACAAGCTAATAAACAAAAGGTTTCAATTTTTTTTTTTCAGTCATTTTAAATCAGCTTACTTTTGAATCGGCTTCATTAAGAAGGGAGTTAAGTAAAATGCTTTTAGTTGCGAATTCTTATGTCATCCAAAGGAATTCACCTAAAGAAAAAGTACCTTTTGATCAAACTGCAACAATGACATTTAAGGAATATAATAGATATTACAAACATTTTAAAGCATGTGCCAAGATAAACCTTTGATAAATACATATTTAAGATGTTTTCTAAACAACCTAAAATTTCAGTGTTTACATTTGGGGAAGGTTTTACTTTAGTTTGTCTCATTTCAAAAAAATATAAATTTGAGATTAAATTAAGTTTTGCAAATGTCAAATATATAACGATGCTATACATATAAGGCTATATAAGATGTTGTGACATCACAGTTCAATAGTCAGTAAAGTTCATCCAGGCCAGAGTCAAATGTGATCATGCTGCCTGACAGATAAATCCTCATCTACTGTAAAAGGATTAAAAACACATAAAACATTTCCAGCAATATTGATAGTGCAGAAGGGACACTTTTGTTTGTGTTGAGTAGAAAAAACTTAGTGGGAGTCTGTACTTGCAATTTGCATTGCCAGAATGTTCTTCAAGGGTTCCAGGGTTGGGTGCACCCAATATTTCCTTTAGATTTTATAATATGGCAGAGATTGTGACTTAAAGGACACATGCAGAAGAGAATTCAACCAGAGTGTACACTGATGCTTTGCCTCTCAAGGATTATTACTCAACCATATGGCTCATGAATGCCCAGTACTAAAGAAGCTCTTGTAAACCAGCATGTTTAATTTCATTAAGTGAAGACTTTGCACTGCAAGACAATTGAACTACTTAACCTCAACCTGCTCCTCCTTTTTTTTACAGCTACTAAAGCAAAAGCCCTTTGCTTCCTACTAATGTAATTAATCTTAAAGAAACCTTAAAAGAACCATTTACTTTGCCCTTTTGTTTGATGGTATTCTTATGTTTTCTCCTTATAAGAATGTTCAGGTGCTTTACTATATATATATTAAAAAGGAAAAAAAAAAGCGCCTGAGTTCATCTCTTTCTTCCTGATAAGCTTTTTGTTAGGTCCCTAGAACTGTCACTTTGCAACAGCATACCACTTCCCACAGTTTATATTTAGAAAATGTACAAACAGAACTGGGGCATAGCACAGGAAAATAAGTATGAATTGAGCTGCATCGCTTTACAGATTTTAACGTCATTGAATAATCTTTATAGGGCAATCTTATATATTGGGTTTAATTGAGTTGCATTAATTTATTTAGCTGACACTCTTTGCAAGAGCCACTTGCAAATCATGCGATTTATTTTTTGCATGATTCTACAAATGGCAGGTGAGGAACTTTGGCAGTAATAGAGCTTGAACCAGGCACCTTGTGCTGTCATGTTTGGTGATTTAGATGTTATGCCACATTTCAGCTCTTAAGAATAGTTTGGCTTTTTAAGACGCATACATACGTACTTAAATAATACAGTACTGTCAATACTGTCATTTAGATCAGTCTTCTTGGCCTTTATGGTATCTCAGTCCTGTTTTTACCTTTTTAAGTTTATTGATGATCCATAAGCATGGTGGGTGGGCAGAGCAGGGTCGTTTCATAATATGGTCATATTACAAACATGTGGGGTAAAATATTGTGGAGTACTGTCAATTCCTTAGGTAACCCACTGACTTAGGTAAACCCTGATTTAGTTGGTTATGCCATCCATCCATTATCCAACCAATTATAACTACTGGGTCACGGGGGGTCTGCTGGAGCCAATCCCAGCCAACACAGGGCGTAAGGCAGGAAACAAACCCCAGGTAGGGTGCCAGCCCACCACAGGGCACACACACACACACACCAAGCACACACTAAGGACAATTTAGGATCGCCAATACACCACACCTGCATGTCTTTAGACTGTGGGAGGAAACTAGAGTACCCGAAGGAAACCCATGCAGACACAGGGAGAACATGCAAACTCCACGCAGGGAGGACCCAGGAAGCGAGCCCAGGTCTCCTAACTGCGAGTCAGCAGCGCTACCAGTGCACCACCATGCCACCCACTAGTTGGTTATTGTGATAGTGAATTTCATTTGAAGTTAATGTTTGCTGTGCTGTCTTGGAATTATGAAAGAGCCTGTTATGATCCATATCTGTGCTAATTCTGTCATATAAATAAACATGATTAGTTTTGTTTGGATGCCATTGAAGAACATTATAAGCGGGAAAGGAGAACAGATACATCCACAATTTTATATTCATTAATGAATTATCTTGTTCTCTGCTACATGTTTAAAAATTATTGGACAAATGCTGGTATCTCTAGTTGAACTCATGTTTATACATCTGGATTAAATCTGGATTAAGATTTATAGATCAGTGCCTTGGTGAACAATCAGTAAGTTTGGGGGTGTCCCGGTTTTTGAGGTACTGTAGGTTTATGCAGTGCCATTCTCAATCTTGTTTATTTTCCACTTCTTTTGGGTTCATATTTTATGAATTATTGTCAAGGTGAAATTCAATTACTGTGTATTTAGTCATTTCAGGTTTTATCAATTTTTCTTTATTGTTCAATGGGGAATATTTTGATTCAGAATGTGTCATAGAATGCACTAATGCTGCACATACTGCCTTGATGCTTTTGTGCTGATCATAAATGTGCTCATAAATGGAGTATTTGTTATCTGAAATACGTAAATCCTGCCTCTCCACATAGTCCTTAGCCCTTTAATTATAAATGAAAGAAACTTAAATTTAAGCTCATATACTCACTTTTTTGTTTGCTTCTATGATGAGCCCTTGGAGGGGAAGTTCTTTTTGGTTTTTAAGGGAATTCCCAAGCTCCCACAACTAGTGACAAATGGTTTCCTACAGTGCATCACTGTATTGCTGGATGTGATCACCTGATCACCTAGGATTTTTAGGAAATTCCACACAGTATATATTTGTTTAAAATGTCTTAGTCATGCTTTATCCCGCTTTCTATTTATTTCACACCTCTGTGAATTGTTCATTGCTGACAGCTTTCTCCTTTAGTAATATTTTTTGTTTAACATGAAGAGTGTTTGAATCTAAGTAATGCTCTTGAATTTAAAAGATGCAGAATCGTTAATGAGTGCATTTTTTCTGAGATGTCTTAAATATCACATATTCCTATTGTGTTATTTTTTCAGTTCCATCACTAGAAGCTGGATATCCTAAGAGAGAAACATTAGCAGTGACTGAATTGACATCCTTATGATTTACACTCCAGTGCCACTAGTCGACACTGGTTTTATTCTGAAACAGGCTTGATCTTGTGGGGAAAATCATGAAGCTGTTGACTGATCAATGTAATAGCATATGTATGCAAGTGTTATACTGCACATTGGAGAATAATGTGAATCAGGTTTTGAAACCAGCTCAAGTGACTACATATTTCTTATCGTGCTTTGTGTCCTGGGATGAACTTTTCCCTGGCTTCCTCCTTGCTCTTTAGTCCAGGCTTTGGCAACTAACATAGGGAGACAGCCCCAGGCTGCTGATGTGTAGATACTTCATTTCGTCTTCTCACACTGCTTTGACGTGTTAATCCCGAGGCATTGATGAATTTACTGCATCTTACGTCAGTCTGTAGAATGTCTGGATGTGTTAAAAGTTCAGAACTCTTCACTCGCCCCTTCTGCTTCTGTAAGTAAAGTTTTCAGTGGGATTTCTTCCCACTAAAGACTTTACAGTATTTTCATGGTTTTTCAGCAAATGGTGTTTGGGTTAGGTTTGATTTCTGCCTCATTTAATTTGTTTGTAATACATTTTCACATTCTTCCCACGTTCCATTGTTTTTCCTTTATTATCTTATTTGCATGAATAGTAGGTTGTTGACTCTAAATTGGCTTAGTGTTAAGTATGGATGTTGCTCGAGTGTGCACTGTGATGGACTGCTGTCTAATTCAGAGTGTATTCCAGTCTTGTAACCAATGCAGATTTGGGGCTGTCATGATACTTCAATAGAAAAAGAGCTTATGGAAAACTAAGAAAATATTTTACATTTATCTTGTGTTTATTAGATACAGTTCACGACCTAAAATTCTTTCAGAGTTCTGCTTCAGATATTCAGTAATTTTTTTTCATAAAGGGATGCAGCCATTTATTAAATGAATCATTAATTAAATACATCAATATAGGCAAACTTCAAAACATTCTCATTCTGCCCTACAGATTAAAATCAAACTCGATTTTAATATATATGCCTTTCATTAATGACACATTAGTGACACACACACATTTTGTGTATTTCTGCAGTGAAGCACAGATCGTTGATCTGCTTATGGTCATGTAGTTAAATTAGAACACTTTGTGAATTTAAGCCCAAGCATGTAGTCCCTAGACCTCATTGTTATACTACCATATCTGCAAACACACCTTCACGTTTACAAGCTCCCATTGGACATTCTCAATTATTCTTCCAAAAATTGTTGCTGTGATGCCGGTGTGTACATTGTGTTATACAGTATGTGAAAGCAGTTAGCTTGCACCACTAATTTCTGTGCTATTAGTGCATCGTGTCTATAAGAGAAGGCATTGTACTGTAAATTTATGTGACTGTGTGTTCACTCTCTGCATTTGACTATGTGACCCTGCTGCTCCTCTTCTTGATCTTTTTGTACTTCTGTGTAGGGCTGATGTGCTTGATCAATCTTCTCCAAACAGTTTGGTCCTGTACCTTTCCCCAGTCAGACCCTTTTCCTTCAGATCTTCTTTTACTTTATTCATTCATCTCCGCTTTGCCCTCCCTCACTTCCATTCCCATCACACTTTTGCTCACCTTGTCCTTTTTTAGATATATATTTCCAATTTTGTTGTTCCTCTGATTGTCTCATTTATTATTCTGTATTTTTTGGTAACTCCACACATCCATCTCAACACTCTTATTTCTGTTATATCAAACTTTTTCTCCTACGCTGCCTTTACTGTCCATGTTTTTAGCTCCATACGTCATTGCTGGTCTTACTATCTTAAAAACATCACCTTTAACCTTTGCCTTACTTTTTTGATCACACGATACTCCTGATTCCTCCCTGCAGGCTAACTTCTGAATCCTGATCATCATTAAACCTCATATATTCTGTCTTCTTTCTATATTCTTCAGTCCTCCATCTTCCAAAGCCCTTCTGCATTCTTCCAACTTCTCCACTTCCTTTTTTCTGCTGCTACACAACACAATGTCATCAGCAAAATGCTTGCACCTGGAGGACTGGTCTTTTATCAAATTTTTGCACTGTAAATGTGGATTATAAAGGAACCTGTTGGTGTTTTTTGATATTGAAAAGTACTTTTTAAAATAAGTTTTGATTAGTTTGTTGTTGGTAAATGTGATTGTGGCCTTTGTAAAGTACTGTAGCCTTCTACTGGCATTCTTCAGTGGCATAGAGTCTCAACAATTTTCTACTGAGTACTTTGGCAGGCTATGACCTTGCATTTGATCAACCTTATTAATTGTTCAGTTTGATTATGTTTATAAGAAAGGGTGATAATACTTTACAAGTGTTGTGAAACCAAGTAATTTTTCCCAGAAAGACAGGTCCATGTTGGTTACCTTTTTGAAAAGCTCTCCATAACTCCTCCTCCTTTCAGTAGCTGCCATTACTTCAGACAATGTCATGGGAAAGTGTGAAATAGGATAATGAACAGTTGGGTTTTTAAATCATCCAATATTAAGTGGGACAGTAGTCTGTTGCTGCTGAACTTCACTGTCGTTCACAGGTCATGACTTCCTAATGGGCATCTGCCAAATTGGCTTCTTCTGTTTCTTGGTGAAAGAGGTTATTAACAGTTTAGCACATTCTAAATTCCATTCATGCTGCACCCTGTTCTTGTAAACGGCACGTGGCATTCTTTCTTAGTTTGGAAGAAGCAAGTTTTCTCCAGCCCAGTTTAGTTAAGGTCTGAATTCTCACTCTTCTGTATTTTACCATGGTGCCTTAGTATGATTCCACAGTCTTATGATTTAGCAGGTTTAAGATATGGTGCAGGAATGGTGGCAGTTGTCACTGGCGTTGGGAGTGTAGACAAGTACAGTATAGAAGAAAATGATGAGACATATTGAACTCCTTTGTCGTACATTTTTAATGCATTACAGGAATATGATTACATGATGTACAGCATATACCATGTGTAGTGTGTTGTTTTTGGGCCTCCATTTTAGAACACAAGCAGGCCACAGAAACATTATCTTCTTTCTTATGTGGCCCTTGTGCCATTGTGACTGAAATGCAGTTAGTACTGTGTTTGATTAAATGGGGCAGAATGAATTGCAAAAATCAGAACAAGAATAAATAAACATATATGAACATTAGAAGTAAATGTAAAGCATGTTTAATGACTAACATAACAGAAAGCAGAAATACTAGTAGGGCGAAGAGTAGAAACCTTCATAGTGTTGTTAAAATTACGAAAAGTACAGGAAGCCCCAGCAGGAAGCCCAAACATGGGTTTTATAAAAAAATTAAAATTTAGTTAGAAGCAGTTTGACTTGAAGTTGATATAATGAACAAATGCTTACATGAGTGGGGGAAAAAAAAAAACAACTTACTGCTGGTCAATTCTCTCACAAGATTTGGTTCTTGCTCATTCTAAATCAGAGCCATTATGTACCTTGTCCCAACATCCAGTTTCCACTGCCAATATCCAGTATTTGATTATTTATTCCACTTGTGTCAGTTACCTGGCTGGCATTGCATTTAAATCCCTATGTAGATGGTGAGCCAACATGGCAGCTGCACTTGTCTTTATTAGAGGCAGCCTATGAGAAATCTAACTACTGGGTGCTCATTGGTGAACATCCGCACCAAGCTTCGCTGTAGTAGTTGGTCCTGGTTCTTCTGTTCCAACAGAGGCTTCCTAAAGTTTATTTAGAACCCCCACAGAGTATCTTATGTTTGGATTGATCACCGTCTTTGTCAGTAGCTTAAGCTGAGGAATGCTGGGAAGTAGACACAGCTCTGGCCTAATACCGTGTCACCACTCTCTGAGACAGTGGAGGCTATCTTTCTTCCATGCCCATGACTTTTTTTTATATGTGTAAAACTCTAAGGAATCACCAAAGATCTCAAAGCATGAGGTAGAAGGTAAAAAAAAATTACCTTTAAAATGCTAGTTGCGTCTTCTGCATACAGACTGGTATTTAAAGAAAAACAAACTACATCCAGTGTTACCAGTAGTGCGTGGCTAATGTACATGTAATGTGTGTTGTGCATCATTTAAGTCTTTTTTAGTAAGTGTGAGGTTTAGGAAACCAGTCTTCTTCAAATGTAATTTGAGCTACAGTTTTTTTTGTGTTTCAAACATTGTTTATGAAAAAATATCACATTTTCTTACATTGCACTAAAATATTTCTTGTTGTAGTTATTATCATTATTGTTTAAAATGTTCAAAATAAATGGAGTAATAAGTACTGCCAACACAGAATTGCTTCTGAAAGTTTTAAAAAGCCACCACATCACTTCTGAAGTAAGCAGTTTTTAATGGAACTTGACTTTTTCCCCCCTTTGGCAAGCAAGTTTCTATCAGTTACTTCTGCTGTCTGGTGGTGTGATGTTCTTTTTTTCTTTTACTTTTATATGGTCCTGTTATGATGGCTGCTGGCTAAATTCCTGTGGCAGGCTTTCTTTGATCTGAACAACACAAGCTGTTGGAAACCTACAAACACTCCTATTTCTGAGTGTTTCCCTTTAATAGGACAGTCTTGATTAGCTTCAGGAGGCTTAGGGCACATGGACTGCTTTTGTCTTTCCTTCTAATCTATCCAAAATTTTATGAACCCTGTCTCCCAGCAGTGATGCATGTCTGGTACTGTGGCCTACTGCCAGTCCCGTCGTGGCCCAAGCCGGCTTCCTTCTTGGTTTGTCGCACACACGCATGCATCATCTCACAGCCCCCACTCCTCCAATCTGCTGAGATTCCAGGGATGAAGGCAGACATGAACTGTGGGGCCCTATAAGAATTTCAGTGTGGTTTTGGAAATGTACAGAGCAAGAGAAGTGACTGGCTTATGTGCAAACTAATGTTAACTACTATTATATGAACGTGTAGTTGTATATGTGCCTTTCTTTGACTTTCAAACTGGTTGAGTTTTGTTTTTATTTTTTTTTTTATGCCATTAGTACATATACATGCTCCCTCTCACCAATTGTATTCATAAATCTTTTTCTAATTTAATTTACATAATATAATTCTTAAACTTAATCCATTTTAGAGTCATGAAAGCTGGATCTTATCTTGGGAGTACTGTATGCAAGGAAAGGAAAGGCCCTGGACAGGACACCAGTTCTTCATGAGGCCCACTCATGCACTCGCCCACCCTTATACTTGCAAAGAGCCAGTTTACATTCACCAGTTAGCCTATCATGGAAATCTTTTGTTGTACGAAAACCAGAGTACCCGAGGAAAAACTATGCAGATACAGAGAGAATTTATAAACTCCACAAAGCAAAATCCAAATCCATCCATCCATTATCCAACCCGCTACATCCCAACCACAGGGTCATGGGGGGTCTGCTGGAGCCAATCCCAGCCAACACAGGGTGCAAGGCAGGAAACAAACTCTGGGCAGGGCGCCTGCCCACTGCAGCAAAATCCAAATCAAGAATTAAATTCCAGGACACTGGATCCATCTGTGAGCAGCACCAAACACTGTGCCACTCTTGTATATATGGAATTTTTTATAATGTTAACTTCTTTGCTACATTAGAGGATTTTCCTCTGACAGGATACATTTTAAATAATTCATTAAACCCCAAAACAATCCCTTTCAGATATTCTCTAGTTACTTACACTCCCTATGTTGTATACAGCAGACAGTTGCATTTTTTAATGCTTGGATGTGTCAGGTGTCTGCACCCACTTTTAGAAGGTTAAGACCATCTGTTATCCCTTAAAACTGCCAAAACCTCACCTTTCATGTAGTTTCCAAAGTTCTCATGACTGACTTATTTGTCCTGGTTTCTCATCTTATTTTCATATCTACTTAATCTAGTTCAGGGTCACTAGGAACAAGAGCCTATCCCAGGAGTATTGGGCTCAAGGCAAAAACTAGCCGTGGTCTGGTTTCTGCTTAAGCAAAATAGGATGTGAAAGGTTGCTGGCTTATACATCAGTTAAAGCTTAGTAATATTGAAGAGAGGGTACCGAAGATATTTTTATTTTTACAATGTTGTTATTGACATTTTTGTTATATAGCTTTTTTAAGATAGTGAGAATTGTGGGGGAGATGTGGATAGGAAGGGTGCCTGGACTCTTACCAGCTGCTTCTACTGTGTATCATGTTGCCTGCTTTTTATGTGCAATGTACCTCTTATGAATGTTTACAAAAAAGGGTTAACATCACTACTGTGGTGAAAGCATTTCATTTGCAAATTAGGGGGTGAGTTTCTTTTTTATTTAAGACTAGTCCTAATGGTATAGAGTTATAGAAGGGCTATAATAGCATGCACCTGCAAAAGGAAAAATAAAGAAATGTAAGTTAATTTTTTTTGGAAAATAAAAGAAAGATAGAAATTAAGTTTGGTTGTTAGTTTCCATTTAGCCTTGCTGAGCCATACATTTATAGGGCCCTATGAAATCTGTTTTATTATTTTTTTCACAAATTCCGTTTTTCCATCCATCCATTATCCAACCTGCTACTGTATATCCTAACTACAGGGTCACGGGGGTCTGCTGGAGCCAATCCCAGCCAACACAGGGCATAAGACAGGAAACAAACCCCAGGCAGGGCACCAGCCCACCGCAGGGCACACACACACATACACCCACACACCAAACACACACTATGGACAATTTAGAATCGCCAATGCACCTAACCTGCATGTCTTTGGTCTGTGGGAGGAAACTGGAGTACCCGGAGGAAACCCATGCAGACACAGGGAGAACATGCAAACTCCACGCAGGGAGGACCCGGGAAGCGAACCTGGGTCTCCTAACTGTGAGGCAGCAGCGCTACCTACTGCGCCACCATGCCACCCAATTCCATTTTTACTTTACTTTTTTTTTGATTTTCGGTTTTCACCGTTTTATTTTTCCTTGATTCGGATTTTTTTTATTTTACTGTAAGTAACAACAGCTACAACAAAACAAACAATAATGAAATGGCACTTTATATTCCTTTTAATGAAACGGCACACTAGCACAACTGAACCTTATTTTGCAGTTCCATTCATCAGGTAGGAGCCCAGATCCTCCATGATGCTGTATGCAGAGACTGCAGTAAGACTGTGAGTGCCATCCAGAATTGTAAGAGCTGTTACTAGTTTGATGCATCCTTCTGAGGTGAATGTTAACTTCACTTTTAGGGTCTTGGGTATTTGTTACAGCCTGAGCTGATATTTTCTCAGCCAGAAAGAACTTTTTATAGAGGTGAATATGTTAAGCGAGGTACCCTACTGATTTGAACCAGCTATTCCACCTGGGGGTTCCTGGCAAGCTCCTTGAAGGCAGATTTTACCCAAATCACTAGTGATACAACCTCACTAAAGTATTTGTAGTGCTGCCAGGTCTGTCCCACCAAACTGATGACATAACACAAGCAGGTTGAATGTTCATTGTTAGGCATAACCCTTTTTAAAACTTCCTGGTATGCTTTCAGACAGTATGATGCATTGTCTGTAACCACTGCTAAAATGTCATTAAGATTCAGCTGGTTGTTGTGAAGGAACTGAAGTGCAGCCTATGAAAAGGTGGAAAAGTTGCAGCTCTCCATAAAGATAACATCTGCCAAAAAGTACTGGTCTTCAGTACCTGTAATTATGTAAATTACTTCTAATGATTCTTAAACCTTTAAATGTTTACAGATTGAAAACGTGCATCATTAAATCTGTAGCTTTATGTGTTGCATATCTTAAAATAATTAATTATAAAGCATGAGCGACCTAATCTGCAAGACGCTAAATCCGGGAATTAAACAGAAAAAAAGGAAGAGAGACCCGCTTTTAAGGGCTCGTTGCATCTGAGGAGAAGCCTGCTGTTCTGCCCAGGTTTATAGGTGCTGAGTTTATAATGGAAGAATCGAATGTGGACCTTGTGTGCCTTGTCACCACGAGGCAAAACATTTAGTAAATCCAGAAACATTGTTGTTCATTTTTAAAAGGGTGCTATGGTATGCTGGCAAAACTTGCAGAAAAGTTCTTGTTCAGATTCGTAAAAGTCGCCGGGATATGGTGTGCCCTCAGTTTTGCAGTTAAGGTCACATTCCGTAGTTAGGGTATCTGATACTGGTCACGTCGTCATTTCTGTCTTGTGCAGTTAGCTAATTTACGTGCCTTTAACAAAAAAAACACATGCAGGAAACACGCATACAAACAGATAGAGGCGCAACTGGATTTCTACAAGAATTGTGTTCGCTTGACAAACAACAAACTAGAAAATAGTATCTGAATGATAGAACTACAGATTATTCAATCGTTTAATTTATTGGGAAGTTTTGTAACAGTCATTCCTTCAGTCTCTAAATTTTGCACATTTCCATTTTTAAATCTAACTCTATTTTTATGTGTTAATTCCGTGATTCCATCTGTGTTTTCTGCACCGTGGAAATCATAGGGCCCTACATTTAATATATATGTTTGGAGACAACCATGAGTGAATTTTACTCAAATTATGAAGAATCCCACCCCACCTCTTAAGTCAATGGGTAACTGCTGTTCTATACTTTGAAATTGGGAAAAATCAACTTAGAGGATATGTTCAAAACTTTTTTTTTTTTTTTTTTTTTTTTTTTTAAACTAGGGGGCTTTGCCCCCTGCTCGCTTCGCTCGCCAACCCCTGTGTTTGGTTAATCAGATATACAGTTTTAATTTTTTTTTTTTGGAATTGTTTCAGTTTCATTATTTGCACTTTTACTTTAAAGCTTCATTAAAAACAATATTTTTTGGAGACATATTGTGACAACGCAACGTATAACTGCCTGTGAGTGAATATTGTTTCTCTTTCTCAAATAAACAATCCGACTTTTTCTGTTTGTCCCTGTGATTTATTGATTGTCATAGCAAAAGCTATTCTCACAGTAAACTGTAAACATTTTAATACAAATGGCATATCACGATCTCCTTTGGTGTGTAATGTTATTCGCGGAATATATACATTAACTTTCTTTTTTGCCTGTTAAAATTTGCATCGCTTCTCCGTGGTCATAAATATACACCTGACCGAATTGTGTATTCTTTGAAATTAAACTTGTCGTTGCTTTAACTGTTGCGGGACCACAGATTCTCATAGCGTATGGCCTGTTATTGTGTAAATCCACGTTTTGTGCGTAAGAATGATGCGAATACGAAAAGACTCTACTCTTTGCCTTTTATTTCTGACCTCGATTTGTCCTGCTGTTTTTTCAATTACACCTGGTTCTGATGATTAATCACCTTTTGTTTTGCGGTAATGCGATCTTTTTTATCTTTTCTTTGATACTGTAGCGACTGACATGATAAAGTGTCACAAAAGTTTTACTTGAACAATCGCTGACTTCGTAACCCCAAACACAACTTTCTAGCACCCTCTCCAATCCCTCATCCCCCGCGTCTCGCCCTCCCCTACTGCATCAATCAATACCCCTCTATCAGTCTTCCGTGCTGTACTCTGCCCTCCCTCAATCGGACCGAACAGTCACTTAAAACAAAAAAGGCTTCAACCTGACTGGGATGCTGCAATACTTTCGAATTTTACTGGTTCCATATTCTGTAACTTTCTCTGCATGTGTATCGCGCCATCATTTGTTTGAGCCTTTTGAATTACACTGCTTTCATAATCTCTTATCTGCCTTTTTTTCTCTCCAACGCCTTTGGGTGTCTATTCTCTGTATTGTCCTTATACGCTTTATGTGTTGAGAGCACAGGATTTGTGAGCACTACGTGCTTTTAGACGACTGATTGTTTTTTGATGGATGTGCTCTTATATGATATTTGTTGTAAGTAGGGCGTGTCTTGCGAGAATCTCATGTTCCGCGTCCCCGCGAGACGGCCCTGGGACAGTCTCTTGGCACCAAGTCTCATGTTTACGGTCCCCGTGAGACGCTCCATGGCAAGTCTCTTGTCTTGCGGGTCTTTTAAAGGTCTTTCGAGAACTTCCGAGAAAATCACGTATCGTCGCCTTGCTTTTGCATTCCTGGATTTCTTTTTATAATAGAGAGATATGGAAGGATCTAATCAATAACATTTTAGAATAAGCTTCTATATCAGGGAATAGGACACACTTCCTTCCTTGCTGCTTTTAAAAATTTGCTCTGGTTGTGGTCTGTCCTCTCTTTCTCTTGGGTGGGGCTTGAATTTTGGTTCAAGTTTAACTGGATTTTATGGATTATCTGGAATGTTATTTGCATCAAATTAAAATCAATACAAAATATATATAAAACAAAACTGGGTGGGAGCAATTAGGTTCACTAAGCGTCACACTTTTTGGCCAATCCAACACCTCATCAAGGTGGCGCTTTAAGTAGGGGTGATGATTTTGAACTGCAAAGAGCAGTGGTGCTTTTGTTAACCTGGTTTGACAGAGAGAAAGCTTATGATTATGACAAACTATCCGCAGTAGAAAAGTCTCCTAAAAGACCTATTAAATATATAAATGTGTGGGCTGTGTGTGTGTTTTTTTAAAACCTGTTTCAAGAGAAAAACTTTTCTGGAATATCAGATTATACATTAGCATTGGTTCATGCTGAGTTTTCTTACTGTTGTTCAGTTACAATGATACTGTAGTAGCAGTGGATGTAAGGTTGAAAGAAGTAGCAGCTGTGTTCATGAAAATGTGAACTACAAAGTATGTAATTGAAGTAAACGATGTGTTACTGCTCATCAAAAGGAGGTTTAAAGGACCGCTGTTAGAAGTATTGATAATGAAGAGTCACAGGAGTTGCCGATTTAGTACTGAAAACATCTGAACCAACAAATCTGCTTAACGATACCAGTAGAAGCATGGATGAGGCTGCACAGCATCCACCATCTTGCTGCAGATGTGAACGAATAACTAAAGGAAGTTAGCATTACTGCATAATTGGAAATGCAAACATGCCATGCCAGAGTACAGTTGCAGCATTTTTAACTGTAGTATATACATAGACCATAATGCTTATCTACACTGTGTTTGATGCTGTTATGCCTTACACTGATGCAGTAGTCAAAATGACAGAAAGATAATGTCGCAGACAGAGGCATTTCTCAAACATATGGAGCCAAGTAGCTGCAGTGGTCTACATGCGTGGTTCTGTCTGTCTCTTTTGTTGCATTGCTCATTACAATGTACAAAATGACACAATTAATCGTTAGCCTTCTGTTACCTTATGCTGCTGAGCTCCTGAATTGATAACAGCAATTTTAAAATTTTAATTTCTGTCCACGTCAAGCCTTTTGTTCAGTTTCTTTTGCCATTTCCCTGAAACCCTGGTGGTTTAAAATGTACAGACTGGAGGAATTGGGGCAAGTATTTTAAGAAGAAGCCCTGTTGGTGTAGGCTTTGTAGAAGAGGATTGCATTGCTATCCACTATAAGCGTTTTAACAAGTTGTATCATTGGGGAACCACATCTGGCCCTGTGCGACTGCTTTCCATTTTGCTCTTAAATTTTGGCTTAAAAAGCTCTGGAGCCTCACATCCACCCGATCAGAGATGCATGAGAATGTATACCTGTGGCGCCTGCTTCCAGCTTCAAGAGACACTCTGTTGAGTATCAAGAATATCAAGTTGTTCTATATTGTGCTTGCAACTTTGTAATTAACAAATCTTTGTGAAGAACTTCTTTATAAAATAACATTCCTAAACTTTCTAATTCAATTAAAAATCAAGTGGCGCCAAAGCCTTTCCTGGCTATATTGGGTGAAGGTAGGAACAAAGCCAGGATAGGGTGCCAGTCCATTGCAGGCCACACTTGATAGACAGAAGATTGTGTGACAAATACACCCTGACAAAATTGCATGGTGATAATCTTAGTGTGGAGCTGATGGGCTGCTACTTCCATCTTAGGCAGTTACTATATAGAAAAGTGCAGGAATTGAATTTAGTGTATGCCTGTAAAAACAACAAAAACTTCCCATGCACGTTAAAACTTTATTAGCTTTAAGGTTTGTGCCGTGTGATTTATGTCTCTGCTGCTTTTGAAGAGCTTGTGGATATTTTCTTCCCAGAAATAGTGATGTCCAAAACAAGTTAAGTCTAACCTAATTGCTGCCTCCAAGAGTTAGTACTGACAAATGGATGGATGTCTCTTTTTAGGCTTTTTGTACATGGTTAAACATAATGTGCCTCTATAAATTTCACAGTACCTGTACATTTTTATTCACATGGTGGTTTTAAAGTTTCTCTCCATTAGTGTATAGTGTTTCTCCTAACATTTTGTTTTGTTGTGCCAGCGGTAAAATCATAATTTACTAGACACTTTTTTATATATAAAAATTATATTTCCATAGTATGCCTTTCAAAATTTTGAAAGTTGTTGCAGCTTATATGGAGTACAGCATTTAATGTATCCTTTTTAGATGGTGAAACTCTATTGCATCCGTTACACATGTTTTAAAATTTATTTAAAATTAAGCATTAACTTGAGTTTTGGCTGACAGTATTGTTAATACATGTAGCTAATATTCTTTTTGGACAAAAAATGTAATAGAATTTGTTCTGGTCATCATTCATTTCTTTTGAGTATTCCCACATTAGTCTGTGGCTTGTTCTATGATTAGATCTATAATTAATGTGTTTATATTGGAATAAGAGGCCTTCAGTGGATATTTAAAGCATTTCCTAATATTTCCATATTGTGTAATCCAGAGATTATATATTTTATTACTGAAAAATTGCTTTTATAAATTAAAACAAATGTGCATAGTTGTGTGTGTTTGTGTTTAACCCCATGTCATGACCCAGTGATATTGCATTTATGAATGGTCACTGAAATTTAAAAGACTATCAGGGTCACCTAGGAAGAAAATCATGAGAAAGAGAACACAAGTAACTTGAGGTTGCAGTAGTAGAGGAAGGCCACTGCATTTTAGATCAGAGAGAGAGGAAATGTCACCCCTGCAGCTAAATGAGCAGCCTCTCATATTTTTTTATTTAGAGGACGATGATATCTGGTGTTGCTTTATAGTTTGTACTGGAACGCCTGTCCTTTGGATTTTATAAACCAACTGCATACTTAAATGCTAATGTATTAGTGATGGTTGTCTAAACTTATTTTAAGACTTAACATAGCTGCATGAGAAATAACAATATCCACCCACCCATCTACGTACTAAAACTGCCAAATCAAATTTTAGGGTTTCAGACAGCTAGAACCTGTTCGATCTGTCTCATACACAATTTCAGAAGTCGACCTTTTAGCAGGTTGCATTCATTTCTATTTCAAAGGAGAATCTATAAATGCATACTGAAGATTCCACTTAGAGCAGCTTTTTCCATATGCATTAATTGGTCTATCCGATCTATAAACTATAAATTTGATCATTAGAATGCATCTGATTAATTACACCCTTATTACTGTCAAAAACTGTCCTGTAAGGTTTTTTTCTGGCACACACCCATATGTAGCCTTCCTACTGAGTTTTTTCTTTGTTCTTTTCTGCTGCCTTTTGTTCTTTGTGTTTATTAGGAAGCCTCTTGTTTCTTTACTTAAGTACCTTCTGTTGATAGACCAAACCAGAATCACTATTTTGTGTGTAATGGTATTATAAAGGATGTACTTTTCTTGTTTTTAAAAAAGTAAATCAGTAGACCTTGCCGAGACAGTATATTGCAGTTGAATTATGCAGTGTGAAGGTTAGGAGAGTGCAAACTGATATGGTTTCTGTTTTTGTGGCTGTAATGAATGTGTTTATGTAACCTTCTGTTCATTCCTCAAATTGCTTCCAGTTTTATGTAAACAAGTCAAAACATTTGATTTGTACTAAATTTCCTCATTTACTGTGACCAGAGTAGGCTCACATTGCTTCAGGTGAGTAGAACATATGGCTGTGTTATCATATGTTAGTTGGAAAACTCTGAAGATGATTAGTAACTTTAATTTTAAGATGTGTAGCAATGATGTTCAGATTACGATATACAATACTTCTGTGTTAGACTAGTCTTGCCCTAATTATTTGTGATTGTGGTTAATTGTATTCATATTACGTGCTTACCTTCATGGGGTTGCATCTAAAAAAAAAAAACTACAACACTTTATAATATTGCAGTACTTGCAAGTCTCTGGAATTTGTACATAAAAACTTCGACTCCAATTCTGACTCCTCAATTTATTGTACCACTGACTCCCAGCTCCTTAATTTACAGTACAGGCCAAAAGTTGGACACACCTCCTCATTCAATGTGTTTTCTTTATTTTCATGACCATTTACAGCGCTCCATCACTCTCCTTCTTGGTCAAATAGCCCTTACACAGCCTGGAGGTGTGTTTGGGGTCATTGTCCTGTTGAAAAATAAATGATCGTCCAACTAACCTGACTTCTGCACAACACAACTGCTGGTCCCAACCCCATTGATAAAGCAAGAAATTCCACTAAATAACCCTGATAAGGCACACCTGTGAAGTGAAAACCATTTCAGGTGACTACCTGTTGAAGCTCATCGAGAGAATGCCAAGAGTGTGCAAAGCAGTAATCAGAGCAAAGGGTGGCTATTTTGAAGAAACTAGAATATAAAACATGTTTTCAGTTATTTCACCTTTTTTTGTTAAGTACATAACTCCACATGTGTTCATTCATAGTTTTGATGCCTTCAGTCATGAAAATAAAGAAAACACATTGAATGAGGAGGTGTGTCCAAACTTTTGGCCTGTACTGTATGTATCACCAACTCCGACCTTTCTTTGTAATTTAACTAATACACTTCCCTGCTGATTTGAAAGCAAACAAGATACAAGGCATTCCATAGCTGCCATTGTGAATTTCAGATTAGTTTCTAGCACCCTAATCTTTTCTACTTTGGTTTTAAAGGCTGTAGTGATTTTGCTTTGGCTTTTTTATATTATTTTTTACATAATACTTAAAAAAGGGCATATTTTTACCAAAAGGCTAGAAGAAAAAAATATGATAATTAGTATAAGTACTAGGGTATTGTATTGTGCTAGCCGTGTTAGTGAAAAGTCAAGCAAAATGACACCTTTTTTTACATCTTGCCTGAGTTGCCTTGGAAGCTTGCATATTATATTATTTTTAGTTAGCCAGTAAAAGGTGTCAATTTGCTTGACTCCTCACTACAATTAGTATAAGTGAAATTGGAAATATTTACACATTATGTTACAATTTACATTAACTTGGCATCAGAGTCGGAGCTAGTGCATTTTTAGCGACTCCATTAACTCAAGTAACTGCTTCAGACTCTGACTCTGCAGCCCTGAATACCTGAACTTACTTTTCCCATAGATGTGTAGAAAGACCTGAACTCCAATAGGTTCTGCTATGTAATACATGTATTAGTTTTTAATTATTTTATTGACTTGACTCTATGTATTTGTTACAGTATATACATGAAAGATCAATAAGACTACTATAGCTTACCTTATACGTCTCGTTCCAATCACATACCCCATCCATTACCAGCTGGGGAACCAAGAATGAATAATTTTCAGTATGAAGTAATAACTAAAAGATACTGAAGTATCATAAGGGGTAAAAATGATTGAGGGTGTTCAATAAATAAAGGACAACACTGATAAATGTCTGCCATATTCTGAAAATTTAAATTGTTCCTAGTAATGCGAATGCAGTTGCTTCTAATTGTAAGCACAATAGGGTATTCTGCTTCTATAGTTTTATGATAAATTGGGTTTAGATTTCTTCAGCTAGAAGTGTTAGTTATCACAGAGTTACAGATATTCTTTTTTTGGTGGTAGTGTGTGAAGTACTTTGTTATTGCAGAAAAAAAAATGTTTCTTTGACCATCAATAAGTGAAAATGGCTGTAGCAACAATCTTCTACATAGTATAAAATACCTAACAATTTTACAAATGTTGTTTTATCTTAAATAAAAAAAAAAAAATTAAGATCAGAGTGGGGACATGTCTCCATTGCCCCTTAAACTAGCACAACAGATGCAACATGATTCATACCATTTACAGTGAGTGCCTTTTGGAAGTATTCAGACTGAACATCTCTCTAGTTTTACTGAATTATAAACCTACTACTGAAAGCTTGTTTTCTGTGATATAATATTTGTACTTTTGCAGCTGCTTAAATGGCTTCATGTATTGTTCAACTTTGAAATTTCATTTTTTTTTCAGCAAACGTAAATATATAATATTTCCCATTTCTACCTGTCATTTTAAATTGCTCCATGAAAATGCCCAATTTTGTTTTCTTCACCTCTTCTTTCAATCAAGTTCACATTGTGTAGATTTGAGGGGGTCTTGCTCTGAGGAGAAGCTGGGCAACATGCTTTTCTGGCTGGATTACAAGTTGGCGAGTGCTGCCTTTGAATCGGTGTTGCCATTATAGTAAAAAAAAAACAAAAAACAAACCAAAACCCTAAGCCTAAATTGTTCAAAATTAGTTTTTGATGCTGACAGATATTATAAAATGCGTTCCATGGCAGAAAGCACATTAAAAGCTTAAAGGGAATGAAAAGGTACAAGTGAAAACATGGAGCTTGACTCGCAGGTTGCACATTCCTCACCAGTTGCCACACAACCTCGCACCCACTTTGTATTTCAGTTTTTGTAAGTATGTTTTGATTGCCAGTATGCTTCCAGTGTTTTTATTCTAACACCATCTTGTTCAGTGGCTTTCAGTGTGATCTATATGTACCATGTCTGGGGTTAGTATTTCTTTTGTTTCTGATACAGCTGAGGTAGGCTCATGCTCACCATACACTATAGTTTATTGGTTTCTGCAATAGGTGGACATTGTACTGTGTTAACCATTATGGATGAAAATAGAAGTCAAGCAAAATGACACATTTTATTGTTCAGTTAGTCAATAAAAGGCGTCACTCTGCTTGAATTCTCATGGGTTTCTACAATAAATGGAAGGTTGTATTAAGATGTGGCTAAGCTTTACTTTACATTAATTGATTGTAGTACTAGGGTGTTGTACCGTGTTAGCCATTATGAATGTAGAGAAGAGCCAAGCAAAATGACACCTTTTATTGGCTAACTAAAAAGATTACAATATGCAAGCTTTCGAGGCAACTCAGGCCCCTTCTTGCCTGAAGAAGCTTGCATATTGTAATCTTTTTAGTTAGCCAATAAAAGGTGTCATTTTGCTTGGCTTTTCTCTACATTAATTGATTGTAACTTGAAAGTGCACATCATTGTGTTGGTAAATTTTTTGAGTTATGTGATAACTTCACATTTTTGTTCAATAGACTCATTTTAGTTTTTTTGGGTCTCTGCCAGGTTCTTTTGGCCTTGGGACTCCTTTTTAACTATTCTTATTCAGTGATGACCTTTTATTAGCAGCAATTTTAATTATACTGTATCTAGCCCAACATTTTCCCCCTAATGGTATACATTCGCAAACAACAGTAAATACATATTCAAAATTTAAATACAGTGTACATAATAGATGAAATGCACACACTATTTATCCAAACATTTTAATGCTTTAGGGGGCTAATCATTGCAGATTTCAGTTCTGCACCCAATCAACAGAATATTTTGCTTCTGCAAACTGGGGAACTGAAACGACTGACAAGTCCAGTTATGTACAGTTCATAGCATCTTGTACACTACACGCTTCACTAAGAATGCCAACGAACATGGACTAGTTCCTAAAATGCTGCCAATACCAACCTCACAAGATTAATTTCAGAAACCTGAAGCAAATGGGAATATTAAAACAACATACAAACTGCAGACTATGAATACATTTGGAAACAAAGCATGCCAGTTACAGAAGTAAATTGTTTGACATTTATGAATGAAAAAATTAACATTTTAGTGTGTTTGTACAGCAAGCCAGCAGGCACTCTGAGCATCACCTAGCTGCATATCAAATTGACAAATATAATAAAGCTCATACATATTTGTCACATCTGTAACTATGCACAGCAGCTCTAACCACTATGCTACAGTTTTAGTTTTTGCTTTATATGAGTGGACAATAGTATTTAGAAATTTGTGGAATTAACTGATCCAACAACAATCAGTTTGTCACTCACATGTGATGGTCATCCTATTATTTTAACATTACAATAAATCCAAATGAAGTTAACCCTGGCTTTGTTCTTTTGAAATACTAGGGAACTCTGCCCCCTGCTCGCTTCGCTCGGCCACCCCCGGGTTTGGTTTACCGGATATACAATTTAAAGAGATTGCTATTTTCATGGGAATTGTTACATATGCATTATTTTCACTTTTACTTTAAAACTTTTGTAAAAACAATACTTGTCTTTTATTTCTGGCCCAGGACGTGGTTAAATCTTTCTCGCAGGGTGTATAACACTGCTCGTGTTGTGAAGGGTGTGGGGGTTAGCTGAACGCATGCTAAGGAGAAGCGGTCGGATCATCTGCTGGCTTTTTGCTGCTGCTGCTGACAGGCTGCGTGTTCTGCTTGTCACTCGTCGTTGTTTTAAGAGCTGGGAGCACATGAAGCATGTCTGCCAAAAGCATTCCAACAACTGCTTGGTTAGATGTCCGTGAAGTTATTTTAAATGTTGTCTCACTGCCTTGTCACGCGTGACGTTAAAGTGTCTCTCGCGGGATGTCAAATTGTCTTCCGAGAAGATCACGTCTTGTCTTCCCAGTTTCCCTCCCAGGATTTTTTTTTTTTATAATGGAGAGATTGTATAATGCTGTATTATAATTTAAACTCTAGAAGCTTCAAAGAAAATCTGCTAGGTTGAAAAATACAGTATTTCCAAATGTCTCATCTTTCCTCTCATGTTTATCTCTCAAATTCCTTTAGGCCCTTTGTATGCATGTAAAGTTTCACTCCCTCCCTTATCTTCCTTGAACTATAGTGCTTTGCAGACAGACCTGCTATGTCGCAATTTTTAGATTTCTAGATTAAAGTTGCTTCTGTGTGCTAGACACTTTAAAATGTGTTTAGTTGCTTATCTTGCTATGTAGACAGCATGGACCGTTTTTACTTTTTTGCTTTCATTTTTTTTTTCCAGTCTATGAAAGGTGAGCTAATTTAATGCTACCTCATGTTCACACATGCCACAGAATGTGTGGAATGCAGGAAAATAACAATTAAAAAATACCAGTATACAAGGGTGTCTTGATATGACCAGACCACCATAGCTGGTTTTTTTCCCACTGGAATTACAGTCCTTGGGTAAGAAGACATTTCTTTGTAACCTTGCATGTATGTTACATGATCTCTATTGACATTCCTGCCAAATACCAAGAGGTTAAAAGGTGAATCCCCAGTTAGCATTTGTATTGGTTGGGCATGTCTGGTGAGTCCCTGTGATTCGGGGAGAAAAAAAAACTTTAACAAGCTATATTTAATACATTACAAAGGGGAAGTGAGTACATATTGAGACTTTTCCTGATTATTAAATGTTTGCTAACAAAGAGATTTACTGTGTCTGATAATATCTACAAACTTGTGTTTATGTGAGAGAGGAGCTAGGAGATAATGCAACTCCTTACAGGATAACAGTCTTATTGGATAGTTATTAAAGCAGTTTTTTTTTTCTGTTGCTTTTTACTTATGCTTTATATTCAGCTGAAAACATTAAAAAAAAACCAAATATTTCAAACATGAGGAGCTTGTGTATTAATTCAGGGTGTCGATGTTCTATTGTAGATGACCCATTACATTGGAGATTGTCACAAAATACATAGTAATAAGACAATGAAAATAATTTGGCAAAGCCATTTGTTGTGCTGCTTAATAAGAGTATCACTATATACTGTAGATTTAATTAAGTTATGGTACAATCAAATTTCAGTCTTTTTTATTTTGTGTCTCTTGTAATGAGTGGGTGTTTAAACACAATGCAACAAAAGTACCTAGCTGTAAAAACGCATAAAACGACAGGACCATATGTTCAAGACCAGGGAAAAACGTGACATGTAACTAGTAGAAGACAAGCATATCAATTTTGGATAATCATGTTGGCTTATAGATAGATGGATGGCACTTCAGACTGCGGTGCTGAATATGTTACTTTAAATTTTATTTGAACAAGAATCTTCATGGATGGAGGTCTGATGGGTATGCAAGGACTGCAGGGATACAATGACAGTTTATTTTGAAAGACAGTATTTGGATGACAAGAGTGAGACACACATTTTTTTGCAGAAAATCCAGTCTTAGGAATTGCATTGCGACTGGCAGCTGATGCCTTCTTAATATGTTCATTATAATTGCTGTTTCATTTTGTTTCCAGGCCTTTTGCAAAATGTTTGTTTTATTCTAGTATATAAAAATTTAAATGATTAATATAGGTCATTTGGTAAATTTCCTGTACATTCTAATATTATAGCTTTATTACGGTGGTTCTGAATTTAGAATTTCTGTAACAAAAGAATTTTATTCATACCCTACCTTTCTGTCTCTCCATGTAGGACCAGTTTGATATTATAGAAAAGCACACACAATGGGGATTGGACCTGGTGGAGAAGTATGTTAAATTTGTGAAGGAGAGGACTGAAATAGAGCAAAACTATGCAAAGCAACTAAGGTAAGTTGGCACCTGAGCTGAGAAATGGACTGTTTATTATTACTTATTATTTGACTGGCGCTTTTGTCCAAGACAGCTTAAAACATTTGAGAGACACAATTGGTTGCATTTCTTTTGTTTTTCCAATTGGAGCACAGGAAGATGAAGTGACTTGCTCATGGTCACACAGTGTTAGTAGCAGGATTTGAACCCACATCCTCAGGGTTTTAAGTCCAAAACCTTAACCACTATGGTATGCTGCATGCTAATCCTTTACTTTATGTAAGAAGTAACCTGCTTACCCATCTTGGGAGATTTTTGTATTCTGTATTCTTTTCCAGAAAGAACCTATAATTTCAATCCATATTCTTTTTATTAATTTTAATTTTATGTATTATATGTATTTTTCTAATTTGAATTGATTGTTAAATGTTACTGTTCCTGTGTACCATTGTAGGATGGTAATAAGTGCCGTTGTCCAACAGGGACCCTGGTGTGAAGTTTGTAAGTTTGTCAGGGTGTTCTATCTTCTCACACATCTTAAAATGTGTATTTTGTATTCCCTGGTGACTCTTGAAATGAGTGAGTTTAGATATGTGCGTGTATATGCTCTGCAGTGAACTGAAATCCATGGTATGTTTTTTTGCTGTGTAACCAATTCTGCCGGTTAAATTTTTGTTTCATTAACAACGAATAGGTGGTCTGCAAACTTTAACATGTACATTTTATGGTTTAAAATTCTTTGGATTTGAGGCAAGTTTGCGGCATATTCAGAATTTCATATTTAACTATGTATTTTTTTTTAAATGTTGCTGTATACAATATTACTATCTGCATTTGCCAGATAAAATAAGATTGTTCTTAGAAAATTAACTATACTGGCAACACACAGGCATCACGACATCTCAGTAATGTACTAACTCTCATAGGACAACATAACAAACTTAACATTTTCAGACCTGCTAAATCCAATTTGGGGTCATATGGTTTTGAGGACTTTCCCAGAAAAAATGAGCACAAAGCAGGAGCTGACCCAGGGAAGGGTGCCAATCCTTTCACAGAGATACTCACTTGGGGTCAATTTAGAGTTGCCAGATAATTTCATCTGCAGATCTTTGGAAATGTGGATGGAAACCTGGAGTGCCCAGAAGAAGACCCACAAAGACACATGGGACTGGATTCAAAAGCAGGGCACTGAGTCTACCATGCTGCCCTCTCATAGGACCAAAAAGATGCAGAAGACATTACATCTATATATTGCTTTTGTCACTACTCAAAATGCTTTAAAGATATTACTTTCAGATGCATCAATGAAATGTTTATAATGTCACATTTAAGTCATTTTCTTAAATATTTATTTAACACATATAAGCAAAGAATAGCTTATTTAAATTAAATAACAGTCTAGTCTATGAAAAAAGCTGAGTAAGTTGTCCTCTTGGGCTATAAAATTGCAAAAACTTAATATTATTTGGGAATATAATTCCAAACTGAACAGTATTGTGAGAAGGGACCTGTTGCTTAGATAATTCCATACTAACATTTCAGGTTTGGTGTGTTTTTGTTTCTTGTTCAAGTAATTTTTCCTGACAGTTATTTTATCCAGACATTGCAAAACTTTTTACTGTGCTCTCATCTAATTTCTTGTTTATCCCTGATCCAGAATCATTAATAGAACAGTTTGCATAGCATTCTGGGAGCCTGATTGGTACTGTAACACTGAATATAGGAAGACGTTTGGCTAGTTGAGAATATAAATAGAACTGTCAACTACATCAGCCTTGGAAGTAAAGTGCTTGGGTAAAAGCGGAAGGAATGTTGTACTGAGTAAAACTGGATAATGGGACATGTCAGCTGCCTGGGTGTGTCGGTGATAGGAAGCAGGAAGGTCTAGGCTCAGTCGTTTCTTGTAGAACTGTTGCTTACTAACTCTCTGAGCTGAGTACTGTGATCAGTTACTGAGCACAATAAATAAACCAAAGTGATTTTGGTAATGTTTTCCTTCATTCATTTGGTTACAGTTATCATTCTAATATAGCTTGGTTCCCTTAAACATTCTGTAGCATACATAGTATAAAAGTGTTACAGCAATATTGACCAGATAGTGTGAAAGCAAAGCACCAATGGCTTCTTGGTGTGACATGTACATCAATCTAGAATACTAGTATAACTGACAAAGCAACATTTTTGTTATTTATGGTATGTCTTTTATGAAGGATAATAGAGTTTAAAAGTGGGTTTGTGCTGGAAATAAGAAGTTTGGCATAATTGTACTATAAAGGGTTTTTACTGTGCATCATTATCACCTCGGGCTAAAGCCAAAATTAGATTTTGGCTTTGAAGCTGTGAAGATATCATGTCCATCAAAACCAGTGGTAGAATGCTGGACTGTGACCTTTCCTTTTTTTTTTTTTTTTTATAGAAATGATGACCCCACAATAATCCTGTCTGGTAGCTTTCATTGTAAGGTTATACAAAAAGTAGTGCTTGTTATAAATAAGCAGTCTTTCACAATATTGAAACAACTGATGGGTGAAGTAAATAACAATTAGGATCTCATTACAATGACATATGTCAAGGTATAGGATATGTTAGGCAGCAAGTGAACAGTCAGCTCTTGAAGGCGACTTGTTCAAAGCAGGAAAAATGTGCAACTGTAAGGATCTAAGTGATTTTGAAAAGAGACAAATTGCGATGGCTGCACGACTGGGTCATAGCATCTCTAAAACGGCAGGTCTTGTGAAATGTCCCTGGCATACATTGGTTAGTACTTACCAAAAGTGGTCCAAGGAAGGACAACTAGTAAACCGGCAACAGAGTCATGGGCAACCAAACGCTCATTGATGTTCAGACGGAGAGAAGGCTAGCCTGCCTGGTCTGTTCTGGATACACCAATATAAGAATTTCATTCATCGACATTAATCTTTATTAATTTTATCCCAAATTATTGGCACAAATGAAACTATCAACCTTGTTTTCAGCCGTGTTGTTAAGACATTAAAGGTTTTGTCCCAACCAGACCTCAGAAAAACAGAAGGCATCTTTAAGAGGTTTGTTTTATGCTTGTGCTAGTTCCCTATATGCTGCAACTATAAGTTACCATACTTGGGCTTTTTTATATAAATATTAACTAGTTAAATGCTAGTTTTATAATGATACTACTCATTGGCATTCTTATAGGAACAAAACTGATGTTCTAACATCCAAAAAGTTGCAGAACTGTAGGGTGGCTTAATGTCAGTCAGTAAGTTATATGACTGATCTTCTCATACAAAGAAGAGAAGAATATGTAATGGTGGAAGAGCTTGAGACTTTTTTTTTTTTGCTGTAGAAATGAGGACATGGCTGAGCAAAATGATGATCTGTTCACATACCAGTCTGATTTATATGTGTCTTTACATTCAAATTGGAAGTTATAATATATCTTCATTTGCTTTACTAACCCTTTTAATTTTTTTAAGTTAAGTTCAATGTTTCAAATCTCACCTCCCAGCTTTGTGTTACTACAATCCACACTCTATGTCATCTTTTGGATCTCTGTGATATACAGGATATACAGTAAAGTGCATAATAATCATTTTAAAAATTAGTGGGCTGCACAAAAATGTTATGTTTGGATGTTGTGAAAATTGTTAATAGTTTGTATGCTGTTGCATGGAGTAATCAAGTAAACTCACCACTGATGATGAAACAAAAATATTAGCATAAAATAAATAAAAAATGTAATATGAAAATAAGGATAAATTAATTTTCGTAATTTCAACTGTTGTAAAGGGGTTGGTAATACATTCAGATTCTTCTTTCATTTTACATATGACAGATATATAACATTTATCTTTTCACTGATTTGCACGTCACTCTGTTGATGCTCCAACTCTTATATAAATTTTGCTTGGATCAAATTCAGTTCTCTGCCTACAGAACTTCAGATATGCCATACTGCCTCTCCGAACAAACCTCAGAGTCAAATTAAATTCCATCTGCTGTTAGGAAGTTTTTTAGATTAAAAAAAGCAATTAACACTGCAAAATGTAATTAATGTGGAGGAAAAATGCATGCTTTCACAAGTCATTTTGGGACACGGTTTTCTACCTGGCTGCATTGCTCTTGGATTGGCAATTGTAATAATAGCAGATTTTTAAGCCCCTTGAATATTAATCTGAAATCCCTGACTTACTGTTGCTTTTTGCTAAACCTGTTGAGTATCCATCACATCAAGCAAAAGCGTGTTTCCTTTATCATTAGTGACAATGGAAAATGAGTGCCAGATTTCTGATTTTCCTTTTGTTATTGTGATAACTTTAAAATTACTGTTTTAAAGGGCCTTTTCAGTGTCAGCTGTGCTCATTTTACATATCTTAAAATTAGTAGGGCTAATGAAAAATATTGTTTATATCACAAATATTTAATTTTTACTGCAAAGGTTAATGGGTAAAAACAGCATGTTTTTTTCTTAACTGTCTGCTCCTTGTCTACCTGTCCTCACAGTCATCTAGTGCCCTGCATGGCTAAGTTTGATGTTGGGTCCCACACAGCTTATCTATCTGTAGCCCACAATGTGCTATACTTTTAAAAATGCAGTTCTTTTCTTTTCCTTAACATACTAGTTTTCTGATAAAAACACAGAGTTTGCAGATTTCTAATATTTAAATTCAGGCAATTACTAGTTAATGAGGAGTACTGTATATGCTATGCAACATTCAGTGCAGGGGTGTCAAATTTAAGCCCCATGAGCCGTATCTAGCTTTTGTACCTTCTTAGTGCGACCCAGTATTCAAAATATGTTACACAAGGCCCCCAATGACTTTTATTATTCTCAAAAACTGCCTTTAGCATGCTTTTCATATATAGATTATATTCTTTAATTGACATTTGCACATAGCATGTAAATGCCTCTCATGCAGTTGTTGTGTTTATGCACAGCACAACTCAAAAGAGCCACTAAGTTATGGTTACATTTAAAACAGGCTGCTTATATTGATTTAACAAGAAAAAGTGAAAAGAAGGTGAGATGCTACACTGAGATAAATTAAGTACTGACAGTACTCTTTCTTTTTCTTCCCATATAAGTAATGTTTCTCGGACTGCCTTTTTCCATCTCTGAAACATTTCTAGACTTCGTCCTGTTCTTGCGCAACACAGTACTGAAGTATTGGTTAATGCCCTAGTCACCTCACGTATAGATTATTGTAATGCTATTCTATCTGGCATTCCACAAAAACATATCCATCACTTACAACTTATTCAAAATTCTGCTGCTAGGATAATAACCTGTTCTAAATCCATGGAACATATTAAACCTGTTCTCTCTCAGCTTCACTGGCTCCCTGTTTATTACCAAATACAATGCAAAATATCACTCTTAACATTTAAAGCTCTCCACAACCTCACTGATCTCTTACAGACTGACACTCCTCTCACTCACTCAGATCCTCATCTGCAGCTTTACTTTCTGTACCACACATCCAACTCTGTTCTATGGGAGCTTGAGCATTTTCTCATAGTTCTCATCAACTCTGGAATTCTCTTCCCTCTCATATCCATCAACTAGACTCAATAACACATTTTAAAACTACCCTCAAAGTTTAACTTTGCAAACTGGCAAACCAATTATGAATTTAACACTGTTACTGCTTGTTATCTTTGTATGTTTGCTACTACCTCTGTACCTTATTGCTACTTGATTTTATCGTCCTTTTTGTTTTTATATTTTATTACTGTTGTTAATTTCATTGTAAGGTGACCTTTAGTGTTAAGAAAGGCGCCTATTAAATAAAATGTATTATTATTATTATTGATATGGATATAGAAAAAGATAAACTGATTACTGGAAACGACATTTAACACATTTCAGCATTTACAAGCAATTGCATCTTGTTTTTTTATTTGCATAACAGGTACAAAGAGACTTCCTGAAGTGTGCTTCAGTCCTGTTTCTCTTTGATCATTTACTTTGTGTGCTCAGAGAATCCAATTTTTCTGAAGGGCTATATTTTCCATATGTCATTTTAATTTGATAGTTGTGGTTTTCACACATCTTAAGCAGCAATGCATGGGTTATGTTTTACAGATGTACCACACACAGAAAATAATAATGCAATAACATGTCATTTGTATAACTATACAGAAGTTTTAACCTATGTTCAAATATATGTAAATCTATACTTACATTTTTAATATAATGAAGGATTCAGAATTTTTGACTAATTGGACAGTTCTAGTGTTTCATGCTGAAAAGCCCTCTACAAGTGAAACAGCCTCTATCGTTGCATACATCCCTGAACATGAATTACCAGCTATGTTCAATATACATTGTTAGGGTGTAATTGAAAGACAATCTTAGCAGTTCTACACCCATTTGAGTAATTAACTCTCCAGTCTCTTATCTTTTCACTGCTACAGCAGCAGGTGTAAATACTTTTCTCACAGTTACTGCAACACATTCTCAACAGGAAAATCAAGTCTGGCAGCAGAATTAAAACTATGAAAATCACTTCACAGACCCTGTACTCTGCAATAACACTTGGGGATCCAAAGTAAGACAAGTTACAGTAGTCTGGATAATTATAAGTAAAGTTCTTTTTTCTTGCATAGTATTACTATTGCATGCACGTACAACCATTTGTGGAAGTACAGCGCTCCTGTGTATTAACATATATTAGCTAATATGTCTGATCAGCTTCCTTGGTCTTATCAACAATCGTAGAGCTGATACTCACACTGTGGCATTTGGTATAAATTGTGGCTTTTTAAAAAGCCAAATATGTGTTATTTAATTATCTGAAGATGGTGGAATGTTAGTGACAAAACAGTACTTTTAAATTTACTTTATATTAAAAAGAAAAGTCCACAAAATTTGATAAACTGTGTAGTTGTTACAGGTGGCAGTTTAAGCCTATTCTATCATGCAAATACTTAACTATTACAGTATAAATGTGTTAAATTTGTCTACACACTAATATTCATGTTGTAAAGTACTTTGCACTGTTTAGATGCCCTGCATCCACTTTTATAATACTATATTGCTTCATATCCTGCTTTTTTTTTTTTTTTTTATTTTTTTTTACAAATTGTGAGGGTTATTGGTAATTGCGTTCTTGTATATATTTATTATACAAATAATGGGTACAACAACTGCTACTCAATTTATGCAGCCATTGCAATAGTCGCTATGAAAACTTTTATTAAGAGAGGTAGAAAAGTTGGTGGATAAGGATACCTATGCTACGGGTGAGGCCACAGAGAAAACTAAAAATATGAACCTCTGTTAAAAAGAATATCAAACCAAGACAACATGGGAGTCTTTTGATAAAGTTCTGGAAGAGCAATCATTTTGTACAGGAATGATTTCCTTAGGTGCTGATGTGCCGACGATACAGGTACCAGTCTGAACCTAACATCTCAAAATCAAGAGAGATTTCTCTGCTACTGGGAAGCACCTTAGTGGGATTTGCTTCCTTGACTGCATGAGCTTGAAAGCTTCTGCCTGCACCATCTACAAGTGTGGACAGTAAACAGCTTTTTAGTGCATCTTCATAAATTATAGATAAGAGAAGAAACCAAGTGATCTGTGATTGATTTGACATGTTATTTTATTTTTGAAAAGGACCAGACTCTTACACTTGAAAGCCAAATGAAGCTAGATACTTCATTTAGATGTCAATGTTACAATGAAGCTGAAATTCTGATTTGTTATGAGTTTGTATCCATCATTGGGTAAATATTAATAACATTTAGTTTTTGTCAATTTTAATAAATGTTGTTCCTTAAACAAAACAGAAGTTCCATTCACAATAGCTTATTCAGTAAAACTGCATTGCCCCCTATATTTGTTGTTAATGTATTATCATTCTTTTCTTTCTATTAAACGTACTCTTATCAGTACTCGTAGTAGCCTTCAGTGTTCATGAAGTACTCTGTATCAGTATTGGCTATCAAAAATGATTTTGGTGCATTCCTAGTAAATACTGCTTTACATAACTAAGCAAATGACTAGGTCAAGAAGTGACCACATGTTCTGACTGTAAAAGCAACAACCTTAACTTTGAAAAAGAGAAAATGTTCCCGTATTGTTTGTGGATGAATGGCGATCGTACAAGAGTGGTCTGAAGTCTTTATATGCAAAACTGTAAGTGGCCATAATAATGAAGAGGGTAGAAGAACTAAAAGAAATTCAGTTACAAAAGGGTTACCATTCACCTTTTTGGTGGTAATATTTAGATACTGTGGACATAACTAATATCACAAGAAAACAAAAAGGTTTATTATGTAGAAAGTGAAACTTTGTTATTCCAAGGCCAGCCACCACCATAATCACTTTTCAAAACTTCAGGCAATAAACAGCAAAACCACATTATTCAACTGCAGAGGCGGCCTTTATTTGCTTCTGTTTGTTCAGAGATTTTTACATTATATGTGTTTGTACAGTACACTTCCGCCAAATCACAAAGCGGTCTTTTGTTTATGTGTTTGAGTTATGTAAATATTTTGAACATTTTGAACAGAGTGATACCTAGTAAATCCTCTATATTTGGAAGAATTTCTTAATTAAAATCTTCAATTCAGACAGGTTTACAAAACGTAGGTTCAATGGACTCAAAATGCACGTGATCAGTACAATATTTTCAAAGTTATGATTGTTTTTCACGTTTATGAAGAGATTCAGTGTACTCAATATAAGTGATGAGTGCAATAGTTTTGAAGGTTATCATTTTCTCAATATTGGCATGCTATTATTTGCCCAAGACACCAGCTTTGTTGACTGTAAAAAAAAAAAAAAAAAAAAAAAATGTTGTGCTTCCTGTCTGAAGTTAGTTAAAACGCACAGCAACAAAAAGAACTGTACTTGTATTTGGAATAAACTTAAAAAGACCAACCAAAAAATGTCCATAGCAGGGAGTATTATTTGTATTTGGTTTTCAAATAACATTTTACATAAATTAAAAACATATATTTCAGTTGTTTTCAGCAGTGGAATGGAATAAAATATATTGTTTTTAAGACACTGCATTTACTGAAGGATACCATGGTTTCCTCATCATTCTCAGCTGTTGACAGACACACAGAATTTCTTTCCTTTTTTTCTTTCAGACCTTTTTATACAAGCGTGTGGGACTCATACCACTAGTGTCACCAACTTTTATATGACAGTGAAAAACATTCAGTCTCCTTCCTGAGCATTAACTATAATATATATTAATGTAATAATAAATAAGTGTATTTATTAT
>JANRMT010062829.1:39282322-39362027 GCA_026402145.1 Polypterus bichir lapradei
TATATATAATACTAATAAAAGGCAAAGCCCTCACTGACTGACTCACTCACTCACTCATTCACTCGCTCACTCACTCAATGACTCACTCATCACTAATTCTCCAACTTCCCGTATAGGTGGAAGGCTGAAATTTGGCAGGCTCATTCCTTACAGCTTACTTACAAAAGTTAGGCAGGTTTCATTTCGAAATTCTATGCGTAGCTGTCATAACTGGAACCTACTTTCGTCCATATACTGTAATAGTCTGCAGCTCGGTCGCCATGTGAGGCGGAGTTGCGTCTCCCATCATCACGCCTCCTGGCTTGTCTTCTCCAGACCACATCGGTGATTTCAAGCCACTGGTGGTGTTCTTATCAGAAAATGGGAGCTAAAGCAGGTCGATTGTCCCTGCCGCGACTCATAACGGCTCCTATTCTGAATTAGGTCTTGAGACTTGACCTGCCTTCTCTATACAGTAATAAAGTATCTGTATTTTCCTTCAAAACCTGGACTTATCTTCCTATCTCTCATGCAACTCTGTGATCCAAGCTTGACAATACCTGTATTAAAAAAAAAAAAAACAAACAAAAAAAAAAAGGCACTTCTTAAACTGCAAAAAAACATTTTATTTGAAATGCAGAGATTATTTTTAGATGAAGGACCTGGGACCTGAAGGACACATACACATAGTCAAAAGACAAGTCAAATTCAACACTAAAAAGACATATTACCGAAGCACCTACAATCAATATGATAATTGAGCTTTTTTTTTTTTTTTTTTTTTGAAGGAACATTTAGCTAAAGTTTCTTATACTGAGAGAATGCCCAAATCAGACACCACATTATTTTCTTTTTGAGATTTTGTTCACAAATTTAAACAACAGGGAACCTGAAATATAGTTCAAATATTGATAGTGACACCAGGCACAATGCTCAAGACTCATGTTATAGTAAAATTAGTGGTTCCCAGAAATAAACTAAATGGCATTGCATAATAACAAAAGTCAGTAATACTTAGTGTTTGTTTTTGTTTGTTCTATTTTGTTGTTAATATTTGCTTCTGTTTTCTTATTTTTTTAATATTGTGCTTTTTTTTGAGAAAGACACTATATAAATAAAAGTTATTATTATGATAAGTGTTTGATTATTATTATGAAAGTAATAATAATAATAATATCTTCATACATTTTACCTGCAACTCAAGGTGCTTTCCACATATTAATCAACAAAATCATTTCTAATAAATGTAAATATACTAAATACAAAATCAACCAGGTATTGATAAGCAAAAAGTGCAGAACAAACCTTCACTCTTATCAGAAAAAGGTTTTCTAATTAAAATATTTATACATTACGGTTGACAATCGAACAACCAGATCTAATTAATATATATAATATAAATATATATGGTATATATATCTACTTTTTACCTATGCATATGTACATGGCAACCCATTGAGCAGGAACAGTCTGATTTTATTAAAAAAAACAAGCAAATCAAATAGTTAAACCTAATGGTAATCCAGTTTCTGCATCACGAAAGTCAGAATGACCTAGACCAGCTGGTTGTCCACCCTCCACTGGGCATAGCTGGTACAGTTTAGAACATTTGATAATAAGGTTTCCAAGTCCTCCTTATTTCCTCCTGTACACTAGGTGACTGCAGAATAGAGCACTTTGAGCAGGTGTGGATGGCGCATAGCTAAAAACATAAAAAAACAATGGATTAATGCTGGGCACTTATTAACACATCAAAGACCTAATATAATCACTAAAAGATGCATAAAAAATATTATTTTTGATCTCTGACGTTTAAATGCTATACCGTTAATGGAAAACTCCAAAAACAATCTATCAAATTCAGTGAAAAAATTAACAAAGTTTAACAATCTATAGCGCAGAAAATAATGTTATGACACAGTTTTAAGGTTAACAATCAAAAGCTGGCCTAGAACAGCCTGAAAGCTATCACAGAATTAAGTACAAAGATAAAGGTGATGTTTCCAGCAGGCAAGGACCTTGAACTCTCTGCTTTTGAACTATGTGTATTTTATTCAAGACTTGAAAACAATAATTTTATTATCCAGAACAGTCAAATAAAGGAGATGATTTGGAGAAATTCCAGAAACATTTCTGTCATGAAACCCAGCATAGCTGAAATTTCTGTACCGGGTAAAAACCAAAAAAGGACATTAGAAGCAAATGACCTATCTGAACCACTCCCGAGGCCCATTTTAGATCAGCTCTTTCCAGATTTTCGTTTTCTTTTAAACTCGTCTCTGAAGTGTAGAATTGTATCAAATCTGTGAACAGATAATCATTACTGAAGTCCCCAAAGCTTCCAAACCAAAGAGTATGAATGACTATCAGCTGAAAGCCATCATCTTCATTCCAGTGAATTGCTTTGAAATTTTTGTAAGAATATTTTAATGACATGGGCAAAACCCTTTCGAGATAACCACCAATTTCCTTTAGTGTGCAAATGGAAATGTAGTGAACATCCTGCTGATTATCATACATTGTATCTCCTCTTTCCTTGATAAGCCTTGTTTCTATGCCAGAATATTATTTCTGAGTGCTTCTTCTGCCTTAAATGTTATCTAAGCCTCATGTATATATTAATAAATTTAAAAAAAAAATGAAAGTTAACTGATGTATGATATTATAAATTAATTTTTTTAACTTTTGCAGATAGGTACATAACACCTTTTCAAAGGTCATTCAGTCAAACACAGGGGCTCCCCAAGGTTAAGTTCTGGCTCAGTTGCTGTTTACACTGACCTGAGAAAGAACAATGACCATTGCTCCATTATCAAGTATTCTGATGACACTGGTCACAGGGAGGATGAAAGTCTTTACTTAAAGCAAGTGAATTGTTTGAGGAGTAAACAGAGTATTCTCTTTACAAAAGCCAAAAATCATATCATTAGTTTTTTATATTCAGAGAATGATGTTTATTATTGAGAGAAAACTCGTCATACTGCTGGGAGTGGAAATGCAAATAGTAACTCAACATAAATACAATTAATAATAATAATGCATTTTATTTATATAGTATCCTTCCCATGTTCAAATATCTAGTAGCTCACATATTTACAGTGGGATGCAAAAGTTTGGGCAACCTTGTTAATAGTCATTATTTTCCTGTATAAATCGTTGGTTGTTACGATAAAAAATGTCAGTTAAATATATCATATAGGAGACACACACAGTGATATTTGAGAAGTGAAATGAAGTTTATTGGATTTACAGAAAGTGTGCAATAATTGTTCAAACAAAATCAGACAGGTGCATAAATTTGGGCACCGTTGTCATTTTATTGATTCTAAAACTTTTAGAACTAATTACTGGAACTCAAATTGGCTTGGTAAGCTCAGTGACCCCTGACCTACATACACAGGTGAATCCTATAATGAGAAAGAGTATTTAAGGGGGTCAATTGCAAGTTTCCCTCCTCCTTTAATTTTCTCTGAAGAGTAGCAACATGGGGGTCACAAAACAACTCTCAAATGACCTGAAGACAAAGATTGTTCACCATCATGGTTTAGGGGAAGGATACAGAAAGCTGTCCCAGAGATTTAAGCTGTCTGTTTCCACAGTTAGGAACATATTGAGGAAATGGAAGACCACAGGCTCAGTTCAAGTTAAGGCTCGAAGTGGCAGACCAAGAAAGATTTCGGATAGACAGAAGCGACGATTGGTGAGAACAGTCAGAGTCAACCCACAGACAAGCACCAAAGACCTACAACATCATCTTGCAGCAGATGGAGTCACTGTGCATCGTTCAACCATTCAGCGCACTTTACACAAGGAGATGCTGTATGCGAGAGTGATTCAGAGGAAGCCTTTTCTCCGCCCACAGCACAAACAGAGCCGCTTGAGGTATGCTCAAGCACATTTGGACAAGCCAGCCTCATTTTGGAATAAGACTGATGAAACTAAAATTGAGTAATTTGGGCATAACAAGGGGCGTTATGCATGGAGGAAAAAGAACACAGCATTCCAAGAAAAACACCTGCTACCTACAGTAAAATATGGTGGTGGTTCCATCATGCTGTGGGGCTGTGTGGCCAGTCCAGGGACTGGGAATCTTGTCAAAGTTGAGGGACGCATGGATTCCACTCAGTATCAGCAGATTCTGGAGACCAATGTCCAGGAATCAGTGACAAAGCTGAAGCTGCGCCGGGGCTGGATCTTTCAACAAGACAACGACCCGAAACACTGCTCAAAATCCACTAAGGCATTCATGCAGAGGAACAAGTACAACGTTCTGGAATGGCCATCTCAGTCCCCAGACCTGAATATAATTGAAAATCTGTGGTGTGAGTTAAAGAGAGCTGTCCATGCTCAGAGGCCATCAAACCTGAATGAACTAGAGATGTTTTGTAAAGAGGAATGGTCCAAAATACCTTCAACCGCAATCCAGACTCTCATTGGAACCTACAGGAAGCGTTTAGAGGCTGTAATTTCTGCCAAAGGCGGATCTACTAAATATTGATTTCATTTCTTTTTTGTGGTTCCCAAATTTATGCACCTGTCTGATTTTGTTTGAACAATTATTGCACACTTTCTGTAAATCCAATAAACTTCATTTCACTTCTCAAATATCACTGTGTGTGTCACCTATATGATATATTTAACTGACATTTTTTATCGTAACAACCAACGATTTATACAGGAAAATAATTACTATTAACAAGGTTGCCCAAACTTTTGCATCCCACTGTATTTAAATAGATCAATTGATAAAAAAATACATATTATATAAGCATTATTTTTACCAGGCAAAACATTTTGATGTTTACAGGAACCTATTGGTGTCCTTTATGACAGCATTATCCAGTTTGTCTTTCTCTCCAGCTCCATTGCCTTGTTTAATGGTCTGTCAAATCAAGATCAAGGACGCTCAAACATAGGTTACTAGACAGTCAGACAGAAGTATTGAAGCTGATGTGAATGACTTGATATTTGTGAACAGGGAGGAAATAATGAAGAAACTGGAAACCATTTCATCTGATTTCAGGGATCCATTATATGTAACACTTACCTTTAGTAACTCTGGAAGGATGTTCAACTTAAATGCCCCATCAACCCAACCTAAACCACTCCAGGATCTCCTTTCTCCCCAGTAATATAAGGCTTTTTAACATAAATGTGACAAAGTGATTAGGCATATAGTATGGCCAACATATCTAGGAGAAATCTTTGTCATTTAGGAGAAATAATTATCAAAAGATTGTTTTAAATGTTGTAAAATGTTCTTGTGAAACTGTAGTCGGTTGTCTCAATGTCCTTTTTGTTCTCCTTGTATGGATGGAGTTGAGGGGTCAATTCATGTTTTCTTGTGTAAACATAACTAAACAAAGTCCTTGCATTTTATTTGAGGTGGTTGTAAGGCATTTGTTTACTTTTTGATTGGTTGTCCCATTTGATGTGTTTTGCCAGCCACAAAGTCATATGTAGGCAATGTGGGATGCAAAGTCAAACAAATTATCTCTGGTAATACACTTCACAGCTAAGTGTAGAACTGCAGGATCATGTGTGCTTCCAGAGTTAAAGGACTCACATTCTTTTAACTTAGCAGAGAATTGCTAAGTGCTGACTTGCTTGTGGAATTTTGAATTACTAAACAAAGAGGTGTTCAAGGTATGCATTTTTATCTTAATATCACAGCATTTCTAATCTGATTTGGGTCAAATCAGGTACAATATCACTGAAGGTAAAAAATATTCTCAATCCTATATTGCACCTTCTGAGGGCGATCAATAAAGAAACATTCTTATACCAAAGGATTTAAATTCAAAACCTTGATTAAGAACAAAATGAGATCAACAGTTTGTGTAGTGTTATTCAGAAGTGATGGCTGTTGCAACATAAAACTCTTCAACCCATACATATGCCCTCATTTATAGAATCTTTTCTTTTGTGAATAGCATGTTGTCTTTCTTGGCAGGTTCATAGCTTTAGAATGAGTACAGCGAGATTAGTTAGCTATGTCTCATTAGTCCCACACAATGAGAGAAACAAAACACTTCAGTTTATTATAACTTTAAATGATGGAGGAAGCTGAGCAACTTCTGAAACTGGGGGTGCAGAATAAAGTGCACAGATTAAGCAACCGCCTTCTTTGATAGGTTACATGACTCATAAATCGACACTCTGTTAGTTAATGTACTCTGAAAAGAACTGACATTCCATCCTTCATTTATACTAGACATCAAATATGGGCAGCATAGACTCCAGCCCTGAAACAATCTTGCTTTTAAAAAAGTCATTAAAAAATGTAAAGGTGGGTGAATGTCCAAATGGTCTTTTGTAACAGTGTACTTAAAATTGTTGATGCTGTTTTATCTTTTCGGTGGACGTTTTTGGTCTGAAACAGTGCATAAAACAAAGTAATACCACACTGTTTTAACACTTTAAAGCTTTGGGAGCAGAATAAATAATGATTGTAGAAGTACTGGGTGTTAATTTCCAGAGTTTATATTATCCATCCATCCATCCATCCATCCATCCATCCATTATCCAACCCACTAAATCCTAATACAGGGTCACGGGGGTCTGCTGAAGCCAATCCCAGCCAGCACAAGGCAGGAACAAATCCCCGGGCAGGGTGCCAGCCCATTGCAGGGCATACACACACCCACACACCAAACACACACTAGGGACAATTTTGGATTGCCAGTACACCTAACCTGCATGCCTTGGGACTGTGGGAGGAAACCGGAGCACCCGGAGGAAACCCACGCAGACACGGGGAGAACATGCAAACTCCACGCAGGTAGGACCCGGAAGCGAACCTGGGTGTCCTTACTGCGAGGCAGCAGCACTACCACTGTGCCACCGTGCCTCCCAGTTTATATTATATTTTATATTTTTAAAAGGATTAGATGCAATTGTTAAAAAAGGACATTCTGTTTATGTAAAGAATGTTTTCTCCCCATTGCAGTTTTAGAGCAGTCAGGAAATTGTATCTCATATTATTATTATATTTGGAAGCAGAGGTCACAGAGGTTGCTAAAAGAATTTAACAGTAATGGAAAATGTTTAAAACTGATACTTTTTAACTCTATTCAGCTAGGATATTAAATTGAAAAAAATATGTACAAGATCACCCCTTTTTGATGGTTTCTGTTACTTGGATCTGCAAATACAGGCAAGCTAATATCTCTGTGATGACTCTTTGTTTTGATTAGTATTTTATATACACACACATATACAGGGTGGGCAAGAGTGGGTTTACAGTTGTTTCTATGGAAAAGGACAGGTTATGATTATTACAATAGCTTTATTAACTTTATTAAATCAAAAGAATGTCACAATAGCACAGTGCACTTAATATAAAAATCTGTGTTTTGTGTACTCACAACTGTAAGCCTTGCCCACCGCATTTCATATATAAATCTCACATTGTTTATTTCTAGTAGCTTCAGTCCCCTGGAGTACACCTACAGTCACCATTAAATGTACTGTTTATGCTACTCTTTTGATTAAGTGGAATGAAGTAAAAGTCAGGTTACTAAAGATCCAATTTTTTATTATTGTTTTTCCTTTTCATGCAATTTTGGATTTACAGCTTTATACATATTTCTTCATTGATGTAACTATAACAGAATACATGACAACTTTAAACTTTTTCATGTAAAAGGTGACCTCATGAATAATTTTTTGCTTTCTGTCTGTTTGTTTCTAGGAGTTTAGTAAAGAAATTTAACCCAAAACGAGGGACGAAAGAAGACCAGGACTGCAAGTAAGTCTATTTCTTGTATTCATTTCCATTCCTTTTGGGTTCCTTTGCTCCAGAATAATTTTTTTTTTTGTTTGTTATAGGCTATACTGCTTCTTTATTTGACACTGTTCCTTATACCGCTGTTTTTAGTTTGATGTTGCATCCCTGCAATCAGACAGTGTGCTGCTGTCTAAATCGTGTTTATTCAGAGAAGCTATTCTGACCTCAGGAAATGCTGAGCTCATTCTGTCTTGCCTTCCAAATGTACATTCAACAACCCCTCCCACATCTCTGGCAGATTTTGTGGTGTTACACTTAATTTTACTTATCTATTTTTAAATACCCATAAACTAGTGAATCATTACTTATACAGTGTTTACTTGGTCTTCCTTTCGAGGCTGCAAGTTTTCATTACATTCATCCCTTTGTTTAGAGGTTAGTGTGTGATCACTTGTACTTCATGGTGAGACTCCTAAGTAATTACACAATGTGTTCTTCTGCTGTCAAATATTTAAACATAAAATGTAGATCAGTAGATAAATGAAAATTTAAGTGCTCTCTTTTGAAAAAGTTTGTTTGTTTTAAACATTATTAGGAGCAAAACACATTAAAAGAAACAGTGCATTCATTCGGCTTTAACCCCTTTTATAAAAACATTTTGAGAATTATTTAAGAATACTAGTAAAATATTAACAAGTTAGCAATTGATTAACAAATTTAGGGTTTATTGCATTTTTGCGTGTTGAATGTTAATGTGTTTGTATATTTATTCTGAAGTCCGAATAATTTGTATTTCAAAGAGCATATGTACAACTTTGATCTGCCCTTTCTTTTCATCTTTCACTGCTTACATTTTATATGTTTAAATGTGTTTAAAATGTTTAAATGCAGATGAACGACTGCATGACACTGTGCACCGTGCATTCTTCCTTTCCTGACGGGCCACATTTTATCTTAGATGTGTCATGTATTGGGATGCTTCTTTTAGGCAAGTACAACAGGATAGTAAACTCTAAACTGCACTGTGAAACAGACAAGTTTAAATTTTAATTTTCCCGGTTTCACTCCACTGGTCATTTGTTAAACTGTATCCTGCCTATTTAGTAATTGTCCTTTTATGTTCTGGTCATAATGTAGTGTTTCTGAAACGTGTTGGTAAATGAAAAGCAGTTTTCCAGTGTTTAATCAGTCCTGCCAAAAAACATCATTGTGATGTATAGATTAAACTAAAATACTTTTCTAATTTATATAACCTATGTTAGAAATTAGGACATACTCCTCTAGAGAGATCCTCACTAGCCTAGTTGGCCCAAAAAAAACATCCTTTTTATATATTGAACACAGAGCATAACTAACAGAGACGGGCATCCCTAGACCCTGTGAAATATAAGGAGAGGCAAACTGGCCTTCAAATTTCACTATTAGTCGAGAAATGCTGGAACATTGTTGATTTTGAACAAACTCAATTCATGGGAACTTTCAGTGAATGTGAGAATCCATTTTTTTTAAATAGAAGAAAATCTAACAATACCCTTTTAAAAATATTTGAAATTTAAAAAAATATTACAGTTTTCCAGTTGTATTTTTTCCAGTTACTTCTGGTCTGCCAGTATTTACATTTCAAGTGGAGAAAAGTTCAACAATCTATGGTATTGTGACATTTTAGAAAAAAAAGGTTCAAATAACAGGAGTAATGCAAAATATCTGATGTATTTGAAATGTTTTTTTGAAACTATTAACTGTGTTTGAGAATAATGAAACTATTGACAAGACCTGACATGGTCTGTTCACTTTGCAATGCACTACCCACCTTTAGTCATCTGTGGGTAACACATATTTGTATTATCACCATTACACTTCTTTTGTTCTGTCAAATAGGTACTGATTTGGTTTTGTCATTTATAAATTTGGACCATGTAGTCAGGATAAGAACGAGTACCTTCACATCTAACAGCATGGTCATGGCTTGTTCCCAGCAGGTAAAGATAAAGTGACTCCTCCAATTGGAGTAGGCCAAGTACTTTCATGTCTTGTTCATGAATGGGAGATAGGTCATTGTGAGTTTGAAAATGTTGCTTGGAAAAGGGTGGCCATATTTTTATTTTCAGAGTCAGTAATTTTAAACTGGCAACTTGATATGAACAAAAATGCAAATGAATGTTACATTATCAGTGCCTACAGGACACACAGTTGCACTGGTATCTCTTGATGGTGAATTCACAATTCCCATCTTTTCACATCTGTATCTGTCAGATGTCTTCTCTCCTTAATGCAACATTATAACTAATCTTGGTTGGCTAATTTTTTCCTTTGAAGAAAATATTTTGAATCTTTGGTAATTTTGTTAGAAAAGTGAATCAAAAACAGATATTGGTTTCTTTATAGTGGCACATAATATTCAGAAATGACAAAAAAGAGCATGTTTGTTTAAACTAGGAGAACTAATACAGAGAGGAATTTGCTCCTGATTATTAAATTGGTTGGAAAGAGAACTAGAAGGAAACGGGTGCCCTACTTACCAACTATTGCAGTTTACTTGGCAACTGAATGAGTATGTAACAGGGCCTTCCCAAGGCACTGTTTTGCTTGTTTTTTTTTTGTGTGCCATAACGTAAGACAGTAGACAACCAGGCATTAGCTATGGGCTGGCAGTTGTTAAGTGGGGAAAAAACGACTTTTTAATTATAGTATTTCTGTTCATTGGTCCTCCCACAAGAAGTACTTAAAAGAAACCCAATTGGTTCAAACTGCCAAGATGCTCAACACATACCATGTGTCTTGACCACGTTACAGTCCAGCTCACTGCCTGATAGCTTTAAAATCTTCCTTTAAGAGCTTAGTATCTTCCTATAAAACCCTGCCCTATATATACTGTCAAAATGTTAATTTCAGATCCTTTACAAGCAAACCTCTCCATTTTTTGTATTTTTTTTCTGCTTAATTTATGGAGATCGTTGTTGTATATCTCTAGTGTCTCTAATGTTTAGCTTTTTAGTTTATTAAACCCTTGTAGTTTGAGATGTAAAATCTAGACCAAATGACTGATCCTTCTGGAAATGCATTTTGTGACTAATATTGACTTATTCGGCGACACCTTACCTTCTGTATTTGTCTCGCCCTTTTTGAGCTGGAGTCCTGTTGACATTACTGTACACTCTTTATTTACATTTTTTGTCCATTTACTGTTATTTGTCAAATATTTGACTGTAATCTTAATTGACTTATAAAACTGGTTGCAATATTTACTTTTAAACACAATATTTAAAAGTGGGAAGTTTAATTGGGAGGAAGCAGTGAAGAAGACTAGAAATGTCAAATGTCATTTTGACTTGTCTTTACATTTTAGAGTGCTGTATTTCTTCTAATATCTACAGTATGTCTGTTTAAGCAGTTTTTGAAATTTGAAGGCTGGATAGTTATCATTAATGAAAGGCAAACTTTATTGAATAATTTTGCTTTTAAATTTAGTACGTTATGCCACTCTATGCCCATGTAGTGGAAAAAGTAGGCTTAGGCAATAAATGGATGTGCAGATTGAATGACTTGTCCCAGACTAACAATCTATATTCTAATTTTTTTAATACACATTGATCACCTGATATACTTCAGTTTGAAAGGCCATCATTTAGTTTATTTCAACCGTCTTCCATATCTTCTGGTGTGGGTCATAATGTCAACACTGAGTTGAACCAACCAGTTTATACCTATCAAAAGTTTTTAGGTACTTCATGGCCATTGCTGGGTGCTCCAAAATTAACCAGGAGAGATTATCTATCATGTTCTAAGTGGGCTAATGGTTGTTTCACTGTAGACCATGCTTGGTAGAATTTCTTTGTGGACCATCAAGAAGACATCCTCACTAAATGTGTAAACCACTTTAAATGGCTCCCCTCAGTGTAGAGAAGCAAAGATCTTACCCTGATTAGTGAACAAGACACCATCTTACGTGGCCTCTGTGTGGGCGAACAACTATTCCAGATGAGATCCATGACATCAGATTTGAAGATGATAGTTCTCAGCATGACTATGTCACATTTAGCTGAACTGACAGATTTGAAACTGATGTGTGCTGCCACATGAAACTTAACCGCCTAGGACAGAATTGCATTTCCACAAGATAATCAAATGCACAAAGTCATAAGCCTTCTCAAAGTCTACAGTGCACATGTAGACAAGGTCAACAGATTTCCATGACCCATCAGTTCTGTTTAAAGATGATGAGTTTGTCATCTGTTCTATAGAAAGAGAGGAATCTGCATTGCTATTCTTTGAACTCAGTCTCAGTCTCATCTGAATATGTGGCATTGACAAAAATATCATTTTTATAGCCATGCAAAATTGCTGTTTATAGACTTTTCATCAACTTTTAACATAATCCAGCCCCACATTTTAGTTGATAAATTCATTGGGCAATTTTGTTTGTACCCTATCTTGCTGGGATGGATTCTGAACTTTTTAACAAATAGAACACAAATGGTAAGTGTCAATGCTGATTCTCTGATAATTTAGGTACACCTGCACTTCTGCAGGTACTCCGCAAGGGTGCTGTCTATCTCCTGTTTTGTTTATCCTGTATACAAATAACTGCAGGAGTTTACACAAGCGTTGACCCATCCTGAAATTTGCAGATGACTCTGTCATTGTAAGTCTTCTACAAGATAAGGAAAACAGCCATGGACCTATTGTCAATGAATTTGCACAATGGTATGATCGCTCTAATTTACGACTTAATAATTCCAAGACAAAAGGTTTGATTTCAAGTGCTCTCCACCATTCACTGTCTCAACTTTAATTAAAGAGGAGACAATGGAGATGGTAGAACAGTACAAATATCTGGGAACAATCATTAATAACAAACTAAACTTTGTTCTTAACACCGCGCAAATCTGTTTTTTTTTTTGTTTTTTTTTTAAAAAAAAAGGGCAGTCATGACTTTTCTTTCTTAGGAAACTCAAATGTTTTAAAGTGGGCAAAACCATAACTATGCCTTTTTTGTAAATCTTTTATTGGACCCATTGTCACATTAGCTTTTATCTGTTGGTGTGGAAACCATCAAGAATATAAGTCATCTTAACAAAATCATAACATTTGCAGTAAAATGTGGTTCACATCAGACATCTATCACTGAAATTAGTAAGAAAGCCATCTCAGTTCTGTCAGACAGTAGTCATCCTCTTTTCTCTAAATTTCAAAGGTAAAGAGCAACAGATTTAACAACTCTTTTATTCTGAAAGCTATAAGCATTTTAAATTCTGTTACTTGTAGTAATGATGATAAATGTTAAATTCTGCATTATTATTTTGTATTAAAGTAATTATTCTTCTTTGTATTGATCTTGAGTGTGTGTTTATGCAATAACATTGGTTGTCAAATGTTGTGTCTTTGTTGTATCTTTTGGATCTTTGTAACAATGTCTTCTGTTTTTTGTAATTTACTGCTGCAAATAAATTTCCCTCTGGGATAATAAAGTCAAACCAAACCTAATCCTAACGTAAAGCATTGATTTGGTTCAAGTAGATATTAGGACATGGTTTTGTTAAGGACCCATCACATTTTCTCAGTGAAATGAGGCCTGTACTTCGGCTTAGTCATTCTAAAACCTTGATTTTCATTCATTCATTCGTTTGTTTGTTTGTTTTTCACTCTGCATTACTGTTCCAGCTAAGTGACTTAAAGTAATAAACCAGTGATAATAGTATGTTCAGTGCATACTATACAATAGGCATTCTAGTTGTATTCTGTAAAATGTTTTTAAACTATGCTGCTAGTATCACCTCGTGAAGACCTTTTGAGAGTGGTCCTGTATTATATGAGCCCTCTTGTGATAGACGAACTGGACCCACTGCAGTGTGCTTATTGGACAAAGATTGATGTATGATTTGTCTGCTCCACAAGACTTATTCTCACCTGGGCAAAGCTGGCAGCGCTGTGAGGATTATGTTTTTTGATTTTTTCCAGCACCTTCAATACCACCCAGCCATCTCTGTTAAGGGTTAAACTCGGAGATAACTTCATTATGGGCTCATCCACCAGTGTATCTGTCAGGCTGACCACAGTTTGTAAGACTCAAGGATTGTGTCTCTGATATGGTGGATGTGAGCAACACTATAGCCCCATAAGGGTTAAATATAACACCAGGTCATGTCACTTGAAGAAATTCTCAGATGATTTTGCATTTATGATGTTTGTTAATAAGGGAGATGAGACAGAGGAGAGGAGTGAGGCAGAAAAGCTTTCTTCTTGGTGCAAAGAGAAGTGTCTGCATCTTAATATCAGTAAAACCAAGGAACTGGTTAGTGACTTTCTGGTCCGGTGCCGCTAAGATTCACATTGTCCATGAGACAGTAATTTATTAAATTTTTTGGTCGAGATTCTAGGGATGAACCCAGACTTGGTCCGGCCCCCACACACTCACAAGCACAGTCACAAAACAACAAATGAATAAATAATATATTAAATGAAAACCCAATACACAACAATCACAATCAGACAAACCTTCCTTTACCCTTACGGTGACACAGTTGTAACATCAATTAACCACAACAGTAAACACTCAAGACAAAATCCTTATACAGTCCAATACAGCCAAAGCAGGTGAAATGGTACGGTGTGAAAATGAGAATCCAGAGAACTGCTTCCGTAGAAAGTGAGTGAAACAGTCCTAAAGGTAGTCCTGAGCGACATTGGGTGAGATATCCAGAAGCGCTCCTTTTGAAGACACATGTCGATGTATCTACCACTATATGTTGAGGCAGTCCACTCCGAAAAAGTACTTGTGAGTTCATATTAATGACGGGTCGGACTGATCTCAGATCACTGAGGAACTATATAAGAAAGGACAGAGCAGGGGCCTCATGTATAAACGGTGCGTACGCACAAAAATGTTAACAAAAAAGGCACAAAAAAAAGCCTGTTTCCACATTCAAATTGCGATGTATAAAACCTAAACTTGGCTTAAAGCCACGCACATTTCCACGGTAGCTCATACCCTGGTGTACGCAAGTTCTGCGCTCGGTTTTGTAGACTGGCAGCACCCAGCGTCAAAGCAGTGCTACTGTTCATTTGTGATTACCCGAAATTAACCGCATATTATTTATTAGTTTAATGCATCTGATTGTAATTAACCTGTAACAATATAATGGTCCACAGAATGGCCAAACTATTCTAAATACCATAGCTGCTTTAGCGTTGTTACTTTCACTGTACTTTATCTTACTTCTTTCAGCTGCTCCCATTAGGGGTTGCCACAGCGGATCAACTTTTTCCATATTACTCTCACTGCACCACTCGGAGCAGCTGTTCGGAAAGAGAATTATCGGTATACAGCATCAAGCACACGCTGCCTCAGCCATGCTGCCTATTTGAACTGCTCTCACACGGCAAACGCTTCAAAACCTTTCCTGTACGGACCTCACGGTTCAGAAACAGTTTCATCCCAAGAACTATAAACACAGTCAATCAGTCCATCAAGTGCTCCTTGTAGAACTGTGTGTACTTATTAGTACAATCACCTCACTGTAAACTTGTACTACAGTTGTATTACACAACCTGAGCCACTTTATAAAGCGCGTATTTACATATGACGACGATATCATTTTTAAGATGAAATGCAGCAAAATATGATTATTATATTATACAGATAAAACTTTAACTTCATTTAAATAATCTATAGTGTTAATAATTAAACATGTGAGGACACGGTGTCGCTTCGTTAGTTCACGGATTGCTCCTGCCTCACTCTGTATGCTTGCTGGGACTGGTGTGACACTGGAAGGATAGAATAATTAAACATGTACTACAAAGATATTTCAATGTTCCTTAAAAGTTCTGAAGAATCGGCGTTCTAAGCTTACAGATGGCTTAATGTCTATTACAGAGCTGATTGTGTGGCGATTAGGTATTTCGAGAAAGAAAAGTAAGGACAGGAATTGGGGGTTAGTACATTTGAAAGAGACAGTACTGCTACAGTAAAGCATTTCATCGAAGGTCGTGCACAATCACTACCCCACCGTGTTCCCATGTTTAATAACATACTTTAACTCCTGTCATCATGAAAATATCATGTATACATCTTAGTATTTTAATTATTCAGAAAGCTGTAATATCACGAATGCGATGGATTCTGTGTCCTATCGGAGAAAGAGAAAGCCCGGAAGCACGTAGTGATTCACACACATAGAACACATAGAAGATCAAATACAAAACAAAGCATTTAACATGCTACTTTAGTTACGACGGGATTTGAGAAACTATTAAATTAAACAATTTTAAGATGAACTTTATGATGTTCTACTTTTATGGAAAAATAAACTACGTGATTAAAGTGGAAATTTCAAGATAAAAGTTGACATTTCGTGCTTTTTTCCCCCACTGTGTGCCTATTTTTTATTTTTTTTTCTCTGTACCCTAATAAGCTTTCATATGACACTCAGACGGTGGGCTACGACTCGCCTTTTCACGGCAACTTTGATACCTGACAGCTTCTTTTTTTATTTTGGGCACTGTGCGACTTTGTTAACTTGAGCTTTTGAGTTTCTCCGACACTCTGTCACTCGATCAACTCACTTTTGTTGTTTATAGCACTGTTTAAACCAACAAATAGTAAGTTTTTCCTTGCCTTCACCTGGTATTCGCTGAACTTCTATTTTCCCCTATGCTTTTGCCATTGCCTTTTCACAGAACGCTGAGCTTAAGGGTTATTTATATTGATTTGCATATTCAAAGAGGCATAATTCTGGGAGGAGATGGGACGGGACAGCAGGCGCATGCACGTGCGTTACTTTTCACGCTGACCAGGATTTATGAAGCGGAAGAACGTGGAAGTGTATTTTTTTTGTGCGTAAGCACATTTCTGCTTTTGTGCTTATGCCTTGTTATAATGTGAATTCTATGCACGGCGTTATGCATGAGGCTCCAGGTGTTTTTTTTCCTTAGTAGACTGCGTTCTTTTAATGTAGGAAGTGACATCCTTCACATCTTTGATAATTGTCTTGGCCAGTGAATTTTCTACGCTGTAGTATGCTAGGCTGGTAACATCACTTCCAAGAGAAGCCCACCAAATCAATAGGCTGATTAAAACGGCAAGCTCAGTTTTGGTATGAACACTGGACCCCCGGTGGTCATAGCAAAGGAAAGAATGAAGACAAAACTAAGTGCCATTATGAATAATGCTGCACTTCCTTTCTTTGACACACCAGCACTGAGGACTTTCAGCCAACACATCATTCAGCAAAAGTCTGTCCATAAACGCTCACAAGGGCTCATTTATACCAACAATAAGTCTGCATAATGCCTCGCTGTGACTGACAGCCAAGTCAGAACTTTATTCTTTTTTTTTTATTTTCTTGCTTTATAGTCATTCTGGTGTATGTGTAAACCAAACTGTGTGTGAGTGTACTTATTTATTTACTTCTCTACCTATTAATTGTTTATTTAAAGAGCTTCTGTAAAAAGCCAAATTTACTCCTGGTGACAAAAGTTCTGTCTGTCTGTCTGTTTAATATTTATCTTATCTAGTACCTGATAAATGATCACAACTATGGTCTTGACCAGTTTGACTTAAATTTGAATCGTGAAATAGGTGTGCTATGATATTACCAGTTAATCACCTTAACCTTCATGGTGCTAACCCAAATCATGACTTGGGCTTTGAATTGTTTGTTATTACAGTTAACTTCAAGTCAGACTTGGGGTGATGTTAAATGATCTACTTTAAAGTGTAAAGCTCAAATTACTCACAGGACAGTGTTCTGCTGCCATCTAGTTGATGAAGTAACATCATGTTGCAAAAAATCTTGAATAATTCTAAGTGTTTTGCCACTCTAGGGTAATATCAATATTCATGAGTGGGATGGAGCCTTCATCTAAAATAAAATGGTGTGTAAGCGAAAAGCAAAAAAAAAAAAAAAAAAAGTTTTAGAACAACCTGAAACCAAACCAGTAGTTGTATTAAGCCAGGGGTGCCCAATGCTTTGATCACGAGATTGGAAAGAGAGTGCAGGTAGATCGCGCTGCATTCAAAAAAATTTTTTTTTTAAATGTTAGTCTATCATATATCCTTCCTATCGCATTTGCCACTTGATTGACATACAGGGCGGCCAGTCTAAGATCTCTTTTCTTCTAACACACAGGTCATCCTGCACGCATGATCAAATGCGCAAGCTACTGCAAAACTCCGGCTATCTAAGTGATCTAGTTAGCCTTCCCATTTATATCGACTAAAGAAGGGATTTTAAAAAAAAAATGTTGTTTATGGGCTGGATGTGGATTTGGAAGAGGATTTTTTTTCCTCTCACAATGTCACAATAGAAGTGCATTTGTCTGATCTGTCAATCTATCATTGCTATTCCAAAGAAGGAAAATGTGGACACTTCGAACTGTTCATAAAAACTACGAAACTGACTTCTTTCTGAAAAGCGATCTGAGAAAGAGAAAGGAGAGGGAACTAAAATCGCAATTGAGATGCAATGGAAGGTGTGTGCACAACTTGACAGCATACGCTACAGAGCAGATTGAAAATTGTCTGTCAGACTTTATCTAATGGAAAAACAGTAACGATTCGAGTGTTGCCCAATGTAGCGGAGTAAGAGTAGCATTTCTTCTTCACAAATGTACTCAAGTAAAAGTAAAAAGTATGGTGCAGTAAAACTACTCTTAGAAGTACAATTTTTTGAAAAAGTTACTCAAGTAAATGTAACAGTGTAAATGTTGACTCGTTACTACCCACCTCTGATATATATAGCATTTTTAATGTAGGTAGATCATTTTGACCTGGTCATTTTAAAAGTAGCTCGCAAGCCGAAAAAGTGTGGGCACCCCTGTATTAGGCAATAGTGTTGACAATGTGAATTGGTCATCAAACGTTGACCGAGATAGTGAATGACACTACACAGCCGAACCGGCATGATATGCCTGATGACGTCAGTCAGGTAACACCGCAGTGGGATGCAGTATCCATGTGGCAAAAAGGTAAAAGGATTGTGATCAATTGGACAGATATATTAATATTTAGTTATTTTAACACTATTTTACAAAGACCACTATTTTAGGAACTCATTTAACACAATTTAAGTTATTAAGAACATAAGTGTTTATTCTTTAACTTTTCTGTTGCATCTGAGCTTTGAACTTTGAACCGATTACACTTGACCTTAAAGGTAATGCTTTTTAACCTGCAAAGTAAAAATTAAACATGACCACAACTTTAGCTTCTAGGAATTGTTCTAAAATATTAGTTTAGTTATGACATTTTCACTTGTGCTCATTTGAAAAGGAAAGGATTTCCTGTATTCTTAAATAAGTGTTAAAAACTACTTTGAAAGTTAAAATATTAAAAAAAAATCTATTTGTAGAACAGTGTCTTTTTAAGTTATGTATTAATATAAACACTGTTCTTTGTTTTTCTTTCTTTTTTTTAACCACCAATGTTTTAGCAGTTATGTATTATAAAAAAAGAGTAAGAATGAAATTATGCTAATCAGGTGTCTGGTTGTGGGGCATTATTTGAGGTTTTCTTGTACACAGGCTATTTTTTTTTCTTTTTTCTACATCTAATAGATTTAAGTTTGCTTATACAGTGACATGAGTGCCTATTGTCCTTTTATATTTGAATTAAATACAAAGTTCGAAGTATTTTTCTCTGTTTTATATAGTGCCTTACAAATTTTTTTCAGAGAATTTAAAGGTTTTATATTTTGCTGAAAGAGAAATAATGACTAATTTGCTCCAGTCTGCCTTACACTAATTTTCTCTTTCAAAACGTTTCTATCATAAGCATGCAAGTTTTCTATAAAAATCCATATTGGCACAATAATAATTATCTTTTGCATCGTAGAATATATGAAAACTGTTAACGTGACTGTGTACTACTTGTAAGCATTGCACATACGTGGCCTTTAATTACAGCATGTATTAGAGGCTACTAGAAAAATGAAGTCGATGTTAGTAATTTGCGAACTAGTCCGTTCTTAAATAGAAATGATGTTATTTGTCACAAAATAGTAATTAAATAGCATGTCAGTGCTATTGACCCATCATGTGTACAATTATGTATTATGAATGTGGAATGTGTCCTCTTCAGTTTAGTTTTTTCATTAGATGTCAATTATTTTAACATTGATTTTAAACATAAAAAATTAATTATTCTTGTATGATGTGTTTATATTGACAGAATACTAGAGTCTTACATGTATTGCTTTTGCCCACAATCATTTTCTTCTTGTGTATTTTTCTTTTTAAGGTACACACACTATCAATCCTTTTTGGACATCCTTAATGAGATGAATGACTATGCTGGGCAGCGAGAGGTCATTGCTGAGAACATGATGATGAACATATGCATAGAGCTGACTAAGTACTCACAAGACATTAAACACGAGCGGAAATCGGTGAGGAGATGGCATCCAGCAACTCCTGTCATTTTTGATGTTTTACATGTAGTTCAATGAAACATTGTTACCATCTCATCTTGATTTATCACCACTAGTTTAAAAAATCTTTTTGTTGCTGAAATGCAAGTTTGATAGATTTAGAAATGGATATCATTTATTTTATAAAAAACTCTGATGGTTCAGAAATTGGCACATAACAGAAATTTTTATTATAAGTTTAAGATTCTCAAACTGAAAAAGAAGGGTTTAGTCATCTACTCCTTTTTATTTTCAGAGTGTTAAAAGATAAAAATAAAATGAATTTAAGCACATAATTGAATTTGGTATAATTTGCACCTTAAACTTTTGTTTTTGAGATGAATTGTTGAAAACTAGAAGGTTATCCACACAGCTATGAATTCCTTTATTGCTTCTAAACCGCTCAATTCACAATTTTCTGATCTCTTTGTGAAGGACACTGTAGATGGAAAATACGCTTGTGATATTATAATATTAAGGTATTTTCACATTTGTTGATGCCTGATATTTACATTATGTATGTTGTACTTTCTTCCCTTGTGAATTTCACTTGTTTATGTGTCAAATGTAATTAGAACAGTGTAAAATTCTATAATGATTAGTTGTTACACCTAAACAGATAGAGGCCTGTGTCTACTGTCAACACAGCTTATAGTTAAAAATATACTGATTACATAAGTATTCATTCTCTTTCACTTTTATTTTATATGCCTCTCCAGCATTGCTTAGGCCTTGTGCATCAGTCCCTTGGATTGTTTAAAAATGTACACTATATGGCAAAACCTTTGTGGTCACCTGACCATCACACCTATATGAGCTTGTTATACACCCCATTCCAAAGCTATGGGCTGTAGCATTAACAAAACTCTTCACTGGAACCCAGGGGCCTCGGCCATTATCCCTCTTCCACCAAACTTTAAAGTAGGCACTATGTAGTCGATAGGTAGTATTCTACTGGTATCCATCAAACCCAGAATCATCTGTCATACTGCTGATTGAGCCCAGAGAACACGTTTCCACTGCTTCAATGGCAGTGTACTTTACACTCCTGCCACCACTTGGCATTGTATATAGTGATGATAGTTTTGTGTACAGGTGCTCAGCCCTAGAAACCCACTTCATGAAGCTTCCAATGCACAATTCATATAGTGATGTTGATTCCAGACGCAGTTTAGAAGTATGCTATGAGAGATGTCACAGATGGTTGGCAATTTTTATGTGCCATGTGCTTCAGCACATAATGGCCCCACTTTGTGTCAGAGCTGTTCTTGCTCCTCACTGCTTCCACTTGTCCATAATCTAGCAGAGCAGAAATATCACATACTTGTGGCAAACATGGCACCCTATGACAGTGCCACATTTAAAGTCACTGAGCTCTTCAGTATGACCCAATCTATTTCCAATGCTTGTAAATGGAGATTGCATGGCTGTTTTCTTGATTTTTATGCACCTTTTCACACTGGGTACAGCTGAAATACCTGAACCGAATATTGTGGTGGAGTGTCCACATACTTTTGGCCGCATAATGTATTTTCTGTCCACTTTGTTTGCTTGTGTTGAGCTTGGCTGACATAAGCATAGTTTTCTCTTAGATTCTTATACGACTTACTTTATTTTCTTTCAGTCCTAAATATTTTTCCTTCTTGATGAGTAGCTTACCCTTTAGATATTAATTCAGTTTCTGTTGTCTCCTACACACTTAAGCTACATATTGTTGCTTGACTCTGTACCAGATTTAGAAATTTCCCTGCTATTTGGCAATGTATGACAAATTTGATGTATGGACACAAATGTTGATAATAGACATAGTACTTTAATGTTTTCTAGAGTAGCATAGCAGCCATGTCATTTTACTTCTTATCCTAGGGTCTGTCTTGATTTGTTTAGTGAGTGCACACTATGAAGTAAGCATATGTGGCAAGTGATCTTAATTTATTTTTTAATTTCATACAACATTGAAAATTAAGCATGGTTCTTTGTTTTCTAATATGGTTGGCATATAAAAAATTGAAGATTTGAATGGTCTCTCTAAATTAAAACTAATCCTAAACATCTCTGTAAATTTCACAGATCATGTCTCATGACATATTTTCATAACTAGTTTTGAATGTGACACTGAAGTATTCAAGTAAGCATCTGTAAAAGCTCACAGTAGACAGCTTATGTTAACAATATGTTAAGAACGAGTTGAATTCATTTTGTATTGCGGAAACATAGTAATTCATGTCTTTTAATCTACATATACCACATAGGAATAGAGGAACCTGATTACACTACTTTAGGGATACTGTAACAATGGGACTAAATCATCATTTATGTTAAAACTTTGTGTTCTCTCTTTACTGCTAACTGAAATGCTTTGTGTAGATTGTTACTCTCATATGCTATTTGAAGTTTTATTATTACACAATCATATTTTAAATAGTTATGTATGATTTTTCTGGTAGGTGGTAGGTGAAAGTATGGTATTTTAATAATATTTACTATTTTTTTTGCAGCACCTACTTGACGGCAGAAAGTCACAACAGCTCCTGGAATCTAGTTACAAGCTACTTGAAAATGTAAGAATGTTTTATCCCTACAAAAGTTTTTGATATTTGGATGGAAGTGCTAATATTTGCCAAATTAGAAATTTTAGGTTCACTGATGTCTTTGCATTGTCGCCTACAAAGCCTATATGATAAGACATGCCAGTGGATTCCAGAATGATGCAACACGAAGCCACTCTTGTCTTGAACATTAAAGTATATAACTACATAGTGCTTTATTTGTCCCAAGAGAAAAAATTAGCTTATTACAGTAGCAAAATTAATATTATTGCAAACAACATCCACAAATACATACTAGAATTACAAAACCGAAAGAAAACATCTGACTTGGCCAAAGATAAAAGGAGCGGTCACGGTAAATAAAGCATTATAAAGGTGTATTGTGGTAAATGGAAGGAGCCCCAGTAGCATTTCTTGGAAAATACTTATTGATAGTGTCTCATAGATGGCATTGTTTATAGTGGCATTCAGTTTGGTTTTGATTCATCACTTCTGCCTCCAGTGGGACCAGCATACCTCCCATAGCTTAGCCTGCCTTTTTAATTAGTTTGTTGAATACAGAGAAGCCCACCAATCATCTCTGTGTTCATCATTAACTCTTTCAGAGCTAATTATTTGTTCCTTTTGTCTCAATGCTGAATATTCTTCCAAAAAAGCACAGAAAGCAATGGTTTCACACATAAATCAGCATAAAATAATTATTTATAACAAATGTCACTCTGTTTATGTTCCATGAGCCTCAACAGTATGTAAATTTACATACTTATTACATACCTGTTTGTCTCATCACTCATAAGCTGAAAGGCACTTTCTGGGAAGAAAAAGCAGTTTGGAGTAGTTGAGTGTCTGGTAATCCATAGTGTCCACTAGCACGCCGTGTCGTTTGATGAAGTCCACTTGTCAGCTTGCCTCCTATGGATCTATGTCTGTGTAGTCCTCCCAGGGTGAACGTTACCATAGGCACATCAGCTACACGAGCTTATTCAGCACTTTGATCAGCTGATGGAGGTGTACGTGTCTTTTATTTATGATTTCCAGATTGTTTGCATCAAAATTGGGAGTTTATGTTTATGTAGTCCTCAGTGGCAAAAATTGTCATAGGCGTGTCAGCTGGGGACTGATCAGCTGATGCAGGTACCTGACTTTCATTTTCAATTTCCAGATTACTTGCATCAAATTGGGGTTTAATAAGTCTGAGTCAGAGTCGGCAATAATACGCAAAAAATAAATAAATAATATGCATTGAGTATTTTGCTTTGTGCATTTGCTTTGCTTTCTCGCCAATGTCGATGCCATTCTAGACTTTGTTTACTTCAGTGCTACTCACACACATGCATGGATTCAACATCAGTAAGTCTATCAGTCCTCCTAGCAGAGAGCCTACGTATAACGTAATGATGAGTTTTATCGACGTTTACAGCTTTTATCACCCTTTGCCCCAGATGCCCTCAACCCCTTGTGCCGACAAAATAAGCATCCGCCCTTAAAGAGAAACTGTGCTTTATAAAATATTAGCCATGTTACCTATTGAACACTGGCAGTAAAACAGATGTATTTGATATCTCTTGCTGTGCTCCTACCCTCGGCATTCCTCATACACCTTTCTTCTGCATCCTTGTGTGTCTGAACCTCTTTTGCTTGCTGGTAACTCTCTCAAGAACAATCTTGTATAGCCTACCTCTCAGACTCTTTCTCATTTCGAGGCACCTTGTTTACATGTTTGAAGGCAACTCTCATTGTGTCTATTACACATTTACTCCTCCTTTTGTGTCTCAACCTCTCTTGCGTAGCACTCCTTCTTTCAAGCACGTCACCAAAGCCATACTGACCATTCAAATTGCTTGGAGGGACTACACACACACACACACACACACACACTGTAGCGTTTTATTATATAGTAGATTTACTTTGAAATTAAGAATTCTGTCCAGAAAAACAAATGTACCAGCCTTTAATATGCCTAACACTTCAAAAAATGAATTTGCAAACACAAATACCTAAATGCTTGTGGAATGAAGGTTTAAATATGAGAGTGAGAAAGAGTGTACAAATAACTAATTTAACAGCACAAAATCTAAAATTAAAAAAAATATTAGTTCCGGTAAAAAAATATTAGTTCCAGTTAAATGTCTGCCATGGCAGGTCTAGAGAACCTAGTCTGTTCTTGGTCCTTTTTTCTGGTATTCTTTCTGTTTTCCTAGAGTTCACACTTTGGAAATGGTGCAGTTAAGTGCTGTTTAAAGTGTGTGGTTTTCAGTTAACTTTTATTCATGTTTATGTATTATAAAGAGAAAGGGTTTGCTCATGTGCTCACTATTCTTACCTACAATGATGCTAATAGGCCAAAATATATTAAAAAAATACTTCAATAAATAAAGAAGCTCAATAAAGTGTTGAAAATTGAAGAAAAAAAAGTACCAAATAAGTGGAAGACAAAAGAGCCATTTCTGGGGCTACATTCGCTTGTATTAAGCCTTTGTCAACTTGATAATGTGGCCTGTCCTATTTCATCTTCAGTTTAATATAAAACATTTTCTTTGAATTTTTTTGAATATCTCCCTTCTATCTTAAGTTATGGTTTCTTTTCCTCATCCCCATTAATCTTTATGCCAACTCATATCCCAACTGCAAGTTCAAAGTGCCTTCGGTTATTATGCTGATTTAAAGTCTATTTTAGGGATACTTCCATCCAAACACTGACATTGCTTCCACAGTCAGGAATGGCCATTAGCCTGGTTCTTGGTGTTCTCTGTTCAGTGATATTGAAGGTGGCACATCTTAAAGACCGCTCTTCTCCCTCCTGTCATCTCAAAGGGTGTATCATTAAGTGGGTCTCAGAATAATGTTATTATTTAAAACCATTATTGTTTTTTATATCATCTCGCTTACTAAAAGTTAAAAATATACAATATACAGAAATTAAATTGGACAGATTTTTTGTAAAGGCAAATTTTATACGCCTCATCACATTCCATTTAAAAATCTGCTGTAGCTGAACATTTGGCGCTTATCTCCTTCTAGTCTAAGTAGAAATTTAATACTTGTTTCTTGAGAAATAAATAGTAATGCCTGTTGTTGGGTGGTGCTGGCTGGCAGGTGGCATGAAAGAGGAATCTACATTTTAAATATCAGTAGTAAAGTTTCTGTCCGGAAAGTGAAGACGATATTATTATTGGCTCCCCTTTCTTGGTAGTGCAGAGTTTAAAATATACATAAACCTGTAGAGGTAAAATATATTTTTAATTTTAAAAGATGTTCCGTCCATGGGAATAACTTTAATTGTGATATTTTATAGTGGTTTCATTATGACTCCAATACCAAAATACTAAGTTGCCTTGGTGAGGTGGGTGTTAGAGGCAGAGTTTCAAAGAAAAGGCCATAATCTGAAACTGGCAAATAAAAAGTAAAGATTAAAATCAGTAAAAGAACACAAACATTAGATTGTAGATGACTGACTATTGCCAGCATCCTGGAGTCATCCTTTCACTGTTGCAGAGACTGATATTTGGTGTGTATTTAAGGAAGTGGCCAGCTGAGGACCTATAAGGCATCTGTTTTGTCATACCACAGACTCAGATTCAGCTGTGCATCTGGGCTTTCCACTTCTTTCTCATTTCTGGTTTGGTCTAGTTTGCTATGTTCTCTTATGACAGCAGTGGACACCTTTGTATGAAATTTTCAGTTTCTTGGTAGTCTGTCATATGGAGTAAGCTTCATTTTACAAAGCAACAATCGGCTGACTTTTTTTTTTTTTTATTCTTTTTGGCTATTTTTTTGAGCTTCAGGTTGTTAGTACCTTGCAACCTATGGAAAAACTATTTACTTTCCTTATTAAACAGATTAACAAGTTTAAGCTGTGCTGACACAATTACAAAGATTTAACTAATAATTAGCTGAAAGTGAGGTTTTACATTCATAATATGAACAATTTAAATTATAAACTAGTCATTGCAAGCAGTAATAGCCATTTGTACATTAATGTTGTCTGGCTATATTTTTAAATAAATTTTTTTAATCAGAAACATGATAAAGATTGTAAACCTTTGAACATTAGTGTACTTTTACTGAAGTCTTAGTTTAAATGAGTTGAATATGTGCAAGTGAAGTTTAGTAGATTTTTGTAGAAGATGTCAGTACAGCTTAAGCAGACTTTGTGTTTAAAAATATAGTTTGTCTTTAACATGCAGTGTATGATGTTTTGCAGTCAGGGGATTAACAGGTAAAATATTTTTTGAGTAAAATACAAAAGGGTAAGTGAATAAGTACTGAATTTAAATGTATGCAGCCCATCTCTTTGTACTACAGTAATATTTACCACGTTATATTGTTATTTGAGCAGTATATCTGGCGCTTTACATACACAATGATTTGAAAATGAGTGCTTAATAAGAATAAACAAAAATGCTTGAGTAATGTTCAACTTTTAACCATGCAATTAAAGAAAAGCATCTGTGCTGTGTATTTCTGTAAGCTTTACAAAGTGCTTACTGTTGATGTTTATCATCCACACTTCATTGCATAATACAAAATTCAGTAAAAGTACCTTTCTGAATGGGCATAATACTGTTGCACGCAGGTTTGTTCTTACCTGTATCTTTGTACATTTAAAGTTGTTTCTTTGTACAGTTAAAATAGTTGTCTTGGCGTAAATGTTGGATTATGCAATAAATTAGGCTCTTGTGCTTTATGTCAACATTTAATTTTAATTTTGTTACTACCACATCTCCCCTTGTGCTTGCCTCTGCCCTTCACAATGGGATTGCTGGCTGAAATGGAAAATAAGTAGTTTATATTCAGTTTAGAGTGCCTTTGGAGTCGCATCCTTTTGTACACGTAGGCAAATGAATGTTGGTCTTGTTATTTAGTGTATGTTATTGCAGTCTTTATTTCTTTGTCACACAGTATGCTACAGGGCTAAATTCGTTCCAGGACGAGGCAGCACTGGCTGTGTGAAATTAGTCAGTTTTTGTATACAGTATGTCCATACATAATCTATTGACACAACACTGGAGCAATTTTTTACTTTTTTTTGTGCCTAATTTGCTCTTGTTTGACCATTCTGAGCCAGTCATTATGTTGAGTTTAGGTTCAAGTTAAATCATTTTTATATCTAAGCTGGATTTTAATTTACTGACCTGACCTTCTCTAATGTGAGGTATTGTGGTTGTTTTTTTTTTTTTTTTCTTAAAAATGTGGAACATTGTTTGAAAATGAAATCATTTTTTTATGTTCTATACTCACTAATCTTCACACTGATGTTGCTTCCCCAGAGAACAATTCCAGACTAGCAGCCAAGTTTCAAATTTCATTCTGCTTGTACTTTTCGTAATTTTCTGAACAACTCCGACTCAGTCATATATATAGTTACTCATTAATAGCAGGTTATTTCAAAGTTAAAACATCTTGAGAGTGAATTGGGATGGCTTTATTACAAAATTGTGTTCCTGCAATAGTCCAGTACTGGGAATATCAGCTATCATATAATAGGAAAACTGTAACTACTACATAAGCTTACTTCAGAAGTTCGAAACAAAAGAATTTAAATGGTAATAAATTATTCTTTAAATCATTATGGTTGAAATATGAAATGCATACAAATGTTGCTTCTCAACACTTTGTCACAATATGTTTTTTATTCATTGCTTTGCTCATGTAATAAAGCACCAAAGACCTGCTTCAGATGCTGGTGGCTAATGGCCAAGGTTATTCCATTAGCCAAGAAGATATCCTGCTTGTAAGCGGTGTTTTGTCTTCACAGGAAGCTGGAGCTTGAAGTGTTTTAGTATTGTGTCCTGGACAAGGTATCTCCATTTGATTATTGGAGGTGAAATATTTGTGTGAGATTTCTTCCAGGAACTGTTATTTATTCTAAAGATTCTACCTTGTATATCATAAGTGATTTTAGGCTAACTAAACTCTAACCGCATGAGTGTGTGCATGCGTAAGAGAGAATTCTCCATGATGAACTGGTACTCCTTCCACAGTTCTTGGCTACTATGTTGTTTCTTTTGTTGTAAGAGATTTCAGTCCTATATCTATATAAATGTTGTTTTTTGGTTGCAAATTAGACTCCGCATAATTCCTTTAAACAGTTAAGTTGTTTGGCTGATAATATAGTTAATCATGAAAATGGCCCAACACAATAACATCAAAAATGTAAGTGGCAGTATGTGGGTTTTTGATGCAGTGTTAGTACTAACACAGACTGTGCCTAAAAACTAAATGAGTAATAGCAGCGACTTGCATAATTGAGTCCTTCAGAAGAGTGAGAAGGAGGTGTTGAAATGTCTGTTTACAAGAATAAAAAATACATGTTGCAGTAACATGCTCTTCCTATATCTCAGAATTACAGTAACCTTGATGAATAGAGGCATTTAATACAAAAATTGTTATTTTCCTCAGCATATTTTCTTATACCTTTATTCTAATTTTTGTCATTAAGATGCTAAATTGACTTGGTGTGTTTAAGCATGAATGTATATGGGCCCTGCAATGGACTTTATCCACTACCTTAGTTGAAAGTGTTCTAGATAAATCCTTGCAGACGTAATACTGTCTTATCCACTATTCTTTTACATATCAAAATAATTTAAAATATGAAAGTTAAATTGATATCTGTACAGGAGCATATTTTCTACATTTAAAAATCGTTCAGACTAAAGATCTTGCTTGCTGCAGTTGCTATCCACTGTTACCTGTATTTGTTGATTCTACCTGCAAGTAAAGAATATTTTAGTACCATTTTTTAATGCATTTTTATTTTTATACTGTTTTCACCTCATATTTCATACTGAGTTTAGTTTCAGTTTACTTTTTTGAACTGTTTCTACTTTAGGGTTTATTTTTGGTAACTTAGTTTTTAATATCAGAAAATCAGTTCAGATTTGTTTTTGTTTTAGCTTAAAAATGGCTATTTGGTTAAGATTATAAGAAGTGAACGCAGTGCCTGCATAGCAAAGAGATTGTAGAAACATGTAGATTGCCCATAGCATGCTCAGTGGAGACTTCTTTTGCTCAAAACATCTTACTTTAAAACTTCCTGAAAGTTTTATAAAGTGTGCTACACTCTCTGTAGCAGTATCCATCCCTTCAAATAGTAGGCTGTGTTTATAGGGAATAAAACTGGGCAAGGTAAACCATACTAAATATGTGATGTTGCAATAGATATGGCAGTTTAACTTATAAATCTTATATCATGGCAAAAATGAGCATAACAGCAAGAGAGAAGGTGGTCATCCTGCATCATGAAGGTTTCTCCCAAGGAGACAGATGTTTTCAGAATGCCAAGGACTAAAACACATTGTTTGCCACAGAAACTGAGTGCAGCAAACAAGTAATACATCAAGCTTACTTCCCTTTGAAATCAGAAGATGTTCAACACCACTATCACCTTAGAACCCGGGGAAACCTCTGGAACCCTGGTGCACCAATTTACAAATCGGAGAAGTCTAATCAGAAATTGTCTTCATGGAAGAGTTGCGACCAAAAGGCCATTCCTCCAAGGTGGAAATAAGCCGAAATAACTTGTCAAACTAACAGTCAGGGACCTGAGGGCTGAGGAGTGGCAGTTTGTGCTCTAGAGTGATGAGTTGAAATTTTAGGTTTCTTTCTAACAAAGGGAAGTTTGTATACTGAAAGACTGGAGGATGGTACATGGATAAATGTCTGCAGGCAGCAATGAAGCACGACTTAAGGTTCCCTGTGAGTGTGAGGCTTCATTTCCATAAATGGAATTGGTTGATTTAATCAAGATTTATGAAGATAATTATAATAAATTTTATTTATATAACTCTTTTCTCATGCTCATGGTGCTTTACTATTGGCCCCTCACAACTGAGAAGTACAGGCAGATTCTCATCTTTCATGCAGTACTATTACCAAGGGACATGATTGGTCCCAACTTCATTCTGCAACCTGACAATGATGCTAAACACTAGCCAGAATCTTAAAAAGCTATCTGGAGTATAACAAGAAAATCCTTCAACAAATGGTATGGCCCACACAGAGCCCTGATCTCAACAACATTCAGGTCAGTCTGGGAATACTTGCAGAGACAGAAGCAAGTAAGACAGTGAAAGTCTGCAGATGAACTGTGGGAAGTTTCCCAAAAGGCTTGGAACAGCTATCTACAGGAATACCTTCAGAAACGGCAAGACAGTGGACCTAAGTGTGGTGGTCACACCAAAAAAATTAATTTCATTGATGTTTTTTCTTCTGTTTACTTCACTTTCTAGAAAGTTTATTGATTAAATAAAAACTATTCATGGCATTATCTTTGAAAACATTCACACTTTACAGCATTTTTTCACAAGTGCCTAAGACGTTTGCTTGTTGTATTTGTGTGCATGCAGACATATGTGTGTTCTTATATTTTATACGTGGTGCTTTATTCATTATCTGTTGTTTGCATTATGGTACTATCACTGTAGTATGTAGAAGATGCCCATGTTCTGTGTACATGTGACAGTGAATTTGAACTAATCATGGTGCTTGAGAATGGTGATGTTTTGCATTCATACATTTGAGAATTTCACCGTTCTCTGTACAAGTCAAAATAATGACCATAGAAACTTGTTTTTGATGAACCCATTTCAATAATTAGATTGGTTGTCTAGTATCTACTGCTGTTCAGCTGACTAGTACATCAGTATTTACAGTATGGTTGAAAAAAAGACAGCAGGCTGGTGCATTTTTTAACCTACTTCTTGTATGTATACAAGTGTATCCAGTTTTATGTTATCTTGGTTCTCTCACCCATAGAGCAAGCGGCGGTTTGAGCGGGAGTGGAGAGAAGCAGAAAAAGCCGGTTTAAATGCTGAGCGGATAGATCAGGACATCAATGCCACAAAAGCTGATGTAGAGAAGGTATTATTTGCCTCTAATTGAATTAACAGGAAAATTGTGAAATATCAGTCAAGATGTGTATCATTGACAAAGTAGAAGCTGTTAGCATTGTACTGGTGACATTTTTTTTTTTCCTCCTTCTTTTTCTCAGGCAAAACAGCACGCAAACTTGAGGGCTCACATAGCAGAGGAATGCAAGAATGACTATGCAGCTCAACTTCAGAAGTATAATAAGGACCAAAACCAGTTCTATTTCACAGACATGCCTCAGATATTTAATGTAAGGAATGGGCACAACTTTATGGTCTGTCTAGGATACAGCCCCTGCAATGGGTATATTTGGTTTCAGGATGTTGCATTGTGTTGTTTTGAGACTAAAGCCAAGATGTTTAGTTTAAAACATGTTTTAAGGCTATGAACTAAACCAAGGGATAAATCATGCTCAGCATCTATTGGATTAGGATTATGAGTATATATGTAAATAATATCCTGGTAATGGTAAAATTGTAAAACAGTATAAGCTTAAGTATATTTTGTAGATTTTGACAAGCTGAATAAAAACTTTTCAATACCGACTGCACAAAGCAATAAAAGATTTGTGTTCAAGGGGCATTTTGTGCAAAGAGGAATTTTTGGGTGCAGGACCAAAAATGAAGGATTTTTACTCTCTATTAGTAAATTAACTGCCACTTGTGTTTATATATTAAGGTTATTTTATTTCCATAATAAAACAAAATAAGTTAATGTGGCACTTGAATTAAACATTAATACTAACATAAGACATCCACACTTTACCTTTTCCATTTGACTCCAAACAATCAGTGTAACAATAGAACACTTTGATGTTTGTCATGTTACTTTATAAGGTTAAATGTTCATGCAGCTCACCACCTGTGAATAATGTACAATTATAAAATCTGTGATGGTCTTAATTGACCAACGAGGTTTTACCATATAGAAGGAGACTGAATAGATGCAGAGTAGGATACAGTGGGTCAGATAAGATCATCCTGGCTTTACGTTTCAGATGAACAATAGCGTGAACCCACAGGAGGGAGGCTATACCCAGTCATTTAAGAAATAGTGTACAGTGTACACCAGTCTTTCTAGTTAATTCCAATCTTTGGTAGAGCTATTGTCGTACAAAGTCATTATGGAGAAGGTCAAAACAATTTTACTGATCACTAGTATTTGAAACTATTAAGTTGTGGAAGCAACACTGATACCACATGATGACTGCATTTTTCTTAATACTCTTTCACATTATAGGAAAGAAAATAGCATTGTTTAGATACTTTATATTGATATTTAGCAAATTGTATCAATTATTTAACTTGGTCATTTTTAAAATGAAGGTACTTTTTAATACAACAGATTAATTTATATTAAATGGATTTGCATTTTCAGAAGATGCAGGATATGGATGAGAGGCGCATCAAGAAGCTAGCAGATGGTTATCGTACCTTTGCCGACATAGAACGTCGTGTGATACCAATCATTGGAAAGTGTCTGGATGGCATTAACAAGGCAGCTGATGTAATTAATGAGAAGAATGTGAGTAGCCCATTTGAATTTAGTCCCAAACACTTCATCTGAGCAGACCTTTGTTCTGTGCATCTGTAAGATGCAGTACTTGATTTATCTGAAATTGACGCTAGTGACTGGAGCAAGTGTTGTTGGTGTATGTCCTAGACTCTTATTTTAGCTAAGTCATAGATGACATTTTCTATTTAAGTCCTACTTACCTTATCCAAGGGTGTAATTTAAAATATCCTGGGCCCTTTAGTTTCTTTGGTTTAATTATACATGCTTTTTACTAACATTTTGCTTATTATAGAATCAAATTAAAAAAATAGGTATGGCCCATTTCAGTAAATTCTCAGCTTCCATTTGCTTCTTTATGCACGTTTATAAGGAAGAATGGATTCTACTAAATAACAATATCCCTCAAGGAGAATGTCAGACCAGACAGTCCAGAAACCTAAGCTGAAAAAAGGATGTCTTTTACAACAAGACATCCCGAACACACTATGATATCTACAATTAAGTATCTCAACAATAAAACGGTGGAAGTTTTGGAATGGTCCTCAGACACGAACATCACTGAAAACCTTTGAGTACATCGTAAATAGGCTCTGCATACAAGAGAGACCAATAATACCTGGCATCTGGAAGTGATCTGCAAGGAAGAATGGGGAAAATGTCCAAAAGAAGTAGTCAAAGACTAATAGCTGGCTACAAAAGCTTTTGCAAGTTGTGATTTTTACCTAAAGGGATGTTACTGTAGTGTTTAGTACTAGTAACTGACATGGGGTACTCAAATTATTTGCAAATGTCATTATTTTAACTTTAATTTTCTTACATTTTACATTTAGTCTATAAATAAATTGTAGCTAATTATTAACATTTTCATAAATTGCCATTGTTTAAGCGCGTTTGCTGTCACAGTTCCAAAAGTTAGGTTTTTTATTTATTTATTTTTTTTCGAGCTATTGTAGTACCTCATTTCTGATCTCTGTTCTTCTACTAGTACCATAGATAAACTTGAGGGTGGAATGCAAGCTTTGAAGTTTGAACTAAGATCAAGAAGCTGGACTTTGAGGGTTTCAGTCCTCCAGCCATTTTGGAGTGATGATGTATGTTTGTCTACATATAATTTTAATACCAAAAATGAGAACAGACAATCTGCATGGCTTAAATAATGGAGCAGTTATACCAGCTACTGTATTTAGCAATAGCACTGCTTTTAAACCTGCAAATATTGAATTGTAAATTTATTATGCATATTTTTACAATTATCACTAAAAGTAAATGCGTCCTTCACATTACAAAATAATACATTTTATTCCACATATAGGCAGAATATACATTTTTTTCATTCCAATTGATGTTTCAGTTACGCAGTATGTTTGCATATGCTTAATGTTAAAGCAAGAATAGTTCATTACTGTCACACACACATAAACAGCTTATCTTCTTGTAATAACTGCATTGGTAATACAAAATGCATACAATATTAGGAAAAATGCAGCCAAATCTGGATGTTATCTCTTTTTTAGCACCTAATTACAGAGCTATTTGTGTTATTTGAGGTTCTAGGCTGCTTTTAAAAATAACCCAGCTTTTATTAGAACATAAGAACACTCTAGACGAGAACAGGCCATTCAGCCCAACAAAGCTCGCCAGTCCTATCCACTTGTTTCCTCCAAGAAAACATCAAGTCAAGTTTTGAAAGTCCCTAACGTCTTACTGTCTACCACACTACTTGGTAGCTTATTCCAAGTGTCTATCGTTCTTTGTGTAAAGAAAAACTTCCTGATGTTTGTGCGAAATTTACCCTTAACAAGTTTCCAACTGTGTCCCCGTGTTCTTGATGAACTCATTTTAAAATACAAGCCTCGATCCACTGGACTAATTCCCTTCATAATTTTAAACACTTCAATCATGTCACCTCTTAATCTTCTTTTGCTTAAACTGTAAAGGCTCAGCTCTTTTAATCTTTCCTCATAATTCAACCCCTGTAGCCCTGGAATCAGCCTAGTCGCTCTTCTCTGGACCTTTTCTAGTGCTGCTATGTCCTTTTTGTAGCCTGGAGACCAAAACTGCACACAGTACTCAAGACCTCACCAGTGCATTATAAAGGTTGAGCATAACCTCCTTGGACTTGTACTCCACAGATCATGCTATATAACCTAACATTCTGTTAGCCTTCTTAATGGCTTCTGAACACTGTTGGGAAGTTGATAGCTTAGAGTCCACTATTACTCCTAAATCCTTCTCATAAGGTGTACTCTCCATTTTCCGACCGCCCATTGTGTATTCAAACAAAATATTTTACTTCCTATGTGTAATACTTTACATTTACTGACATTAAATTTCATCTGCCACAAATCTGCCCAAGCCTGTATGCTATCCAAGTCCTTCTGTAATGATATAACAGATTCCAAATTATCTGCTAATCCACCTATCTTGGTATCATCTGCAAACTTAACCAGCTTGTTACTTATATTCCTATCTAAATCATTTATATATATTAAAAATAGCAGCGGCCCTAGCACTGACCCCTGTGGAACACCACTCTTAACATTGGCCAGTTCTGATGAGGTTCCTCGCACCATCACCCTCTGCTTCCTGTGTCTGAGCCAATTCTGCACCCATCTAAAAACATCACCCTGAACTCCCACTTCTTTTAACTTGATGCCCAACCTCTCATGTGGCACCTTATCAAATGCTTTCTGAAAGTCCAGATAGATAATATCATAAGCTCCACTTTGATCGTATGCTTTTGTTGCAACCTCATAGAATTCCAACATGTTAGTAAAACACGACCTCCCTCTTCTGAACCCATGCTGATTGTTCAGAATAACTCCTGTCCTTGCCATGTGTTGCTCAATCTTATCCTTAATAAATCCTTCCATTAATTTTCCTGTGATGCATGTTAAGCTTACTGGCCTATAGTTGCTTGGATCTGCCCTGTCACCCTTTTTATATAATGGGATGATATTTGCCATTTTCCAGTCCTTCGGAATCTCTCCAGTGCTCAGTGACTTCCTAAAAATATGTGTCAAGGGTTTATATCTGTACTCACTAGCCTCCTTAAGAACACAAGGATAAATATCATCTGGGCCTGGTGATTTGTTTGATTTCATCTTATTTAATCTGAGCAGCACTTTTATGGTGATAAATGCAGTTTTCAATATCAATGTTTGGTGAAGCATTTTTTTAAAGGTAGTTTGTTTTTGTTCAGGATACTTTGACACTGATTGAGCTGAACAAATCTGGATTTGAGAGACCAATGGATCAGGAGTTTGAAGATTACAGTCAAGGCATAAATCGGACTGCTTCTGACAGCAGCCTTGGGACACCTAAAACTCCTACTGATTCACGTATTGATCACCGTGCAACCATGAAGAACAAAAATAAATTATGGCCCTTCAGTAAGAAGAACAAGGTAGAGTCTGTTAGAGATTATCAAAGGAGCAGGCCTTTGGTCCGCAAAGTTCTTGTTTGACAGTGTGTTGGCCAAGTTGAATTTCTTAAAGCTCACATACCATTGCTTTCTTTCAAGCACGATGTTCAGTTTCTTCAGCTTTGCTTTGTCTCTCTTTGGTCATATTGTTTGTAATTGGTCATTTTACTTCTGGCTTCAGTTAACATTTTTAACATAACCTCTCAGCTCGAAATACCAGACCTGGTCAAAAACAGCACAGTTTGATAGCATAGCTTTATTAATAATAGCGGATTGCCTGAATATGTTATCATAATGTAGATTACTTATATAATTTTATTTGTTTAATTTGTTTGTTTTATTTTAGAAAGAGTTTCTATGCTTACATTTTTTGTAAAATAGTGTTTCTCCCCCTCACCAGGCATTTAAATCTGATGAGTTTTGTTGTTTAATTTTTTGTTTGGAGAAACGTGAAAGAAAATGAATGTTTCACTCTGCGGCTTTCTGCTTTCATTTGCATACTCTCCAAACATGTCTGTATTCTATATCAGATGTATTGGTTTTACTAATTAGATGTTGCTGTGATTGTGGCAGTTTGGTTAATTTGAGATGCAAAACAGAATAATAATCAAAATCACTATGAACTTTTTTACCACGTGTATTGTTGTTGTCAAATATATGTCAGTTACAAATCACTTTGTCAAGTTTGCAAACATGTACTATTTTATTTAAATACATATAACCATGTGTAATAGTTGTCTTTCATGCCTATTGCTTTACTTTTTACTAGTTGATCAGTATACTGAGACACCCCTTGAGGCTTAGCTTTTAAATAGCTACCAGATATGAAAGTAGAAGTAACAAAGATGGTTATTGATTAGTACAAGGGGTAGGGGACCAGGCTTCATGACTCTGCCTAATTTCAAACAATATCACAAAACAACTGATTTTCTAGTATTTTATTTTTTTACTGCTGTTAATTTCTGTTCGGAGAACACAAGATTGTGGTCTGCTTCATTGTAGTTGACATGGTTAGAATATTAAATAGATGGGCCTTGCATTTTTTTGAAACATGGCTTAGGTGAGATGTTGCTCTCAGTCATGCATCACATATTACAGTTTTTAGCACTAAGTACATTAGAGATTGTTGGTTTCTTTAGAGCTAAAGATCTGTGTACCATATAGTAGAAGAAAAAGGTCAGATTTATTGATCAGGTTGTTCGATGTTGAGAGAGTTGAGCTGCTCTAATGCTGTCATCTTAGTTTTTGAAATCTTCCCTGGTCACTCTGCATGGCTGAATGTATGTAATAAGAATGTGGCATGGCACTCTGGTAGAATTTCAAAATCTTCTTTAATTAAACATTTTCTTTGCTGGGTATTCAGTCCTACCCTCTGACCCTCTAAAAGGAATTCTGACATTTAACAAAATGTTTGTTACGAATTTGGGAGTGTGCCAAAAAGTACTTTTCTCATATCTTGGGTACTGTGATTTAAATTAAAAATTAACACAATAGTATTGGGCTTCTAATTGCATTGTAAACATTTTAGGGTGTGGGGCTCTTTTACCCATAATTGTCAATTGCAGACCTTCTGTACATACTGTAGGTTAGGTAGACTTTTATTATTTTAGAGGAAAATAAAACTCTAACTAACCTAAGTTAGGTAAATTATACCTAACCAAGCATAACTTGTATATTATGTTTCCATAAGCAAAGTAAGGCTCAAATAAGGAAAGCTGCATATTATTATATGGGTACATTTGTAGGGCAAAACATGAATTTTAAACCTTTAATATATAAATATAATAACAGAAACATAATGCAATGCAGTGATGTAATTCATTAGTTTACCTTGTTGTAGAAATAAGTTGTTAAGTATGTATAGGATTTAGAGAGCTGTTTTAGGGAAAAAGACGCATTAAAATTTTGTTATTGAAAATGTCAAATGTAAGGAAAGGCATTTGAAACATCACTTGATGTTTTTAGAAAGTGTGTCTAGTTTCAAATGTGAATTTTAGCATTTGTTCTAAAACTGCTAACATTATTATTGATGAAAGCACAAAGCATTTTAGTTTAATGCTTCTGTTTCTAATTTTCATGGATGATTTTTTTTTTTTAAGGAAGAGGAATACACAGAATAGTTTATAAATCTGACTATAAATTTTATGTACTATTAAATACTTTGCCGCTCTCTTTCCTGCCAGGAAAGTTTTAGCTGGATTCATGCTGATGGTCATCATCTAACTGACTACCAAAACATAACACTTTTCAAACCCTCTTAAACCATTATAGCATTTCAGGGTGGCCTATTTGGGAAGTTCAAGACACAAGGCAGGAAACAGTCCAGGGCATGTGGCCAGTTTATTGCAGGCCTCACTCTTAAGACACACTCGTATTCACATGAGACCAATTTGGAATTACCTGTTAAGCTAACCTTCACTTCTTTTGAGAAGATGGGGAGATAACTGAAAGCTCACTGAGGGCTAGAGAAAATGTGCAAACTTAACACAGACATTGACCAGGCATGAGCTTTGAGCCAGGGAAGCTGGATTTGTAAGGCGGTAATGTTACAATGTGTAGTAATGGTGATTTCAAAAAGCTAAGGCACACTTAGGAACCTATCTCCATTGTACAGAGATGGTGGCTGCATTCAAGATTCTTGAAAAGTCTGTGCTTTAATCATTTGGATGAATATAAAGGTGGGACATTTTAAAGACATTATAGCAAACTTGCTTCACTGCTAGCTTTTAAAATAGGCATACAGATTATGAGATCACAGAGGCCATTAACATGAAATACGTTACTTTGAATAAGTGCCTGTATCCGTCTTTGTTTCTTTTAATATATTAATATGTCCAGTTCAAATCATAAGGTCCAGCAACATACTACTATTTTAGATTAAAGTTTGCAGGGAGCAGATTAGAATAGTCTCTGATGAATGCCAGTTATAGGAAAACATTGTCATTTTTTATGAGAAAATAATTATTTTGGCCATTCATTTTCCTCTGGATATAGCAAATACGGCTAATTCCTCTCACAATACCCCTGCCATTTCAGATGCATGTTTTAAAGCATCCCCACCCCTGTCTTGTTTTGCTGCTTGTGATTAGTCTCTTTTGATGTGGTCTATGTTTCTTCTTCTGAATGACTCTTTAGAGTATGTGTCATGTCTTGTTTTCCCACCTTTTTCAATTTCAGTGTCTCCCTTAAATATTAAAGACTAATCTTTATTCTAAAGTCTACTTTCTTGAATACAGTCGAAATACTAAAATGGTCTGGTTTCCATCCATTACAAGAAGTTTCAACTCCAAGAATTACTTTATCATACACAAAAGATGATTGTTCTGTCATTTAAAAGTGTCTTAAATAGCTTGATCATTGCAGGTTAATGTACATCCTAAGGTTATGCATTTCAGGGCAGAACAACTTGTCATCCTTTTGATTATCATTGGATATAATTTTGTTAAAGATTTGTTCCCTAACTTCTTATGGTATGAGATTTGAGTGGTTCTTATAATCAAAACTTATTTGCCATTTCTGCCTTTCTGAGAAGAAATTTATTTGTGTCAAATCTCTAAATTGAATTTCAAGGGAGAATATAATTCATATTCTTTTACCCTCGTACTCCAGTCAAATAACAAATTTATACTTCTTAAAAGATTTTTGGGAAAACAGTTTTGTCTATTTTATTTTATTTGTTTGTTTTTTTTTGCTTTCCACCATTTCATTTTGTCCCTTCATGCCTCAAGCCAGAAAATCAATTTCAGCATAGAAGCATCAAAATCAATCTGTCAGGTACAGGTTCTTTAATTTTGATTGGATCTTGTAGATTCTGCTTGCAGAACTTGCCTTTAAAGACTGCTGCAGAAAAGCCTTGCTAATTGTTGTCTTACATATTTTCAGGTGTAGTGAAAGGGCATTTATAAAAGTAAGAAAAACGAGTCTGTGAAATACAGTGGTGTGAAAAACTATTTGCCCCCTTCCTGATTTCTTATTCTTTTGCATGTTTGTCACACGAAATGTTTCTGATCATCAAACACATGTAACCATTAGTCAAATATAACACAAGTAAACACACAAAGCAGTTTTTAAATGATGGTTTTTATTATTTAGGGAGAAAAAAAATCCAAACCTACATGGTCCTGTGTGAAAAAGTAATTGCCCCCTTGTTAAAAAATAACCTAACTGTGGTGTATCACACCTGAGTTCAATTTCCGTAGCCACCCCTAGGCCTGATTACTGCCACACCTGTGTCAATCAAGAAATCACTTAAATAGGAGCTGCCTGACACAGAGAAGTAGACCAAAAGCACCTCAAAAGCTAGACATCATGCCAAGATCCAAAGAAATTCAGGAACAAATGAGAACAGAAGTAATTGAGATCTATCAGTCTGGTAAAGGTTATAAAGCCATTTCTAAAGCTTTGGGACTTCAGTGAACCACAGTGAGAGCCATTATCCACAAATGGCAAAAACATGGAATAGTGGTGAACCTTCCCTGGAGTGGCCGGCCGACCAAAATTACCCCAAGAGCACAGAGACGACTCATCCGAGAGGTCACTAAAGACCCCAGGACAATGTCTAAAGAACTGCAGGCCTCACTTGCCTCAATTAAGGTCAGTGTTCATGACTCCACCATAAGAAAGAGACTGGGCAAAAACGGCCTGCATGGCTGATTTCCAAGACGCAAACCACTGTTAAGCAAAAAGAACATTAGGGCTCGTCTCAATTTTGCTAAGAAACATCTCAATGATTGCCAAGACTTTTGGGAAAATACCTTGTGGACTGATGAGACAAAAGTTGAACTTTTTGGAAGGCAAATGTCCCGTTACATCTGGCGTAAAAGGAACACAGCATTTCAGAAAAAGAACATTATACCAACAGTAAAATATGGTGGTGGTAGTGTGATGGTCTGGGGTTGTTTTGCTGCTTCAGGACCTGGAAGGCTTGCTGTGATAGATGGAACCATGAATTCTACTGTCTACCAAAAAATTCTGAAGGAGAATGTCCGGCCATCTGTTCGTCAACTCAAGCTGAAGCGATCTTGGGTGCTGCAACAGGACAATGACCCAAAACACACCAGCAAATCCACCTCTGAATGGCTGAAGAAAAACAAAATGAAGACTTTGGAGTGGCCTAGTCAAAGTCCTGACCTGAATCCAATTGAGATGCTATGGCGTGACCTGAAAAAGGCGGTTGATGCTAGAAAACCCTCAAATAAAGCTGAATTACAACAATTCTGCAAAGATGAGTGGGCCAAAATTCCTCCAGAGTGCTGTAAAAGACTCATTGCAAGTTATCGCAAACGCTTGATTGCAGTTATTGCTGCTAAAGGTGGCCCAACCGGTTATTAGGTTCAGGGGGCAATTACTTTTTCACACAGGGCCATGTAGGCTTGGATTTTTTTTTCTCCCTAAATAATAAAAACCATCATTTAAAAACTGCATTTTGTGTTTAGTTGTGTTATATTTGACTAATGGTTAAATGTGTTTGATGATTAGAAACATTTTGTGTGACAAACATGCAAAAGAATAAGAAATCAGGAAGGGGGCAAATAGTTTTTCACACCACTGTATTATTTAGTACAATTTCCAGAAACAACTGTTTAAAAACAATCAAGGTTTCCAACTCCATTCCATTTGCTCTGCTGTCTTGCTTTCATTCCAGCAAAGTTTCCATTTAAGATGAATCCTATCCTATAATTATCTCGTCTTTTTTTGCGTAGTACCTTTTTGTGATTTGCATCGATAAGATATTAATGTGTAGCAAGGTGTATTTTGTTTTGAAGGGTACAGGGCTGCATCTCTGTTTTTTGGCAGATGAAGTTGCACTTAAGTGGTTGAGATGAAAATTGGAACCTCCAAGTCAGAGTTTGTGATTGTGATTGTTCAGAAGTGGGCATAGAGGAGGTAATGAAATTATCTAATTGATTAGTTGGAATAGTGTGGACTTGTACTGAATAGTGGTGATAAAGTGTGAGCAAAGTTCTTTGACAGAATTTCTTCTATTTTACCCATTATGCTATTTCGTTATGGGTGACTTTATCACACACTTTAGGCAGTGAACAAAAGAGCACTGGTTGCCAGAATACATTTCCTAGTATTAGTAGGTTAAAGAGCTCAGTCAGAGCCAGTGAAGATAGTTTTGGCATCAAATTAGGGTGCTACCTGCTTATTTCCATTGGGAGATATTACAGGTACAGAAAATTGTGATGATATCCAGGATATCAGAACATGTGGTAGGGGTTGTATACTGTATTTTGGAAGGTCTAAAAATCCTTAGGAAATTCCCCATTAAATATCTTCTTCTTTGTCTTTCGGCTGTTCCCGTTTTTCTCCACAGTGGATCATCTCTTTCCATATCTTCCTGTCCTCTCCATCTTGCTCTGTTACACCTACCACCTGCATGTCCTCTCTGACCACATCCATAAACCCTCTCGTAGACCTTCCTTTTTTCCTCTTACCTGACAGCTCAACCCTAGCTTCCTTCTCCCAATATACCCAGCATCTCTCTTCTGCACATGTCCAAACCAATGCAATCTTGTCCCTCTGGCTTTATCTCCAAACCGTCCAAACTGAGCTGACCCTCTAGTGTACTCATTTTTAATCATGTCCATACTCGTCACAACCAGTGGAATTCTTTAACTCTGCCACCTCCAGGTCTATCTCCCGTCTTTTCGTTAGGACCAATGTCTCCAAACCATATAACATAGCTGGTCTTACTACCATCTTTTAGACCTTCCCTTTCACTCTTGCTGATATACGTCTGTCACAAATGACTCCTGACAATCTTCTCCACACACTCCAGCCTTCGTGCACTCTCCTCTTCACCTCTTTTCCACACTCCCTGTTACTCTGTACTGTTTAACCCAAGTATGTAACCTCTTAAACCTTCACCAACTATACTCCCTACATCGTCATCATTTCTCTGATCTCCCTGTCTTTCACACACTTGTATTCTGTTCAGGTCCTACTGACCTTCATTCCTCTCTCTTATAGAGCATATCTCTACCTCTCAAGGGTCTCCTCAACCTGCTGCCTACTCTAGTTACAGATGGCAATGTCATCTGCAAACTCCTGTCCATCATCATTGTGAGCTCAGATGTGACATTTTTTTCTGGAGATAACCGCTTATTATGACAGAAGGAGATAAAATTAGATGTTTTACTACTAACTTTATCATAAAAGACTTTTTATTACTGCATAAGCTTAAACATTTCAAGAACAAGAACAATGTAGCAAAAACATACTGAGTAAGGGGAAAAAGCTTAAGTATACATATTGAGAATGTGAACATCATCATCATTACGTTTTCAATTTTATAGTTCACTCATTTCTGTGTCTGAGTTAACCAGGCGTATGAGATTTGGGTAGTACGAAGAGAGTAGTTATTTAGAATTTGAACATGTCCTCTTTTATGAGGAGGATGAATGATTTTCTAAAGGACTACATTCTGAGGAGTATAAATATTATTATTATTTTTTTTTAATTTGCCCAGGAAAAAGAGCTGTCAGTAAAGAGTATGTTTTAGTCAATAGTGTTACATGCTGAAATTGGTTCATGGTTATTCTGGCAGTTACTTCATTTGAACATGCTACATTGACATTTTACTTGGAGTGAGGACCAAGAATGCTGGGCAGTCTATAACCTAGGAATGGAGCTGGAAAAAAAACGTATTTATCAGTAATTTATGTTATGTAACATGTACTGCCATTTGTCTAGACATGTTACAAATGAATTAGTTCATTCTGTGTGTATTTCCTGATAATTGATATTTTTAACTTGAAGTATGTTAGAGATTCACTGACAGTATGCCAATTGTAAAGTACTTAGCCAACAATTCCATTTTTATCAAATGTTCCTCATGATGTATTCCATGTAAGACACATTTTAAAAATTTAGAGTTCTCATTGCTGGCTTGACTTAGGCTTGTGGGTAAATGTTGGTGTTGGTGGCAGCACTGTGGTATTATTCTTTTGTTCCTGTGGTTTTAGTCTAACTGTTGTTTTTTCCTTTTTCACTTTGTGATTGTAGTGCTCATATCGTATGTCTTGTTTCCTGTGTCTGTCACCATCTTCCCCTAGCTACCCCCTCCTCCTCTCCTACCTCTCAATGCTTACTCCTGCCCATCCTCCTCTTCCTTGGCCGTTAATGGACCCCCTTCCCCCAAGTTCAGCCGGGATCCTCTGTCTTACTGTCTAAACGAGATCAATAAGACAGTGAAACCCCGAATCTCCTCGTTCCGCAGCCTAAGGAGAACGGTAAGTGTTTCCTGCAGTTCAAGCTTAGTGCAGGCTAAGTTGCTTTTTTGCTATCAATTATAGACACAGAATTGCATTTAAAATTCTACAAACCGGATTCCAAAAAAGTTGTGACACTATACAAATCGTGAATAAAAACTGAATGCAATGATGTGGAGGTGCCAACTTCTAATATTTTATTCAGAATAGAACATAAATCACGGAACAAAAGTTTAAACTGAGAAAATGTATCATTTTAAGGGAAAAATATGTTGATTCAGAATTTCATGGTGTCAACAAATCCCAAAAAAGTTGGGACAAGGCCATTTTCACCACTGTGTGGCATCTCCCCTTCTTCTTACAACACTCAACAGACATCTGGGGACCGAGGAGACCAGTTTCTCAAGTTTAGAAATAGGAATGCTCTCCCATTCTTGTCTAATACAGGCCTCTAACTGTTCAATCGTCTTGGGCCTTCTTTGTCGCACCTTCCTCTTTATGATGCACCAAATGTTCTCTATAGGTGAAAGATCTGGACTGCAGACTGGCCATTTCAGTACCCGGATCCTTCTCCTACGCAGCCATGATGTTGTGATTGATGCAGAATGTGGTCTGGCATTATCTTGTTGAAAAATGCAGGGTCTTCCCTGAAAGAGAGGACGTCTGGATGGGAGCATATGTTGTTCTAGAACCTGAATATATTTTTCTGCATTGATGGTGCCTTTCCAGACATGCAAGCTGCCCATGCCACACGCACTCATGCAACCCCATACCATCAGAGATGCAGGCTTCTGAACTGAGCGTTGATAACAACTTGGGTTGTCCTTGTCCTCTTTGGTCCGGATGACATGGCGTCCCAGATTTCCAAAAAGAACTTCGAATCGTGACTCGTCTGACCACAGAACAGTCTTCCATTTTGCCACACTCCATTTTAAATGATCCCTGGCCCAGTGACAATGTCTGAGCTTGTGGATCTTGCTTAGAAATGGCTTCTTCTTTGCACTGTAGAGTTTCAGCTGGCAACGGCGGATGGCACGGTGGATTGTGTTCACTGACAATGGTTTCTGGAAGTATTCCTGAGCCCATTCTGTGATTTCATTTACAGTAGCATTCCTGTTTGTGGTGCAGTGTCGTTTAAGGGCCCGGAGATCACGGGCATCCAGTATGGTTTTACGGCCTTGACCCTTACGCACAGAGATTGTTCCAGATTCTCTGAATCTTCGGATGATGTTATGCACAGTTGATGATGACAGATGCAAAGTCTTTGCAATTTTTCGCTGGGTAACACCTTTCTGATATTGCTCCACTATCTTTCTGCGCAACATTGTGGGAATTGGTGATCCTCTACCCATCTTGGCTTCTGAGAGACACTGCCACTCTGAGAAGCTCTTTTTATACCCAATCATGTTGCCAATTGACCTAATTAGTGTTTATTGGTCTTCCAGCTCTTCGTTATGCTCAAATTTACTTTTTCCAGCCTCTTATTGCTACTTGTCCCAACTTTTTTGGGATTTGTTGACACCGTGAAATTTTGAATCAACATATTTTTCCTTTAAAATGATAATTTTACTCGGATTAAACGTTTGATCTGTCATCTACGTTCTATTACAAATAAAATATTGACATTTGCCATCTCCACATCATTGCATTCAGTTTTTATTCACAATTTGTTTAGTGTCCCAACTTTTTTGGAATCCGGTTTGTAAATGTCCTTTTAAAAAAGAAAGTTCTCGTGTTTTTAAATGCATGTGAAAGTCAATAAAGATGTATTAACTGTTATCATATTCACAGTATACTTTGTCAGGCCTTTCTTTAATCAGTTCCTACAAGGCAATGCCTCTTCATATTTCACAATACATATATATTTTCAGTAAATGAAAAACAGAACAAAAACTGAGCAAACAAACCCAGTTCCAAGACTTAGGAACAATTCACAGCAGTCCTTCACCTTTTAGGTAGTGTGATCACTGTGAAAAGAACATTTTGTCTGCATACTGCAAAAGAGAGATCATGCAATAATCCTAATTTAGGAACAGAGCTTGTATTCTTTTCTCTGGCAATTTAGTAGAAAATAATGAATCAGATTCCCTGAGGTTTAAGTTGTTTGTAACTGCATAGAATTTTAGATTTCAGACATCAAATAAACTAAGAACATTCAAGCAGAAAAGAAGTCCTAAGTGGATTTTAGAGCAGGGCCTGGGGGCCTCTTAATAATTTTTATTTTGTTTTCTGCTAGCCTTGCTTTAGTTATCAATGGATTTCTGCCCATCTGTTCCTCATTGGCCTTATTCTAATTTAAGGTGTTATTCGTATGGGGTAGCTCATTTTGGTCTGTGATATTTTTATTACCCTTGAAGTTTTTCCCCCTTTATTTTTTTAATGTTTATTAGGATGCTAGGCTGTTATTAGTTATCAGACTGATAAAGAATACCAAAGAACCCCCTTAAGTTTTGCATAGCAGTTCGCTGTTTAGTGCTTAATAATATGGCATTCTCATGATATATTTCATAATTAATGTGGAATACATTTTTGGGTTGATAAAGAATGTTTATTTTAAAAAGTTGATATCCATGCTTTGGATGCAAATATTCTGTCGTATGAAGTGTATTCTTATTTTGCACCTTCTATGGTAAACACACTATAACATGCTTTGCAAAGCAAGTAATGTAAGTACCGAAAAAAAAAAAATTACAATAACAAATAATCCAACAAGATGCTGACTGTACACAGAATGAGATAGCAATAATAATAATAATAACCCTTTACATTTCTATAGCACTTTTGTCACTGTTCAAAGAGCTGCAGTGAGTGGGGAGCCACTTCAATCATCACTAATGTGTAAAAAATCCACCTGGATGATGTGACAACAGCCATTTTTGCACCAGCACACTCAACACACAGTAGTTGTTAGGTAGTTAAGTGGTATGAGACAGAGAACCAATTAGAGAGATGGGATGTTTAGGGGGCCAAAATGACTAGGCCATGGTGGACAATTTAGCTTGGACATTGGGATACACCCTACACTTTACAAAGGAATCCCAGCGATCTTTTATGACCACAGAGAGTCAGAACCTCAGTTTTTACGTCTCATCCTAAGGACAGTGCCATTTTTACAGCACAGTGTCTCCATCACTGCAGTGGGACATTGGGATCCACATTTAGACCACAGGGTAATTGCCCCCTGCTGGCCTCACCAACACCTCTTCCAGCAGCAACCCAAGCTTTTCCTAGGTGGTCTCCCACCCAAGTTCTGGACCAGCCTGAATATACTTAGCTTTGGGTGGATGACCTGTTCTGAAGTGCATGTGGTACTGCAGTAAATACCAAGAAGGATAATGCATCAGAAGGAAAACATGAAGGCAGAAATATACCTTTTAAATAATGAATGAAAAAGTGGTAATTACACTTTGAATATTAGAAGTGAAACAATTTCATAAACAGACTTAAGACCAAGAGTACCACAGAATGGAAGGAAACTAAGAGAGCTTCAGGATAAAGATCTTTGGTATGTAATTGGGTTATACAAGTTAAGCAGATGTATTGGAGATGTTCTGTAGTTGACAATTCAAATGTACAGTATACTGCAGTTGAGATTTGAGAATTTTAGTGTTATGCTTGGTGTAATTGATAGATAATGACTGTAGTATTTCATTATAGGAGCTAATGCAGACGTCTTAAGGTCTCAAAGTACAAGTATTAACACTAGAATCCCTGAAGCATACAAAAATATTTATAATGACGGGCCATCTTAAGTTCCATCGCACCTCCTCATCAGCACCTTTGTTTTGCAAATGTGTCAATCCGCACTGCCAGCACTCATTCCCTACCGAGGTAGCTGACGTCGAAAACAAAATTGTCACAGCTGAAGTCTGTTTATCTGGGAGTTAGGTGTTTGGAATTGTATTTCATGTGTGTTCTGTGTCTACAATGATCTATGTAAATGTAGGATGACAGGAAATGTGAGGCAAGAAATGTTGAACACATAACTAGTTAGTCAGTTAGTGTCCAACCCGCTATATCCTAACACATGGTCACAGAGGGTCTGCTCTAGCCAATCCCAGCCAACACAGGGCGCAAGGCAGGAACAATCCCCGGGCAGGGCGCCAGCCACCGCAGGGCACACACACACACAAACACATACCCACACACCAAGCACACACCAGGAACAATTTAGGATCGACAATGCACCTAACCTGCATGTCTTTGGAAAGTGGGAGGAAACCCACGCAGACACTGGGAGAACATGCAAACTCCACGCAGGGAGGACACGGGAAGCGAAACCCAGGTCTCCTTACTGCGAGGCAGCAGCGCTACCACTGCGCCACTGTGCCACCCTGAACATATAAATAAAACAGATTTTTTTTCTTGCTATAGTAATAATGACAAAATGCTGACGTGAAGTGTATATATAAATGTGTGAAGACCGAAGTCCAAATATCAAATAAACTCTTTCACAAAAGGTATAACAAAACAAGTTTTTATTCAAGAAAATAACTGAAGTAATAGAAATTATCAGTTTACATGTTGCCTTCAATCTGCAAATATCAATCAATACGAAGCAGACATGTCCGCTTGGCTAATACAAAGGTATGAACTACTGTCTCTTAATCAAAAGGTAGTGGGTTCGATCCCGGGTCTTCTCAGCAATTAATGTTTTGAGTAGTGAGCTGCTATTATTATTACTATTATATAATAAAAACATACATTTGATTTGAGTTTGTAACAGCCTCAATATAAATTTATGCCACTTCAGGTGTGAGTAAACAGGTTTCAGCTGCCTCGGTAGGGGATGGAATAGCAGGCCCGGCATTATGAATATTTTCATAGGCTTCAGGGATTTTAGTGTTAAATTAGTATGAAACAGGAGTCTGTTTTATGTTTTGCTTTTTTTTTCTTGTTTGTTTTTTTTATTATTTTTTATTAAGCTCACAGAGTAACTGTTGCATTTGATGGCTATTGACTTGTGTTGCAACTTATACACTAGCGAACTTCCTGAACACGTCCTCATCCCCCATTTTCTTCATTTATAAGTAGTAAAATAATGATTATAATAAGACAAAAATGGTTTAGCTTTTTCATATAGCAGCATGCAAGATTATTGGTTAGTGCAAAAAAAAAAAAAACACCAAGAAAAATTGGTAATTGTGTTCCCAGATTTCTGGTGTTTGCTTTACTGGAATCTTTAGATTGATAAATAAAACATTGTCATGAATGAAACTGCCAAATTTAACTAGTAGTTTTAGGAAAGAGCAGCCAGAATAAGTCTTGAAGAAAAAAATTTGGAGTGTAAGAATATACCATACATAAAGACTGTAAATGTTTTACATTAGCTAAAGGTAAAATAGTTTATTATGTTACCCATGTGAAACTCTTCAAATATGTTTTTCTTGGTGACTTGCATTTTACCAGCAGATTAATATGCAGTCCAGCACACAAACTCCTAGTGTATTTGGATATTCTGCATATTGAGAATTTTATAAAACTAGTAGGGGCATGTTTTTTTTTTTATCTGTTTTTAACTGATAACAGGTTCCAGAACAAGATTGATAGTCCGATTTCAAATATTTTCCCCATTATAAGAAATGGCTGTATAGGAGGATGTCTGTGTCTATCACATCAAATGTAAAACTTGCTGTCTATCCGAATGAAAAATTCAGAAAAAAATACAGTAACTGTTTTGCTAATTGCTTATTTTTCTGCATTTTTTATTCTTTTTGTCTGTGTTTAATTAGGCATTTATTGATTTACTTATTCAGGTTGCTTATAGCTTCTTGATAGCTCATTGTGTACTTCTCATTTCACATAAGCATTTCAAAATCATGCTGAACGCTGTTATCAACCCAGACTACAATAAGTACAGTACTTGCCTGTCATCAGCAGCTCTGTGGACATTTGAGTGTGAATTTCAGAAAATCAGTCCAAACCACTAAAGTAACTGTTTGCAAATGTCACTTCAGTGCTATGATTATATTCTGGTTGTATGTATGATGCAGGCTAAAATTTTAACAGAATATATTACATCACCACAGCCTCTTTATTGGTGTTGGCATTTGTGCAGCACCTGCGCATAACAGCAGAAACTAGGTAAGCTGCAAAATTTTATAGGTGGGTCAATTGTATTAGGGTGTTGTACTGTGTTGGTCATTGTGGATGTAGTGAGAAGTCAAGCAAAATTATAACTTTTATTGGCTAACTAAAAAGATTACAATATGCAGGCTTTCGAGGCAACTCATGTCCCTTCTTCAGGCAAGATGAAATCAGCTAGCCAATAAAAGGTGTCATTTTGCTTGACTTCCTGGTGGGTCAAGAAACATTTTGAGGGAAAAAGACAGTGGAAATAACTTGGGAACAGAAATGGCCTGGTTTTGCCTGCTTTTAATGCTAATGATCAAGGGACATTCTAAAATTGTACTTTCTCATACATAGGTGAGTCAGATCTTTGCACAGTTTAGAAAAAATATATAGAAAACTATTGCTAAAAGCCTTCTAAAGAATGTTCATTTTGTTCAATGAAATTCCAATGTAAAAACAAAGTAAAAAGATAAATTACTTTATGATTGACTGTAAAATGTAGAATTCTATCACTTTATGAATACAGCCCACAAACTCTGAGGATTTCAGCCATCTTCCACCAGAACAACGAAGAAAGAAACTCCAACAGAAAATAGATGAACGGAACAAGGAACTACAAAAGGAGTTGGATCAGAGGTGGGGATTGCTTAAGACTTTTAAAAGTGTGATGGCACTTTAAAAGATCGAGGTGTACAGGAGACAACATAGGCATGTTTGTATAACTTGTAGAGTTTGATGATGCAGCTTCTGACAAAGAATGATGATGCATCTCATTCTGCTGTAGATGGAAAAAGAAAGCTTTTCTTGCTTTACATCCTACCTCCAAAGCATTCAAGCTTTATTGTCCGTTATTGGAGAGTAACAGCTCTCAGAGGGCAGTCTTTTTTTCTATTAGCCATTTTTTAAAGTTATTTCTCAGTGTTTTTGTCCTTTTATTGTGGAATACTTATTGTGGGAGGAAGAACAGTGATTCATCATTGCCCCCAGTGCTCTGTCTACAGTACATTTAATTGTTTGCATGTGGAGATAAAACGTGTTCAGACTAATATTTTCAGGAATTAAAAAGGCTGTTTTGTAGTATTCTTGCCTCCTACTTTAACCTTAAACATTCTAAAAGAGATGGTGCCACAAAAGGGTTTGTAAAATAGCTGTTAATTACACCATCCTTTTGTCGTTCTGGAATTTATTATTTTCATATTGTACATTTTCTGTCTATAGGGACGCTCTGAATAAAATGAAAGATGTGTATCAGAAGACTCCACAGATGGGTGACCCGAACAGCTTAGAGCCACAAATCATTCAAACCATGAATAATATAGAGCGTCTGCGCCTGGAGGTTCAAAAATATGAGGCAAGAGCATAGGAAAAGAAAATTTTACAAAATGCACAATAGTATAAATAAACATTTCAGAACATTTGTATAAATTGTTTTACATTAACAAGTTTGGCAAGACTATATGGAAAATACCTTTTATATGCATTTATTTCTTTTTATTCTCCAGTCATACTTGTTGAATGCTGAGGGACGGCAGGTGAATCGCAGTGACACCCTGAAGTACAATGCTCATTATAATCAAACCACTACCATCAATAACAACAATGGGTCACTTGAAAAAGAAAGGTGAGTACAGAAATCAGCGGTTTATGTGACATAACTTCTCATAAAGCCCATTTGTCAAATGTTTACCAGATACTGTCATGATTAGTTTTGTTAAATTCTCCTGCATTGTTTCTGCTGCCATTTGTGTTATTTTTTGGAATCTCATTTGTGTGTTTCTTGATTTATTTAATTTTATTTCTGGGATTATTTTTACTGTCATTGAAATTATTTATATAATTTTGTTTCATGGATGTCATTTTGTTGAAGTCAGCAGAATGCTGCTGTAGGAAATGATGGGATATTTTAACTGGTGTGCAAATTTTGGATCAACAAAGAAAGAACTTGTAGTTAGCGATAATGCCACTAAAAAGACAAAAAATAAAAGAATGAAATCTTTAGGATATTGCATTGGCTATGAATCTGTTATAATCTTTTAGAGTTGTGAAGAAAGATTAACTAATGTGCTTCTGACATCTTCCTGCTATTTGACAAAGGTTTGGTATTCCCCTTAACTTGGACAACTTTCCCTCTGATTCTCAATACATCCATAAGTTTGGTTTAACAAATCTTACGGGTTGTTTGTTTCCTGTATTCCTGCTGGTATTTCTGCAGTAGCACTGGTATCTTAAATTGGTTTAAAAATTAGAGAGAAAAATATTAACAAGTAAAATAATTATCAGAGATCTCTCAACTTTCATTATATTTCGTTTTTCTAGAGAGACGTTGATGGAGAACTAACCCCCATCCCCCCGTAAACAAATTATGTCATCCTATTTTAGAGCACTTGCTTACATATCTCTCTATTCAGCTCCAGGTCACCCCTGGAACAAAACAGGGCTACCCTCTAAGAGGAGAATGCACCTCCATTCTCAGCAGAATAATGATTTGTAGAACTCATTAGTGTTCCCTGATTCCCGAGACAAGATGAAGAAAATTTGACCAGGATACAAAAATTTCTAAAAATTTCTTCAGTTTTGGAGCCGTGTGAAGTTTTTTTTACGGTGGCTGTAGTGCCAGTCCTTCCACCAACCCCAAGATTTCCCTGGAAGTTGGAGCAACACTTAAAGGGCCGGATGCAGTTTAACGTCATACCCAGGATTTAATATGCAAAAGTAAATCGGAATACACAAACGCAGATGAGAATACGTAAATGGGAATACGCAATAACAAATTGGAAATGTAAAAGCAAATCTGGTAATGCAAAAACAAATTGGAAAACCCAAAAAACAATTATCCTTTGAAAGTACTTTTATACTTTGGCATAAAAGATAACATCTGCTTAACTTTGAGGACTCTCTGCCAGAGTAGTGTTTTAAAGTATTACAAACATATTTCTGTATTTTAATTGGCAGTCAAGCTATAACTTAATGCCAAAAGCACATTTGATATTGGCATTATATTTATTGCACTAGTGTAAATGCTACTGACATGTATTATTTAACACGTGCAATGTATTGTTCGCTGCTTCATTTGCATTTGTTTGTTTCTTTTTGCGTATTCTGATTTGTGTTTTTGTTTCTGATTTGTTTTTGTGCTTTCAGATTTGCTTTTGCATGATTTAATTTATTTTTGCACATTACACTTCAAAGCCACCATAGAATATGTTCAGAAATTGAATATGAAACTCTGAAAGTCATCTGGCCCCTTAGTTTAGCCTTATAATTGCAAATTAAAGCCATAGTAATTACATAAAAACAGAAACCCTTTACAGCATAGTTATTTCTTCATTAGCTGTGTTATTCAAATTTTTCCTTAAGTCAAAGTGGAAGCATTAACAAGCTTAGGTGCTGTAGTTGTATCTCTGCCATTTTAGCAGAATTAAAGTAAAGTTCACCATGTGTTATGTCTCCACCCTAGATAAGAATAAATATGTGTACGAGCACAGAGCATCAAAAACCTAATGCTAAAAATAATGAATTAAAATAAATGATAAAATTTACAACTTTGCAGGCTTGTGGAAAGCCTTACTGTAACTGGTGGGTGGATTGTGTGGAGAGAACCTGAATTTTGAATACTTCTGTGTGCTTTCAGCCCTGAAGCTGCTCATTCTGATGATAGCAGTCAGGACAATATTTCTCAGCCTATCTATGCAGAGTTTGATGACGACTTTGAAGAAGAAGAATCCATTCTTCCCATTGGGCAGTGTACTGCTATGTATACATTTGATGGTAAGATTAGATTACTTTTCTGAATAAATGATGGGAGTTTCTTTTTCAACTCTGTATATTTATTCTGCAGATGTTATTTTCATAATTATCACCATCTTCAGGGCTATAGTCATATAGGATCTGGCCTCAAGAGCAACACTTCAATATTTTTTGTTTTCTACTCTCCTCCTTCACCTCCAAATCTACATTCTTTCTAGATACTACTCCCAATTGCCTGTCCATCTTTTCCTCTGAATTTCTCTATACCACCTTTCTCCATGATTACCATGAAATTCTTCACAACCATTTCTTGTGGCATCCTTTCACATGTGTCATACCCAACATAATCATCCACTTCTTCCTTCTACCAGTATTCCAGGTTCTCCATACATCCTGCCCAGATTCTCATTCCTCCTTGTTCTTAATTCTCTACACCCTGCCTATTTTCACAGCTGCATATATCTTCTTCAAAATCCTACTCTCTCATCTCTGTAGAAGGTGGTTACATAAGCACATCTAAATACAAGTTGCTTTCTTTATATCAAATTGTAATCATTTATGCACAGTTCAAGGTTTCTAGTGTGGAAATGCACTGCATAGTTTATTTTGCAACAGAGTGTTTTATCATTAATCCATGTATCAATTTTCTAAGTCACTTACCCATTTCGGGTTTGTGAGGTGCCTCTACCTGTCCTGGCAGAACAAGGAGCCAGGCAGGCATGCAACTTGCCCAGTCCATTGCAGGGCACAATTTCTATACTACCACCCTTATCCATACTGAGACAGCTTAGAGCTGCATGTTAGCCTAAAATGCACTTCTTTGGGATGTAGAAGAAAGATGCCAGTACCTGGAGAAAACTAATGCAGACACAAATCTTTCACTGAAAAGTGTCCTTAAATAAAGTATTACAGTACTTTCAAACAAGGCATTTAAGCTGAATGGTGTTACAGTCATTGGGACAGCTGTGCAAATTGTTTGCTTCAACTTGTAAGGCTTAATTTACTTAATTGTTATAGAACATCTGTAGGTTGTAGCCTATTAGGTGTTCCCTGAAGAAGACCTATTTGTAATAATCTGATATTTCCTTTTTTTCAATTTTTGTTAACCTGAACTTTAAATTTAAACTTCTGGCAGTTTACTGCTTACCTTTTCACAATTTTAGGTCATTCAACTGATTAAATTTGAAGAAAAACTGAGGTGTTCTAAAACCTTGGACCGGTAGTGTAAATGAAGACCCTCATGAGTAATGAGTATGCTTGACTGCAGAGATGGAGCTAATTATGATATAATTTTCTAGCAGTATGAAAATAGTGACAGATTGCTTTGTTTTCCCACTGCACTGCACTATCTCCAGAGGTAACAAGTAGCTTTTTGAAAGAGTTTCTCTCTCTCTCTTGATGCAGAAGTGTAATATGAACTGAGCAAAATGGCCCTCAGACAGAGTGCAAGTATTAAAGAGAATCCAGATTTCTCTGTGCTTCCCACTCAGTGTCATACCACTTGCCAAACTGCTGTATCTCTGTACCGCTGCTAAATGTCCCCATTGTAAAAAGAAATGATTGAATGGCTTAAATATCTATTCATCCACCTATTTGTTTTCAAACCAGCAGTTCATTAACTTGCAGAGTCAGTGCCTGTCCCAACAATTTTGTTTGCAAGGCAGAAACCAGCCATTGACAAGGTACATGCACATTGCAGGACACATTTATATTTAGACCAGACATTTGACAAAGCAGTGCGTTTTGTGATTGTGGGAAAAGCCTAAAGGCTGCATGGACACAGGGAGAAAATGTAAAAAAAAAAAAAAAAAACCAACCCACATGTACACCCAACATCCTGGTGAAAAGTGAAATTTGAGGTTCCCGCTACCTTTTGCAGACATGTGTACCCCTAATGTTCAATTCAAGTTTTGAAAGTTTTTAGCACTAGCAGTAATCTAAATAAAAGTGTAGGCTAACTGATGGTGTTTTATTTTATAAAGTTTGAGCTTCTTCCTAGATGATCCCTTAGATCAACAAATACCACAGGCATAATTCAAGGTGACCAATTTAAAAAAAAAAAATTAAAAAAAAAACTCTGCCAATCTATTTTTATTGAACAGAAATTGTAATTTATGAATTTATATTCTGTAAGAACATAAAACATTTACTAGATCAGAGGAGACCATTCAGTTTATCAAGCTCATTTGTTTAGCTAATAGCTAAACTGCCCAATGTCCCTTCCAGATTCCTCTTAAAGGTTGTCAAAGTTTCTGTTTCAACTCCATGACTTGGTAGTTTGTTCCAGATTTCCAAAACTCTTTGCCACAAAAAAATGTTTATTCTCATGTCATCCAGACATCCAGACCATGGTTGCTAGGTTGGGGCTGGAGTCTATCCCAGCTAACATAAGGGAGCAAGTCAGGAACAAACCCTGGACAAAGGTGCTAATTCTTTCATGGTTTTATTCCTAAATGCACTTCCCCTTAATTTCCACTGGTGTCCTCAAGTACATGATTCACTGTTTAGTTAAGAGTTAGGCTGGAACTGCTTTATCAGTGCCCTTGAGGAATTTAATTTGTTAGGAATTTTCAAAATTAAGTTTGTGTTTTGTGAGCTTACAACATCATATACCTTCAGAAATATATTTATGTGTATCTGAAGCTCACTTACATCAGTATTTGATTCATACTAGAACTTAAAATTGCTGACATTCCATTAACAGCTTTGTATCCAGACAATTACACGGGTGTTCTTGCTATAAATAAGAATGAAACCTTTGATTACACAAGAACACCAGGATGAAAACAGAGGGTGGGTGAGGTTTTGGTTTCTAGGAAGAAGAGGCAAGAACTTGAGGAATAAATCCTCTTTCCTTTCACAGATAGCTAAGAAGAACATTTTGCAAGACAGATATTTTGTCAGAGAGAGGTATTTTGGTATCTCTGTGCTTCCAGCAACTTTTTTTTTATTCCTCTTGCATTAGGTTCCAGCGAAGGTACAATCTCCATGGCAGAAGCAGAGACATTTAATGTCGTAGAAGAAGACAAAGGAGATGGATGGACCAGAGTCCGAAGGGCAAATGGTGATGAAGGCTATGTGCCAACTTCTTACGTGAAAATTACTCTACACAAGAAGTGATCTTCATCATTCTTTCTCTTTTGCAAGGGGGACTGGCCTTATTTATCATACTGAAAGCAAACAACTTCAAAATTCAGCCGCCATTTCATTTTCAATATTTTTATTATTATTTTTTTTTAAGTTTGCATTCACAAGTTATCCCTTTGAGCCTTGTTGATGCAGATGGACTCATTTCTTTGAGGAGAAGAAGAAGAAAAAAAAAAGCAAGCTGCACACAAATGCCTCATTAACTTTGATCATTACTGAGAGCAGATATATTTAAATGCTGACATTTTATTGTTTTATCAGTAAGAATATTTTAATGAATGAATGTTTTTATTTAGCATTCTTTTGAAAAGAAGGTTTATTGGAAACTGTTTTGTCAGCAGATTTCATTTAAGATGTACTTACTGGGCTCTGATTGCAAATTTTCTGGAAATGAATATGGTGTCTGAGTCTTCCTGGTGGCATACTGTTCTGTTAAATAACTGAGGCCGCTACAGGACTGGCAGTGATAATCCTGACCCTTAGTTAGTCTTGCAGGAAGTGAGCAGAACTTTATTTTAGTCTTTTATTTTATTTTATTTTTGTGCTCAACTTGAATGTTTTATGAAACCTGGATGATACAGACTGAGCTTTGAAGATCAAAAGTCTTCGTCAGCTGTGGTTTTCTGAAGCGGCTGTCTTTTTAACATAGGACAATGCAGGCGCACTTACACACTCATATCCAGGCAATCTGAGAGAAATGGAATTGGTGCAGCTGGAAAAACTCAAATTAATTATTTTTAGGACATGTTTTCACAAGTTCTGACTATAAGTAGCCTTTGTTTTTCTGTTTTATTTGATTTGGAATATTTTCATTGATCCGTATAAGGAGTGCTGGGTTCAAAAGCCATTTTCTGTAAGACTTTAATAGAAATACACCTATTAAGCACATTTTCATCATCATCAATACAGTTCAAGCTCTGTGTGTGTGTGTGTGTGTGAATAGTGCCATCTACTCCTACAGTCATAGACTGGGATCATACTGTCACAGCAGTATCAACCTTGGCTGATAATTTACTGTTTTATTACTTTTATTATTTATTCAGTGTATTTTCTTTTTCATATTTGACAAACACTATTTTGAATTAAAATACTTCATATTTTATGGTAATTTCAAATTGTAGTCGATTGTTTTGAGAAGGTATCTACATTGCAGTTTTTTTAGACTTTATTTTAATGCATTTAGTAGCACACATTTTAACAGGCCACTGTTTGTCAAGCTAAGATCCCTGTTACAACATGTGTCTTTATATTTTATTATTTATGAATTATTCCCACATTATTAAAAGTTTTTATTTCTTCATTATTCATTCGCAAAGCCTTTATATTTTTAAGATTACATTTTAAAGTCTTAGGGAAGGCTTTCTCTGAATCTGTTAGGATAAAAAAAACAGGTAGTAGGTACATTATTTTGGATTATTTGACTCTTGCCTTTTATGTGACATTTTAATTCCCCTCATATTAACTTTTAGAACTTTTAGTCTGCGATTTTTCCATTTTTCTTAAATCACTTATCAAAGGTTAATCGGGGTTTGCTCCGAAGCTGCAATGACAGTGAACGTGTTTTACAGATTACAAATTCAAAAAAATCTGTATATTCAATGTTGCTTAGAGATTAACACCCAATAACCACGAAAGATATTTCTCTTTGAGTTAAAACCACAGTGCTGTGCTCACCAATGACAGTGTTGTACTTTTAAACCAAAAATGCTATCCTTCTCTGTAACAGTGCTTAAGAATTAATTTTCTAGGTTATTAAGAGTCACATGCAAAAAGCGGGATATCCATCTAGTGTTAGATTTAGAGAAAATGCTTTGCCCATCTTGCTGTGCCTGGGTTCTGGTTGACAGTGCTGCAGTCACATTCTTCAAGTCATTCTCATGCTTCAGAACACACACACACACACACACACACACACACACACACACAGACATGCACCTTAAAATTGCTGAAACTGTGATAACCACCAAGTTCCCTTCCTGTGGGTTTTTAGATATCTTGCAGTTTAAATGAAAACTATGTAGACCTAAAGGAGGTGTGCAAATGCATGTACGCCTGGAGTTTGCACACAAAAAGGAAAAATCTAATTAAATGGACTATTTGTTAAAATACATTTATATACTATCATGTTTATGTATACTTAAATATATATTGAAATATATATAAGAAATAATATATTTTAGCTATCACAATATCTACTTTAAAAGGTAGTTATGGTCACCCCCCCCAGCTTTGAATCTGAGCCCATTTTTGTACTCCTGTAAATTGTTTGTATGTAGTTATATTGTACCTATGTGCCTTGGTCACATTTTACAATGCATTGCAAACTGAAGAATTTCTGCCTATATATCTCTCCAAAAACATAATGAATGGGATTTACCACTTCTGGTATCAGTGTTGAACACTTTGAAGGCTGGAAGAATGAAAAGGCTCATTAGATCGGGTATATTCAGATAGGATTTTCAGGGCTGTTCAGATTCCTCTCAGGAACGCTGGTCATTAAAAATCTAATCGGCTGAATGAAGAGGGGAAGAGAGAATAAGAAACAGGAGATTTTACATTTCTGAATTTGGTCATTTCATCTTCTGCTCTTGAATTTGCAAAATGTTTGCCTTGAAATTTGCTGCTGTCGATGTCCGATCTTTGTGAGGGACTGTCTTGTTACTGAAAACTTTTTTTTTTTAGTGAAAAAACACTTCAGGTTTGCTGCTTCCAATAGAACGGGGCCAATTTTTGGGGACACAGCATTGCATGAACCCCTTTGATGGATCTGGAAGGTAAAATATATATATTTTTTTGTTCAGCTTTGCTGACTGCAGTACTGTAGTTTATTATATTCAGCAAACTCAAGTTCCAATAAATTGCAGAAATATTTTATTGTCACTTATCAAAGAACCTGTGGTCGAGTTGAGTTTTTATTTGCAATGCCTGCTGTTTTTATTGTTTTCAAATAAAAGAATTTATTTAAGTAATAATGGTTTTGAAATTTTTTATGTGTATTATGGTTTTAAAATTCTTACTAAAAATAACTTGGAAATAAAGCAGTTTTTTAAGATTAACCTAATTTTAATTTATCTTTAGGAAACTATTTGTATGTGCAAGACGTTTTCACTTGTTTCTGAAAATTGGTAACTTAACTATATACAGTTATGGCCGAAATTATCGGCACCCCTGGAATTTTCCCAAAAAATTCACCATTTCTCCCAGAAAATTGTTGCAATTACAAATGTTTTGGTATACACATGTTTATTTCCTTTATGTGCATTGGAACAACAAAAAAAAAACAGAGATGAAAAGCCAAATCTTACATCATTTCAAACAAAACTCAAAAACCGGGCTGGACAAAATTATTGGCACCCTTAACTTAATATTTGGTTGCACGCCCTTTGGAAAAAATAACTGAAATCAAGTGTTTCCAATAACCATCAACAAGCTTGTTACACCTCTCGACTGGAATTTCCGACCACTCTTCTTTTGCAAACTGCTCAAGGTCTCTCAGATTTGAAGGGTGCCTTCTCCCAACAGCAATTTTGAGATCTCTCCATAAGTGTTCAATCGGATTTAGATCCGAACTCATTGCTGGCCACTTAGGAACTCTCCAGCGCTTTGTCTTCAACCATTTCTGGGTACTTTTAGAGGTATGTTTGGGGTCATTGTCCTGCTGGAACACCCATGACCTCTGACGCAGACCCAGCTTTCTGACACTGGGCCCTACATTGCACCCCAATATCTTTTGGTAGTCTTCAGATTTCATGATGCCTTGCGCACAGTCAAGGCATCCAGTGCCAGAAGCAGCAAAACATCTAAGAACGTCCACCATGTTTGACTGTAAGTACTGTGTTCTTTTCGTCATAGGCCTCATTCTGTTTTCTGTAAACAGTAGAATGATGAGCTTTACCAAAAAGCTCTACCTTGGTCTCATCTGTCCACAAGAGGTCCATCCAGAATGATTTTGGCTTCCTCAAGTACATTTTGGCAAACTTCAGTCTGGCTTTTTTATGTTTCTGTGTCAGCAGTGGGGTCCTCCTGGCTCTCTTGCCATAGCGTTTCATTTCGTTCAGATGTCGACGGATAGTTCGAGCTGACACTGTTGCACCCTGAGTCTGCAGAACAGCTTGAATATGTTTTGAAGTTGATTGGGGCTGTTTATTCACCATTCGGACTATCCTTTGTTGCTGTCTTTTATCAATTTTTCTCTTCCATCCACATCCAGGGAGATTAGCTACAGTGTCATGTGTTGTGAACTTCTTGATTATGTTGTGCATAGTGGACAAAGGAACATAAAGATCTCTGGAGATAGACTTGTAGCCTTGAGATTGTTTATATTTTTCCACAATTTTTGTTCTCAAGTCCTCAGACAATTCTCTGCTCTTCTTTCTGTTTTCCATGCTTAGTGTGGTACACTCAGACACACAACAGAAAGGCTGAGTCAACTTTTCTCCATTTTAACTGGCTTCAGGTGTGATTGCTATATTGCCAGCACCGGTTTCTTGCCACAGGTGAGTTCGAACGAGCATCATATGCTTGAAATAAAATGATTTACCCACAATTTTGAAAAGGTGCCAATAATTTTGTCTGACCCCATTTTTGGAGTTCTGTGTGACATGATGTCAGATTTGGCATTTTTTCTGTTTTTTTGTGTTGTTCCAATGCACATAAGGGAAATAAACATGTGTATACCAAAACATTTGTAATTGAAACAATTTTCTGGGAGAAATGGTGCATTTTCTGGGAAAATTCCAGGGGTGCCGATAATTTCGGCCATGACTGTATCACATATGAAAAATGGGCTGGACAGATACTTTACCTGATAATAATACCACTAACAATTTAGCAGTGTCATCCATGTATTATCATAATGCTGTTGCAGTAACATTTTAAAATGTTTTTTCAGATCCGCTATACTGTGTAACACCTACTGCTGGCTCACAACTTGAGCCTCCAGTAATCAAATCTCAGCCTGAAAAATATTTACACTATACAGTGTGGCCAAAAGTCTCCTTCAAATTACTGAGTGCTTCATTGTTAACAGTTGTGCAAACTCAAGCACAGAGCCATACAATCTCCATTGACAAATATTAGCAGTAGAACAGATCGTGTTAAAGAGCTTGGTGACTTTAAACATGGTACTGTCATAGGATGCCACCTTTGCCACAAGCCACTATGTGAGATTTCTGCACTGCTTGGCATTTCCCAGGTACTGGAAGTGTTTTTATTGTAAAGTGGAATCGTCGAGAAGCAACAACAGTTAGGCCACATTTAGCAAGTGCCACATGTACTTTAGTCCTTATGTTTTTGTTTGCATTCTCCTTAAATGTGTGCATGGGAACTTAGGTTTGCCTTTAAGGAGGAGACGCTGCACCGACGAGACAGGTCTCTGAAAGGTGATTTAACCTGGAAAGGTACAGGCGGGAGAGAGACACCTGGAGGAGAAGCAGGAAACAACATCCAAGTACAGGAAACCCAAACTGAAGCTACCAACTGGAAGTGAGACCTTACTCAGATATACAAGAGAGAAGAATCTCGGGAGAGCACATTCTTTTTGTGTTTTTTGCTGGAGCATCCAACCATTTATTGTTCTTTGTGTGCAGCAGGACACAAGCCTGTGATGACTATGTGCAATGCCAGGCATCAGCTGGAGTGGTGTAAATCACACCACCATTGGACTCTAGAGCAGTGGGATTATGTTCTCTGGAGTGATGAATCACTCTTTACTATCTGGCTGTCTGATGGATGAACCTTGGATTGTCGAATATCAAGAGAACTCTGCCTTCTAGACTGCATAGTGCCTACTGTAAAGTTTGGTGGAAGGTTTGGGCTCGGCCCCTTGGTTTTACTGTTAATGCTATAGCATACAAATACATTTTAGACAATTGTGCCTCCAACTTTTTGACAACAGTTTGTGGAAGGCCTTTTTGTATTCCAGCATCAGTGTGGCCCTGTGCATAAAACCAGGTCTATAGAGACATGGAGGAACTCGAGTTGCCAACATAACGCTACTGAACACCTTTGGGATTAATTGGAATGCCAATTGTGAGCCAGATCTTCTCTCCTAACATCAGTGCCTGATCTTACAAATGCTCTTTGTGTGTCTGGTCACCTGGTGACTTGATTAAGTATTTGTAAATGTGCTATGTAGTGATGAGCAAAACCATTCGCATGAAGTTGAAGTCCATGTTTCACTTGATTAAAAAAATGCAAGGCGTACTTTTAGTGTGAAATTGAGACATGCCTGTTTCATTCATCACTGCTGTTGCGTGAAAGATTAGCTCCTCATCAATTTTATTAAAGTCTAGTGGAACCCCATAAATCAGCATTGAAATAATAGAGGCAAGATAATTAATGAATGAATGTTCAAATTATTGGAATTTAATACTTGCTTTGCTCTAATGTAAAAGAATAAACACAATATGGTCAATTTAATCTCCCTAAGCTACAGTATATGTTCCTTTCACACTTCTTTTTCTACTGCAGCTAGAACTCCCAATAATATTGGTGAAAACTATTTTAAAATTCAAATGCTTATTACAGTAAATATGAATATTGGTCTTCTGTTTCCTCTCGCCATTTTTCTGACATGACTGAAGTATTTGTTTAAAAAGCCAAGGCATGATTTGCCAGGTCTCTCTACCTGAGGTGGGTATTCTCTATGGGTAACTTTAGATTTCTGGCCTCATCCCAGAAACACGCAGAACAGTCTGATACACCTGTAAGTGTGAGTATGCCCTGTGCTAGACGCTAATGTCATCCAGGGAGTTTTGCTGCCTTTACATTTGTTAATGTAATAAACGATAATGTAATAAATACATAAATTGTATCAATGTAAGAATATTGAAGGATTTTTGTGCTAAGCGTGCAGATAATTTTTTATTCTCATACTTGAAGATAAAATTTATGATATAATAGAACCTAATGGTGATTTTGCTATGTTCAACAGCAAATGACGTGAAAAGCATCCATGAAAAGAATTTTTTAAACTCTTACGGTACTCATGTCACATAATCCCATATGCCTGTTACCAACTTGTAGACTCAAAATGTACAAAATGCATTTATTGTTTGCTAAAATCTTAAGTCACTTCCAGCATACATAGCAAACAGGAAAACACATTCCCATAATACCACTCTTTTGAATTGAAGATGGGACTCTTGGCCAATGAATGAGAAGGAGAGGCAGAACTTCAGTTCAGAAGCACAGTATTATGGGAGTGTGTTTTCCTGTTTAAGACGTCCACTGCTCTTTCTAGAAGTAATTGTTAATAACTTGAACAAGAAAAAAAACATGCATTGTGCATGTTTTGTGCTTACATGTGTTAATAGATGTGTGGATTGTGAAGAAGTAATGTGAGGTTTTTTTGCTTTTTTCCCCACATACTTTTTATGATACAAGGCAATGTTGACCAAACTTCATCTTTGTTCTCCATGAAAACGTGAGACTAAAAGTTTTTCTCGGTCATTACTTCAAGCTACATGGGGTAAGTAGCATATAACAAAATAACACGTATTACTGTTCTTTAAGTACTGTTTTTATTGTGTTCTAAATAATGTTTTCCAACTAAAATGTGCTGTACTAGATTGCTGCCATGTTATTAAAAATGCAAGTTAACAATGGGGAAAAAAATGCATACTTTGCACTATACCATATAATTGTGATTGGAAAATGGGCATTTAAAAGAAAGGGAAAAAGCATTTCAGCACAAAGCATGAATTACACACAAACCGTATTGAGAGATGTATAAAAAAAAAAAATAAAACCTCTGTGGCCCTACAGGATTGAAGTTGCCAATCCCATAGCTCTGTGCGTTCCGCTCAATTTTAGTTTAGGGTTTCTCTGCCACAAGTCTTTGAAGTGCCTCCTTGTGAGGAATACATTTCTGGGCAATGCATATACTGGAGAAGTGTGTGCAGTTGAAAGTCCCCAGACAGTCTCTTACGTTACCTCCGATGTCAGGCACACATTACCGCCTAATTGGCCTGACTTTGAGCAGATCCATATCCTCTAACTGCCAACTTCCCAGTTTCAGGTAAGCCTGAAAAATATGAGTTATTAATCCAAACTTCTCCGATTTACCCACAAAGCTCTCTAATCTGTCCATATTTTAAATAGTAAATATTAAACACATTCAGTATTTACAACTTTGAATCTTGGGTAACACTTTAGTTTAGGTACTGCACTAAACTGTACTCATTTACTCTTATGTAACATTTTAAAAACCTCAGTAGATGGGGTATCCATCTAAGTGCTGTGTGGCATATTGACACGACGGACATATTGACAAAATGAAGGATTCACACATCATATCTCTCTATTATATAAAAAAAATTTGGGATGAGACGAGACTTTTTCAGAGAGATAAATTCATGTCCTGTGAGACAAGATTTTGTGCCAAAAGATGAAGTGAAAACCTAACACGTCTAAGCGGGGGCAAAAATAAAAGACAAACAGTATAAGAAGAAAAGACAAAGAGTAGAAGACAAAGTAGAACATTGTTAATGAAAGTACTAAAATTCGAAAGTCTAAAAAATGATAGTAAAGATCACATTAGCGCTAACAAACAAATTATTACTCGGTGAAATATTGGAACGGCAAAAAGAGATTGAATATATTGGCATAGGTGATATGACAGAAGTATGTAGATATTGTTCGGCTTTAAACTGTATTTCGGAGACTTGTAGATCATCTAATTCGTGTTGCCATCAGGGAAGAGTAGTGTTTCTTCCCAATGAAGAGGCCAATCCACGAGAATTAAAAGATTTGTTGTTTGAAAGTGAAATCCACATACGCGAGCAGCAGAGACGTGAAGTGGCTGACATGCCCAAGGTCCATTCAGTTCTCTTTCGTGTTAATGCTATTGTCAGACACAGTTTCTGCGCTTTCAGCTCCAAGCAAGGTCGGAAATAAAAGACAAAGAGTAGAAGATAAAGTAGAATGTTGTAAAGAGGTTCAAAAACGTTGGCGCGATACACATACAGAGCAGGTTAGATATTCTGAAAGTAATAAAATTTGAAAGTCTGAAAAAACTGACAATAAAGATCGCGAAAGTGAAATCCACATACGTGAGCGGCAGAGACACAAAGTGGCTGGCGCGTAGTGCAGGCCGGGGGGTTGGCGAGCGAAGCCCCCTAGTATTAATTATGGAACATCAAGAGAAATGTGTCTTAGTGAAGCCACCTCAGCCCACTGCAAAGTGACATTCTGTTATTAGGCCACAGTGTAGAGATAAATAAGCACTTCTTTGAGTCTTCATAACATTTACAAAGCATCAGTGAAGTGTTTAAGGTCTTATTACTTAATAACAAAAGAGTAATACAGTATGCCCTGTTGTTAGATTTTCTCTATGAAATGGCACTTTTTTCTTTTCCATTTTTTTCACTACGAAACAACTTGCTGAGACTACTTTGGGCAGAGGGAGTGAAACCTAAAACTGAAATTTGCAATGGTGGTTCAATAGCGGTGCAATCCCAAAGCGGAGAGTGCATGTTCATTTGGCTGCAACTAAATTAACGGCAGAGCTCTATGCTGTGTATGTTCAAACTACCCATAAGCCTTTAGGCGAACATGTTGTACTGCATCAGCTTCTATCCAGTACGGTTACCGTGTAATTTTCAAATTGCCTTTACTTTTTGATTTACCCTCGTAGTTATTGTATTGCTTGCGCACAAGAGGGTAGCACGTCAGAGCCTGATCCACACGATCAACACCTCCCATTGTGTCACTGTAGGCCACCACAGAGTAAGATTTAGTGACTTCCAAATCCCCTGATATAAACATCAACAGTTGCTGCATTGTGAACAGTGCTTAGAGGGCCTAACAACTTTAGTCTCCTTCGACTTGATCATAACCATTTTGCTTTGCACACCACTGCAGCGTTACGTGACTGGAGTCAGCAGGCGTATCACGGCAGTATGGTCATACAGTGACATATGCATCAGTTTCACTACCTGGGTCAACATTTGATGACCACATTGCCATTACATTTGATTCAACTAATGGTTCAGTTTCAGTTTGTTCTAAAACAGACTTTACAGCGTGTTTTTGCTGTTTTTTTGAAGGCTCCACCCCACTGATGAATTTGAATGAGTTGCCATCAAGTGGCAAAATACATAGAAATATTTGGTATTTTTTGCAGCATGATGTTTGTTCCACTAGATGGCAGCACAATACTATCCCAAGAATTTTTTAGGCATTTAACAATTCGCTTTACAGTGTTAAAAATCACTGCAATTGTGATATAAATTAATGTTGATGAACTGAACGTACAGTGTTAAGTCTAGCAGAACAACATCGGGAGCAGTTGAGTAAATTATTCAAGCAATGTGTAATATAATATGATTACTTTTTAAGTAAAAACCTAACCCAATACTTATTTTACTGAAGTAAAAATACTCGTTATGTTAGCAGCACTGGGTGTAAGGCAAGAAGCACACGTACTGGTATGGTGGTCCTTTGAGCCCAAGAGGTGTTTGGGGGTGGCGAGTGAGGCGACCGTCCCAGGCCCCGCTTTTGAGGTCCGTGTGTCCCGTTCGAGCAGATTTGTTAAGTTATATTCTCCAGTATCTATCTATATCTCTATCTATATAGATATCTATATATATTTGAGATGCTTCTAAGAGGGACCCTTTTAAAATCCCTCTTCAAGGTCAAATTCCGTCCGTGTATGTCTTTGAAAACATTCCATAGCCCATCTTCATCGCCCAAAAACGGTTGCCAGTATAATTCCTTCCTAAAATTGGTATAGCCCATTAGTTGCTGGGTTGGCTTCTCCCATCTATAGAAAAAGACATTGCATCCAGATTAGACTATGTATAGTGTGGTCCAGATCAAATTATGCAATTTTCATTACGCTATAACTCAAGTTTATTACATAGAAAATCACCCAAAAAACCCCGGACCATCGAAGTGACGACATGAAGAATCGTTTTTGCGCCGAACTGGAATCAAAGTCATCCAGACGATCTGGATCTGTATAATTAGATCTGGACCACCCTGTAGATATAATCAACAACTTTTCCAGTTGGAAAGCAAGAAAAGTGGATTTTCATCTCTGAATCTGGAAACCGGTAAGAGATTTCATGATGATACCTCTACGTTAATTTCACACTTTCTGTTGAAACACTGAAACTCACATTTTATTTGTAGGCCATAAACATGTCCAAGTATCAATGCACAAAAACATGCTAACTGGCTGACAGGACATCAGCGTGAGTTATGACAATGACATCCTGCAAATCGAGACTCATGGTATACTTGCAATTTGGGTACTTTTCTAGAAGAGGCCCTGCTGATTTACGCATGACACCGCATCGCATTTCGTCGTGATATTGTCATGAATTATGAATTGCACTTTAATAGATTATATCGCATGTTATCTTGCAAAAATGTAGCTGAATACTGTAATGAGAAACTCCGGTGTATGTTAACATTATTTTTTTAGTAAATTCACACGCAAGTTTATACAGTCCACACATACTGGTAACAGCGTTTGACGTAACTGGCCCCGTGTGGGGTTGGTCAGCCTTAGGCCCTGCACACTCCTAAGGCCACTTCTGTTTGAGTCTCAATTGCACATCCAAGCAGAAATGAGTGTGCTGCATACAATCTGGTAAGAGAAACATATTAATTCAATGATGGTTTAGCTTTAATCCAGTTATTTGCTATAGATATGTTGAAACAGTGTGATCAAGTGACACAATGGCCAGTGTTCATACTGCAAATTTTTTGGGGCTCAGGTCAGAGAGGCTGAGGTCACACCTTAAATTTAGTCATATTTGACGATGGGCGATATGTATAGTTCTTCATGTGCTCTGAAGAGAACATTTATAAAACCCAAGAAAATGATCACAGGCTCTCTGTTCGTTTTTGGATTCATGGCAGCCGATGATGACGATTAACTCGTTTTTGCACAGTTTAATGACGTTGGACCATCTTGAGCACTCCAGAAGCATACTCTCGCATTTTTAAGGAAACTGGTTTCTGCCTTAACCGGGCTACTTACCTTATCCAGGTTTTGTGTGTGCATATAAAGTCACACCATATCCATACTCACTTTGTGGACTTGGGCCTCCTTGTTTTAGGTGCTTGAGGAGTATGGTCAAGCTGTTAACTCTGATCTGCACATTCGTACTCCTTTAAAAAAATCCATCATGACAACATACAAGCACACAGAGGAAAAAAAATCACAAAACTCAAGACCATCCAGATCTTACTTCTTGAGTTTTCTGTCTCTGTGAAGAGTTCAAAGATGCCATCTATGGGAAAGCCTTTGGGAGTAAGGACAAGGTGATGAAGTGGCAGACGGTACAGCATTCTGAGTGGGTCAAGAAGGGCTCAAGTCTGATGGACGTTATAGAGAAAACTACAGAGTGTAGCAAAGGTATCGTAGAAGTATGTACACTAAAAACAAACGGCAGGTTGCAAAACTCTCAGTATAAAACACAGTGCCTTTGGCCTAATGCTGTCTCTAGAGGTTGAACCTCACATTTGGCTGCCTTAAGACGTTCATGTGAGATGTACTCCTCCTAATTTTAGGAGTATGCACCGTGACCCAAGTCATCACAAACTTACTCAGCTAAAAAGCATCTCAAAAGGAGGAAGGAAACACCATAAAAAAAACTTTTATTAAGAAAATACTGCTTCCTGTGCCATAACAGTTTTTAAAATGTGTGTGCGGAAACATTTGATGTGAAGGACATTTTAACTCAAAAAAACCTCTCTGCATCTCCACTTTTGCGTCACAGTACTGTATATTTTTTGATCAGAGGTCTGTGCTGCAATAAAGTCAGTGCCACATAAACATCACGGAGTGTGTGTCAGCTGTGCTCGTGTCCACATCTTCATACCTTGACAGACCTCTTGGGTGGTAGATGCGTTACTTCCAGGATTCCTCACAATTTAAATTGGGATATCTGCCGACCTTGTGTTATTTGGGCATCTGCTAATATGGATATTCTGATTTTCCTCCCACAGGCCTAAATAACACAAAATGTGGAGAATGAGGAGGGGGCAGAACCGACAATGGGCTGAACGAGGCTGACAATTTCCACAAGAACACAGGTATTTGACACAAGTGTTAGAACCATTCTCGTTGGCCGATTTGCAAGATGTTCTTCCAAGAGAAAGTCCTTCTTGTTTCTTGAAGCTTAATTTTATTGTGTTCTTATTAAAAGAACATCCAGCGGTTATTGATGTAGTACTTAAACGGGTAGAGCTCTCTGTACAAACCATCGCTGGATGCATTCCACTTGTAATGCAATCGGGCCAAGCAGTCCCAGTAAGTAAAGAAAACCGGCAGTACCACTTCTAACTCTCTCGTACATCGTCAGGTTCCAACTTCCTGGACAACACAGTGAGGATCTGGTCAAATTTCTCATGGCGGACCTTCTGGTCGGCTTCTGCCCCTTTACTGCCCCAAAAAAATTTGAGCGCAAACTCCGTCTTAAACACTTCCAGTAGCTTTTCATTTAGTTCATAGTCTGTAAAAAAAAAAAACAAACAAACATACACAATTACCATCAGTGAAAATATCCAAGAGATTTGCATTAATTAAAACAAAAGTGATTTGATAACCTTGCCACACACTGGGCTCTTGCTTTAGACAGTGCTCTCCTCCATTTGTGACCCACCATGACTTAGTTGGATGAGATAGACGCTGAATTGTCACATACTACCGTTCTTTTCAGAAGATTTTAAGGAGCTGAATAATAATACATTTTATTGATATAGCCCCTTTCCCTATGAACAAAGCACATCACAAACTCAAGGAACAACAAGGCATACAGTACTCTCCATAATGGCTGGGACAAAGAAATTTTTTTCTTGATTTCCCCCTCTGCTCCATAATTTAAAGTTACACATCAAATAATTCTGAATTCATGTGAATAAAGTGCACTTTGCAGACTTTCATTTAAGAGGATTGGCATACATTTCGATCACACAACACTTTTTCTACACGGTCCCTCTAATTCCAGGGCACCACAATGTTAGGCATACAGCAATGGCAGATCTGTTAATATGTAGTTCTTTGTCACATATCCCAGCATGCAATGAGTGCTTGAAGTATGCGATTCATAGACATCACCAGGTGCTGAGGGTCTTCTCTGGTGATGCAGCCTCCAATGCAGCCATTTCAAGCTCCTGCTTGTTTCGGGGGGGCTTGTCCCCTTAAGTTTTCTCCTCAGTATATGGAAGGCCTGCTCAATTGGATTTCAATCAGGTGACTGGCTTGGCCATTCAAGAATTTTCCATTTTTTAGCTTTAAGTTTAACTCCAGTGTTACCCCAGCAGTGTGTTTGGATCATCATCATGGTGTAGGATGAAGTGCAGTCCAATGAGTTTGGAGGATTTACTGGACCTTGGGCAGATCAGATGTTTCTACACACCTCAGAATTCTTTGTAGCAGTTCCATCATCAATGGAGAGAAGTGTGCCAGGACCTGTGGCTACCATACATGCCCAAGCCATAACACCTCCAGCTCCATGATTAACAGATGAGGTGGTCTGCTCTTGGATCTTGGGAAGTTCCCTTTGGTCTCCACACTTTGATCTTGCAGTCATTCTGATCAGGGTCATCTTTGTCTTGTCTGTCCACAAGACCCAGAATCCTGCAAGCTCTTTGAAGTCATTTCCTCCCCAAACTGTAATCTGGCCATCCTGTTTTAGTGGTTTGGATCTTGCAGTGTGGCCTCTGTGTTTCTGTTCATGAAGTCTTCTGATGATAGTCATCTCTGACACACACATCTGCCCCCTGAAGACTGTTTCTGGTTTGTCTGACAGGCGTTTGGGGCTTTTTACCATAGTGAGGATCCTTCTGTAAACAGCTGTGGAGGTCTTCCTTTCCCCACCAGTCCCCTTGTGATTACTGAGCCCACTGGTGTGTTCTTTCTTCTTCATGAGATTCCAGATAATTGATTTAGTTCATCCTAAAGGTCTTGCCGACGTCTCTAATGGTTTTCTTCTTCTTCAGCCTCATAATGGTTTCTTTGACTTTCTCTGGCACAGCTCTTGTCCTCATGTTGAACAACATGGCAACTACAGACTCCACAGGGTAGAAGCAGGCAGAGGTATCTTGTGAAGTTATGAAACCCACCTGAGGAATCCAACACCTATGATGCCAATTGGTCCAAATATTATGGTGCCCTGAAATGGAGGTTACCATGGTGTGACCAAAATGTCTGCAAATCCCCTTAAATGATAGTGTTTAATGTACACTTTCATCACCTCTGAATTGTTTGATTTGTAATTTTAAACGGAGGAGGAAATCAAGGACACGTTGGTCTTTTCGCAAACAATTTGGAGGGAACTGTACAGTAAACACTCATTTTGATAGATAGCATTTTTACAATTAAAATTACATTTAAAGGCATGTGGTTCACAATCTTTAAAGCAACCCCTTCTCCTACCTTTCTTACATACCCTCTGCTGTACCTTTAGGTCCGATTCACCTAAACCACATATGAAGCCATAGCAAATCTCGCCACATATTTCATGATAAACATTAAATTTTAAGGAAGTGTGGGATGAAGACCTCACCTGCCAACAGTTTCTGGGCCTGGGAGCCAAACTGGTCTGCATTGACTGTAAGGAGTCGCGCTCTGGCCAGGGTTCTTAGTAACAAGTCACAGCTGTGCTCTGTGTGCTCTCCCAAGTCGAGCCCCTCCATGAGCTTCAACAGCGGGAGGATATGAGGAATTGTCAGCTCATTCGTCGGGGTCTCATCTGAAAAGGAGACCACAACAGTCTATCAATAAATGCACCTAAGAGTTTAAACCCCACCCGTAAATACAGTGTCAGCTTATTTAAGAACTGGAGGATTAAGAATAAAATGTAGTAGAGCTGGTGTAGTGCTCCGCACCACTGCCTCTCAGCCTCACATCCTGCACTGTTGTTGTCGTCTGAAGAGTCTGCACCTTCACCCACATCCCAGAGACACAGGCATCAGTGCAACTGGCCCAGTATGAGCCATTGCCAGTATATGACTGGCATTTGAGCCACACTCAGTTCCAACCTTGTACCTGACGCTGACTGGACAGGCACCAACCGCTGTGGTGCTACCCTGTAATAAGCAGCAAAGGACTACTCAGATGGCAGATTTTCAAAAACGTGCAGTTAGCGGTCTGTAGAACAGAGAATAATAATTAAAATGACTTCAGGGAAAACGTCCTGTGTGAGAACTGCGTACTGTAACTTAATGTAAGGAAACCATCTTTTATGATGTGTCGTTATGTAAGAACTATGTTGTAAATATGGTCTTTTAAAAAAAAAAGTGCTTTTACGTTTAAGTTTGATGGTGTACAGTATTGGACGTCGTGCTGCCAGCTCCCAGAGCGCTACACCAGATAAAAGTGCAGCCCAACTTGGTGATCTTGATCTCTTCTTATTATTACCACGCTTCCTTTAACTCCACCGGTTTTTTGTCTGGTACAAATCTTATAAATCGATATTTAACCCACTTCCAATCGTCCAAATGACTTGAAATTTTGCACACTTACTCACTTCGATGACAATACATGAATCAATAATCAGTTTCACTAATTAATCCATGTTAATTAAGAAATAAAATTTTCATATGAAGAATAGTTAAAGATTTCACCAATAGATGGCGTAGTAATGGATATAAATATAAAAGGAAGTGTTAAAATATTGATTACAAAATTACTGTAAACTAAATCAAACCCAAGACTAAAAAGTTGAAAACACATATATATATACATATAAAAAAAATACTTTTTAAAAACCACGCTTATATTAAGTTAAAAAGTGTACTAAAAAGTACAAAAATAAGTCTCTCATACATCCTTCGTAAAATAAAAGCGTGGGCACTTTTCATCAATCAACATTCAAAAAACACTCTTAAAATCTTAGCAAAAGCAGCCACCTTTTATTTTACGAGTGATGTATGAGACACGTATTTTTTACTTCTTAGTACACTTTTTAACTTAATATACACAGGTTTTTAAAAAGCATTTTATATATATTTTTTTTTTTTTTTAAAAGTATATTCCACCCCAAAAATTAGATTGTAGTGATAGGAGAGGAAAAAAAAAATCTCATGTTTTTAACAGATTGGAGATAAAGTGTCTAATAGAATGGGCGTCTACAGAGACCAATATTGGAATGTAGCAAACTATACAAAAAATGGTCCATGGGGGGAAAAAAAAAAAAAAAAAACTGCATTACTCGTATCATACAATCCACAACTCAAGTCACTCAGTCGTCTGATCACAACGGGAAAATTTAGAGTAGTGCATGTAGAGGAAACTCATTCACACAGGATCGAGCTTTTGAATTGAAGACCTGCCTCTCCCTCATATTCATTGGTCAGGAGTCCTACCTTTTTGAATTGTAGGCGGGACTCATTTGAATTAAAGTCCCATCTCTCACTCTCATTCATTGGTCAAGAACCCTGCCTTTTTGAATTGAAGGCAAGACTCTTGACCAACGAATGAGAGGGAGTGTCAGGTCTTCAGTTCAGAACCTCAGTCCGATGTGAATGAGTTTTCCCTGCATGCACTGCTCCAATTTTTCCAGAATTATTTTACAATTTTTTTAGCAAATAAAAAATAATAATGTGTGCATTTTGCACATTATAAGCATATGACTGGATGTGTAGAATATGCAAGACAAGTAATATGAGAATTTAATGGACTTTTTATATTGTTTGCTGTGCACCAGCACTGCTGCTTTTACACCGCTTTTCTATCAGAAAGTTTATATTCATTCACCACTGCAAAACCACATAGGGTAACATAATGGGTAAAACTACACCCAAAAATATTTATTTATTTATTTTTACTTAGTTGTGGTAGGAATCCCACCGCCACCCATATATGAGAAGTTCAATCATGCAAGCCTCCACAGTCAGTTTAACCCAACTGTAAAAATCCGACATTTGGGAAAAAACTGGGAGAAAATGGACACATAAGCAGGGAGAACATATTTCCCAGGATTCCCTTTAATGTGACATGCCTAAATCCTCACTGGTGTAGCCAATTGGTTTTAGACGTCACAGAATTAGTTCAATGGAGATCACTTGTCTGTGGTGTCACTTGATCGTCATCTAAATGCACTTTATCTGGAAGGTCAGTATGGTGACCCCACCTATACGATGAAGACACAAGAACATGGAGCCAAGAAAATCTCCAAGCCACCGAACAAAACGGAGAGAATATGACACAGTTGTAAATCTGCTAGAGCACACTGTCCACCTAAACCTAAATGACTGTGCCACCAACAGATCTAAGAGGACTCTGAAAGAGTTTCAAGCTACAGTAGCTCAATATCCCTTGGATTCCAGCTAAATCAATCATTTAAGAAAATGTTCTATAAATCTGCTAGCGTAGGCCATCTACAGAAATTGAGTGATCGTACGAGAAGATAATGAGTGAAGGAGGCCACCAAGAGACCTCTGAGAATGCCGAAGGAGTGACAAGCAACAGAGACTATGCAGACAACAGCTGTTAGCCAGGTACTTTAAAAGAGAAAGCCACTCTTGTCTCGAGTTTGCCAGTAGGGACATGGAAGACTCGGAAGTCAGCTGGAGGAAGGTTCTATAATCTGATGGCACTAAGATGGAACTTTTTGGCCATAAGACTGAACACCATGTTTGAACACAGCACATTATAACACCACCACCAACCCCTTGGTGAAGCATGGTGGTGTCAGCATCAGGCTCAGTGGAGGTTTCTCTGCAGCAGGACCTGGAAACGCTTCTGAGGGCAAACGAATGCAGAAAGATAAGGAACATCCTGGAGGAGACTCTGACACAGTCTGTAGTAAAACTGGCACCTTAGATGAAGATTTGGTTTCCAGGAAGACGACGAGTCCAAGCCTAAAGCCAAAGTTACACAGGAATGGCTTCAAAAACAACAATGTGAATGTCTTGGAGTGTCTGAGTCCAGATCTCACATGCATGGCTGGACTTGGAAAAAAATGGCTGCTCACTTCCGACCCACCATGATATCTGACAGAGGTTGAGAAATTTCATATTTAGAATAGAGAGAAACAGCAGAGGGGAAAAAGAGGTGCAAAGCTGATAGACCTGCACACACATACTCATGGCTGCCATCTGTCAAATACTGACACGAAGGGGACGAGTATTTATGTTGCGTTTTATATTTAATAATTCAGACCACTTTGCAGAGAGCCATTTCCACTTTGACATTAAGAGAGTCTTTTTCTGTTGTTCAGTGTCAGAAAAGCTAAATTCAGTCCACTAGGATTCAAAGAAAATGTGAGAACTTCCAAGGAGGTGACTACTCTGTCTCTGCCTTTTATAATACAATGCAGAGCAAGAGAAGAGAAACGGGGTGTGTGACCATGTGGTCATCACTTTACTAATCTCACTTATTCAGATTTACTTGCATGGTGCAGAAGCCTATTATGGCAGCACTGGGCACAAGGCTGGTGGAGATGCCAGTCTCTCAGCCACACTCACTCCCACCAAGCCTATTTAAACCTACAGGATTTGAAGGGACAACTAAAGTCCCATGATAATCGCACACAGACATGAGGAGAACATGCAGAGGTTCAAAGCCAGGTTCCTGAGACTGTGAGACAGCTGCACTAACCACTGCGCCACCACACGGCCTCCCCAATAAATGTTTTATGTTCAAGGAATCGTTTGGAAAAAGAGCTACTCCCACATGTCCATGTGTCCTCATTTCAAGGCAAAGTTGACCATGTGAGCATCTTCTGGGCAGCTAAGAGGCACCCAGCAACAAACATGAAAGAGGCACAGCCAACGCTCACTAGATGTTAACAAGCAAAGAAACAGGGCCACAGCAAGACACTGGTCTCCTTCCACTGTACCTTTCCCCTCATTCAGAGCCTTCAGGTAGGGCTTCAGCTTCTTCTCAAAGGTGATGGCACTCTCTGTGTGACTCCGTCGAAGTGTACGCCAAGTCATCTCCAGTCGTAATATCTGGGGAGAGGGGAACAAAGCCACATGATTTTCATTTACTTGTCGTGAACATTTTTCAGTGTTGCCCCCAGTGACTAAAGCTACAAGCAGAGCTGGTCAATCCATTAGTACGGCGTCATCTGAGGGGGCACGCGCTCCGGACACTGAGAGGGAATCCCGGTCGTCGAACTCTAAGGATACCAAGTGGACACGGTTACCTGTTGGGGGCTATTTATGAAGGTAAAAGTGCAGACGCTCCATACAACTAGGGGTGCATGGCCAGTAAAGCCCATGATATACACACAAGGGTGTGCCTTTTAAGATACTGAAGGGGCACGTGCCCCCAACATCAACTCCACTCCCCCAGTAGTCAAACGGTGCCCACTTAAATTCATGAAAGTAAAAGTGTGAATGCTCTGCACACCAATGGGGCATGTGGTCCTTAAACTTGGTGGTATATACACAAAGGTGGGCCTTTTATGGTACTGAAGGGGCGCACACTCAGAACACCGAAGGAGACCCCGCCCCAAACATCAACCCCCCAGTGCCTACATTTATGAAAGTAAATACACAAAGGAGTGGCGTTTGTGCTGCTGAAGGGGCACAGGGCAAGGGGGACTAAACACAGGTCGTCAAAGTCTAATACCACCTAACTACCCACTATGGCCCAGCAGGTGGGCTTCAAGGCTGCTTGTTAAATGCTGGTTTGCCAAATCTCGTAGCGTGTCTGCACATCCATAAAATAAAATGACAGGCACTATCCAACATTTTTAGAAAGAACAAATCATGGAATGCTTACAACGTTAACGGTAAAATTTCAAACAAAACTTAGAATGTTGTTCTTCACACAGAGCATTACAGACAAGTAAATGAGCAAGTGGGGTGATATTTTTGCTGTTTCTTTAAATACTTCACTCTCTTTTGTTGTTTTTCCTATTCATTTGCCTGGCAAAAAAGAGATATTTAAATAAATAAAACATTAAAGTCTGACAAAAGGGGATAACATTCCAGAACATTCTTTCACGCTTACCTGTGGCATTTCTAGTGCCTTCATCACAGCAGAAAAAGCGAAAAGATCGCCGGCCGTCACCCTCAGCTCATTGGCCACCTGGATCATCTTGTGCAGCACAGCCGCCCGCTGATTGACCGTGCCAGTGCAGCCCAGGATATCGATAGCGATGCCCAGTGCAAGCAGATGGTGCCTGGGGAGAGGAGAGGAGAGGCGTGAGAGTCTGTGCCACCACAATCTAAAGCACGGGTGCCAAAGTCAGGTCATGGGGGGTTTGTGGTGGCTACAGGTTTTCATTCCAGTCACCGATGCTAATACAACAGACTTCTTTTCCTTTAATTTTAATTGATTTGCTTTTTAAGGATCGGCCAAATAAAGAAATGTAAAGCAAACCAACAGGTAACCAGCTGCTGCAGGGGCCACCATTCTCACTGTAATCAGTTTTTATTTAGAATTCAATTCACTTCAAGGCTGTCATTCTGTCACACCAGGTACTTCCAAAACTGTCCACAAATCTTATATAATATATATATATATATACATACACACACACATATACACATACAGTGGTGTGAAAAACTATTTGCCCCCTTCCTGATTTCTTATTCTTTTGCATGTTTGTCACACAAAATGTTTCTGATCATCAAACACATGTAACCATTAGTCAAATATAACACAAGTAAACACAAAATGCAGTTTTTAAATGATGGTTTTTATTATTTAGGGAGAAAAAAAAATCCAAACCTACATGGCCCTGTGTGAAAAAGTAATTGCCCCCTTGTTAAAAAATAACCTAACTGTGGTGTATCACACCTGAGTTCAATTTCCGTAGCCACCCCCAGGCCTGATTACTGCCACACCTGTTTCAATCAAGAAATCACTTAAATAGGAGCTGCCTGACACAGAGAAGTACACCAAAAGCACCTCAAAAGCTAGACATCATGCCAAGATCCAAAGAAATTCAGGAACAAATGAGAACAGAAGTAATTGAGATCTATCAGTCTGGTAAAGGTTATAAAGCCATTTCTAAAGCTTTGGGACTCCAGCGAACCACAGTGAGAGCCATTATCCACAAATGGCAAAAACATGGAACAGTGGTGAACCTTCCCAGGAGTGGCCGGCCGACCAAAATTACCCCAAGAGC
>JANRMT010062829.1:39362427-39373774 GCA_026402145.1 Polypterus bichir lapradei
TTTGATGCCTTCAGTCATGAAAATAAAGAAAACACATTGAATGAGGATGTGTGTCCAAACTTTTGATTGATATATATCAATATATATATATAAAATAATAAAATCCTAAGCCTAAAAGTGGAACAATTTTGTGCAATTATTTTAGGTGACGTTTTATGTCACTTTTTTGTCACACTTTAAATTGGGCTTATTTTAAAACCTACATGTATATGTTTAGTATCATTCTTTTCAGAATTTATTGAAATTTAATTCGATGTTGTTAGATTTTACATTTTTAAATTATAAACTAAAATATCAAGAAAGTCTTGGTTTTTATTTGTGATCGAGTAAACTTTCTTTCACAGGAACAAACTATTAAAAAGAACACCGATTTTTGTATTTAGGTGATTTAATTAGCTGAAGGTTGAGGCGCCGAAGACACCTGGGGGGTTGCCCCTGCCTAGTGTATGTGTGTATGTATATACTGTGTGTATATATATATTTTCTGGTGCTTTACAATGGAGGGTAATGGGGTACCACTGGAATATAAAAACTTAAACTCACAGAACTCCAAGACAGTCAAGTATCAATTTGCGTCTTACGGTAATACACACGCACATTGTAAAATAGTTTATAAAAGTCACTTCTGAACTTAAATGGACAAATAATCAGGAAATTGTCATTTTATGAGAAAACCACCTTAGCGATTATCTTCTTCTGCATTAACAACGTTTTAAAATTCAGGGTGTGGTTTCCTCTCGAACGAACGTGGTTGGGTTTTGTTTCGATTTACTTCCGCATTTACTGTATGCGAGAACTTGCACAAGTGAACAGAACACGTTTCCTTACCACGAGAATAATGATGCCAGGAATATTCAATAAAATGATTTGTTCCAGATCCCTTTTGTTGTCTCAAACATTGCATTTTTGTTTTGTCGTGCAGGGTTCAATGGTAACCCTATTTTCCCCCCTTTACGTTCTTTATTGTGCAGATAACCGAAACTTCGCAGATCTCAAAACACTTCCCACTCTGTGGTCAGAAACAGTACTTCAGTTTAGCACTTCCTCCCTCCTTCCCTTCTATACCCCTATAACCTCAGGCAGTTATAATAATATGTGTTACCTATAAAGTTTCTCTCTTTCTCCTGCCTGTTTATCATTCTAACTAGTGCCATACAAGGAAAACAAATGCAACCATGCAAGCTAATAACGCTAGATGTGAAACTTCAGGTGGTAAAATAAGTTAAAGTTGCATTTAACTCTTCTTGGTCAGCTCATCATCTGCAAAGGCCCAGGCAGGTTGCATTGTTCAGGTCATCATCTGATTTGCTTTCTTCAGGATGTGACATGGCACAGAGAGAGAATACTTTTGCAAGCCCCTCTCTTCATTGCCCCGTGTATCTCCTGCCTCATACGCACCTTCCTGGGCCAGTCACCGATGGGATAGCTCAGGTGCAGCCCTCCACCTCAAATAATTTTGTTTTGTGTTAGCATCCTTCAAATAAACAACCAAAGAAGGAAATGCAAGTCGTTAAGCAATAAAACTAGCCCTCTCGGTCACAGGCAGCCAGCAATTCAGTCATAATACACAGCATTCCTAACGCTTTGGGGGTAGAAAGAAATAACTGGTTTGTCCATTTTCCTAGCTCTTGAAATATTTATAACAAGTAAAATGCTACATCTACAAATAAAGACATACAAAATATCGTCATGCATGGCATCTGTGGATCACGCTCAAAGCTCCACTAAGGTACAGTACTTGATTTTGACGCAGGTCAACAGGTGGCACTATCGTGAATCATGTCCTCTCCTATTCCTCCCACAGCACCAAGACAATGCCCCTTCCAGTTTCACAGCTTTAACTCATTGGGTTGACGGGTGGGGGGGGGGCGTCACTCTGTGAACAGAGCACCTGCACAATGGACCTAAAGAAAGAACGCTAAGCGATACGAAGCTGTGGCTATTTTTTGCTTTCACTTATTTTTTTAATTTTATTTTTAATTACTATTATTGTCTGCGTGCCATTGGGTGCTTGTATTTTCATTATTCGCTAAGAAGTAAACAGGAACGATTGGGTTGGCGCCCCTACATTTCTTTGTTTGGGAGTTGTGATTCCACACTCGACTGCAATATTTATCAACTTTTATGCAACATAACGTTCCGCCACAGTCGAAAATACGGAAGGCACATTTTCTTTCACTGTGGTGGGCTGGCACCCTGCCCGGGGTTTGTTCCCTGCCTTGCGCCCTGTGTTGGCAGGGATTGGCTCCAGCAGACCCCCGTGACCGTGTAGTTACGATATAGTGGGTAGATAATGGATGGATATTTTCTTTCATCGTAACGTTTTAGGCTTTCATATTTCAGTAGTGCCCCATTAACCTTCATTTTAAAGCACCAGTGTGGGCAAGATGTGCCATTTTTATGAAGAAATAACTGCCAATTGCTTCTCAGTGTGTGTAGTGGCTAAGGCTTTGGACTTCAGACCCTGAGTTTGTGGGTTTAATCCCACTACTGACACCTGTCTGTACTCCAAATGGGGAAAAAAACAAAAAGGAATGCAACTGATTGTACCTCAGATGTTGTAGGTCGTCTCAGATAAAAGGTGTCAGCCAAGTAATCATTGTATCGTAATTTGTATCTTTAAAACTAAAGCATATCAGTTGCCATAATTAGCATTTTTTCTTCTCTGACCCCAAGAAGCTGTTTTAAAGGTGTGTTACTTATTCCTTGGTAATCTCAGTGGCCACTCACCTCTCAAGCAGGTCGACCCGCAGCTGGTGTCCATGCGGAAGGGTAATGAGCTCCAGACCAGAACTCACACCCATCTTCTGCCGCTGCTCCTTGCTAACATTCACCATTCGAATAACCTTAGAAAGAAGGAAACAAAGAAAGAAATCAGCCAAATGTACTTGAATGGTTAAATTCATAGCTATAAATCTGCATAAAGTAAAAGGACTTCTTAATAAATGCATGCCTGCCAGGTTAAGTGGTACCAATTGGCATGTACGGCTGGAATTGCACACACTTGAATTTGATTATTGATGCGGATGGAGAACTTTTGAATGCCTTTGCATTATAAACTAGAGATTTTCCTAAATTCTGAGATGCCAGACATTAGAGTGTCTGCAAAATAAATCTCATAACAATACCTTTTTCAAAATGACTCTCTGTGTGTTAGAAGACAGAATGAGAGGTTTATCCTGTACTAATGAGAGTCTTCTGTGCTGCTATCTGGAAGGTTTGTCTGTTCAAATCCTGTTACTGCCAGAAGGGATCCTACTCCATTGGGCCCTTGAGTAAGGCCATTAACCTGAAAATTGCCCCAGGGTGCTGTACAATGGTTGACCGTGCAACTGTGACCCCCAAAAAGAAACGTTCCCCAAGTCAATCAGAATCCAATCAAATAATTTTTTGGTAAGAAGAGATAGATCTCAATGGAGGAGAGGCTTGTGTGCCCCTGTAAATCTGGGAGCTGCGTTGTCCAGAGGGCCTCCCAAGGCAAACTGGTCCCAGGTGAGGGGTCAGACAAAGAGCGATTCCTAGCCCCCTACTAATGCAGATGCAACGCCCAGTTTGGGGGTTACAGAGTCCTCCACCTGGAGCCAGGCCAGGGGGGAGTGCATGCAGATGAGTGCCTGGGTCTGCCACAGGGCATGGTAAGGTACTGCCTGAAATGCCAACTTGGGACTGCCCTCTTGTTGACTCATCACCTGCAGGAGGAATAGGGGCTGGGGGTGATGTGACTTGGGTGACAGTCAAAGGAAGGGGGGCTTGGCAGACTGTAACCCACACCCATAAACCGACTCTTGGAGGAATCGGTTTATGTGTCTCACCTACTGTCATGAGCTTTGGGTATTAACTGAAGGGACAAAATTGCGGGTATCCAAGTGTCCAAAATGACGTTTCTCCACAGAATGACTGGGCTTTCCCTTAGAGACAGGTTGAGAAGCACAGACCTCCAGGCGGAGCTCAGAGTAGAGCCGCTGACCCTCTGCTTCAAGAGAAGCCAACTAAGGTGGTATGGGCATCTGCTATGGATGACTTCATGCTGATGTTTTACTGGCATGACCAGCAGGGAGAAGAACCCAGGGCTTGTTGGGAGAATTAGATCTCCCAGATGGCCTGGGAACACCTGGGGATCCCACAGTATGAGCTGGCAAGTGTGGCTGAAGAAAACGACGTATGAGCCACAGTAAGACCGTTGATCGAGAAATTCTAAAAACTCATTTGGTTTCAGCACCCAAAATAGTATACAATTCAGGTTTTTATACCCTTCGAATATATATATATATTTTATTGACCACTGTTATAGGGAAAATGAGGTCTGTTATATAAAGCAACATCACCCTGCTGTTCCACCAGGCCAGCCTTCACAGGACATGTGTCCATTCCCCAACTCAGTGGCTCTCAAACTGTGGGGCGGAACCCCCTAGGGGGGGTGCGAAGTAACAAAAAGGGGGGTGCGAAGATGTGAAAAAAAGAAAACAAGAATCAAAAATATAAAAAATACATCTATTGAAACCAAAACAAATTAACTTAAACTACATTCTGATATTAGAAAAATAAATATAGAGTTAGATAAATGTCAATAATAGTTAAGTAGGTATAATAAAATAAAATATGATATATCATTAATTAAAAAAAGAACAAATTGGTATTAGTGGGCTCCTGTCAAAAAAATGTTAGGGGGGCGCGATTAAAACTGTTATGAAAACTCGGGTCGCAAATACTTAAAGGATGAGAAATTTTGCCCTAACTCTTAATCCCACCACAAAGCACTCCCTTTAACTTCCTATCACTCTCATACCTCTGGTCTTCTTCAGAGTCAATGCTTTACAAAGACTCATTGCCCCCATAGGACCCCACTCCCCAAATCCAAATCAACCCTACCCAAAATCCTTTCTAAGGGCCTACTAAAACACTGGGCCACAAAATCAAGGCTGCTTGCTTTTCCAGATACCATACACAGCACAGTCCCACCTCTCTCATGGGACGCCATTTACTGCTGCTTGTTGTTTCCGATGAGTTACACTGGTATTCTGCCAGCCGGCCCACGGCCTCCCACATTCCCTTAGCATATGGAGAGCTGCCTGCCTTCTGCCATCCACAAGAAAGCCCACATTCCTTAGCTAAACCTGTTTGCTGCCCTCTAACATCCTAAATGAGTCTCTTTAGCGACCTCCCCACTGTGCCAAGAGCTCATTCAGAGAGATGGAATTTCCCTCTGTAGGGACAGTGCCTGCGCTTGCCCAGATTGGCACAGACACAAAGCTCTGGCTTTCTGGCAGCGCAGACTGCTTTATCATAGATAGGAACATCCTTTACATGTTCTTTAACTCTGCAGTGACCAGTGTGGTGTACTGGAGAAACAGAGGCCCACTGAGCTAATTAGAAACGCAGGCTCAGTTATGGGGCGCACTCTGGACCTGCTGGAGGTAGTCGTGAAGCAGAGAATGAAAAGACAAAAGTGAGTGCCATTATGAACAATTCTGCACATCCTCTCTTTGACACACTAATGTTAATGGCTTTTAAACAGGAGATTATGCAGCAGAAGTGTGTCATGAAATGCTGTGGGGGCTCCATCATACCAATGGTAATGCTGTACATCTGTATAGTGCCTCACTTTAGCCAAGCCAGAAGGTTCTTTCTTTTTAGTTATTCTGGGGTGTATTTGAGTGGAGGGTTGGTGTTGTTCTGCACTATACAGTTAAAACACTACTGTGCTGAAGCAGTGCTACTGGGGAATGAAACTTCAACTCCCAGCAGTCCCTGCAGTGGCTGTGATTGGTCATCTACTGAGGGTGCAGGGGCTGCTGGGGACAAGGAGGCCGGCGCAAGATTTAAAAAGAAGTCCAGTTCTACAGAGAGACAAAAAAACGTCTGTTGGCGTTTCGTGTCTGGAGTTGCCTGTCTGTTTGCCTTTCCGTTTACCACCTGTGGATTCTTGTTTTGTTCTGGATTATCTCCTATGCGTGTGTATGGACTGTCTGGTGTCTGTCTGCTTCATGAGGACTGATTTGGATTCTGTGTCGATCTTCGAAGAAAGGAGCACTCCTGATCCCATCATTCGTCATCTTCAGGAAATACTGGTAGGACTATCTTTAAATTCACATACTGCGTGCTGATCTCTGGACTATCTACCTCCATCATTTCATTCCATCAGTTGCTGTTTTTCATGGACTTCATCATGCGTAGTTTTTGTTAGTGTTTGAATTCGTGTTTATTGTACATTATCGTAAAAGGGAACTAGGGTGGGATTGTTGTAGTTTGTATTGTTATATTTCGTTTATTATCAGCCCCAAGGAGAGGGGGGTGCAGCCGGTACATCGCTCCGGGGCCTATGAAGCTCAAGGGGGCCCATGAAGCCCAACGCGTCCCATAATTTTTATTATAATTTGAACTTTTATTTATTTAATTATTAAAATTTTTATTGTATTTTTAGTTTAGTTTAGTTTCAAAATTAAAAAGCCACGTGGGTCACAGGGTATTTAGCAGTGGTCAACAGTTTACGACGTAAGAGACATTCATGAAGGCCGCCCTGGGAGAGAAGTTACATGGTCTACAAGGGTATTCCCTGCTTGGTGGGAAGTGACGAGGAGAAAGGGGTTCCAGGTGCCGTGAGAAAAAAAGTCATCAACTGGCAAACAAGTATGTCACGTAGTTGCCACGTTCTGAGACACCGTGAATTCGGGAAAGCGGACTAAGTGAACCATTGTGAACGGTCGAGAAACTAAACAAGTGCCGAAGGAGCATAATACAAAGAAACATCACGAAACCCGAAAACGTGTCGCTAACTCGAGAAGGAGACGTCCTTACAAACTAAGACAAAGAACGGTGCGAGACCTTTAGTGCACAAGATTGCGAAGCGTTGAGTGAGCGCGAAGCACTAGAAGGCCATGACAATGATAAAATACTTTTGAGTGACATAATACGGTGCATTCGAGATTCAACGAACAAAAACTTGTGTAAGTGGCTATCGATGAGTGTTCTCACGTGTTCATTTCTAACTTCAGACTTAACACACTTATCTAAGTGTATCAATGTAATCTACGATTGTTAGAAATAAATAATAATATACACACATACACGTGTGTAGAATTTTGTATAAGGGCCCACACACCTTCTGTGCACCGGGGCCCGGATTTTCTCTTGACGGCCCTGTTTATTATTATTATTTAATACATTCTTCGATTTCTGTTTTATTACCAGTTTCTTTTTTGTGTCTGTGAGGGAGGGTGTGTGAGTCGGGCCCAAGCTGGGTGCATTCCTGGGATCCCCATCTAAAAAATAAATAAATCACCGTCAAAGGCGGTGAGAATCTTAGCTGGGTGTTAGTCCGCTACAGTGTATATGTGTGTGTGTGTGAACAATCTGATTGGTCAGTTTGGCTACGGTTGCTCAGTGGTAGAGCACATTAGAAGTGGGAAGTTCCATTCCCAATTTTGACATATTTTTCTTATCTTTACAATAGAGAACATTTAGCGATTCAGTGTTGCTCATTACGAAATTCGATTAGTTATTGTTGAAATTCCCCACTTTAAATTCTAACGAGGTAAACCCGGAGTTAAATTCAAAGAGCAGAAGTATTCACAAGAATACAAAATTATATTTTCAAGGTGGGTAAAGGAAGCCCATCTAACATGGTTGGCAGTCAAAAAAGCAGAGTTGAGCAAGGCACCTCAAAAATGACAGAGTCGGAGAAGTAGGCTTCACCGGAATTCAATGGAGAGATAAAGCGGTGGGCAAGAGACATTCAGATACAAGAGGATACCGAGGGAAGGCATAGAAGGAATTCTGTAAGTACATGTAGGGCAACAGAGGTTAAGACACACAAGGATACTAGGGAGAGGCATAGGAGGAACACTATTTTTAAATTTATTCAATTACCGGTCTCCGACAGGTAAGTCTAGCTAGCAATATAGTAAAATTCAGTAAAGGGGGATAAACAGAGCACGGTCAAATCCACAGCTTCCGTGGAGGTTACGTTCTAAGGAAACGATAAGAAAGTCAAAAGGTGTAATTGTTAATATGTTGAACCAATGGGAAATAGGGGGTTAGGTTTCTGCAACCACCAAAAACTCCAATCTTTCGGTAAGATTTCTGCATAGAATTCTTATTAATATGCACTTTTCATAACACAGGAACTCAGTGCCAATCAAAGCCTATTTGGAGCCATAGGCAGGGTTGATGGACATCGCCCCTTGTTATCCATAGCAGGTAGTCCATATTATTAGACCTAGACGATGTGCTTTGGGGGTCCTTGTCAGTGTCTGGAGCATGTGCCCTTTCAGCAACACAAAAGGTACCCCTATACACATATATATTATAATATATTCTATGTATGTATGTATATACATACATACACACTTTTATGATCAGACTTCGACCACCTCCCCTTGAGTTTACATTCATTAGCAAAGCCGACTCATCATCAACATACTGTAGTTTGATGGGAGGGCACACGCCTTCAAAAAGACTTATAGGACCCCACTCTGTATACGCATCGCCAACACTATTATCATACTTCTATGAACCCCACCCACCCACCCGGTGTTCAGAGTGTGGACCCCTTAACTTTCATAAATGGCTGCCCCTCAGATGATAGCTGCCCTCCACTCTTTATCACCATAGTTTAATAGGAGTGCACACAACTTCAGAAACACTAACGGTGCCCCCTTTCCTAAACATGTGACTCTTCAATAGCAGACTTTAAGAAGTGTGTGCCCACTGGAGTATGGAGTGTGCATGGTTTTACTTTTATAAATAGCACCCACTCAGTATCAGACTTTGCCGACTTCCCTGCAGATTTACTTTCATTAACAGAGCCCACTCGTCGTCATCATCATCATCTGACTGGAATGAGCACACCTTCAGGAACACTAATGGTGTCCCTTTGTCTACATACTGCCTCCATTGTTATCATACTTTTACGAAACCCTCACTTGCCCCTTAACCTTCACAAATGGTGCCCCTCAGATGGTATCGCCCAAGGTGGCATGCTGTGTCGCCTAATGGATTGACCAGCTCTGCTGTAACCATGAATTAACCAAATAAAATGCAGTGGAAACAATACAATTGGTAACATGCAAAACTTTTTTTTTTCCCTCAATAGTCAAGAATTCTGTAAGCTTTTATGCCAACATCTATTTGCAGGTGTCTGAAGACGGTTAGAGTGGCGAGGTCTCAACATCATCTCCGACACTCTGACCTCCAGGGCTGGCAAATGGCATTGGAGATTGTGAAGGACACACCGGTTTGAAATAATACAATCAGTGACGTCCGCTTTGTGCGCCACTGGCAATCCTTAAGGGTCTCGGCCTATGAGAACATAGCAGGATCGACGAGGAGATCAGCAGCCTCGAGGTCTACACCTTCATTTTCTCACTAAGCCACATGATGGACCTGCACTACGTTTTGAGGACATAACTGCAAGACAAAACGAATGCACGGGGAGCACTTTACTCTACAACAGTGGGGTGTTCAAGCACCTTGTAGGATACCAGCTGCTCCCCAGACTCATTACTGCAGAGTCACAAAGCCCTCCAATGTACGAAAACCACAAATCAGTCACAAATAAAATCTCATGAACTCTTCCAAGTGGTCAAAACGCACAAATATGGAGGATTGACTGTACTTCTCTCTCTCTTTTTCCACCCCTTCCACTGTCCACTTCTATCCTGCCAACTTTTAATTCATGGCTGTGCTCCACCAAGAAGATACAAATGGCCCAGTTATTACTCCCCTGACGTGGTGAAGACCACCGCCGCAGAGCCTGAATCACGTAAGCCTGACACAAGTAGCACATCATCTCAAGCACTGGGTCCTAATCACCCGCACGCCCTCGGTGGGCTTTAAATTGCAGTTTCAAGGACTATAAGATGTTGACTACCAGACCACGGTGACCACACAATAGCTGCCAGCTTGACATGAATGTCGACGACTTTTTAATCAACTCTGTACACGCGAGTCTAGCATGTTTTTAAGAAACTGTCCAACGGGGAACTTAATAAAACAGCAGTCCATCTCAGGTCAGATACATCTTCTGTGTGAACCCAGTCTGCCATCACAGCAAAGACTGGCATGCGACTTACCTGGCTGTCCACCTTGAGTATGTGAAAGGCTATTTTCTTGGGGTCGCTCTCTGAAAACAGTTCTTTAAGTTGTTTAATCACGCCGGGGTCCAGGGGCTTGTTGTTTTCAGGCAGGATGAGCGAAGAGAAGGTAGCAACCTGAAATGAGGATGTGGTTTCTGCCTGGGGCCTCGTAAAAGGCGGGTCCTGCTCCGACACACCTGGAGGGTCTTCCTCCATGATGCACGATTCCTCCCGATGGGAGTCCAGAAGAGGCGGTGAAATGGAGTCCAGGATGTTGTAACTGGTGCCGGTCATGCGAATCCGACTCTTCCAGCGCTCCTCCACTCGCAGACGATCCACGTGGCTCTGAGGTGGAGGAGGAGCATGGGGGACGAATTCCGAGTAGTGACTGGAGGGGTCCTCGTTGCTGTCAGGAGGCTGCTGGGGGTCTACAGAAGGGTAGCTAAAGATGACGGAGGGGATGCGTAGAGGCTTGGGGGGTGCACGTGAATGCAGCTGCCCATCTGAGCCCCTCAAGGCCGAGCCACCCTCAGGCTGCAAGGCCACGGTGCGTAGGGCATTGGGGCTGAGCAACGGGTCACTGCCGGTCCGATACACAGGCGCCAGGTGCTGCTGCTCTCGATCTGCCGTTTTAGGCTGGGACGCGGTGATGCCTGCATATAAAGAAAAAAAAGTTTAAAAGGTTTATATGCTGTGCATGGGGTGCCATATAAAACAATTATACCCACACAAACCAAGCAACAGACCTGCCTCTTTAGCAGTGGGTCTGGCATGAAATACCCACCTCAACAAAATGGCTGACATCTTGGCAAAGGCACCATCACCAAACCATACAACACAAATACGGTGGTTCACAATTGTTTTTCACAAAAAAGTAATAGATTCATATTTTACTGCTAAGAATTCATTCATTTAAAAATCTTTAAAAATGAATGGGAAAAAGAACCTCACAGGACAGAGGCAACCATTCCCTTTTTTCCTTAGAACCCTGATAAGTAAGTTACAAGAAATTTTAATTCACATGGTGTTACATTCAACATCTGCCTGATTGGGCTTGTCCAAAACTCCATTGCCAACTGTTGAATTATAACTGACTGTAGACCATAAAATTCCCTGTGTGAGACTCTGCTCCCTCACCTTAGATTACACAGGCCTGCCCAGACTCCACTCCTTGCCCATCCCAAGTCTCCACCCCTTCACCTTAGTATGGGCAAGCCAGCCCAGTCCGAGACTCCACCCCTTCACCTTAGCATGGACAAGCCAGCCCAGTCTGA
>JANRMT010062829.1:39373784-39397908 GCA_026402145.1 Polypterus bichir lapradei
CTCCACCCCTTCACCTTAGCATGGACAAGCCAGCCCAGTCTGAGACTCCACCCCTTCACCTTAGCATGTACAAGCCAGCCCAGTCTGAGATTCCACCCCTTCACCTCAACCTGCACAAGCCTGCCCAGCCCAAGACTCTACCCCTTCACTTCAGATGTTGGCATTTAGTAAATCCTTCATAACTACTCAAACAGATAACCTGAGTACTGTTTTTTTTTTTTTTTTATTTTTGCTTGTACTAAGTATCAAGAAATATAAAATGTACCCCTCATTGTCCATGGCAAAACACAAAATACACATCATCACTCAATCAGAGCTGCTGTCTGTACAATTTAGAATTATTTAAAAATTAAGCTTTAAAGCTTTCATCTCCACTTCCATGTCATCTGTGCTTAACACCCATCAGATACCCTCTGATGATGCCTGGGTCAGTCAGTTTAAATGTTATGAGACTGACGCCTCGCCAGGCCGACCTGGCAACACACCGGAGATCCTCTGATATCAGCCCTGTTTCAGTCTCAAAGAACTGCCAATCTGTGCAGCCGAATTTGTGCCTAAAGCCAGCCAACCACCCCCCACCAATGTTTGGTAATGTCTTCACTGAATTGTTTCCAAGAAAACTCCACTACACAAAGCATCAAATAATAGCAATAATAATAAAAATAAATTCTACTGCACAGAGCATCAAGGCTGGCAGGCCTCTCACCAGCTCTCAGGTTGCTGTCCGACTGGGCCGACTGTAGAGAGGGTCTTCTGCCTAATGTCTCCAGACTTGCCGGGTGGCTCCCACTCTTTTCTTTGCTCCTGAAACAAGCCATAAACGTCAAGAAAATGAAGAAAATCCGTGAAAGTGCTCACTGTGGAAGGCCCCATACAGTTGTATTTCTATTATTTTTATCTCTACTAAGCAGTACATATACACACACATGCGATTTAAGACACAAAACTTACTGATTGTCCATTGTTTATTGAATGTGTTTGGATCTAGCAAGATTCAATTTATAATTAAACTAGTGAAACACGTGGACTCATGGTCCGCAAATAAAATCCAACTTAAAGATAATTAAGTATCCATAGCGCTTGTAGGTTTTCTGAATGGTCGGGTTACTTTCTTTCAGTTCCTCGAAGTTGAAATGTATTTTGGTACTTCTGGTGGTTCATCTTGAGCAAGCAGAAATTTTCTATTTTAGCAACACATTCTATTGTTTCTACCATTAAAAAACTGCAACTTGATATCAATCACATTTCTGATGCAACAAACAAACATCAATGTAAGGATATAGAAATATTGCTTTCATACGGTTGGAAGTTTCGACTATTTGACAATCTTCTCAGTTGTCGGCATACGTTTCTGCCTTTTTTTCTCTCTTCCATTTTGTATCCTGGCCTTTGGATTCTGAATACTATGCACCATGTCCTGGGAAATTATCAATGGATCAACTTGTGGGGACTGAAGTTTAATTGCAAAAACTTTTCTGGCCACCACTAAAATGGCCACCAGCTTACCGCTACCTACTGTACTTTTTTTAAATTTTTTTTATTTCTACAACATATCGGGTTATATTGAGGACTACTTCTTGCTTGTCAATGTTCTTCAGCATCTTGTTGTCTTATTATTTCTTATTCATCAATTAACTACCTTCTGCAATTTGCTTGGCTCTCAGAAGATGTTGCTGCTTATCTTTTTCTTTCTGCCATTATAGTGGTTATCACTTTTGATCACTGTACTGTAAACACAATACCACCTGCCATAGTGTATTTAGATTTAATAAAGTTGGAATTATCAATAAACACAATATTTACATTTGACTATGAATTCTCAACACTATGTATCGTGCCTTGTGGGGATCATCAGCTACTGGGCTTACAGGGATCATACTTTACATTACAAAATCTTTTCTGGTCACTAGTAAAATGGCTACCAAGTTGCTGCTACTTACATTTTTTGTTATTTCTAGAACATATTAAGTCATATTCAGGACTACTTCTTGCTTGTCTGTGTTCTTCAACACTTTGTCATCTTATTCTTTGTCATTCTTCATTCATGAATTGTGTGCTGCAATTTGCCTGGCGCTCAGCAGTTGTGGCTGCGCGTTTTCTTTCTCCCATTATGGTGGTTTTTCCAATCACTTTACCTTAAACATGAGACTTTACTGGCCACCACCTAAATGGTTTTGAATTTCCAGAACATTTTAGGACATAACCTTTTACTCAAGATGAAGATCAAGGTTTTAAGGAAGTCAGGTTGTGAGTAATTGTGTGACAACACAGGCAGAGCTCTACAGTGAATATCTATTGTAATGGCCCGGGAACAACAGGAGTCACCCACCTGAAAGTAGATGGGGCACCAACTGAGCGAAACCCTCCAACACGTTGTAATGGTACAAGATCACAGATCAAAGTGTGACATTCAACTCCGAATGAAGCTAATGGGATCGGCTACAGGGTGAAATGTATACCAAAATATTCTCATTATCCTTACTAAATAAATGTTTGAATTTAAAAGCATACACTTTCCTGGAAAAATGCGTTTTTCAAAGACCATCAAGAAAAGCCAAATCAATAGAAAAAGCTGGAATTGATCTGCGGCAGGAACGTTGTACTCCAGGCATGTTCAAGAGTAATCCTAAGCCCACAAGCTCCAGTGAACTAAAATTGACCTCAGACAACAAATGTTGTATACAGAGAAGATCTCCGCTAGTTACACAGCACTTCTGATACATTCGATTAACTACCCACACTATAATCGAGACTCATTGTCTGGGTAACACAGCTAGTATAAAATGAGACCTTGCTATACCCCACCCAGGCACTAGAGGGCAGCATTGCTCCATTTGTGCAGTTCTTTATGAAGGTTTACCTGAGGAGACTGTCGCTGCTCAGTGCATTGTCCAGGGAGCTGCCATTGAGGCTCAGTCTTTTGTGGAGGTCAGCCACCGGGAGCCGTTCAGGCTGCAGGACAGGATTCATCTTGGCCAGCCTCTCCTCCTCGATGACCCTCAGGGGGACGGTGCGGTTAACTGGGTTCATGATGACGGCTCCCGACTTCTCAGACACGGGCTTGCGATTACCCACGTGGAAGCGTACCAGGGCAGGGACATTGTCAAACTGGTCCTGCTCAAACTGGAAGAGCATGCGAGTGTAGCCCTGCTTGCGCCTCAGCACAATCCGAATGATGCGGAAGTGAATGGGCTTGCTGTCCCAGCGGCAGGTCAGGACGTAGTCGTCGGGACTGGTGGTGGAATCCCGGATTAGAAAGTCTCCATCTTGTTTCAGGAGTGCTTCTGCTGCCTGCGGATGACCAAAAATGCACAATTGAGAAAATTCGGTGGAGTCTGCCAACACACCCGACGCCAACAGCAACACAAATCAAGAAGAAAGGAACGGAAAAACAGCAACGGGCAGATTTATAAAACAACAAAACAAGAGGCCCAAAATGTGCATACACAACTTTCCAAACAAAACTCGAGATTTATAAAAGACGACCTGACAGAGGAGCTCACACATACAGCAAATGTGACCCATGCATAACCTACGTTTTGGAGAAACTGGAAAACAAGGACACCCCCTGATCAAGTAGGGAGATGCAGTCAAACCAGCTAAATGACAACTCGCACGCATACCAATTCACGTCACCGCGCCGTTTTGCGCGTTGACCTGACAAAAGTGAAAACCTCAAAAGCGATGAACGTGATGCACGCAGACTGTATTTCAGATCCCCTTTTAGAGGGCCAATGCTGCGTATTTGCACTGAAGCACTTTTCCAGTTATTCGTCAGTAGTTGCTTCTCAGATTACTGGCTCACGGGGCAGGAATCTCTCAGCGAAGCTTCACTCCATCATGCTGGAGGCCATTAACCGAACGGTGGGGCGGTACATTCAATTTTCATACGGTATGAGTGTACACACACAAAACACATGTGCAGCTGTGTCCGGTTCTCCTAACGTAACTGGAGCACTTGATTCTTATTGCAATGAGGGCACCTAGCGAGGATGAGGCTGCTTTTGTTACCCGTGAGCAGCGACGATCCATTAACACACAAGTCATTTGTGATGCCAAGATGAGACTGACAAGCATTGTGTCTCGATGGCCTGGCTCACCCCAGGATTCATTTATATTGAGGTAAAGTAGCTTTGGCAGACGTGATGGTGCTGTACGTGGTGAATGGCTTGTTGGTAAGGTAACTGGCTGAACACGCAGTGTTTCCTACGGCCTGTGCTATTCATTGTAACAGCATTCACCTCACTTCATGTGCCACGTGATAGCAGACACCCGCTCAGATGCTGGTGCCTTACACTCTTTCCTGATCATGAGGTGCCTGCCACACATGGTCCTGGGCACCCACTTGTGAGACACCTCAAATGCAATTCGCATGGTCTGCCAATGAAGGTCTGCAGCTCTGGGATTGCTGCCATGTTTATTTCTATTAGTTTACCTGCAGACACCTTGTACAAGGTGATTGAATTAAAACATGGTCTGCATTTAAGTTTTGATCTCTGGTTTAATTTTCCAGCCTGTTGGGGTCAGGCTATGCTGCACCACAGCTCAGTTTCAGAAGTGAAGATAAAAGCTTTACCTGCATGCTGAAACGACTTCAATTCTATTTATCGACTTTTGCCTCGCCGCTAACGTCCACCCGTGTACATTGTGGCCATTTCTGGTGGTCTGCGGCATATCCTTTACTCCCTCGATTCCTGCACTAATACAGTCATATGAAAAAGTTTGGGAACCCCTCTTAATTCTTTGGATTTTTCTTTATCATTGGCTGAGCTTTCAAAGTAGCAACTTCCTTTTAATATACAATATGCCTTATGGACACAGTAGGATTTCAGCAGTGACATTAAGTTTATTGGATTAACAGAAAATATGTAGTATGCATCATAACAAAATTAGACAGGTGCATAAATGTGGGCACCCCGACAGAGATATTACATCAATACTTAGTTGAGCCTCTAGACGCGGTCCTCCTATAGCCTTTGATGAATATCTGGATTCTGGATGGAGGTATTTCTCACCATTCTTCATACAAAATCTCTCCAGTTCAGTTCAATTTGATGGCTGCTGAGCACGGACAGCCTGCTTCAAATCATCCCATAGATTTTCGATGTTCGATATTCAAGTCATGGGATTGTGACGGCCATTCCAGGACATTGTACTTCTCCCTCTGCATGAATGCCTTTGTAGATTTCCAACTGTGTTTTGGGTCATTGTCTTGTTGGAATATCCAACCCCTGCGTAACTTCAACTGTGTGACTGATGCTTGAACATTATCCTGAAGAATTTGTTGATATTGGGTTGAATTCATCAGACCCTCGACTTTAACAAGGGCCCCAGTCCCTGAACTAGCCACATAGCCCCACAGCATGATGGAACTGCCACCAAATTTAACAGTAGGTAGCAGGTGTTTTTCTTGGAATGCGGTGTTGTTCTTCCACCATGCAAATCGCTTTTTGTTCTGACCAAATAACTCCATTTCTGTCTCATCAGTCCAAAGCACTTTGTTCCAAATGAATCTGGCTTGTCTAAATGAGCATTTGCATACAACAAGTGACTCTGTTTATGGTGTGAGTGCAGAAAGGGCTTCTTTCTCATCACCCTGCCATACAGATGTTCTTTGTGCAAATTGCACTGAATTGTAGAAGGATGTACAGATACACCATCTGCAGCGAGATGTTCTTGCAGGTCTTTGGAGGTGATCTGTGGGTTGTCTGTAACCATTCTCACAATCCTGCTCATATGCCGCTCCTGTATTTTTCTTGGCCTGCCAGACCTGCTGGGTTTAACAGCAACTGTGCCTGTGGCCTTCCATGTCCCGATTCCATTCCTTACAGTTGAAACTGACAGTTTAAACCTCTGAGATGGCTTTTTGTAGCCTTCCCCTAAACCAGGAGACTCAACAATCTTTGTTTTCAGATCTTCTGAGAGTTGCTTTGAGGGTCCCATGCTGTCACTCTTCAGAGGAGAGTCAAAGGGAAGGAAGCACAACTTGCGACTGACCACCTTAAACACCGTTTCTCATGATTGGACACACCTGTCTGAAGTTCAAGGCTTAACAAGCTCATCCAACCAATTTGGTGTTGCAAGTAATCAGCTTTGAGCAGCGACAGGCATTCAAATCAGCAAAATCACAGGGTTTCCCACATTTTTGCACAGCCAGTTTTTCACATTTGATTTTATTTCATACTACTAAATACTGCTTCACTAAAAATCTTTGTTCTGAAAACGCCGCAGTACTCAGATGTTCCTAGGAAATCAAAGACATACCGCTGTTATCTTTTTTGTTGAAAGTAGAGTCAATTATTAGGCAGGCTGAGAGGGGTTCCCAAACTTTTTAATATGACTGTATCTACAGCTCCAGCACATGCAAACAGCGGGGTGAAGGAACTCACCTCTGGCCGGATCCTCCCGTGGTACCAAGCATGGCTACGAAGGTCATCCTGGCTCAGCTTCAGCTCCTCTTCCAGTTCTTTTTTCAGCTGGTCCTTCCGTGCCTCCATGTCGCGCCCCTCTGCTGACACCTAGAAGACATCACCTCTGCATTAACCAGCTGGATTTAGAAGGTCTGGGACTAATGAAGGGGCATTCCTGGGAAGTGCCCATTTTCATTGGCCCAGGCTTGAACCCAACCGAACATCTCAGGATAGTCCTGAAAAGAGCTGCCCACCGAAAGTCTCCATCTAGCCAGGCAGACTTTGAAAGGATCTGCAGAGAAGAAGGGCAGGAAACGCTCAAATCCAGGGGTGTGAAGCTTGTTGTGTCAAACCCAAGGGGACTCCAGGGTGGAGTCTGCTAAAGGGGCTTCAAATGAGACAGGTGTGTGTCAATCCCAATCAGTCCACTCAACCAAATTTAGAACATTTTCAGAAACCCCTCCACATTTTTTCACTAAAATTGTTGGAATAACTATGGTGCCTCCTAGAGCTGGCCACCTGGACGAAGTAAGCAATCATGGAAGAAGGGCCAATAAGAGGTGACCAAAAAAAAAAAACAAAAACAGGCAGACACCATGTCAAGAGCTCTAGAGGGCCATGTGGAGAAGTAGAACCACCACTGCGATACTCATGACATAAATGACCAGACGGAGGCCTCTCCTCAGTAAAAGGTGCATGGAAGCCTACTTGGAGTTTGCAATAAGGCACCTAAAGAACCTTCAGATTGTAAAAAACAAGACTCTCTGGTCTGTTAAAGCCAAGATTGGCATCATGTCTGGAGGAAACCAGACACTGCTTATCACTCATGCAATACCAATGCAGTGGAGAGGCATGGTGGTAGCAACATCATGCTATGTAGTTGGGGACTGGGGGACAAGTCAGGGTTAAGGAAAAGCTGAATGGAGAAAAGTGCAGAGATATCCTTATTAATGGAGACCTGCTCAAGAGCATGCCGGACTTGATGAAGGGTGTGATGGGCACCCACGGCCGGGATGCCAATTGGATGGAAGGACCAGGGGAGAGAGCATCTGTAAGGCACTACCTTCCCCTAGGATGCTAGAGGGCAACCCTCCTGGACGGCTGTGGCACCACGGCTCCCCACAGTGCATGATGGGAGTTGTAGTTTGGAGCAGCTCTATTGGGCTCCGTGAGTACCACGAGGGGGTGCTGCAGGTGGAGTGGAGTCATTGGTGGAGCACTTCTGGGTGCACCAGAAAAGGAGCCGTCTGACCACCAGTCAGGGAGCCAGAGTCAGGAGGTGGAGGACTAGGCTTGTGAGGAGGAGTGGAGGTGAAGGAGAGAGAGAGAGAAAGGACTGTGTGTTATATTATTTGGGGCTTTTGTACTGTGCTGAGAAGAGGGGAGCAACAGAAAATGCTTCCCCTCTTAAATAAAAGCAAACCTTGTGTCTCAGCCTGTCTGTGTCGGGGTATGGGGGAGCGATACGCCCCCTGGTGGTCCACAAATATAAATCAAGGGATGTTGCGCTTAGACGATATAATTCACTAGGCCTCAATTGGAGCTCTATGTACAGTTCTGGTCACCACGATACAAGAAAGACACAGCAGCACTTGAAGCTGTGCGGAGAAGAGCAACCAAGAGGACTTAAGAAGATGTCCCACTGTGACAGACTCGGAGAAGGAACACTGTTCAGTCTCAAGCAGAGGAGACTGCGTGGGGACCTCATCCAGGCCTTGATAAAGTAGGTTGGGAGCATACGCTGATAGACCACCACACAACGAACCACCTGGATTGGCAAAGTAGACCCAGCTGAATTATTTCCGCTTAATGGTGAATCACGTACTGGAGGACGCGAGTGGAAATTAAAAGGGAAGAGCATTTAAGACTGAAGCCAGGAAGACTTCTGAGGCAATATGGACCTACCAAGTCATAGAGTTGAAGTAGAGACCTTAACAAGCTTTAGGAAGTACCTGGAGGAGATACTGGGACAGCTTAGCAATTAGCTAAACAAACAAGTTGATGGACTGAATGGTTAAATTTCTTGTGGACTGCCCTTAAACTACACACTAAAACATTTATTGTTCTGCTTAAAATACAAATTAGATAGAACTTCAAAATAGAGAAGCCACCCAGAACCTCACCGGGGGGGCTTGAAGAACTAAAGAGAGTATCAGATGGAAGAATCCGAGTGGAGCCAATAAATCAGAGGAGACGCTCCCTGGCTGTCCAGGTGGGCTCTGCCAGTTAAGGAGAAGGTTTTGGGAACGGCGCCCTCTTGTGGACAGACCTTATAAAGCCACCTTTGAATGATTGTACCCACATTAAGTTCTTGTCACTTACCGTCAAACGGTGCTGCTGGACACCCACAGCTTTTGGTTTACTGAAAGAGAAGAAATACAAGAAGGTGGTTTCACAATATCCTGCCATTCTTCTCACTGTCACCCCCCCATACATTTGTTCCAATGACACACTACAATTGGATCGCGTGCTTTGGACGATGGCTTACTAATGAACTGCTCCAGAACTGATATTTGCTTTTCAGGTTCCCAGTGGAAAGCAACCGTTAGCATTGTAAATATTATCTCAGCTGGGCTTATCTCACCATTATCTGGATTAGGGAGGTCTCCTCTCTACGGACTTCAAATGGCAAGCAGGTGGCCGTGAAGGATCAGCCATATTTACAAATAGATTATTATAATAAAAAAAATCAAAAAAGAAGATTCATAAAAAGAGGATTTGTTTGCCGAAGAATAACATCTAAAGAAGCAGCAGGAGAAGACCGACCCAATAGGGGTACAGTATGAAAAATAAACCCACCAAGAATGGCTGTATGGCTGGAGGCTGACCCATCAGGGGATTTCCACAATGGTTCTCTAAAACCTCACAAGTTCTTCCCTGGCGTCATCGTATTCCATCTTTACGTGTGAATGTCGCCTTAATATGCATGGGCATCCTTGAAGGAGCACTGAACTCAAGGCCCTGTCGCATTACACGACGGTTTTCAGGGGTAAACTTCCATTTACTTCCATACGGTTAATGAGTCGGGGGCAGCCGAGGGGCACTCCCGTGACTGGTAGTCGTGTGGCTCGGTCATTCCCAGCGACCCACTCGTCCTCATGCAGGTTTGATTTAAATCTCAAGTCGTAAGGTCGGCTCTGTGTGCATGAGGGCGGACCACCAATGAGCGCTCAGCCAAAATTCAATTTCTACAATGCAGCAATGAGGAATAAGGAGCGCGGGCGTGTTGGACACCCAAACAGGAGAGCGGCTCGTCTGTCTGATGTCTTGTGCTTTGTGTACCATTTCAGAAAGGAGGAAAAATAAAAAAAGTAGTAGTTTATTTATATAGCGCACTTCACAGACAAAACGTCACAGAGTGCTGAACAGCAAATCCAGTACAAATCCATCCATCCCTTATCCAACCCACTATATCCTAACTACAGGGTCATGGGGGTCTGCTGGAGCCAATCCCAGCCAACGCAGGGCGCAAGGCAGGAAACAAACCCCGGATGGGGTGCCAGCCAACTGCAGGGCACACACACACAGCAAAATTTAGAATCGGCAATGCACCCAACCTGCATGTCTCTGGACTGTGGGAGGAAACCCACGCAGACACGGGGAGAACATGCAAACTCCACGCAGGGAGGACCCGGGAAGCAAACCCAGGTCTCCTTATTGCGAGGCAGCAGCGCTACCACTGCACCACCGTGCCATCCTACAGCACAAATACAACAGTTATAACAAAACCAATAAAAACAATAAATAAACAAACCAGCACCGATTAAAAGCTTGTGTTTAGTTGTTTTTAAAAAGAATCAACACACTCGACTCCACGCAGACCACAAGGCAGGCTATTCCATAGTCTCGGTGCCACAGACTGAAAGGCACAATCCCCACAGGTTTTTAGCCGAGTGCTTGGGACAACGAGAAGGCCCTGAGAGTCCGACAAGCTGTATGGCGTTGGAGCAGCCTGGTTAGGTACTCGAGAGCTTATCCATGCAAAGCTCAGAAAGGAAGTACCAAAACTTTCAAATGAATTCTATAAAACATGGGGAGCCAGTGCAGTGTGTGCAGAATGGGGGCGATATGATCACTCGGGCTAGCTAGCGTGGGTTAGGAGCCTGCAGGCAGCTGCATTTTGAACTAACTGAAGACGTGAGAGAGAGAGAGAGAGAGGAGTCGCTCAAACCTGTAAAGACAGAGTTACAGTAATCAAGCCGTGAGAAAGTAACAGAATGAACAAGCATCTCCAATTCTGATTTCTTAGTTTTGAGAGATTTCTTAAATGAAAGAAACACGAGTGGCTGACTGACCTTACGTATTCATCAAGTGTCAGGGACTGGACAAAAATAACCCCAAGGTTACGTAGACTCGACTTAACAGGAGAGACAGAAGATCATTTTAAACTGATCTCAGAATGAAGAACAGGAGGAGCAACAATTAGTACCTCAGTCTTTCCTAAATTAAACTGCAGGTAATGAACTACTGAGCCAGTCATTAACCTGAGACAGACAGACAATCAACCAATGTGACCAAAGTATTGATTTAGATAGATAGATAGAGATAGATAGATACCAAAGTATTGATTTAGATAGATAGATAGATAGATAGATAGATAGAGAGATAGAGAGATAGAGAGATAGATAGAGAGATAGATAGATAGAGAGATAGATATCACATACTCCAGCAGCAGCATAATGATAAAAAAAACAATATTAAAAAGAGTGATAACAAATGCAGGTAAAACAAACAAAAGTATGAATGATAAACTTCCATAGGCGCTCCACTTTTCGGCCAAGGAACTGAGTGGGTAACAGAACGCAGCTCGATTTTAAGAGGAGCGATCTTATTCAAAATATCAGTACAATGGTCATTAAAACTGGGGAAACTGGAGCCACTTTTATATCAGAGAAAAGGGGAGCAAACCCTCAGGGCACCCACCCTCCAGTGCCAGTCAGTCCTAACACAGACTCGCCACGTTACACCTCAGCCTGCCAGAGCTCAGAGTCGACTCGAACAGACGTGTGACTTGCAAGGCAGACAGTGGGGACCCCTAGTGGGGAGTGCCAGAAAAATCCATCCAACCTCAGCCAATCGGCTTGAAAGGAAGGGTCTGAATGGGAAGGCCAGACAGACAGAATATTAGATAGATGGTGCCTTACACATCTGTGTGTGTTTCTCTCTCATATCATAGATATAGATAACACAGATAGACAGAAATAGACAATCAGTTATGAAAGGCACTATATTAAATAGACACGGGCAGACAGATAGGTACACTATATTAGAAAGACAGAAACATGTGAAAGGCACTATATTAGACAGAGGGACAGAGACAGACCAAGACAAAGTGACAGATGTGAAATGCACTGTTTTCAATAGGCAGCAGTAGACAGATGTGAAAGGCAGTATATTAAATAGACATGGGCAGACAAATAGATAGACTATATTAGATAGGCAAAAACATGTGAAAGGCACTATATTAGACAGACAGAGATAGGCCAAAGCAGACTGACAGATGTGAAATGCACGGTTTTAAATATAGAAAGAAACATGTGAAAAGCAGTACATTATACACACACAGCGACAGATGTGAAAGGCACTTTATATTAGAAAGACAGAAACATGTGAAAGGCACTATATTAGATAGAGGGACAGAGACAGACCAAGTTTTACTGCACTGTTTAACATAGTTAGAGGTAGACAGATGTGAAAGGCACTATATTAGACAGAGATAGATAAACGTGTGGAAGGCAGTATATTAGACAGACAGACAGAGGTAGCACTTTACTGTTCCCAAGGAGAAAATGTAGCTTTTTACCAAAACTCAATAAATAATAAATAAATAACTAACAACCCCACTCAAATCCACATCAGAATTGCTAACAAGAAAGGCAGAAACCCTCTAACTTGGTCAAGTACTAAAAGAGCAATCACACTCCCTGTGAAGAGCTATAAAAGGCGCTGCAGCAATCATGTGTAGAATAAAACGTGCCGTCTGAAAAGTTTGATTTTTTTCTGTTTCACGATAGTATGCACCATATAAAGCACTAAATAAAAAGAGCTAGTAGATGGATAAGTCGCCTGTTCAGATTTCGGCACTTATAACACAACATCTCCATCAGATCACCAACTGGTGGATGAAATGAAAGAATTCTGCTGTACACGGATTATGTGCAGGGCAGGCACAGTGGCCTAGCAGTTAAGGGTCTGGACTGCAAACTATGCAGCTGTCAGTTCAACGGCCATCACTCACTCACTGACTGTGTGACCTTGAACAAGTGATATTTCTGACCTGTGGTCCGTTCTTTAAACAATACAGATATTGTCACACGTGTGTGTGCTTAGGGGGCACCTGCAGGGCTTTGCTAAGGTTAAGTAATTCCACCCCGAGAAGAGAGGCGGCACGGTCTCTCCAACTAGAGCTCTGAAGGGTGGATTCCATAGCCACGCCCCTATGCAGGTTCCATGACCACACCCCTATGTGGGATCTGGAAACTCCACCCCTTCTGGGATGACTGCAGTGTATTCGATCTGCTGACCGGAAATGGATGTTCATTTAAAGGACCCGACTAGGAGAGAGACAGAGCTCCTCTACCCAATGCACTTTTGAACCCTGAAAGGAAGCGGAGGTGGCCATTATTTCTGTTGTTTCACTCATTTCTTTTTGAAATTAAAAGTGGATTGTCAGGCTGGAACCTCCATCCTTGAGCTCTTGTCGGACACATTGTCGACAGTATGCTTAAAACCCCAGGGGGCTCATGTCTGGATTGAGCAAGAAAAAACAACTGATCTAAATATTTTATCTTTACACTCATATATCATTGAGTAAGGAAGGATGAGTCCAGATAATTTGTTCCTGTAGGAACTCAGAAGGTTGTTGGAGAATTTGACAGACTTCATAGAGACCATCAGTCAATTGTACAGAGCCGTCATTTTTTTATTCTTTGTAATTTCCCTGATACAGGGATGGTGGTTTTGGTTTGACACTCTGTAAAAAGTTACTGTATAAAAGTAGTTCTCTTACTCTTTAGCCAACACCCCCGTCAAGAAAACACATAAAAAGCAAACAGATTTAAAATGGTCACATTTGCACCTTCTGAATGGCTGTAAACATATGGCAAATGCAGTCCAAATAAATTTCTTCATTGCACTAATCCTGCGTTGAACAGAAACGTGTATATATGAATCAGGAAGGTAGTGTGGCGCGGTGGTTAAGGCTTGGGACTTCAAACAATTAGGTTCAAATCCTGCTACTGACAATGTGGGACCCTGAGCAAGTCACTTCACCTGCCTGTACTCCAACTGGAAAAACAAAAGAAAAATGTAACCAATTGTATTTGAAATGTTGCAAGTTGCCTTGAATAAAAGGTGTCTGATATATAATAAAAGTCTACTAAAGACACATAAAAATGTGCAAGGACTGATACCATCGGCTCAAATCGCAATCCACGAGCGTGCGCAGTCTGCGTGTCCCGTGGGCGCCAGTATGCGCAGATAAATCACGTGTCAGCGCATGCTCCCAGCCTCCTCCTCCCTTCCCCGAAGACTCCGCCCATTCCTCGCGGTATAAAAGGCATCCTTTCGCATCAACACCTGGTATTCTCGAGCAGGAACCTCAACCTTAACACCTAGTTACCGACAGAGATGCGCACCGTCATTTAATATGTCCCACGTTAAGAGCTCCCGCTCCTCTTGGGTTTGCTACAATAAAATGGCCTTTGCCAGCGCAGACATAAGTTGTCTTTTGTCCGATCTCTTCTGCTCGTTTGCTTTACGTTTTCTAGACGCTGATCTGCATGGCATTCAATATCGGACGATCTTGTCTCCCTCGGGTGGGTCGCCGTGTCCATTCATTCCCTAAAGAAACGCGGACTGCTAGAGGCGACTTAAGTCCCGTGCAACTCGTAAACACAAGTTTCTGAGAATGCGGCCTCCTTTTTAATGATCAGATAAGTCCACTTAAAAGGAAAAGTACAGCACGTCTGCAGGGTGCGGCGTGAGTCGCAGTGGAACAAACATCTCCAAGCTTTGGGAGTGAGCCAGCGACTGTCCCGAGCGCGCACTGCCATTCTCTCACACACACCATTCTGGAGCGGAGACTCGCGACACGACTATAAAAGGCAACGGAAGGTGAAGTCAAATAAGCAGCTCGAGCGCAAAAGCCTGAGCCACCCATCGACCTCCTGAACTTCGTTCCACCAATCCAAAAACTCCCATAAAATGCAGGTGGCACAGTTGCCACTTTCCTGGAAATAACCACAGCGCAATGGCTTTTGCCGTTTGGGCAGGCACACGCACCTTTGACAATAGCACATTGCCAAATCAAAAAAAAAAAATTCCCGCACCCCTTCTGGTGTTCTGCGATGCAGCCACGGGGGCAAAAACACACACTAGAGCGTAATATCAAAGTCTGGGGATCACCTAAAGTTGAATAGGTAACAAACAAGAACAGCAAACAATGCGACAGACATTATAGAACATTTGTACGGATTGATAGCCACAAAAAAAAAAAAAAAAAAAATCAGAAATGGCATCAGAGATTAGCAACTTTACATAAATATATTGAGATAATGGACCGTACACGCGATACCGGATAGCCATCAGATCACATGCAGTGTGCCCTGTCAAATATTTTGAAACGCAGTGCGCCACTGGAGAAAGAAAAGGCAAGAAAAAAAAAAAAAAAAAAACGTTATTCCGGCACCTTTGTTATAATATCAGGTGTGTACAGCTGTAATAGTAAACCGAAGGGGAAAAACAAAAATAAGAATAAAAGTTTTAAAAATACAACACGTTTTTCCAGTCTTTAGACTCTCGCCAAGGCACCAATGACCCTCGCTTGCTATCAGTAGCGACACATCCATCTCTGTAACTGCACGACGTTTATGTCGCGGCATTGCCAGGTGACCTTACCATTCCATTGAATGAATTGTCAACGACATTCTGCTGAGGTATGCGAGTATTTCTCTCTACCAGTGCGTGTATTTATTTATTTACAAATGATATTTCTCACTATAGTGCGAAGTGACAGGTAACAAAATGCACTGAAAAAAAAAACCCACCAACTACATTAACCATTTATCTTCACAGTAAAAAAAACCTAACACAATAAACCGTTAAAGCAGGGGTGCCCACACTTTTTCGACACCTACATTAAAAATGCTATTTATTTATATTTATATAATATATATATATATACATATACATATACATATACATATATACACACACACTTTATACATAAAATGTGTGTTGTCGTACCTTGCATAACTGAACAACCTTTATGGCACAGTAACAATTAAATACATTTATGGTCACTACAGTATTTGGATTTAATAATCGTCATGTGGGAAAAGACGGACTCGCATAAATAAGTAGAGCCGAATAATGCAGTCAAGGAGCTTTTGAATTCAGCCGAGTGAAAAATGACGGCTGTCCGATTAACTGCGATTTTAGTTCCCTCTCTTTTCTCTTTCTCAGATCGCTTTTTTTGAAAGAGGTCAGTTTCGTAGTTTTTATGAACAGTTCGAAAGTGCCTTTCCACATTTTCCTTCTTTGGAATAGCAATGATAGATTGACAGATCAGGCAAACGCACTTCGATTGTGACATTGTGAGAAAAAAAATCCTCCTCCAATTCCACATTCAGCCCATACCCTCCCCAAACATTTTTTTTTTAAATCCCTTCTGTAGTCGATATAAATTGGAAGGCTAACTAGATCACAGCCGGAGTTTTGCAGTAGCTCGCGCGTTTGATCGTGCGTGCGGGATGACCAGTGTGTTACAAGAAAAGAGATCTCAGACTGGCCGCCCTGTATGCCAATCAAGTGTCAAATGCCATAGGGAGGATATACGATAGACTAACGTTTAAAAAATTAATTTTTTTTTGAATGCAACGTGATCGAGATGCACTACCTTGGCAAATTACCGGTCGATCGCGATTGACGCATTGGGCACCCCTGCGTTAAAGTAATGCTTTTTAAAAGAGGTAAAAACATGCAAATGTATACTTAACAGTGTTTTAGTTGTCGATGCCAATTAATTGTCTTAATGTGTAAGACTATTTTGTAAATAACTAACTGTGCTACTCGTCGGGCTGAAATCTAAGCAGGCAACGCGCTAACGTTTGCATTGCAGCTTGTCCGTCCGGTTGCTATGCAACGAATTTTATGTTTGTCAAAATTAAATACAATCCATTGTGTTAATACGGTAAAATATACGGAAGCTCTGAACCGCACAATGAAAGAAAAAAAAAATATGGAATAGCCCCTGTCTCGTATATACGTGAAAATATCTCGTAAGTATGGGATACTTTTATGTACGTAAGAGATGTTTTCACATACGTATGGAATACCCGAAGCGCATCTTTGCAATTTTTTAAATCTAACTTTATCCCGTACGTACCAGATATTTTCAGTACATACTCAATATGGATATCCCACATTTTTTTTTTTACATTGTGTGGTTCAGAGCATTCATAAAAATGCAACGCATGTACAGGTGGGCCATTTGATTTTGGTACGGTTGTGTCGTGTCATAATTAAAAAGATGTCAACCAAACGATCGATTGCTTTTCACTACGGCACACGGTCTTGTTGTAACTTTACAATACAACACAAATGCCCATTGCATTTTAATTCACGTCCGTAGATCGCGAGTCATAACTAAAAGCACAGCAGAGGCACTGCGTTCAACTTAGCGGCAGCTCCGTTTGTGCTGCATTTCTATTGGAGCCCATGCTTTAATCGCGCCAAAACTAAACGACCAATCGGCATCATGATGTAGGACAAGGGGCGTCAACAATTGGGTGAGCTGCGTTCCACTTCAACACAATAATAAACTGAATCTGAAACATGCAAACCCCACGTTTGGTGGTGGGGGACGGTGGTGGTTGTTTGCTGGCTGAAGGGGCTACCGCTGCGCCACCGTACCATCCCAATGGACGCAGTTTACAAAGCGCACGAGCCCTGAAGGACATTACGAGGAGATTGAAGTCCAAGTTTGATTATTTAAACGTGGAATTCTCTGAGGGAGCGGGACTTCCAATAGCTGTCCATATGCAATAAACATTTTGTTAAATAAAGAAATGTCTGTTAAAAAAAAATAAAAATAGAAAGCAGCTTTGTCATGCGCTAACAAAATGCGTTTAAAATAGATCTGTATAAATGAGGCACAGGTCCAGATAAGCAAAGTGGCAGACATTGTGCTCTGAAATTCAAGGACGTGAACAGGATATGGCGGCTGCCAGATAACAAAAATAGCCATAATCATTGAACTCTGCTCCATATAAATCCCTAGGGTTATTTAATCTTTTTGTTTCAATAGATAAACATGTGGATGTTCTCTACACACCATATAATACACCACCGTCCAAGCCTGTCTTCCTTTTTAATGGCACACAGGAGTGCAAACCCACGTCTCCTTATTGCGAGGCAGCAGTTCTGCTACTGAGGAGCCACCCCAGCCTGACCCTATACTGTGACGATCACCCATCTGTTCAACACTGATTTAATAATAATAATTTAGTACATTTATATAGCGCTGTTTTAACAGCATCATAGGCCCGAGAGCAAAGTAGTGCACTAGGACCCTGTTCTGATAGTAAAACAGAAACATACATAGGCATGAGAAACATCGTGGGCCCCTATGCCCCTGGGTGGGGCCCTGGCCAGTGCCCATACATTAAGAAGGCCCTCACAGAGCGCTGGTCTTGCTACTCAAAGCACTTAGACTAAGGGGGACCACTAATGTGCAGCACCCATCTGAATGATGCGACAGCAGCCATTTTTACACCAGTATGCTCACCACACATTAGCTGGTAGGTGGTGAAGTAGTCAGCGAGATAGCCAGTTAGAGACACGGGATGATTAGGGGGCCAGAATGACTAGGCTGTGGTGGGCAGTTTAGCCAGGACAGTGGGGTACACCCTGCCCTTTTCAAAAATGCCCAGGGATCTTCTATGACCACAGAGAGAGTCTGGACTTCAGTTTTACGTCTCATCCGAATGATGGTGCCATTTGTACCGCATGGTGTCCCCATCACTGCGCTTTGGGCATTGGCATGCACATTCAGACCACAGGGTAAGCGCCCCCTGCTGGGCTCACAAACACCTCCTCCAGCAGCAACCCAAGCTTTTCCTAGGTGGTCTCCCATCCAAAAACTGGATGTCCTCTTCTGAAGTGCAGATTTGGGGTCGCATTGAGCACAAGGCAGGAGACAAACCTGAATGAGGCTCCAGTGCACCACCATCTCTGTCCATTTTCAGAATGAATCGATACTGAATCATGCACACGAGTCTGCCCTGCGGTGGGACTGGCACTGCCGAGTTGGTTCTGGTCATACTGTCATCGCTGTTGGTACAGCCCCCCAAGACTGATCAATCTACGCCTCTTCTTAACTCACTTAATCCAGGGAAGGATTCCAGGGAAGCTGGATCCCATCTTACCAGCAGTAGGCGAAGGCAGAAACAAACCCCAGATGGGACGCCAGTCCCCATGATCCTCAAAGCTAAACCCAAAAGGATAGAAGAAGAAGAAGAAAACAGACTTTCATTTTTAATGTCATTTGGGTGTAGACCAGGGGTGTCCAACTCCAGTCCTGGTGTGCCACAGTGGCTGCATTTGTTCATTGTAACCCTTTTCCTAATCAGCGAGCAGTTTTCACTGCTAATTAACTCCTTTTCCCTTCATTTTAATGGCCCTGTTTTTAAGGATTCACTCCTCGGAGTTGATTCATTTATTCATTAAATGGCAGCCAAACACAAATGAGATGTGAAACGAGCCGACAGATGACTGGCTAAACTGGACCGTCAAACTGCAGCCAGTTTCTTAATGACAAGCCAGTTCTTGCTGTTAATTAAAGCCGTTACCGAATATCAGGACTTGTGGCCGCTCTCGTTCTGCCACAGCAGACTGTCGATTTTCTGTTTTTTGCTAACAACAACATTTATTTATATAGCACATTTTCATACAAACAGTAGCTCAAAGTGCTTTACATAATAAGGAATAGAAAAATAAAAGATACAATAAGAAAACAAAATAAATCAACATTAATTAACATCGAATAAGAGTAAGGTCCAATGGCCAGGGGGGACAGAAAAAACAAAAAAACTCCAGACGGCTGGAGAGAAAATAAAATCTGTAGGGATTCCAGACCATGAGACCACCCAGTCCCCTCTGGGCATTCTACCTAACATAAATGAAACAGTCCTCTTTGGATTTAGGGTTCTCACGGAAGGACTTGATGATGATGATGGTCACGTAGACTTCTGGCTTTTAATCTATCCATCATTGTTGGAGCATCATGATGCTTTGAGTAGGTGGAGGTGGCACAGGCCACCACCACAAAGAAACCGGAAAAAGAAACAGAAAAGAGAGTAGGGGCTAAGACCACCGTCAAGATGTTTTGGTGGCCTGAGCAGACCAGCATAACTGAGACCTTCACCTTTCTTTATTTTCAGGTGAGCCGGTCACGTGACGGCTTGTTTTGGGTCTCATTAAAGGAAAAAAAAAAAACAGCTAAGGGTTCTGAGTCACATTAATTAAAACGAAGACAAAACAAGTTAATCAGCAGCAAACACGGCTCACTAATTAAGAAGACGGTTAGAATGGAAACCTGCAGCCACTGCGGCCCTCCAGGACCAGAGCTGGACACTCCTTTCCTATAGCCTTATAATATACCAGTAATGGCGCACTGCTCGATAACGTGCCATGAATACACTTGACGTGAGCGATCCTCTTTCTCTGTATGTTTAGCACTCGTTTGCTCAGAGGTTGATGCGCTCACTGCTTCCTGAGCAGCTCTTCTTTACTCCACCCTAGCGGCCCGCTTCTTCTCTTCTTTCGTCGGCACCTTTTCGCATTAAAACCGATTAAGTCAGTGTTTGTGCTGCAATTACTTAGTACGTTTTTCTTAATTTTTCACTTAAGCTGCCACTTAAGTCTTCAATCTGCCTCAGGAATGATTTAAGACAGGGGTCCTCAATCACAGTCCTGGAGGGCCGCAGTGGCTGCTGGTTTTTGTTTCAACCCAATTGCTTAATAAGCCGCCCTTATTGCTCAAGTGACACTTCTGCTTTACTTTACTTGTCTTGCTCATTAAGATTTTGACCCCTTATTGCTTATTTTAGTCTTAAACAGCTGTATTCTTGGTTTTTAAATTGCTCAAATTAGCAATAAGATGCAAATGACAAAAGAGACCAGCATTTCTCCATTTAGCTGGTTACCATTTACACCGGTGTGTGTTTATCAGGCACTATTGGGTTTAATGAAATACTTGGAAGGAAAGTGAAGAGAAAAAAAAAGTGAAGGACTGAGAATAACTCCTCCATTTTGGCCTTCAAATCATGTGGATGATCCGCTTAGAAATGGGAAGAAAATTCTAGGATATGAGAATGAGCTGACATAGCAGAGTTAAAGCACCAACAAGCCATGAAATTAAATTACAGGGGGTCCTCGGGTTACAACGTCTCGAGATACAACGTTTTGAGTTTACAACACTCACTCCCATAAAAACTTAAAAAATTTGAGACATGAGAAGGAATAAAGGTAAGCATTTTTTTTACACTCATTTATTCTGTCACTACAGTACGGCGTACAGTACAGTATATTTATGTCCTTTTCCTTTTTCTCAGGCTTAGATTTTGTGTTTTTATGTTCTAGATTATGATTTTGCAAATTTGTTAAGATAGGTAAGTTACTTAAGCTAGAGTGTGTTTCGACTTACACCAAAATTCGGGTTACATCACTGTTGTAGGAACGGAACTGTGTCGTAACCCAAGGACCCCCTGTATTGGCAAGAATTGCTTTCTAATTAAACAACCGGGCTAGAACAAAAACCTGCAGCCACTGCGGCCCCCCAGGACTGGGATTGAGGACCCCTGATTTAAGATATGAAGAGGTAGGGGAAGTGACGGTGAAGGTGGTAGGGAATGAGAACGGCGCCCGTCTGCATGCGCCACACTGCTGCGCGCTGCCGAGAGTTGATTCTACAATAAAATAAAATAAAAATAAAAAGAGGAATAACCTAGGTGGTCAATCATCACCCCGAAAGCGGATTGTTGACGTCACGTAGTATATGCGTACCAGATTTCTGGTCAATAGTTCAAACTATTTGTGAGCTACAGATGATTTAAAAATCCTGGACAGACAAATGGACAGCGACAGTAACGTATTAAATATAAAGATTTCTGTTATGCTGATGAATACACAGGTTTATACCCCTGTGTGTTAGTGCTGGGCAGTATGACCAAAACTCTATATCACGGTATTTTTCTAAATTATCCCGGTTTCACGGTATTCAACGGTATTTTTTTCCCCCCCATGCACGAGTGGATGTTAACCACATTTTCCACTGCAATTACTGCAGTAGACTGGCTAAGAATAACCGATTCCACCGTCATGAGAATTGTACAAAAAAACATTTTAATATGCACCCAAGTATTAATAAAGGTTTGCATGGCCACAGAGCGATCATTTTCATCGTAATCACATTGCATGACAGTTGCAGTCAAAATATAGAACCTTTTTATTGAACAATTTTTGCAAACAACTTAAACTATAATTTTGACAACATATTTTCAACCATCCAGAGAGGCATTTCAACTTAGTAAAATATCCAGAGGTGCTTGTCAAAAGTTGTATTGCACCGAACAGGTCTTAGAAAAGGAATAAATAGTAAATATGCTTTGTAAACCAACTACACTTTCTTTTCATGTTAATCTCTGTCCACTCACACGTTAGCTATATGGATTGTAATGGCGTTGGTTAACTCGATCCACCGCTTGCTTTTTTTGTCGTAGGCAGTACTTCTAGCAAACGCGTCTACAAGTGACGTCTGACTCGAGCGTCCTCTAGCTTTTTTAGTTTTACCCGAGGACGTGGAGGGTGCCAATCTTAGTTCCATACATTCATGGCACTCCAAAGCATGTTTGGTGCAGCAAATTGCTCGTGTTGACAACTTTAGCTCGACAGCATTTGCAGTAAATGGTTTTAAAAGGTCGGATGTGGGCCAAACAACAAAAGGTATCGCCAGACAACAGACACGGCTCCTTTTTTTTGCAAACGTTCTTCTATGTGTCATCATGTTCAGCTTTATCGTCTGCTACAGCTTCAGTTTCGGAATATTCTCTGTTCATTTTCACCGCTCAGTACCTCCACTAAATCATGTACTCCGTTGCATGCGTGTTTAGCGGTGTCGCAGTGAAAACAGTCCCCCCTTAAACAGTTTCCCGCTGTACCACGTTTCGAACATCGTTTAGGCTATTTAATCCGGTATTGCGGTATAAGAAAAATCCAAATCATAACAAAAATAAAAAACGGTTTTCGATATGAACCGGTATACTGTACCTCCCAGCACTACAGTGTGTAACTCTGCAATTAATCGCCTGCACGATTGTATTTTTGAATTAAGATCCTGGGTAGTGGACAATTTTCTTAATCTCAATAAAAATAAAAAACAGAAGGAAGTGCTGATAGCTGGTCCTTCAGCCAAAGCTCAAACTGGTCTTGAACGTCTCGACTCTTTCGCTGACTTTTGCAAACCTCAACTTCGTAAACTTGGCGTCATTTTTGACAGCAAACCTCTCCTCTGAGAAACAGATGAACTCTGTAGTCAAAAGTTGCTTTTACCAGCTTCAACTCATAGCTAAGTGAGAACTTTTTTTTAGACAAAACAGAAAAGAGGCCCGTCAGTCTGATATCTCGCATTTCACGTACAATTACAATATCGAAAAAAAGAGGCCAAAATAGCAGCTGCATTCACTGTTCCAGTTAACCCTTTATACAGCGCCAGCCCCATCAGGTAGCATGCTATTGGCTGTCAGAAAAGAGGCAAGAACGAGTGGGCTGCACGATCTATAAATGTGACAGAGCCAACGCTTTTCAGTTGCCTAAAAACTGGTAGGGTCAGCTGATCCGACATACCCCCGTGACACGAAATCCTGTAATGTGACATCGGCTTAAAGTGGATGAGTGGTGTTTTACTTTCTCGTATACAAAGTATCGGCAAAGTATTGTAAATCGTCCAAAAAATTCGATGTTAAGATTTTGATGAATCTCGTCATTTTAGACCTCCCTGGCTTTCTCGTATACAAAGTATAGGGAAAATATTGGAATCCTCCAAAAATTCAGTTTTGAGATTTTGATGAATCTCAACGTTTTAGACCTCCCAGAATCTGAAAATACCATTTTTGGAATTATATCTCTCTGTATTTCTCTGGAAAGCAAAAGCAAGGCGACGATACGTGATCTTCTCAGACGTTCTCGAAAGACATTTAAAAGACCCGCAAGACAAAAGAGACTTGCCCGGAGCATCTCATGGGGACTGTAAACATGAGACTCGGTGCCAAGAGATTGTCCCAAGGCCGTCTCGTGGGGACATGGAACATGAGATTCTTGCAAGACACGCCCTACTTACAAAAGATATCATATAAGAGCACATCCATCAAAAAACAGTCAGTCGTGTAAAACCACGTAGTGCACACACATCCTGTGCTCTCAACACATATAAAGCGTATACGGACAATACGGAGAATAGACACCCAAAGGCGTTGGAGAGGAAAAAAGGCAGATAAGAGATTATGAAACCAGTAAAAATCGAAAGTATTGCAGCGTCCCAGCCAGGTTGTGGCCTTTTTGGTTTTAAGCGACTGTTCGGTCCGATTGAGGGAGGGCGGAGTACAGCACGGTAGACTGATAGCGGGGTATTGATTGATGCAGTAAGGGGGGGGGGG
>JANRMT010062829.1:39398008-39429584 GCA_026402145.1 Polypterus bichir lapradei
AGCAGTACAAATCGAGGTCAGAAATAAAAGGCAAAGAGTACACAACAAAGTCATTTCGCTTTCGCATCATTCAATGCACAAAACGTGGATTTACACAGTAATAGCCCATACGCTAGGAGAATCTGTGGTCCTGCAACAGTTAAAGCAACGACAAGATGAATTTCAAAGAATACACAATTCGGTCAGGTGTATATTTATGATCACGGAGATGCAATGCAAATTTTAACAGGCAAAAAGAAAGGTAATGTATATATTCCGTGAATAACATTACACACCAAAGGAGATCGTGATATGCCATTCGTATTAAAATGTTTACAGTTTACCGTGAGAATAGCTTTTGCTATGACAATCAATAAATCACAGGGACAAACATTAGATCATTTATTAGGGAAACAGAAACAATATTCACTCACGGGCAGTTATAAGTTGCGTTGTCACAATGTTTCTCCAAAAAGTATTGTTTTTAATGAAGCTTTAAAGTAAAAGTGCAAATAATGAAACAATTCCAAAGAAAAAAAAAAATAAAATTGTATATCCAATTAACCAAACACAGGGGTTGGCGAGCGAAGCGAGCAGGGGGTGAAGCCCCCTAGTGTGTGTGTGTGTATATTATATATATAAAAAAAATTATATACAATATTTATATATATACGATAACTTGAGTATGCTTTCACTTTGGTCAACCAGATTTTGCATACAAGTATTAGGTACAAAACGTACATTTTTTATGAGCTTTTGGGCTATTCCCATTAACCAGAAGTGGTACTTTACCTTTTATTCATGCAGCTGCAGAGTGCAATTTATTCAACTCTACTTTTATAATACAGTGGTACCTTGAGATAAGAGTGCCCCAACTTTAAAATTAGGGGGTACGTGGTAAAGGAAACATCCACACGAATGCAAGGACCCCAGGTTTCCCAGCATAGAACATTGCCCAGGTCACCATTATTAATCCCAAGGGAACATTTACAAAGTTTATCTAATCTAATCCGAGTGCTTCTACCAGCTTGCCGTTTTCCCATAGTGCATTCTGCTGCCATCTCATTCTCTGGTAAATGGCACACATGCAACCCGGCTGTCCAAATGATCCAAAAGAAAACCAGATTCATCAGACCAGGCCACCTTCTTTCAGTCCTCCCCGGTCCAGTTCTGATGCTCACGTGCCCATTGTAGGCTCTTTCGCTGGTGGACAGGAGTCAGCACGGACACTTGGACCTGTCTATGGCTACGCAGTACGGTGTGATGCACGGTGTGTTCCGACACCTTTCTCTCATGGCCAGCATTAAGTTTTTCAGCATAGTTTTTCAACTACTGTATGGGAATTGGACCACACGGGCTAGCCTTCGCTCCCCACATGCATCAATGAGCCTTGGGTACCCATGACCCTGTCAGCAGTTCACTTTTCTTGGACCTCGTTTGGTAGGTATTAACCACTGAATACTGGGAACACCCCACAAGACCTGCTATTTTGGAGATGCTGTGACCCACTCGTCCAGCCATCACAATTTAGCCCTTGCCAAGGTTGCTCAGATCCTAACGCTCGCCCATTTCCCCCTCTGATTTAAGAACACCACCTTCAAGAACTGACTGTTCATTTTCTACCCAACATATCCAGCCCCTGAATGGTGTCCTTGTAACGAGATAATCAGTGTTACTCACTTCAGTTTTTAGCTCTTTGAGGGCTGAATATTTTTTCTAAAAAACTCAATTTTCTGAAAAGTACACAAAGCAATGGTTTCACACATAAATCAACATAAAACGTCTGTTGCTATGTGCTGTGGCTGCTGTTGGCGCATGTTCGGCATCTCTGGCAACAGTGGCAGCGTGGGGGCACCTCAGTGGTCAGCAGGAATGCATGGTGGGCTGGTTGTCTTCGTACAGCAGGTGGGCAGCAGTGGCGGTCGCAGTGCGACACAATATGGTTTGTGCCTCTTGTCATCAAGAGTGGTGGTCCTCCCAGGCAAACGCTGCTGTAGGCGCATCAGCTGCACGAAAGTGTTCAGCACCACGATCAGCTGGGGACCGATCAGCCGATGCTGGTACCTCACTTTCGTTTGATATCCATCTCCAGATCACTTGCATCAAACTCGGAGTCCGACAAGTCAGAGTCCTATTGAACCAAATTACGTAAAACGTCCATGGAGTATTTTGCTTTGCACATTCGTTTTGGTCTCTCGCCAGATGTCGATGCCATTTCAGATGCGGTTTGCGCTTCGCTACTCATGCACTCGTAGGCAATCGAGGTTAAATCAACAAAGCTATGTAACTTTCCTTCTAGCAAAGAGACAGTATAAATGTAACGGTGAGTTTTGTTGCAGTTTACAGCCGATTACAGTCCTCTACCCCTGAATTTTGACAAAAGTCGACATCAGCCCTGAAAAAGTTAATGCTGTGGCTGATACTGTAAGGGTAAATGTAAGACCCTTGAACAATACAATTACAGGTTGCCGTCCTCCTGTATTAAATGAAATGTGCAACTGAAGTGTCAGTGAAATGCCAGCTACTCCTCCGCTTTACCATATTAAGACGTGCATTAATGGCAGGAACGTCCTCTCTGAAGGCAGCAGCACCATTCACACATGCAGACTATCCTAGGAATTTATCAGTAAATTGCCAGGTTAAGGGCATGTGTGAACAATGCAGTAGGCAAGCAACTCAGTACACTCAACCCGATAATTTCCCAGGTCAAGACCCCAGTTGGCGTTCCTGTGTAGTAACCAGGTCTGCAAATGCGAGAAAAAAAAAAAAACCCATAAAGTTGCTGGGTCAGGAACACCAAATGCCACGTCAATAATACACAGAACGGTTTGTCTGCTTTGTCATTTAGCACACGAGACTCAGACGATGACATAAACTTCGAGGGGTAGCTCGATTGCTTCTCAGACGTTGGATGGAATACTGAATAAGGCAGCAATTGCAGAAGTCTGTTACGGACGCAGCCATAGACCATCTGCTTTGTTGCCTAACTGGAGGCAATTTCTACCAGATGGAGCACATTGCTTGTCCATAACGACGTTCGGGAATATTAAGCAGTTGTATATAATATGTCTTCAGATCAGGGCGGCCTTGGATTGGTTTTTCAGTATGCCATTTGCTATTGTATTACTTAAAAGCATCTTTGAACTTTCAGTAAGTAAATACCAACGTGATATGGGCGCATCTCTAGAAGAGGAACAGTTTCTGCTCAGCTGGTGATCTTCTACTCAAGTGCAAAAATCAACCGAGATGCTGAAGACTGCAGTTCTTGCGTACACTTTTTTGGCATCTCCACCCTTAAAACGGACCATTTTTTAAAATACCGTAGACTCCAAAAATGACTTGGTTGTTCTGGTATTGGGCAGCATGGTGGCATAGTGGTAGCACTGCTACCTCGCAGTTAGGAGACCTGGGTTTGCTTCCCAGGTCCTCCCCTGTGTGGAATTTGCATGTTCTTCCCGTGTCTGCGTGGATTTCCTCTGGGTGGTCCGGTTTCCTCCCACCGTCCAAAGACATGTAGGTTATGTGCATTGGCGATCCTAAATTGACCCCTAGTGTGTGCTTGGTGTGTGGGTGTGTGTGTGTGTCCTGCGGTGGGCTGGCGCCCTGCCCGGGGTTTGTTCCTGCCTTGAGCTGGCTGCGATTGGCTCCAGCAGACCCCCTTGACCCTGTGTTAGGATATAGCAGGTTGGACAATGACTGACTGACTGTCTGTTCTGGTATTTGTCAGGTCAGGTCGGGCAGCATGCACTGGTACAGCGTGTTGCCGCAACCGCCACACAATGAAACGGCTTGGGATCCTGGTAAGCAAAAAGGCAGAGGGTGGTCCAGTCCTACCCTCATCTATTGGCTGCATCCCAGTGTTACGTGGGTGTCCACTTGGCCTGGTCCAGCTGCTCCGACCCTCAACAATGAGAATTTTGTGAGCCAGATCACCATCGGGGAATCAAGCCACATGGCCGTACAGCCATAACTGATGCCCCCTCACAATGAGCAACACAAAAATCAAACCAGTGGTACCCAAATTCCAGGAAATTCCTAGGATGGTTTTCCTCGCCTGTATGAATGAACAAAACCCCCTTAGACACAGAGTGGATGCATTTGCATGTAGGGAAGGTTGCATTCCATGAATGTCCATACTGGTGGCCTGACTCTACACAGAGGTCCTGAAGTCCTTTCATGTTCTTAAGAGGCTTCCTGACCAACAGGGTAACAGGAGCTGAACTTTGACCCAACATCAGGGGTGGGATATACTGAGCCTAACATGTACAGTGTATCCAAAAAGTACTGAGACCCAATCACTTTTTTCACATTTTGTGATGTTGCAATCTTGTCCTAAAATTATTTAAATTCATTCCCCCTGACCCCCACATCATTTAACACTCAATTTTATCAGAAAATAGAAATATCCCACTGACTCAAGTATTTAGACCCTCGTCATTGAGAAGTTTGGAGTCCACCATTGGTCCATGCAATTGACTGAACAAGATTAGGAAAGGCACCCACCGGTCTGCAGAAGGTTCCACAGTTGAACACAAACCAAGTACCATGGATAACGGAACTTCCAGTAGAGCTTAGAGAAAGGACTATGTTGAGGTACAGATCTGGGGAAAGCTACAATACAACATCTACAGAATTGAAGGTCCACAAGAGCATTTTTAGAACAGCCATGACTCATCCTAGAGCTGACCACCAGGCCTAACTAAGCAATCACTGAGGAATGGCCACATAAGAGAGGTGACCAGGAACACAATGGTCCCTCTGGCTGATCTCGGGAAAACCTGTGTGGAGGTGAAACTTCCAGAAGGACAACTCTCACTGGAACACACCACTGATCTGGGTTTTATGGCAGAGTGGACAGACAGAAGCCTCTCCTCAGTGAAAGACAAATGGAAGCCCACTTGGAGCTTGCAAAAGACATCTAAAGGACTCACAGACTGAAAAACAAGATTGGCCTCAATTCTATGCATCATGGCCGACAGGTTGTCAATGATGCGACCTCAGTCCAGCCTTGAAGAATGGAGGGACAGCATCATGCCGAGGAGGTGGGGACTGAGAGACTACACGGGGTTGAGTGAAAGCCCAACAGAGAAAAGTATGGAGAGAGCCTTCATGAAAACCTCAATGACTGGGCTGAAGGTTCACCTTCCAACAACAAGACAAGAAAACTAAATACAAAGCAAATGCAGTACAGGGGTGGAGTAGAATGATCGTAATTCTTTACGCTTTCTTCACCCCACTACTCAAAGCATTTCAGTGACTGGGAAGCCATTTCAATCACCACTAACATCCACCTGAAAGATGCGACGGCAGCCATTTTTGCACCAGTACGCTCACCACACATTAGCTGTTAGGTGGTGAAGTGGTGAAAGAGAGAGACAGCCAACTGGAAATGAGGTATGATTAGGTGGCCAGAATGACTAGGCCGGTGGGCAATTTAGCCTGGACATCACAATACACCCTGCTATTTACGAAGGATGCTTGGAGATCTTTAATGACCAGAGAGAGTCGGGACCTCGGTTTTACATTTCATCTGAAGAACGGCCCCCACATCTCTGGGGAGACCTGAAAAAAGCAGCCCGGCAGTGGTTTCCAACCCTCCTGACAGAATTTGAGAAGAAGATCGGCAGAAAATTCCCCAATTCAGGTGTGTGAAGCTTGTCACGTCACACCCATGATGACTCCACACCATAAGCCACCAAAGGGGCTTCAACTAAGTATGGAGTAAAGGAGCTGAACGTACAGTGCATCACTTTTTCCACATTTTGTTATGTTACAGCCTTATTCCAAAATGGATTAAATTCATTTTTTTCCTCAGAATTCTACACACAACACCCCATAATGACAACGTGAAAAAAGTTTACTTGAGGTTTTTGCAAATTTATTAAAAATAAAAAAAACTGAGAAATCACATGTACATAAGTATTCACAGCCTTTGCCATGAAGCTCCAAATTGAGCTCAGGTGCATCCTGTTTCCCCTGATCATGCTTAAGATTTTTCTGCAGCTTAAATGAAGTCCAGCTGTGGTAAATTCAGTTGATTGGACATGATTTGGAAAGGCACACACCTGTCTATATAAGGTCCCACCGTTGACAGTTCATGTCAGAGCACAAACCAAGTATGAAGTCAAAGGAATTGTCTGTAGACCTCTGAGACAGGATTGTCTTGAGGCACAAATCTGGAGAAGGTTACAGAAAAATTTCTGCTGCTTTGAAGATCCCAATGAGCACAGTGGCCTCAATCATCCGTAAGTGGAAGAAGTTCGAAACCATCAGGACTCTTCCTAGAGCTGGCCGGCCATCTAAACTGAGCAATCGGGGGAGAAGGGCCTTAGTCAGGGAGGTGACCAAGAACCTGATGGTCACTCTGTCAGAGCTCCAGAGGTCCTCTGTGGAGAGAGGAGAACCTTCTAGAAGGACAACCATCTCTGCAGCAATCCACCAATCAGGCCTGTATGGTAGAGTGGCCAGACGGAAGCCACTCCTTAGTAAAAGGCACACGGCAGCCCGCCTGGAGTTTGCCAAAAGGCACCTGAAGGACTCTCAGACCATGAGAAACAAAATTCTCTGGTCTGATGAGACAAAGATTGAACTCTTTGGTGTGAATGCCAGGCATCACGTTTGGAGGAAACCAGGCACCACTCATCACCAGGTAAATACCATCCCTACAGTGAAGCATGGTGGTGGCAGCATCATGCTGTGGGGATGTTTTTCAGCAGCAGGAATTGGGAGACTAGTCAGGATAAAAGGAAAGATAACTGCAGCAATGTACAGAGACATCCTGGATGAAAACCTGCTCCAGAGCGCTCTTGACCTCAGACTGGGGCGACGGTTCATCTTTCAGCAGGACAACGACCCTAAGCACACAGCTAAGATATCAAAGGAGTGGCTTCAGGACAACTCTGTGAATGTCCTTGAGTGGCCCAGCCAGAGCCCAGACCTGAATCCGATTGAACATCTCTGGAGAGATCTTAAAATGGCTGTGCACCGACGCTTCCCATCCAACCTGATGGAGCTTGAGAGGTGCTGCAAAGAGGAATGGGCGAAACTGGTCAAGGATAGGTGTGCCAAGCTTGTGGCATCATTCAAAAAGACTTGAGGCTGTAATTGCTGCCAAAGGTGCATCGACAAAGTATTGAGCAAAGGCTGTAAATACTTATGTACATGGGATTTCTCAGTTTTTTTTATTTTTAATAAATTTGCAAAAACCTCAAGTAAACTTTTCACGTTGTCATTATGGGGTGTTGCGTGTAGAATTCTGAGGAAAAAAATGAATTGAATCCATTTTGGAATAAGGCTGTAACATAACAAAATGTGGAAAAAGTGATGCGCTGTGAATACTTTCCGGATGCACTGTGTGTGTCAATGCTATAATTCATTAATTTTATTTTTAATACATTTGCAGTGAGACGTCAAGCAAAGTGACACCTTTTGATTGGCTAACTAAAAAGTTTACAATATGCAAGTTTTCAAAGCAACTCAGGCTCCTTCTTCAGGCAAGATGTAATACAGAAACTGGAGTTCCCTGTGTTTATATAGACACCAATACAAATAACACTAGAAAACCTTTAAGTGAGACATCGTAAATGTAAAAAATTAATAGACTTCTCCAGGCTAAGATTCATTTAGCAAGACAGGAGAACAATATCCAGTCAAGATCTTTGGATAAGATAACTGTCCACTGAAGTCTTTTGAAGTTTCTGATTAGTTTTTCCTGTAGGCGGGTTGTCTGGGTCAGTCTGAGAGATGCCAACAATCCTCCTATCTGGTCATAAAACTCGTCTCTATTTATACCATACTAGTCATACCCCGCGGCTTCGCCCACGTATTAGTAAAACGGGACAGAGAGGAGGGCCCTGCCCGAGATCCCCACTCCTGACGTCACTCTTCCCCCTCCCCTCGGCCGGCAGCCTCTCTGTCTCGAATTAAATATATCACTCCTACACGTGAACTATGATTGTTAGCGCGTTGAGAGAAGTCGCAAGATCAACCGGAATGTTCAAGCAAATTATAGAAAAAAAAAAAAAGAAACAAATCGATATCCGTTAAGTAGTTCTCTCGTTCGCTAGCTAAGCGGAGGTAAGGTACTCCCCAAGGCTGGTGTGTGAGTGTGGAGGGCCCTCCCACCATCCCTCGGCCCACTGCGTGTTTCTCGGATTAGCACAAATAAAGTTGGTACCGCAAGCAAACTATGATTCTTAGTGCGATGAGAGAAGTCGCAAAATCAACCGGAATGTTCAAGCAAATTATAGAGAAGAAAAAAAAAAGAAGAAAATATCTAAATCCGTTAAGTAGTTCTCTCGTGAAAAGCAGACAGACATACAGACGTTGGATTTTATATATACAGTATATATAGAGATGATAATGTGTTACATTTTAGCTCTCTCCTGCTGTGTCTTGTTACCCATGAGCATTGTGACTTCAAAGTCCTTCTCATGGCGTCCACGGCTGCTGAAGTGAGCTCCTAGAGGGACATCCCGATTGCCATGCTTAACGTGGAGTGTTTGTCCAGTTTCTCCCACAGACTGCAATGTCGGGACATTTCATACAGAGAATTCGATGATCTGCAGGAAAATGATCTCTTTATACACTGTTCTGCTCAGCAGCGTGGTATAACTACACCATCCGTTTCATAAATGTAACGACACGTGTGACATCTTTTCTGTAGGCAGGGAGATGTGCCATTTCCTGTTGGTTCACTTAGGGAGCTTCGGCTGCTGCAGGTTTTGTATGGTTGTCTGTATGCCAGTAGAGGAGGTTCCAGAAAGACATTTTTCAGTATTTTGTCATTGTTTAGCATTGGCTGAAGTTCTTTTATACATTTTTCGAAATGCTCCAAGATGTGGGTTATAGGTAACAAGGGGGATGCGGTTCTTGCCTTCTTTGTTTTTATATGCCAGAAAGTTGTCTCTGGGTATGGCAGTAGCTCTTCTTATTGGAGTGTCTGCTGTTTTGGGGGACAGAACCTCGTCTGATGAAATCTCGTCTAAAAAGGTGTCATTTTGCTTCACTTCTCAATGCATCCATAATGGCTAACACGGTACAACACCCTAGTAATAAATTTGCAGAAACTCCTAAAATCCTGTTTCCATTTTGGTATTCCGGGGTATTGATTGATAACCAAGGTGGGGGGAAAAAAATGAATTTAAAATGATTTTAGTAAGTAAGTAAGGCTGCAATAAAACAAAACTCGCTCACTGTACACCATAAGACCAAGCTGGGATTTCCGTAGCGCAGGTCGACTTTTACGTTAACGCAAGATGGACACCCAAACCATTTCCTGATCTGCACAAGGTGCCATCCTTTGGTGAATTTCTGCAGGTTTCACTCCCTCTGCCCAAAGAAATCTCACTACGGCATGCTGTTCAACAATGGTGCAATCCCCCTGAGGGGCGTCCATGTCCATTTGACCCTTGGCTTTAACTGGACTAGCAGTAGAGTGCTGCACTATGCGTGTTCAAATTACCCATAAGCCATTGTGAACGTGTTGTATTGGGTCAGCTTCTACCCGCTGCGTTTACCACGTAATTTTTGATTTACTGCTGCAATAATAACCATGTTTGATTTATATAGCGCCTTTTCCCATACTCAATGTGTTCTCAATAATGAATAGGAACAAAGCAGAAATAAAGATCAAATACACAGCATGATACAAACTAATATCAGCATAAAACACTAAATAAAAGATAAACATAGGAAACATTAATCTTTAAATTAGAATAAGACACTAAAACAGGAATAAAAATGCCAAATGCTAGCAGAAAACAAGAGAATTTGTGATCCAGACGCATGTCATCCTGAGCACCTGGACGGAGAGCTAAACTGAGAGAAAGGGTCAGAATGTCAGGGTAAGTTAAACGCCTCCCTGACCAAAAGAGTCAGCTGATCTCGTTAAATTTCAGGAGGTCATTCCAAAGTCCGAGTGCAATGGAGCTGAAGACTCGGCTCTCCCATAATGCACTTCACAACAAGTCTACCAGAATCAGAGCAGCACAGCGATGGCGTCCAGCGCAGGGCCATTTAAAGTCAATGAATGAGGAGCAGAAGGTGTGCGACGTACTTTACTGACGATAGCGAAGGGCCCCAAATTAATAATCAAATTAGTTTTTATTGCATACAATGGACAGCAGTAAACAAAGCCTTGTGATAAACAGATATTAAATAACTATAAATTACGCACACCATTTGCCACGCAACCGTGCTCAGGAAAAGTGGACTTGGAACATCAACATTAGGCAGTGGCAGGGGGGAATCTCAGACCACATTTTTGATCCATATCTTCCTGACGTGGTATTTTTCTCAAATTCAGCACAAACAATTCCCTCTCTTCTCTGTCCTACCCAAGCCAGCTTTGTCCTCCTCCTCCTTTTCGCCCAACTTTTTAACTCGCCTTGGTGAAGCAGTGTAGTTGTCTTTTAATGCCAGAATTGGGAGTATATTTCAAAGTGGAGACGTCGTCTCCCAGCACCACCCACTGGCGTTCACCCAAAGAACCCAGCAGGGCTGCCCATCAGGACTACAACTCCCAGACAGCCCTGCAGGTGTGCACACGGGAGTCCCACCAGAGGCATTCTGGGAGAGCAAACTGTGCTGTAAGGCAGTCTCCTTCTGGCCTTCCATTAGAGGGATTAAGTGAGGAAAAGTGGCCTTTAGAGAAGATGAACGGAAATATAAAATATTAAATATAAAATATATATTTTTTATATTTCCATTCATCTTCTCTAAAGGCCACTTTTCCTCACCTAATCCCACTTTTTCTCCCTTTATCTGCCATGACTTTGTTACCTCATTCCCTTCCTATTTATGTTCCCTGCTCTTTCCTCTTTAAGTTGCCCACCTGATGAAGGCCGTACAAATGAAATATCGTGCCTTGAACCTTATTTCCTTTTCAGTGTGGAAATAACTTTTTCTTTTTCCTTTGCACCCGGATGCAGTCCTATACTAACTCCAATACATCAATACATACAGACCCACACAAACATACACACACACACACAGTGTTTATATATACACTGTATATGCCATATAATAGCTGTCAAATAATCCAAAGCGTACATATTCACACACATATACATAATAAAAAGTTTGATGGTGATTTCCATGCCGAAAACTAAACAAGGCAAAAGACGTAAATCAGCTGTAAATCAGATGTGCCATTACATACATAGAGGAGAGAGAGAGAGGTTAGGAGCAGGTGCTAATACAGCGCATTGCCGCAACAGCCACATGACAAATCAACTCAGGATCCCACCCAATGGGTGACACCTCAGCACCACACTAGTTCAGATAAAATGGAACAGTGGGAGTTTTTTTTTTTTTTTTTTATGGTGGCTGGAGTGCCAATTCTGCCACCAACCCCCAAGTCTTCCCAGCAGGTTGGAGGGCCTTCATGCAGGGCTGGATGCAGATTAGCGTCATACTCAGGACGGAGCTATTGCAGGTTAAGGGCCTTTGCTCAAGGGCCCAACAGAGCAGAGTCACTTCAGGCGTTTACGGGAGTTGAACCGACAACCTTCCAATTACCAGTGCAGATCCTTAGCCTGAGGGCCACCACTCTGCCCATTATATACATACATATATAAAAATAAAATGTTTAGTTATATATATCACATACATACACAGGGAGAGTCAAAATTATGTTAACACTAATGGTACTGCTATGTACTGTATATACAGTACTTATATATAACTTTTGTGGACAATTATGTGCCTCATAGGGTACATGTGTTGAACATCTTGCACATATGAAGTATGTTTTGTAAATAAATTGCTTCTGCCATCCAAATGCTAACATAATTTTAACTCAACATGTATATACAGGGTGGTTCAGATCTAATTATGCAATTTTCATTACGCTATAACTTATTAAGTTTATTACATAGAGAATTCACTGAATTAACTGAATGGAGGACAAGTGTAACATTACATGGAAAAATCGGTGAATTAATTCAATGTAAGTCCATTTTCGTTTATTACAAGATATCTCAAACAATTATTTTGTCTTGCATTCTTTTCCTGCATTGCATTAAAAGTTGCATAATTAGATCGGTCTCTCTCTATCTATAACTATATATAGATAGAGCATACATAGTCTGAATCACAAATCTGATTGTATGGGTGGTTACCTATTAGGTAACGCTTGTGGTTGATCTGCAAGTCGGCAAACATCCGCCACGGTGCCCTCTTCAGTTGCGAGGAGCAGATCATAGAATGTTCAATAGTTTTACTGTCAAATAATACAAAGAGTACGCAACACGTGTTTCGCCCTAATTCTGGACTCATCAGGCGTACCCACTCAATGCACCTGGTAGTTAACCACCCATACAATCAGATTGTGATTCAGACTACGAATGCCATGAATGTAATTACCCCGATCTATATGCTGTCAATTAAATGAACTACACGCCGTGTCACAACGTAAAGAGGTTTCGCCGCTGATGTCCGAGGTTCTTACCCCAAGAGGGGGTGCAGCGAGTGTGTATGCCTGATGAGCCCAGAATTAGGGCGAAACACGTGTCACGTACTCTTTGTTTATATAGCAAGCATAGTTTTACTGTCAAATAATGCATATATTTTTATATTACACTAGCAAAATACCCGCGCTTTGCAGCGGCGAAGTACTGCCTTAAAATTTTTATTAAGAAGAAAATTAAACCTTTTTAAACTGAGGGAAAATATACCAATAATTATTTGTTAAGGATCTCTTTGTATACCACATTGTGAGTTCGGCCCTCCGGTTGTAATATGACCAAGCTGTGCGCGGAGCTTACTCTTAAGCATGCAATGTACAGTTGGCCATGTGAACAGTAATCTTGTCTCAAATCTCACAGCTTGGATTGCTGCTGTCATAATCGGATTAAGTTTCATGATTTGTTTCAATTACGACAGTATTTGAAGGACTTATGCTGAAGTGACATTCGGCATCTGTCAAGCATTGTAAGCATACAACCGGTTTCATCGATAACTTCACATCCAGCTTTTGAGAGTTTAAACATTCATAATCATCAAAGTGTCCACTACTGAAATCATCACCTGTGAATCTAAGATGTTTAAGAGGCATTGGCGGTTGTCCAAAGGTGTAAAATATTTGGCTATTTTGGTACACTTGAAAGCGACAACCGAACAATTCAGCGGCAGCCATCAACTCACATGCAGAACCATAGGTGAAGGGCTTAATAAGCATTTCACTCTTCTAGTGCTCCTGTGTAGTATAATTATCTCCTGTACCGTCATCAGTCCACACCTTGAACCTGTCCCAGTCATTCAATACATAAGACACAATGTTCCTCCGGATATTAAGAGTGAGCCTGATATGGCCGTACGATATGTAACACAGAGAATGGAAAAGGCAGGTGCCATCTCCGGGCATGGAAACCAGTCAGTAAGTGACAGTTCTTTGATCGATGGTGATCACCTCGATAGACATGTTAATAGGGGTATGGTTGGAACGATAAAGAAAATGGGTACCTGAACAATGTAAAGGAAGTCTAAAATACCTACAAATAACTATAATCGTAATAGATGAACAATAAAACAGTGGAGAAGCCGTGGATTAAATAAAAAGGCTGCAGTTAGCAGCAGGGAGACGTGAATCCTGTGGCGAAGGAAGGAAAGGAATGTAGAGACCGGAGCAACGGACGGCCTTATATAGGCAGGTAGCCAACAACGTGGGAGGTGTTGGGATGGGGGACCCAACGGCGCCTCACACGGTGACTGAGCTGCAGGCTATGGACGTATATATGTACGCAAGTAGGATTCAGTTAGCGTTAGGAACCCGCATACCAAATTTCTTGAAGATGGGCCCATAGGTAACAAAGACCGTTGGAAAGTTCAATAGGGCGGCCGACAGTGGCGTCATACCACCGAAATAAGCACGTACATCAGTTTCGGTTAGCGCAGGAAAGCCACCTACCAAATTTCGTGAAGATGGGGCCATAAATAAGAAAGTTCAATATGGCGGACGTTGTCGACCATTACGTGTAGAATTTCGAAATGAAACCTGCTTATTTTTTGTAAGTAAGCTGTAAGGAATAAGCCTGCCAAATTTCAGCCTTCTACCTACATGGGAAGTTGGAGAATTAGTGATGAGTGAGTCAGGGCTTTCCCGTTTATTAGTTATATATATATATATATATATATATATATATAAATTGTGTGTTTCACATACTCAGAACTATAAACCTACTTTTGCCCACGTGTGTGTGTGTAGAGGTTTACAGTTCTGAGTATGTGAAACAATTTATTCTTGCATTATTTTTTTACGAATTATTATATTATTTATTTGTATTATTTGTCTTCAAAGAACTCCATGCCAAAGTGTGTTTGAGAGTAGCATGTAGACCACAAGAATGTGTAAATAATAACGGCCGGCGATTTGAGCACTTACAAGATTGTACCCAAGTGCACTGTGCCATTCTTTTGAGCTAATAAAGCTATTGTAACAATCACAGCCTGCATGTCTTTTTCCACCTTTTTTCAACTGTAAACCTACTTTTGCCCCCCTGTATATACACACAGGCACAGTCCATTTATGTTATACATACATACCGTACATACAATTACAGCTTATTTTTATGTAGCTCTCTTTGCCAAGTGCAGGTGTAGAGCACTGGAAACAATTCTCAGTTAAAATACAAGTATAGATTATACAGATGAATTATGGCCAGTTGACAACGGGGGAGAATAAATTTGTAAAAGAGAAAGTCAAACAGAGTCACAGTCCTGCACACACATTACACATTTGAAGACTATTAAAAAAAAAGAAAAAAAAAAAAACAAAAAACATCCACCCATCCAAAACAAAACCCACTTCATATTTAAAGTAACAGTAAAGGGGATTGCTGCTTTTAGCTATACACAGAATTCATAAGGTGCTTTGTGGTGAGGTGTGCTGTGACGGGCACCACATAAAACAGATTACAGTCCTCACAAGCTGAACACGCTTTACTGTAAATGGAGTTGCTAAACTTGCTTTCTTCTTGTTTCTCCACACCAGCCAGATTCAGGAGTTCCTGGCTAATTATTAACCCAACCCTGGAACTCAGGCCTACTGCTAAGACAACCCAACTCAGAAGGTGGGCCTTACAGGAACTCGACTTGGCCATCAGTAACACACACACACGCCAAGTAACTTGGCCACTAGAAGCACACATGCTGTACAAAGTAGTTTCGTATTCTGCATTGTAACTCCAATTATGAAGATGTCTGCATCGTGAGGTTTATTATTTTATGGCTGAGGGAAATGAGGGGCTCACTAAAAAAGCATGCACACATGGGGCACAAAAACAAAAAACAAAAAAAATTAAAACGCACAAAAGTAAAAAAAAATAAAGGGACAACAGAGAAGGTGGCACTTGGACAACCAAACTTCAAGTCCCCACCGCGCTGCCGGGACAGCCAGTACATTTAAAACTTCTACTTGAACTGGCATGAAAGTTACGTTCTTTAACAGAAATCACCTGCTCTTGTAGGTTTAAAAAACTCAAGATGTCAGCTTTAATGATCCTGCAGATCTTTGTGATAACCAACACCTCTAAGAACATTCTAAAATATTCTTGATAAAAACAGTCACTTACTTTTCAGTGAAAATACTTTTACTTTACCATAAAGTCACTCGAGAGTTTTCACAGGGGCTCCTTTAACCAGCCATCTTCTCGATCATTAATTTGGGCTCGTCTGACTAAAATGAATTACCAAACCGAGGTGAAGGGCTGATTTCCCACAGCTGCTCCATGGCAGGCACTTTTCTGAGACAGCCCTCTTCTCCTTGGTTGACTGCGGCTGCCTCCACCCCTTTACTTGAATGGATCCAATGACAGACACCTTATATATATTCTGTTACCATAATTAAACTTTTTGTGCATGTTTCTAACATACTCTTTTTTTTTTTTATTTTGCTATCCATTACTGCTTCTATGAAAATGGCACTTTACTGGTTTGTGTGGTTCCTTGCAGACCCATTGCTTGACAAATATCCTTTTCATTCTTTGAAGGATCTCTGCATATGAAATAGCTTATAAATAAATATGTGGACACAACAGAAACCTTTAATTTATAGCAGGCTACCTAGCAGGATTCTAACAGGTCAAGAAAAACTATTGTATGCAGCAAGAGTCCTTCTAAAACCAGGAACCCACTGGTATTTCGCAAACCTGTTATTTATTTATGGAACCAGTTACAGACCTAAATTAAAATCAAGGTTGTTTCTAGAAACTTAATGTGGATGAAAATTTAATTTTTCAAAATAATCCCCCTTTAGCTATGATGAAGAACACCTTTATTAGCAGCCTCTTTTAAAGGTGTATTGCAGAAAGCCGCCATAAGGGTGGCAGGAAATGATCCTGGACGGGACGCTAGCCCACCTTAGTCTACAGTTCGCTATCTTTTCATTTCCTGAACATCTTTTCGGTTGAAGCCGAGTATTTTCCCCCGCAAACCCCGAGCACAAACGTTCTCATTTTGGGTCGCTAATCCGTTACGGGGCGCACACACACACGTCCAATTTTACTTATTACGCCGGACCAGTTTCGAATCGCTAATGATATTAGCAATGCTAGTGCAGAGCGTGTTAACGCAGATCACCGGCTCCCACCCCGGCAGCCTAATCCGTTCCCCACCCCTGACCGGACGTGCTCTACTCACCTGCTGCTCACCTGAGCCGCTGACCCAGGAGCCGTGACGGGGAGTCCCGACACAACGGGACAAGCACGAAAGCTCGAGCAACCTTAGAGGTGAGCGGAGGTGAGGTCGTTCTCAAAAGCGGCGCAGATTCGGGATGCCGCACCTTTATCCTGTGCTACATGCGCAAAATTCCTCAAATTCCACACCCCTGCAAACTTTTTTCGCGAGAAGCTCCAGATCGTGAAAACGCACTGCAGAAAGCAGAACGAGGCAGGACGCAGCCCGAGTGCCACCTTACTGGTGGTGGTGGTGATGATGATCCCATCACTTGCACAAGGTTAGCGCAGATTACATGGTGACTCAGGTCGCATCGAAAGCACCACTAGAATTACTCAACAGGCTGCACCCACCCTCTCTCTCTCTCTCTCTCTCTTTCGCTCGCCCAGTCTCCCTTTTTTTCTCGGACTGTACCACTGAGCAAAAACACGGAGGGGGGAGGAGAAGGAAGGGATCTGCCCGGTCCGCAATACCCTACTTGGATCCGACGCGGCTCTGCTCGTGTCACGTGGTTGCTTTATTCATGTATTAATAACGCAGTCCAGTTCCCACGTGCTGTAATGAAATCTTTTGTTCGGCTCAATGCAAGGCACCTGCCCTATAAAATGTGCACAGACTATCAGTCTGCGCATTGTTTCTCGACAGCGGGTTGCAGGTTTGTTGCACAATGGAGATTCCCTGTCTGGGCAAGTTAAGAGATGCGGCGTCTTGTATTTTCGCACATCTCACCGACTTCAGTCCCAGGACGTGCCCCGTGTCACCTGTGCACGTCACACTGACGCACCTTGACACGCCTGGACCTAATGCTCACCTCCATTTGATCTTTCCGAGATTAATGATGCATCCGTATAGCGCCTTTCCCAGTACCAAACGAAATTTCATTTAGAAAAAAACACAAACCACATGCAGTATCACCAAAACTGGTCTTCTTAGTCATTTGGTTTCAGGGATTACAATTGTGGGCAGCACGTTAAACTGTTGCCTTGCAGTAAGGAGGCCGGAGATCGTGTCCCAGGTCCTCCCTGCATGGAATTTGAATGTTCTGCCGGCGCCGGCGTGGAATTCCTCAGGGTGCTCCACACTTCCAACACATGCATATTAGGTGAACTGGCCATGCTAAATTGACCATAGTGCGTGGTGTCTGGGTGTGTGTGTGTGCTTGTGGTATGAAAAGGAGTGGGGTGATGTGCAGGGTTTCTTCCTGCTTTGCACTCACTGCCTGCTGGGAGTGGCTCCAGCTCCCTCACAACCACACTGAAGATTAAGCAGCTTTAGAAAGTAAAGTGCATGGATAGATGGCTTAAATCTAAGACCCCTCTGCATGTTGAGTTACACTGACTGCACCTAAACCTGGCAGGAAGTGCAACAGCCCACCCCCACCCCCAAACATGGGGAGGATCTACCATCAGGGCAAACACAATGGCCTCTAACAGCCTTTTCATCAAACAATTGTCCTCAAGTCGAAATGATCAAGGAGACCCTCACCCCTAATGAAATAACAGAACTTCCACAAGTAGAAATGATCAAGCAAGGAAGCAATCAAGTCTCACACCGAAATCAAAAGTGAAAACGACCCATTGTAAGGATGATCAGCTCTCAGTTAAGGAGCCAGGTCATCTAGGGGCCTGTCGGTTGGGGTCGGGGGTATTAACCCTTTGCGGTTCCACAAGTCTGTAAACCAGAAAATAGTTCTTTCAGCCTCCACTTACATTATGTGACACTTTCTTTGTCAGTATGCACACATTTGAGATACACACTTAAAAATAAAGGTGCCAAAGTAGTTCTTCAGTGTAATGTCATAGGGGAGCCATTTTGGTTTCCAAAAGAACCATCCACACGAAGGTTGCAGAAAGGACCTTTATTGATTTACATGCGTAACAGGTGTCATAAATAACCATGATATCCATCCATCCATTCAGTTTTCTAAACCCGCTAATCCTGAATGGGGTTGTGGGGAAGCTGGAGCCCATCAGACGCTAGGCAGGAACCACCCCTGGATAGGGCACCAGTTCATCTCACAACGAACACACACACACACACTAGGGCCAATTTAACAACACAAATCCAACTAATCTACATGTCTTTGGACTGTGAAAGGGAACCCATTCAGGAACGGGGAGAATATGCTAACTCCACACAGAGACCATCTGGGATGTGAACCCTGGTCTGCTCGTTATGAGGCAGCAGTGCTACCACTGCACCACCATAGTAATAACTCTTTCTCTATACACTAACACAGACTAAGTTCTGGATTTATAGATCTGTCGGTCCCCTGCTAGGTAGCCTGCCACACATTAAAGGTTTCTGTTTTGTCCACATACAGTAGAACCTCTGGTCACGAACATTTTCGAACGTGTGCAAATCGGGTTACGACCAAATAGTTTGCCAAAATTTTGCATCTGTTCACAACCACACGCTGTGGTGGCGAACAAAAACACTGGTGACCAGTTTCCCTATGCGCGTTCATACGGGCCAAAGATTTCCCATTCTCCGGTTTCCATTTTCCTTTGTTTGCGTATACAGGGCCTAACAAAGCAGCCGATGTTGCAAAAGGAGTTACAATGTTAACCAAGCAGAGGCCTCAAGCGCTGGAAGAGGTGGAAAAAGTGCTGCTAGTGTGGTTGAACGAGAAGCACCTTGCAGGGGACAGCATAAGCGAGGCGATCATATGCGAGAACGCCGGGAAGATTCATGGCGATTTACAGAAAAAAAATCCTTCTTCGAGTGGCGAAGGCGAGGAATTTAAAGCCAGTAGAGGACGGTTTGAGAAGTTTCACAAGAGAAGTGGCATTTAATTTTTTTTCCCTGTGCTTAAAACTCATAAAAAAAAAGTGTTTACAGTGAGCAGTTCGTAAGGGTGTAGCGCAAACTCTTACAACGTTAGTTTTCTCTGTTGTTTAAGGTTTTCTCAGTGTTATTCAATGTTTTTACATTTAATTTACTGTTACACTGTGCATTCTATGGCATAATTAACTATTTTTGTGCTTAAAGAAAATATATTTACATACAGTTCATACGGTCTGGAACGGATTTATTGTATTTACATACAATCTTATGGGGAAATTACGTTTGGGTCACGTCCAGAGTTTTTGGAACGAATTACGGTCGTGACCAGAGGTATCACTGTATTAGGAATCTTTTCAAAGCCCAAAGAACTAATTTCGTATGCAAGATAACCTTCCCAGAATGAAACTGTTCTTTGTCAAGCAATGGTTGTACAGGGAAGCCAGTAAAGTGCCATTAAAGAACCAGCATTTTTAAGAATGTCGGTGATAGGAAAAGAAGCATCCTATCTGTTCAATTCACTTTATTTGAATACAGTGCACTTCACGTAGTTCAGGGGCTGAGCATGGTGACAAATCATCAACTGAAATACATATACAAACTTTATAAACTACTACATTATGATTACACTTAAAAGACACCATTTTGTTTGGACAGTCACAAAAAACAACGTCATTTGAAACTGATTAATAATTATGCAGTTTATTTCCCTAACCCTAACCATAACCTATGCTTGAAGTGTTTCACAAATAATCAGAAGGGTACAACGTCAATGGAGCCCGGCAAAAGCTCAGGTCAGGTCAGATCAGGTTGAGGAGCATGCACTGGCATGGCGCATTGCAGCTGCCACCACACAACGAAACACCTTGGGATCCTGGTTGGCAACCCCCCCAGGCAGACACATGGTCCACTCCCACCCTCTGGAAATGATCATCTTATCTGCCGCAGCCAGGTGTTGCTGATTACACAATGAGTACATAAAGACACAAAGGAGCTGGCAGTGTGTCTATGGTTAGTTTCTGCTCTTCATTTAAAGTAACTGAGTCAGATAACCCCAGTTAGATAAACTTATATGACAGATGTTTAGATTTTGTAACCTCCGATTCTATTCACCTCGAAAAAATAATAATAATCATCAGATTCCTGTCTTGGCCTGCGGTTCTGAAGAACACATTCCCTACACTCCTAAAAATAATGGCTCATTAATGGCACTTTCCTGGGTGGTGTGCTTCATTGTAGAACAAATTGTTTGACAAAAAATTGTTTTACTCCACAAGGGGTTCTTTGAACATATAAACTGTTTTTTTTAGACTTTAAAATGTTCCAAATACGTGGAAAAATTGATATCTCTTGAACCACAGGCAGCCAGAGTCCTTGTAAATTCAGCATTCCATTGGCATTCACAAATGTGTTATCATCCATTCATGGCTACTTATGGAATGGGCTCCGGATCTAAATTAATAAAAGTTCATTCTGGAATCACTTCATTCATGCATACAAATTGGTTCTTTGGGCACTGAAAAGATTCTTTATGTGTGAGCCAAACAGAAATCTTTAATATGCACTAGACTAGCAGGATTCTCACGGATCATAAACACCTGAAGTTAGCCTCTGTTAAGTCGATGTCATATTACGCGACATTTTGTCGTGAGGGCATGTCAGATTTGCCGACCGAAGTCGCTGATCTCGTCGCTGAACCACGTCAAAAATCAAAGCCAATGTCACATTTACTGACAGAGCGCCGTTCTTTCACCCCTTTTCCTGACAGTCTTACGGAGCGGCGATTTAGTAAGGTTAAGCAGCAATCTCTGCTCTTTAGTTCTTTTTTCTATTCTATTATGTATATAAAATAAAAATAGTAGAGAGACGAGCTTCTATTCTTTTTTTGTGAGATTTAAACACATATGTTCCCTATTCCCGTTTGCTAAGCTCCGTACTTCCGGATGAGCATTCATTGGTTCACTTGGTTGTCAGCTGACCTGCGCGCACAGCCCGCCCCTCCAACTAACGAGGCAATCCCGGCCAGTCGCGGACCAGTTGGTCTCAGCCGTTAGATATGTCGCGTTCGGCTAGTGGTTGATAAACACGGTCCTGGGGACTCCCACTGGATTCAGGTTTTCATTCCAACCAGATTCCTAATCAGTGATAACAATTGATAAAAACGAATGTCATTTAATTAACTGGTGTTTGTTTTCTCCTATTCTACATTCTGAAAAGCACAGTAGTATGGTTTTTACGTTTATGAGACGTTTGGAAACCTAATTTGATGTAGCTTTAAATACTTAACTCTCTTTTGTTGGTTTCCAATTACATTTTCCATTTTTTTTGCAGTTTGCTCCTATCATTGTATCATAATTAAAAAGGAGCAGCCCAGACACCCGGGCAAACAACACTGAACTTTGAAAGGGTGCAACTGCTTTCGCGTCAGACCCACTAATTAGTAAACAATTGATTAAATTAGCAGAATACCTGAAGAGCAGAATGAACATCAAGATGAAAATATTGTTAAAAACAAAAACAAAACAAAAATTCCCATATAACTGTTTAGTACATTTTAATAAAAAAAATTACTACATTTATAATTTCTACATTGTCTCCAAAACACAGAATAAGGGAAAGAACGTTTCGCTTAATTGGGCCAGGAGCTCGATTAAAAATATAAGTTGGTTTGGAACAAAAACTTGCAGCCACAGGGGACCGAGGACCCGTTATAGGATCGGCTTCACGGGAGCGCGCCCCTAATGCATAAGATCATGTCAATTAAGGCTACGACTGAAAATGCCCGGAAAAGTCGTCTAATGTGACATGGGTTTTATTATATACAGTATAGCAATAAATCAGGCACCCATTGAGTCCTACCATCTCCTCGCGGTTATTTATGGAACTTATAACGGAAGTAAATAAATAACTCTTTCTGAAACCTTCATGTGGACGGTCTTTTTGGTATCCAAAAATGCATTCCCTTTGGCATTATACTGAAGACACACTTCTGCCCCGTTGTTTTAAAAAGAGTTGCTCTTTTTTTTAATTATACAACATCCATTCATCCCAACCGCAAAAGGAAACCATTCGTTTGCGCATGGAAAAGATCCTAATGATTTTGGTTTATATGAGCGAGGTTCCTACTTTTAAATCGAATTCTGCCTCTTCCATTACCTGTGAAGATGCCTTATCAACCTATTTCCGACTTTACGGCTATAGTGCGTGGGAATCGGCACGACCAGTAACGGCTTCAGACCACTGCAGTCCCGATGGCGAGCCGCCCTGCCGCCTTCGGTCAATGCCGTGTGTTGAGTGGCACCGGACCACCTCACCAAGCGCTGCTCTCAGAACCACCCCGGGCCCTCCAGGATTCCGGACGTCTTTGACGGATCGAGTTAAAAAGTGAATTCTTAAAACTGATTGGATTTGACTTGCAGGCAAACGTCTCACACGCGAAGAAGCTGCCAGTCTTTGATTTGAACGGATTTCCGTCATCAACCATCCTCATTGTCTTCAACAGGGCGTTTATCAAGGAACGCGTTAAGAACTAATCGGGTTTGCAAAATTGAAATCGCACATCGGAAGGACATTTCAAAACCAATCAGCTCATAGTTACACGGGAAATGGGATTACACTGGAACCTAAACGAGACCAATTACTCCATAACCCAAATAAAAAGTCAAGATTAGCTAAAAAAGAGCTCTGCCCGAGATTTAAATCCGAGCGTCTGGCGCTCTTTGTGACGCGGACGGGCGAAATGTACCACCGTTGTGATTCCAGGACTGGGACAACCGAGGCATCGTGAGTTACAAAGAAAGGTTTTGCTCAAATCGGTATTCTTCCATAATTTGCAGCCTTATCGTATTTGCAGCTGGAGATGTCAAAAGCACGGGAAACGAAATGTGTCAGACAGAGCTGGCAGATCATCCTAAATGATCACATTGTGCTGCCTTAACGAAAGTGTAACAATGTGACTGTAAATAAGTAGTGAATTACCGACTATTAAGTGCATTACTTTCACAGTATTTGTACTGAGTCATGCAACAAGTGAAACACAATACAGTGACATCAGCGTAAACTGGGCCACAAAAGTAATGTGACGTGCCAGCGCGCCGCTGTTAATGAACACTATTGAACCATTTCCGATTCAGTGCAATTTCCTGAATTTTTATTACTCTTATGAACCACTTCCGCTCATTTATTTTTATGAGTGTAGCTCGTTTACTTAATATACAGTATCCATTCATCCAAACTGCAAAAGGAAACCTGTCGTTTGCACAGGTGATAGACCCCAATGACTGTTGATTATAAGAGCGAGTTTCCCACTTTTAAAATGAGTTGCGCCTCTTCCATCACCTGTGAAGTCAGAAAAACTTGTGCCATCAGAAGGCCATCCTTGGACAAACTGGGAGCTGCTGTGGCGGCAAAATTGGATAATAACAATACATTTTATTTATATAACGCCTTTTCCATTCCCACTTGTAGTCACTGGCTCATTCCACCACTGAAGCGCCTCCGAGGGTCTTTTCTACCCGCTGCTGTCGGGCAGTTCAATGCTTCCTCCTGATGTGCTCGTTAAGTTCATTTTGAAATATCCGCATTATATACATTTTTATTTATTCATTTATTGATTAACTTGTCCTGTTTATTTATTGAATAACTTGTCCTGTGAGTCTGTATCTTTGTTTTTATGTTTCTGCTGCTATGTGCATTTGAGTTTCCATTCAGTCGTTAATAACGTTTATCTAATCTAATGTTCGCTGTAATAGTACTGCAATTCAATATCCATTAAAATACATTTAATAAAACAATTTTAATTGAAGATGATGTGGAAAAAACTTCCTGTAACCCAACAGTTACATGACTCGCAATTCAATCCATCCATCCATCTATTATCCAACCCGCTATAGCTTAACACAGGGTCACGTGGGTCTGCTGGAGCCAATCCCAGCCAACACAGAGCGCAAAGCAGGAAACAAACCCCGGGCAGGTCGCCAGCCCACCGCAGACTCGCAATTCAGCTGCTAATCATTCTACCGTCAAACATACCTGTACAGACCTATTTTTTGTTGCATTCAAAAAATACATTTTTACAAAATGTTTTCTGTATATTATTTCATTATGTATCTTGAAATAGCTGTTGTCACGTAAGCCCACTGGAGGGTTTCCTCACAGGCTTGATCGAGGTGTGTAATAATGACGAGGGGCGCTGTTGCTAATATTGACTGCTCCTTCTCTCCCCGCAGCACCGAGAAACCGCCAAGGAAGGCACTTAGCCCCGCCCCTTCCAGTTCCCCAACCATAAGAACCCCCGGCTGCCTGGAAGGAGGCGTCTTTTCAGCAAGAGCGAACCACCAGATGGCGCTCACGAGCTAATGCCGAGCCTGTTTTGTTTATTTGTATGCCCGCGGGCAAAACGCCTAGACACCATGAAGCGTTTGTTTTTGGTTGAAATTTTTGTTGAATTAAATGGGACGACTTGGTTAGCCCCCAGATTTTATCACGTGACCTGTTATTCCTGTACCCGATCACAATGTAAAAATATTTGCTTAGTTTAATACTACCATACTAAAAATTCATTCTGAATGAAAAGTCTGCTTTCCCCCACACCCCATATAAACAGAGGTCACCCAATAAATCTGCAGGTGGCATTAAAAAAAAGTACATTAATGGCAGTCAGTAGGCATTAAATGACATCTTTAGCAGAATGCGCTTATGTTACCGTTTTGTTACGTTCCAAGCATCAGTAAACGCTGGAGGCGTTAATGCATGAACCTGAATTTACTTTTAGCTTGGGTTGCTGCTGGAAGAGGCGTTGGTGAGGCCAGCAGGGGGCGCTTACCCTGTGGTCTGTGCCATGACGGGACACTGTGCTGTAGATATGGCGCCATCCTTCAATAAGACGTAAAACTGGGGTCCTAACTCTTTGTGGTCATTAAAGATTCCTTGGTATTTTTCATAAAGAGTAGGGTGTATCCTGATGTCCTGGCTGCAATGCCCACCATGGCCTAGTCATTCTGACCCCCTGTCTCTAATTGGCTATCTGTCTCTCACCACTTCCCCACCTAATAAGTAATGTGTGGTTAGCACACTGATGCCGTCACATCACCCAGGTGGATGCCATACATTGGCGGTGGCCCCCCTCACTCTATGTAAAATGTTTTGAGTAGCAAGAAAAACACAATATAAATGTAATTAAATATTTTTTTCACTCTTCCTTTTGTGCCAAATTTGTCATTATGAATACACATTCGTTAGCAATACTTTTTTTCTGACTTACGGACCACCATTTTCTTTTCTTATATTAAATGTAAATTTTATTTACACAGTACAAATTACAGTCAACAAAGCAATTTTAGGTTCCATTGACATGATTTCAGTGTTTGGCAGAATTATTTTCTGTTGTCTGATTAAAAAGTGAAGATTGCTCTAGTGACATATAGGGCATGCTACAGGCTCACCTGTTTATCAGAAAAGAAAACCCCGTAAGTCGGTTTCCATAACCCCCTTCAGCACAAACAGAAAAAAAGTGAAGTTTGCTTGCCATCTTAAAGTTGTTTCTTGCAGTGCAATGGTGTGGAAGTCATCAGAAGCAATTTAGAGTGTGGCGGCAAAAGGGGGCGTGCCTTATGCAAATGTGCTAACTTTATGCAAATTTAGCTTTCTGTGTCATTGTGACTTTGTAGCAATACAATTAATTCTTCATGAAGATAGACAGATAGATAGATAGATAGATAGATAGATAGATACTTTATTAATCTCAAGGGGAAATTCACATACTCCAGCAGCAGCATACTGATAAAGAACAATATTTCATGTCCAAGTAGTAATATTCTTGCACATTGAAACAATTAATTGATGATGACAGCTGGAACTGCTCAAATGTCAGTTTACTATAACTATTTAAAGTCAATGTTTTAACCATTTATTATATTACAGTTTTTTGACTTTTAAAATATCCAGTTAATGTTATGTATTTTTTACAGTATTTTTTTCTTACAGTGTATTCACCTATTTTACCCAAAATTTAATTCAAGTTGAGATCTGAAGGTCCCAAAAGTCCATCTACTTGTCCACCTTCTACCTGTGTTTTTGGTTCTCTGTGTGAATGAAAACATTCTCATTTTTGTATAACATCAAACACGTCTCCATCAGTGTCCCTGTCATTTTAGGGTGGCATAGTTTAGTAAGTATATAAGTTTAATACGTCACTGTGCTCTGTACAAATAATATTTTTTAAATCCACTCACATGTACAGCTAACACAAGGCCAGATTAAGCACAAAGGATTTAGCTCATCATTTAGAACTGCTAGGCAAGCATTAGAAGACAAGAAAGGGAGAACTGCGAAATGGGCATTGTACTATTGCTGTGTGTCAGAGTCAGCATGCCATTGGATCTTCTTTTCCTTATTTGGAATGGAGTCATTTACCCTGCACATGAAGAAAGAGTACAAAGCCTTGGAACATTGCCCGGCACACCTTTGAAGCCGACGGATGGATGGGAGATAACGTCATCCAATCTGGAAAATTCTTCCAGCGCAACGACAAACATGGCAGATTCTATACAAGGTCTTGTCATGGCTTTCTCTTCTGTTATGCCGTGTTAACCACCATTAAAAAAGCAAAGTTATTTCTCCTATGTGATTTCTTACCGTATCACCTTTTTATGTTATATCTATATAGTTTCGGGTTATGTAACACACCACAATTACAAAAGAACTTATTCCAACAAGGGAGCAAGTGCCCCCTGCTGGATACACACGGAGGCACACGGGTGGTGCTGCTGCCTCCCATTAAGGAGACTCGCTCAAACAAGTCTGCAACTCATTCTGTAAAAACCAAACAATATACACCTGACGTCTGACCCATGAGATCATAGCGGCCATGTTATAAAAGATGGGCTCGTGCATTAAGAAGTGTCCAATCTTAGTAAAGATCTATGGAACAACACATAATTTGTGAGTACTACTCGAGTTGGAATATTCTGGTTATGACTTTACTCTTTTTGTTTATTGAGTACAGATTTAGAAATCTCCTTTAAACGTGACAATAAGGAGACCAGGGTTTGCATGCTGGGTCCTCCCTGTGTGGAGTTTACATGTTTTCCCCATGTCTGTGTGGGTTTCAAAGACATGCAGGTTAGTGGATTGGCGATCCTAAATTGTCCCTAGTGTGTGCATGGTGTGTGGGTGCCCTGCGTTGGGCTGGCACCCTGCCCGGGGTTTGTTTCTTGCCTTGCACCCTGTGTTGGCTGGGATTGGCTACAGCAGACCCCTGTGACCCTGTAGTTAGGATAAAGTGGGTTGGATAACGGATGGATGGATTTCGAAAACTTGTTTAAATGTGACCATAAGGAGACCAGGGTTTGCATGCTGGGTCCTCCCTGTGTGGAGTTTGTATGTTTTCCCCATGTCTGCGTGGGTTTTAAAGATGTGCAGGTTAGATGGATTGGCGATGCTAAATTGGCCTTAGTTTGTGGTTGGGGTGTGTGTATGCATGTGCGTGTGTGTGTGTGTTTGCCTTGTGATGGACTGGCGCCCTATTCAGGGTTTGTCCCTGCCTTGTGCCCGATGCTAGCCGGGATTTTCCACAACTACGCTTTAGTCATGATGGGTTACTAAGTGTAGACTGATGGGCAAAAACGTCAAACGCATCCATTTAAAATTAAATCTACAACACTATAAAGTGTGCAGAAAGTGAAGGGACCAGAATACTTTCTGAATCCAATGTTTTTTGATACATCCTAATGTATGGTTGAGACAGATGTTGCTCAGATAGGCTCAGGTCCAGCCAGTGACCCTGAACTGATGTATCTCCATTAACTTTTTTTTCCGGTTGGTTCTGATAATATCCGAAAGAAACTTCCCATTGGAGTCAAAGCCAACTGAGTGAATTCTTTCACTAAATTTGCAAGTTGCAGACCCCTCATGGTCCTAGCTAATGAAACTGCTCTGTGGCTTCCCTCCATCCTACCCTAGAATGCACTGCACATGCCCCTTGATGACATGACATGACAATGTTGTGTGGTTTGTAATGGTGGTAGGGCTGCTTAGGATGGCATCTTCAGGGATTGAGTGGTCAGAGAACTCATTGGGTTTAATTTGCTGAAATTCAGCCTCAGTTCGAGACCACAAAGGCAGTAGGGGTTATCTGAAATACTAGTGGAGACATGGTGTGTGACGATGGTGGGCTCGGCTCCATGCTCCCATCGCTGTTCGGCAGCCCTTGAACCCAACACCGTCGATAATGTCACCGAGATGAGCTAGACAGTTGAGGCAATAACATAGCAATTGAGCAAGGGGATGGTAAAGATGTGCAAATGTGCTTTTATTTAAAACAAAACCAAAACAAGGTGTCCATAAAGTGCAGTGCTTTCCAAAGTTCAATAAATAATCCAATAAAAGAAAAACGTGGAGGTTAAAATCAATAGAAAAAAAAAAATTCTTTAAAAACGAGGTTAAAACGTTCAACAGGACGCAGTCTTTAAAATCATACCAAGCCCAGTGCTTCCTTTCAACTAGCGTTAGCGTTAGCCTTAGCATAGCGTCTCACCTGCTTCTCCCGACCTGGCTTTGCAGCAGGCGAGACGCTCTCTCTGCAGCTGCCCTTTTCCATTCACTAACACAGGTCTGGAGACCTCCCAATCCTGGCTTCAGTCTGGCACTCATCCCAGACCTGAGACTTGGACACCTTGGTCTCCAGGACGCCCACACCAAGGACTGCCAATCCAAGCCTCGCAACTCCAGCTGCCTTTCCGGTCTTCTACGGCTAGTCGCCTTTCCCTGGTCTCTCCCGCTACCTGATCGCTCAGCGGGAGCGACTTCAACATCAACACCTGGGTGTCGGCCTAACACCCATCTTCCTCGCAGCTGCCCACGAGCGCTCGTTCGCTCACCCACGCACCGTGTGTCTCTCTCTCTTGCACCGACTTGCTTCCTCGCTCCCTATAACCTCCGTCCTCTTTTCCTTTTTTTCTCTCGTTCTTTCCTCCCCTTCCAACCGACTCACGCTTCTTTTATATTGCGAGGGGCCATAGCAGCTGCAGCACATTAGCCACGGGAACAATCATGGATGTGGGCAGTCCCTCACCTGTGCACTCGGTGAGAAACACCCACACCGCAGATCGCCCCGCGGCTTGCTACGACTACTACGCCCCCTCATGAAGCCGCGAGCGCGGTGATTATTTATTTAAAAACTGGCCCTTGCTGAGAGCGCTGTGGACCCGCTATACCACATTCCATCCCCCATAAGACTCCAGTTGCACGGGAAGGCTCCACGCCACTGCCAACCCAGTGCAACTGGAGCTCAGGTCCACAGCTCGGCCACTCTACCCTGCACTAAAACAATAAAAGCACTATGCACCTTTTTGAACCATCCCCTTGCTCAAATGTTGTCTCACTGTCTAGCTCACCTCGGTTATATCTATCGACGGTGTTGGGTTCAAGGGCTCCCAAACAGCGATGGGAGCGTGCAACCGAACCCATCATCGTCACATGGTGTCTCCCAAAAACCTAACAGGTAACACTATAGTTGACTGTTTGGTTGGAGGCTCAACATGATATCTGAAGGGCTTAGCCTGGCTTAAATATGCCACCCCAGAGTCAGCCCATGTTAGATGTTCTTACTACTTACTATCCTTTCTTTTGTGGTGTTTGCCATTCTGATGGCACCACTTTTGGGTCAAGCAGTGGAGGAGCAAGTAAGAAAGGTGAGCCTCCTTGGTGGTCTATGTGTCCCAGAAAGAGGCCGAGACTTCTGAGCCAACACTCTCAGTACTCATTTAAGGATTCTGTCCTTTGATAATCCATAAAAATATGGAAATAAGGGATATAGGCAGCCTGTCATTCTCAAAGTTCTCCCATTCGGAGTACAAATGTCCACATTGTTTGTTCTGTCTGAATATGTAGACAAGAAGGGAATTAAAAGGTGAGCCACAAACCCCTCACAGTGATTTAACATGCGGCTAAATGTCAGCTGCGATAGCCAACTCCTCCTTCTCACAGCACGCTTAGCTCTTCTCTTTGTTTGCCCTGATGGGTTCTGTTCTTTTAGCACATGCATGAGGAGCTCAAACAAAGCCGTCCCTAATTATACAGGAGTGTCGCGTGGAGGCGTTGCTTGCAGAAGGATACAAAGCAGATGTTGACACTGCAGATTTCTTTGGAGTGATGAGAGAAGAAAACAGAAAGAGAAACAACCCTGGGTGAAATGTACAGGAATACATCCGATGGCAAGTGCTCTGACAAGTAGCGAGTCCTGCTGTTGGACCTCACTTCAGCTTCTGTAATATTCCAAGATAGGAATAAAGGTCTTAAGGTGGCAAGTCATTTGAGCCAATTTGGTTACATGAGGAGGATGGTAGCAGAAGTTGGGTTCCCCTGAGTTACAGCCCACTTCTTCATAAGTTGAGTGCTTTATTGGACTCTCCATGAAGGGGTTTGTGTGAAAGGTTTTGCAATGAATTCAGAGAGTAATTCGGACCTCTTCGCATTCTGCACAATTTATTGTGTTGTGTAGATGGATGAACTCGATCTACACTCGATTACCCATAAAGACAAAGTGAAAAGTTTACAGATTTAACACTAGAATTACCAGAGTCTACGAAAAAACTCGTAGATCCGGCCCACCTTAAAACCGTTCACACTTCTCCACCAGCTTCTTTTGTCCTGTAAATGTGCCGATTAAGACAATCAGCAAGCAGCTGGCTATTCCATTCCCCACCGTCGCAGAACGTTCACTAAGTTCTCCCAGCTCATGCCTTGATTGATTATCTGGGAGTGAAGTGGAGTTTTAGAGTGGAATCAGTGCAGTTGGAGCAACACACATGTTGATCTCTTTTTTCTTTCAGTTCATGTGCCTTCCCTGTTTATTTATATACAGTATCTAGTGACTCTCTGCCTGTCTGTCTCTCTATTACGCAGTGCTCTGTCTGTCTGTCTGGTCTGTCTGTCTGTGTGTTATGGATCTTAAAAATAACAGTTGTAAGGACACTTGTTCATGTTAATTGCAGTCTCAGTTGTTAAAAAATATTTTAAAAGGAGCATCCCACATGAAAATATAATGATCTCATTAACTGACAGCGCATACCAGTTTATAAATTTTATGTCCGTTTGAGGTTAAAAAGAAAATACATTAAATCATTTATCAATCGACACA
>JANRMT010062829.1:39434584-39458447 GCA_026402145.1 Polypterus bichir lapradei
ATCATCTCAACACGATGCCCCTTTGTGGACTGGTTAACTAGACTGTAGCGGCATATTCAATACTTACACCCTACTCCCGTGCTTTTGACCGATTACAGGATTTTTTGTATCTTGAAAAATGAAGCAGAAAAATATTTACAGAGTAGCTATGAATTCTGCATGTTCAAACCCCTGTGTGGTGGACGGCTGGGACCCATGCCCGGCCCGGGACGCCCCTTGACACTGGGACTGGGGGAGCAGCCATGGGATGCACACTATGTCCCCCAGAACGTGTGGTGGCAGCCCTCCTGTGTTACATCTGGGCCACAGGTGTGGGACTTCAGGGCTCATCTCTGTTGGGCTCTGTGGCCACCACCTGGAGGAGCTGCACAGCTTAATGAGCCTGTGTGGGCTGGAATGCAGCCACACCCGGAAGTGCAGCCTGAATTAGGTTAATTATCACCTGAAGCACTTCCGGGTGGGCTATAAGAAGAGCCTGCAGCCACTACTTGAGGCGCCAGAGTCGGGAGGAGGAGGAGGAGGAGGACGACGACTACGATGACGACGACGACGACAATGACAAAGCTGCTTGGGAGGTTTAAAGGAAGAAGAGAGTGATTTTTGGGGGTGTTTTTCTTTGGTGGTGTTTTTTGGGACTTTGTAGGGCCTGTGGGACCACGGGTAAGACGTGCCCCATGGCTGAAGAACAAATAAATCGTTATATTTTCATTTTCACAGGCCTCCGGTGTCAGTCTGTGTCAGGATGGAGCCAACCAAGCGCTTCTGCCACACCCTGATACAAAGGTATCAAAACACATGCAGAAATAACACACACAAAAAAAACAATTTGTAAAAGCTTCCGACTACAAAGCAGAAGATATTTGAGAATGACCAGGAGAAGAACATACAGAGTCTGGAAAGGGGTCAAAACCAAAAAATCAATTCAAAGAAAGCCACTTGACAAACTAAAACGAAGAACAATCTCAGAGCTGGAAAGCGATAGGTTGTAAAGTCGGTACACCAGATTTGGCACACTAAGAGTTTTAGAAAACACCATTTAAAATAAAGGGTCTTATCCGCAGCTCACACAGAGAAGGATTGCCCCGGAAGACCTTTTTATGCCATCACAGCAAAATCAGGGTCCATGACCTTTAAGGACACATCCATGGCAACTATGCAATGTGGGCCTAAAATGATAGCCACCATACGTGACCCTAAGTAATGGTCAAAATAGACCAAAAAAACATCTGAGAGACTACCAGAAGTAAGAGAACTCCACACATGGGGACTTCATCACAAGTTAAGGATCCAAGACTTCAGTCAGGATGGCAACAGCTGGTTCACTGCCATTTTTTTGGTTCACCATTACAGCCAGACCTGCACGGTTGTGATGGAGTAGAAATCAGCCCAAGTGGCAGAGCCAGCTCTTCTTATTCCTTATATCATATTTGTTATATCTAGAGCTACTTCCCTCATGTGGCTTATTAGCAGACGTCAAAGTTAGCATCTTCACAATAAAAGATGAAGAAATGTACCTGTCTCGCTGTGACCTTTCTTCTTCTTTTTTTTCTTCTCTGCAGAGGAGAACTAAGGCGCTCACGTCAGTGTGTGCTTCCTGCACTTGGGAATCGCTTGTTTCAACCAAAGTGGGAAGATCGCGGCAGGAAGAGACTCGTTCTTTTTTCCAAAGGCGTGGGAGGATGCTCTGTCGAAAGAGGCTGAAGCTTTGTCCGGTGAGCCTCTTCTCAGGTTTCAACAGGTCAATGGAAGAGCCAAGGGAGTGCTTTCGGCGTACTTTAGTTGTTGAGGAAGGACCAGTAGTGGAGGCTGAGCTGGACACACTGACACCTGATGAGAGAATAAAAGCAATTAGAGGTGAATTTCCTTCATGAGTTTTTCCAGCGTGTAATGTTAGGAGCCATGGGGAAAGCACCAAGACAATGGGGCAAGTCATGGATCACGTGTGCATATGGACAATGGTGCTCACAGTCCCTCCTATGCTGGCAGATGCCAGGCCATCTCCTTCTTCTCCAGCATGCAAATTCTCCTATGGTCTTCTATGCTCTCCCCCTTTCCTCTGCCTATTCAAACCTCCCCATGAGGTTTATTGACACCATTAAAAACCACCTTTTGGAAAACTGCGGCAAGTCATTTCATTCTTTCTGGAACACTCCAGGTGCAGCGGCTTCAGAATGTACTCAGACCCCTTCACTTTCTGCTCACTTTACTGTGTTGTAGAGTTAATTGTAAATTAATACATTTTCCGTTTTTGCCAATCAATCTACACTTGATAACACATAACGGCAAAGTGAAAACGTGTTTTTAGAAGGGTTTGGAAATTTTAATAAAAATCAGAAACTGAAATCTCTCCTTAATAAAAATATTCAGACCCTTAATTCAGTACTTTCTAGAAGCCCCTTTGGCAGGAATTACAGCTTCAAGTCTTCTTGGGTACGTGTCTACAAGCTTTCCACATCAGGATTTGGGCAGTTTATCCCATTTTTCCTGACAGATCCTCTCAAGCTCCGTTAGTGTCTGTAGGCTGCCATCTTGAGATCTCTCCACAGAAGCTCTATGGGGTTTAACTGTCTTAGCGTTACGTTTTTTCTCAAAAAAAAAAAAAAATTTTTTTTGGTGTGAAAATTTACATTTTTATTAGATCTCATCTTTCTACTGTAAAGTGTGCAAAATGCTAAAAGTTCAAATTCATAAGTATAGAAAGTAAAATGATGATACAAATAATAATTAATAATAATAACTACAGCAGACTGCACATGTGCGAGCGATGCAAGCGTCACTTTTGGATTCACCAGAATCACTTTCAGTTTCACTAACCATTTCGATTTCACTGCCTGAAGACGGACTCACTTCATCATCAATACTGATGAGAGGCGTTTCTTACGAGACGCCATTATGAGGCCAGGAGAATTGCTGTCCATGTAACGCTCAGGCCTGATGCTTACGCAGGACACGTCTACACCATTGCCCAAGTAACGCTCGGCATTAATGCTGTAAACGCCTGGGTCATCCTCGAGTCTTATGCAAGACGCATCTATACCATTGCCCAAGTGACACTCGGGATTAACACTTTTGTCACTGTTTTTACGGTCCGAGTGATGCTCTGGTCTAACGCTAAGTTGCTTAAGTATTGGCTTTGCCTGAGTCACTCAAAGACAGTAAGAGGCTTGTCCTGACATCACTCCAGCATTGTCTTGGTGAAAGTTGAGCTGTCGCCCCACTCTGAGGTCGCATGCACACTGGAACAGGTTTTCTTCAAGGACCACTCTGTCTTCGGCTGCACTCATCCATCCCTCATTTCGAACCAGTCTCTCTGTCCCTGCTGCTGAGGAGCACTCCCATAGCATGATGCTACCATTTCAGTGCTGCACCGTGGGGATGGTATCAGACAGGTCATGAGCACTGCCTGGTCTTCATTAGACATTGTGCTTTGACTTCTGCCTGAAGAGTTCGATTTTTGTCCTATCAGACTAGAGAATCATTTCCCTCCTGCTCTCATAGTCTTTTAAATGCCATTTTGTAAATTCCAAGTGAGAATTAGTCACTCTACCAAAAACACCTCTCTGATGGAGTGCTGTGGAGCTGGTCAATCTTTGGACAGGTTCTCCCATCTCAGCAAAAGAGTCATGAAGCTCTGTAAGTGCGACCATTGTGTTCTTGGTCACCTCCATCACCAAAGCCCTTCTTGCCCAGTTACTCAGTTTGGCCAGACGTCCAACCCTAGGAGTCCTGGTGGTTCTAAACTTCTTCCATTTCACAATCATTGAATCCACTGGGGTCCCGGGGATGCTCAAAGCTTTAGAAATGGTTTTATCTCCCTTGCCTTGATTTATGCCCCACCACAGCTTGATTGTGGAGACCTCCAGAGAGTTCCCTGGACTTCACAACTTGGCTGTTGTCTTGACATACAGTGTGAATTGTGGGACCTTCTGTACACGGATGTGTCTTTCTAAAAGATGTTCAGTCAATTCAGTTTGCCAGAGTTGGTCTTAAATCAAGTTCTAGAAACTTCAAGCAAACAGGATGCACCTGAGCACAATTTGGGGTGCCAGTGCGAAGGGTCTGAACACTTAGTGGAAGGCGAGATTTTAATTTTTGATTTTTTGCAGACTTTTCTGAAAATGTGGTTTAGGTTTGTCATTATGCAAATGTATCCACTGTCACACACGTGCGCTTAGGAGATAGCTGGAAGGACCAAATAAAGGTAATTCCACGCCAGACCAGGGGGTGGTAGGGTGCACTAACCTTGTATCTGTTATATCTGCAGATCAAATACGTGAAGTCCTGCCTGAGTCTGAAGATGTCACTTCCAGTTCCGGCCATGATGACATCACTTCCAGATTTGGCCCCTCTGACGTCATTTCTGTCAGCCTGACTTAAATCCCTGACAACTTTATTCTGTAATCAGTTCTGATTTGGACTTGAACCTGTTCACAACTCTGCATATATTTACCTTTTTGCAGCCAGGGATTAAGTATATTGGTGGCTGCCCCAAACCTTTTTCTGTGTGTCAAGGCTGTTCAATTTCACATCACCTTAAATTAAATCTACAACACAATAGTGTACAGATAGTGAAGGCATCTCAATACTTTCTGAATGCTTTATTGCTGATCTTACCCTGTCTCGGTGCTCAGTCTGCTGGTCGCTGCACAACTTTATAAACTTAATTAACACTCAAACCTCCACAGAAACGTATCCAAACCTCATCCTATACCCATTACAAACACCACACTGCTTATACTCCAAGCTTTTACTGACTGCAGTCTCAATGTTACTCATAAATCATTTTACACGTCTTTCAGTTCTTTGGTGGGTGACGAACTCGTGCTGATCCTGGCAGTACTGGGCACCAATGAGAAATAACCAACCCTGGATGGATGCCACTCGACCGCAGAGATCACCCACACAGATTGTTGCAGATTAACTTCACCTACCTGTCTTTGACTAGTGGGAAGAAATCCAGAGAGGTTCAAAGTTTCCTCATAGTTTTCAGTTTCAAATTATACAACCTTAGAAATGTTAACGTAAACCAGTGTCTGTACTTCATTGTGAGGGGATGACAAATAAAGATTTTACAACCATCCCCTAGACAGCAGAGACACCACACAGCAGGGGGATCCAGGTATTAATTTCGGCCATGTTGCCTTCATGTTTAACTGACTTGCTTTTTAAATTCCAAAATTCAAATTGCTTATTTTTTTCCAGCTGTACACTGGGTGTCAACATTTCTCTCGACATGGTCCCAATTCAACATCCACAGGGCATTCTGGGATTTGTAGTATCCACAGGCAGCCTTGTTAGGGTCAGTGTGAGCAACAACAGTAGGAAGATCCTTGGAGAAAGCTTCCCTGTGCTAGACGTCCAGTAGCAGGCGTCTTATGAAAGGGTCTTTCAAGTTTAATTTATTTTTTAATCGGCATTACTGTACCTCTTTTATGGCTGTCTCTCCGCTGGTGCCTCTTGATGTTGGAGAGGATAGCCTCACGGTGTTGCTGGCTCTGAATCCCTGCTTCTCTCAAGTCTGAGTCAGTCACATAGAGTAAAGCCTGAGGAGGCAGAAAGACCCCAAATCACTTGTGGTGCACATGCATAAAATGAACATATTCATGGGCTCACACTGACACTCTGCACTTGACAGCATTGTCACAATTTGCGACTTATACATTTTTTTACTATTCAGGCATTAGCGATTTTGTTTTTATTGTTGATGTGAAAAAAGCTTTTTTTAGGAAAGCTAAGCTAGGGCCTTGAACTCAGACCTGCGTGTCAAGTTATATTTTGGAAATGATAATGTCTACAAGTGAATTCAAACTGTCCAAAATGTTTCCAGGGCAAGATCTAACCTGCGAACATTGCAATCAAGTTCCAGCCTCACTGGGCCGTGTGTTTTAGGCCTGCACCAAATGAACATCATTTTGGACAAAAAGTTTTAAATGCCTGTCAAACAGCAAGGGTGTCACAATATCTCCTAATCCACTAACAGCTGTGTTTGGTGGGCTCACAGAGGGGCTTAAAGTGGAGAAGGACAAACCAACTGTAGTTGCCTTTACCTCACTACTTGCACGTAGACTTGTCTTGCTCAACTGGAAGAATCCTAACCCACCAAGATCTGTACAAAACTTTTTCAAAACCTGGCAGGATGTGATAAATAACATTTTAGAATAAGCATTTAAATTGAGAAAGTGGATTCTCTCCCAGGCGGCACGGTGGTGCAGTGGGTAGCACTGCTGCCTGGCAGTAAGGAGACCTGGGTTCGCTTCCTGGGTCCTCCCTGCATGGAGTTTGCATGTTCTCCCCGTGGCTACGTGGGTTTCCTCCCACAGTCCAAAGATATTGGCAATTCTAAATTGTCATGGGTGTGTGTGTGCGCCATGTGGTGGGCTGGCACCTTGCCCAGGGTTTGTTTCCTGCCTTGCGTCCTGTGTTGGCTGGGATTGGCTCCAGCAGACCCCCGTGACCCTGTAGTTAGGATATTGCGGGTTGGATAATGGATGGATGGATTCTCTCCCCTCTTTTTCTATTCTCTCTATTTTTATTTATTTATTTACATATTTTTACTATTATTAAAGTGCTACTCTGCTGACTTAGGTCTCTTTCTCATGAGTGGGGGTCAATTAGTTTCAAACCAGTTTTGTTAAACTTGACTTGCATGTATGGAATATTTTTTGATTTTAATAAAATAAAATATTAATAAAAAAAAAACAGTCAATCCATCCATCCATTTCTACTTTAAACCATTTGTCTATTTTTGATAAAGACTGGCAATGTGTCAGCACCATGAAAGATCAGGACTAGGCCCTTCTCCATCTCCCACTGACCCCAACAGGGCTGTTCATGTGGACTACAATTATCAAAGTGCATTGTGGGAGTTAAATTGGGACCTTGCCAAGAGAAATACTGCAACCCAGTGTAATGGGGGAACACATGGCCTCAGGTGGCGTGCCCACCACTACCCTTCATCTATTATGGCCTCCTGACTGGGAAAGCAGACATCAATCATCCCTGTCAAGATGCCCATTCTTGGTACTCATATCTAATGGCCTTCTGGTTGGAAAGGGGATAGTTTTGCATCTTTGTCAGGATGCACATCCATCCCTTCTGACTGTCCATTATTATGGACTCCTAGGTATGGGAATAAGGTCCACCATAGCTGAGAATAGATAGATAGGTAGATACATACATACATACATACATACATACATACATACATACATACATACATACATACATACTTTATTTGTCCAAAAGAGAAATTTAAAAATAATGTATAAAATGGAACTCTCTCATTGTAAAATAACAATAAAGAGTGAGGGCTCAACCTGAGATTGACCAGGGAAAAGGAGAGAAAGGGCAGTTTAAGTACAGCTCACCATAGGGAAGGATCTACTGTAGTTATTTAAAGGTAGTTTTAAGTTTTAGTACAAAGCTTCACAAATGCACTCGAGTGACCTAAAAGCTTCATTCCTTCTCTACATTTACTTACCTCCAAACCACAATATTTCTTCTCGAGTACCTTGCTGTACTGGAAAAGTCCCACCTGACTAAGAAGCACTGAGATTGAATAATTGCTCATGGTATGACAGCAGCACGCAGAACTCTGAAAGAAGGGGTAAAGCAGAGAAATTGTTCAGGCAAATTTGTCCCTTTTTAAAAAAAACACAGAAATCTTTGATTCATGGAGAATGCCCAGTAAAAGTAGCAGAAAAGGTAACCATAATGCAACATATTTAAAAACAACTGATATGAAATGCCAATCTGTTTCATTTGGATACCAGAATTAACATAACTTTTACTGTCAATTAGCTCAGAAGATGTTAACTAAATATTTATTAAGAAAAATGTAATTCAAAGCCACGAATGGCAGAAGAAAATCCCTGCATCTACCACTGTATTATTGTTTTTTTAATATTAATATCACCATTACATCAAGAAATTACACCACAACTATTTTTCATTATATCAAAAGTAACATTGAAAATAATGGTGATGGTGGTTTTTTTTATTTTTTGTGCTAATAATAAAGCAACTATTACTTCAATTAATAATAACAAAACCACTACCAATACTACTGAAACAGATCAAACTAATAATAGCACATTAAAAACTACTCTTACTAGTAATATTAATAATAAAACAGACTCTACTACTCCTGCTAGTAATATTAATAACATAAACTTTACCACTTCTACTAGTAATATTAATAGTAATGATACACTTTAGCACTAATATTAATAATAAAACAGACTCTACTACTACTACTAGTAATAATAATAATAATAATAATAATAATAATAATAATAATAATAACACAAACTCTACCAGTTCTACTAGTGATATTAATAGTAATGATACACTCTAGTACTAATATTAATAATAAAACAGACTCCACTAGTAGTAATAATAATAATAACATAAACTCTACCAGTTCTACTAGTGATATTAATATTAATGATACACTCTAGTACTTATATTAATAATAAAACAGACTTTACTGCTACTACTGGTAGTAGTAGTAGTAGTAGTAGTAGTAGTAGGAGGAGGAGGAGGAGTAATGTTAGTAATAATAACACAAAATCTACTTCTCCTGCTAATAATATTATTAATAATAAAACCAATTGTACTACTACTACTACTAAAAATGTTAATAATAATGAAACAGAGTATACTACTTCTTCTAGTAAATTTTTACATATAATATATATTAATAAAAAATAAACTAGACTACTGCTATTAGTAATATGAATAAAACTTAAAGAAACTCTAGTTCTCCTGTTAGTAATATTATTGTTAATAAAACTGACTCTACCACTCCTATAGTAATATTAATAGTAATAAAACAGACTTTACTACCCATGCTAGTAATATTAATATTAAAACAGACTCTTCTACTACTACTACTACTACTACTAGTAATGTCAACACTAATAAAACAGACTTTACTACTCCCACTAGCAATGTGAATAGTAATTAAACAGACGCGGCTATTATTAGTAGTAAAGTTAATAATAATATAGCAGATTTAACTATGACGACTATACAGTAGTAGTGGCCAAGTGTCATAAACAAGCCGTTCGCACGCCGGCTCACATCATCACGCAGCCCACGAGGCCCCACCCAGATCACACGATTCACACAATTTACTCCAATTTCGTAATGCAAAACAAAGATAACAAACAATGTCGCATACCGAACAGGACATTCTAAGTAAGACCACAATTCAATTCAAGGAAGCAGCGAAAAGGGCACATCCAAACATGTGCAAAGTGAAGTGCAAAACAAACACAGTGCTGAGTGTTGCAGGAGCCACTGAGCCCATCACGGAGAGGCCGTTTTTGAGTATTTTGAACGACGGCTCAGTAACTGCAGGTAAGCGTCTCACAGGCAATTAAAGCTCACAATATGCACTTCCAGCCCTGCAGACCACACATAAATACTTAAAGGCGCATTAGGTTGTCAGATGTTTTTCTTGTTCTTTTTTAAGTTGCCAGATACCAAAGGATGAAAGCTACCTAGGTGATGTCTGGAGATGTCCAAATGACAGGTCCAACTAGATCGATCATTGGCTTTCATGATTACTTCACAGGTCTAGAATTGCCCTCACAGTTTGCTGGAGAGAAGACCTCAGCCATACCGCCTGTAAAATGTTTTTTTTTTTTTATCTTCTCTTTATGATTTCAATCATTAAGCAGTGCTCACTGCAACCACCCTAAGTCATGCCTGCTAGACACAAGTGACCAGTTAGCCCATCACCTTTGAACGAACACCGAGACGGGTACTCACCTAAAGGGCAGCCAGAAACAGCTGCCTGCTGCAGGTCCCCCTCCACCCAAAACTAAACCTCACTTGCAAATTTCCAACTTTTGTAGATTCTTGATGTATAGCCAGGAATGCGCTCAACAAAGCAGCTCAGCAGAGGCTGCATCTCGACTCCAAACCACATGAACTGAGCGCGGCAGGGGCTGGGTGAGTGCAGGCACCCTCGGGGCACAGATAACCAACTAAATGAGACAGGCTGCGTGGAAACAGCAAGACTGCTCAAACCATGCGTGTTCTGACAAAATCACATACCTGTAATTCCAGCCCTGGAGTCAAGGCAGAAGCATGACATGAAAACAGATAAGAAAAAAGTGTCAAGACAGCAATTCCGTGCCAACAGAAAATAAGCACTTTTCACCAGATATGATACAGGGGGTTAACAATCACATTAAGTGAAAGTTGTCTTAGCATCCAGTTTCTGATGCCTTTGTCCTACCCCATTATTGTTGTGTTTGTGCTTTACGAGTAAACATGCAGTAATCTTCCTGCGCTGCTCTTCCACTAGGTGGCAGTATTGCACATTTCTAGATCTTTATTCTCATAGGTCAGATCAGAAAAAAAGATTTTTGAATTGGACCTTAAAATTAGTGACACAGTGCCGCAGCGGTAAGTGCTGTTAGGTCCAGAATCCTCAGAACAAATCCAGGGCCCTAAAACCGCTTTAATGGATCTGCACAGATGATATACAGGTTAGTGCAGACTGCTTCTCTTAATCAGAGTGTAGGTGTGTGGCCTGCCATGGACTAAGGTCAAATTCAGAATGGGTTCCAATTTTATACCCAAAACTGCCAGGATGGACACCAGCTCTCTAAAACCCTCAATAAGCAGGTTTCAGAATGGAAATTAGGATAGATGAGGGCCACAAATGAACCTCACCAGCATGTGTTTGTGACGTGGGAGCAACTCAGATCTCTAGGATGAAAAACCCATCTGGACATGGAGAAGCCATGAAAATCATATCGACAGAGTCCCTGTGGGGGAACTGAACCCAGGTTAATGGAGTAGTTAGGTGACAGCTCCACCATGCTGCCATTCTGTAAAAAATCAGACAACCACAGACACATGGAATTAGTGACCAAGTAGTGTGGTAGACGGGCAGCACGGTGGCGCAGTGGGTAGCGCTACTGCCTCGCAGTTAGGAGACCTGGGTTGGCTTCCCGAGTCCTCCCTGTGTGGAGTTTGCATGTTCCCCCCGTGTCTGCGTGGGTTTCCTCCCACAGTCTAAAGACATGCAGGTTAGGTGCATTGCCGATTCTAAATTGTCTCTAGTGTGTGCTTGGTGTGTGGGTGTGTGTGTGCTGGCGCCCTGCCCGGGGTTTGTTTCCTGCCTTGCGCCCTGTGTTGGCTGGGATTGGCTCCAAAAGACCCCCGTGACCCTGTAGGTAGGATATAACGGATTGGATAATGGATGGATGGATAGTGTGGTAGACAGCAGGGACCTTCAAAATTAGACTTGGTGTTACTTTGGAAGGATTCAGTGGATAGGACTGGCAAGCTTTGTTGGCCTGAATGGCCTGCTCTCATCTGAATGTTTGTAATGTTCTAATTCTTTAATAAACAATGCAAACATATTTTTAAAAATGGAAAGTACTGAAAATAGTCGTTGCTCATCTCTCTATATATAAAATCCAACGTCTCTCTGTATGTCTGTCCGCTTTTCACAAGAGAACTACTTAACAGATTTAGATCAGTTTTTTAATTATAATTTGCATCGACCATTCTGGTTAATTTTGTGACTTTCTCATCACGCTAAGTATCACAGTTCGCTTGTGGCACCGATTTATTAGTGCAAAACTGAGAGAGAGAGAGAGAGAGAGACGCAGTGGGCCGAGGGGAGGGGAGACAGGGCAGTGCCCTCTTCACTCACTTGCCAGCCTCTGTTCGAGTTAGTCTACCTCTCGCCACGTGTTGGAGCGTAATACCTCGCCTCCGCTTAGCTAGCGATACCTGTTTGTTCAGCAGACATTATCATCTACAGATTGTTAAGGAGTAACGTTTGACATTTTTGAGAGAGAGATCACAGCTACTTGTGTTTTAAAGGGTAGCTGCTGATTAGCAAAGATGTCATGGTCACCTGCTTTTCTCCCCATGCAGGGGATGCTCTCCCGTCAGAGATGAACACGATCAGATATACAGTGGCAACATTTTAACCTACCTTCCTCTTGGCCAGAGATACCTTGCCAACTTTTTACATTTTTGGCAGGGAGATCACAGCTACATTCTCACCCTTAATAGCAAAACCAAAAATTTTGCATATCAAGAGGCCCTTGGATACAAAAGCTGTCAATATAAATTCTTTTCAATCTTCTTCTTTCGGCTGCTCCCGTTAGGGGTTGCCACAGTGGATCATCTTCTTCCATATCTTTCTGTCCTCTGCCTCTTGTTCTATCACACCCATCACCTGCATGTCCTCTCTCACCACATCCATAAACCTTCACTTAGGCCTTCCTCTTTTCCTATTCCCTGGCATCTCTATCCTTAGCATCCTTCTCCCAATATACCCATCATCTCTCCTCTGCACATGTCCAAACCAACGCAATCTCGCCACTCTGACTTTGTCTCCCAACCGTTCAACTTGAGCTGACCCTCTAATGTCATCATTTCTTATCCTGTCCATCCTCATCTCACCCAATGCAAATCTTAGCATCTTTAACTCTGCCATCTCCAGTTCTGTCTCCTGCTTTCTGGTCAGTGCCACCGTCTCCAGCCCATATAACATAGCCTGCCTCACTACCGTCCTGTAGACCTTCCCTTTCACTCTTGCTGATACCCGTCTTTCACAGATTACTCCTGACACTCTTCTCCACCCACTCCACCCTGCCTGCACTCTCTTCTTCACTTCTCTTCCACAATCCCCATTACTCTGTACTGTTGATCCCAAGTATTTAAACTCATTCACCTTCACCAACTCTACTCCCTGCATCCTCTCCATTCCACTGACCTCCCTCTCATTCACACACATGTATTCTGTCTTGTTCCTACTGACCTTCATTCCTCTCCTCTCTAGAGCATATCTCCACCTCTCCAGGGTCTCCTGAACCTGCTCCCTACTATCCCTACAGATCACAATGTCATCAGCAAACATCATAGTCCACAGGGACTCTTGTCTAATCTCGTCTGTCAACCTGTCCATCACCATTGCAAATAAGAAAGGGCTCAGAGCTGATCCCTGATGTAATCCCACCTCTACCTTGAATGCATCCGTCACTCCTATCGCAGACCTCACCACGTTCACACTTCTCTTGTACATATCCTGTACAACTCTTACGTTCTTCTCTGCGACTCCCGACTTCCTCATACAATACCACAGCTCCTCTCGAGGCACTCTGTCATATGCTTTCTTCAGGTCCACAAAGACGCAATGCAACTCCTTCTGGCCTTCTCTAAACTTCTCCATCAACATCCTCAGAGCAAACATTGCATCTGTGGTGCTCTTTCTTGGCATGAAACCAAACTGCTGCTCACTAATCATCACCTCACTTCTTAACTGAGCTTCCACTACTCTTTCCCATAACTTCATGCTGTGGCTCATCAGTTTTATTCCCGTGTAGTTACTGCAGTCCTGCACATCCCCCTTATTCTTAAATATCGGCACCAGTACACTTCTTCTCCACTCCTCAGGCATCCTCACACTTTCCAAGATTACATTAAACAATCTGGTTAAAAACTCCTCTGCCATCTCTCCTAAACACCTCCATGCTTTCAAAGGTATGTCACCTGGACCAACGGCCTTTCCATTCTTCATCCTCTTCATAGCTGTCCTTACTTCCTCCTTGCTGATCTGTTGCACTTCCTGAATCAATATCTCCACATCATCCTCTTCTCAATACAAATTATTATATATTTTTGTATTTTTAAAGTTTGTCCTGTTTCACTGCTATGGAATGGGACAGATGGTAATTAATAAAGAAGATTTACATGTCTACTACAATCCTGTGTACTGTAGGATAGCTTACCTAACAAAGTGGTGAAAAGAATGAGGAGCACAGCGCAATCTGGACACAAGATGGTGCCATTGACCATTTAATATAAAATAACATAACATGACATGACACTTCATAGTCTCTTAATCCTCCTCAGAGTTGTCTTGACATTTTATACATCTCTGTTGAAACAATATCACCAAAGTCCCTTCTAAAACTAAACTAAATCAGTTCAGCTTAGTTATTTAGTATTTACTGCTGACATGTGGGGTCCTTGCTTGGACAGTGTTTTTTTATTCTTATTACACAATTTTCTTCACCGTGCCCTTTTTGTTTGTCTGGGTTACATTTTTCAATCGATTTTTTTTTTACCCATGTTCACCAAACTGATTGTCTTCAAACTTTGCATGCATACTGATCTCTGGTGACAATTTAATATTTCATCCGTTTTGATTTGTACATTAATTACGTTAAAGGATTAATTTAATTCAATTGAAATGCGTAGATTCCTTAAATGATTCCAAAAAAATAACTCTTACAATTTGAAAATGTCTCCAGTCAGTTTTTTTATTTTTAATAAATTTGCAAAAACCTCAAGTAAACTTTTTTCACGTTGTCATTATGGGGTGTTGTGTGTAGAATTCTGAGGAGAAAAATGAATTTAATCCATTTTGGAATAAGGCTGTAACATAACAAAATGTGGAAAAAGTGATGCGCTGTGAATACTTTCCTGATGCACTGTATATAGTCAGCCAGTCAGTCAGTCATTGTCCAACCTGCTATATCCTAACACAGGGTCACAGGGGTCTGCTGGAGCCAATACCAGCCAGCACAGGGTGCAAGGCAGGAACAGTCCACCGCGGGGCGCACACACACACACACACAAAGCACAATTTCAGATCACCAATGCACCTAACCTTCAAGTCTTTGGACTGTGAGAGGAAACCCACGCAGACACGGGGAGAACATGCAGGGAGGACCCGAGAAGCGAACTCAGGGCTCCTTATAAGTAATAATAATAATATATATATATATATATATATATATATATATATATATTATAAAAGGAAATCTTGGGACGAGACTTTCTCTGAGATAATTTCATCTCCCGTGAGAGATTATTTTAGGTCCCGCGAAATGAGACTTTTTGCCAAAAGATTTTGACAAGTCCCACCCTCCTTACAACCATCTCAAAAAACTGATAGTAAATATTGCATTAGCACTAACAAACGGAAATTATTACTCGGTGAAATAACGGAACAGTGAAAAGAGATTGAATATATGGACATAGGTGATATGACAGAAGTATGTAGTTATTGTTCAGTTCGGTTGTTGATCATGTAATTCGTGTTGCCATCAGGGAAAAGTAGTGTTTCCTCCCAATGAAGAGGCCTATCTGTGACAAATAAAAGATTTGTTATTTGGCGAGCAGCAGAGACACAAAGTGGCCAGTGCACCAAAGGTCCACTCACTTCTAATTCATGTAAATGCTATTGTCAGACTCAGTTCCTGCACTCTCAGCTCCAAGCAGAGTCAGAAATAAAAGACAAAGAGTAGAAGACAAGGTAGAATGTCGTAAAAAAATTGAAAAATGTTGGCGTGATACACATGCAGAGCAGGTTAGAGATTATGAATGTACTAAAATTCAAAAGTCTCAAAAAACTGTTCGGCTTTAAACTTCGTGTTCATCAGGGCCATCAGGGAAAAGTAGTGTTTCTAACAATAACGTGCAGTGAATACACTTGACTTGAGCAGTCCTAGTTTTCATCCTCTTTCTCTGTTATGTTTAGCATTAGATTGCTCAGAGGTTGATGCGCTTGCTGCTTCCTGAGCAGCTCTTCTTTTCTCCACCCTAGTGGCCCGCTGCTTCTGTTCTTTCATTGGCATCTTTTCACATTAAAACTGATTAAGTCAGTGTTTGTGTTGCAATTACTTAGTACATTTTCTTTAATTTTTCACTTAAGCTGGCACTTAAGTCTTCAAGCTGCCTCAAGAATGATTTAGGATATGAAGAGGTAGGGGACGTGACGGCGAAGGTGGTAAGGAATGAGAAAGGCGCCCGTACGCATTTGCCACATGACCGCTCTGCTGGCCCCTGCCGAGAGTTGATTCTACAATAAAATAAAATAAAAATAAAAGAGGAATAACCTTGGAAGTCAATCATCACCCCGAAAGCTTATAGTAGATGTCACATAGTTTATGTGTACCACATTTCAGGTCAATCGGTGAAATGGTTTGCGAGCTACAGGTGATTTAAAATCCTGGACAGACAAACAAACAGCCACGGTAGCATATTTTATATATATATATATATATATATATATATATTTTTTTTTAAACACGAATTACATACACTTTTACAATAAATAAGGTAACGCAGGACCACAAGCAGAAAGCCAAAGCTACACAGTAATGGCTTAAAAGCAACAATGTGAATGTCCGAGTCAGAGTCCAGATCTCAATCCCATTGACAATGTGTGGCTGGACTTAGAGAAGGCTGTTCACTCGCAACCACCATGACACCTGACTAGGCTGGAGCAATTTGGCAAAGAACAAATGAAGCTTCTTATGCTACAGAGCATTTTTGTTAAATATATTTTTTTATCAAGACTCTTCAAAGGCCTTTTAGGTTCTAGTCAGGGTTTTGTTGGTAATCCTCCCTAGTGGGCAATTTTGGAAGTAATTATGGGACTTGTGTGCCTTTCTAACTCCCAGTTCATGGAATAAATAGAGCAAACCTGTCAGTCTACTACATGTTAGCATTTGACACGGGAAAAGGAAGGCTGCAGAGAAATACCCCTAACTACTGATTGTAGGTGCTGTGCCGACAAATTAAAAAGCCACACTCAAAAATCGCCCCCACATAACCAAAGCTGTGACCACTTCAAATAAAGGTCAGGTTTAATGATCTGTACTGTGTAGTAAAACACTACTGTGCGTGAGTGTTTGGTCCCTTTGAGAAATCTGATTGGTCAGTTTGCCTTTGGTCTGATTGGTCAGTTTGGCTGTGGTGGCTCAGTGGTAGCAGTGATGACACAATGTTTTAGGGATGTAAAGTTTAATTCCCCATTGTGACAAGTTTTTTGATTTTTACAAAAAAAATGTTATAATGAAGCATTTTAATGATTCAATGATTGACGTTAGGTCACAAAAAACTGATGTGGCGCATCCCGAGTTGCCTTCAAAGACGGGAAGTATTGGCAAAAATATGAATGTTGTTTTCACAGTGACTAATGGGGGCCCTTCTACCATTGGTGCTGGTCAAAAAAGGGACAGGAGGTGAGCAAAGTTCCTCGAAATGATAGAGTCTGAGAAGAGGAACGTGATCAAGAGAGGGAAGTGCCTGGTAGGAGAGGTTGAGACACACGAGGATACCAAGGAAAGGCATAGGAGGAACGGTGAGGATATGTGTAGGGCAGCAGTGGTTGGTACCCTTGAGGATGCCAGGTAGAGGAGAAGGAGGAACACTGCAGGCGTACATAGGGTAAGAGAGATCAACACACGCAAGAATACTGAGGAAAGGTGTAGGAGAAAGGCTGAGGGACACATAGGGCAACCAAGGTTGAGACATTCAAGGATACCGAGAAAAGACGTAGGAGGAACGCTGAGGGTACACAGAGGGCAACAGAGGTTGAGACACACGAGGATACCGAGTAGAAGAGAAAGAGGAACACTGAAGGTATATGGAGGGAGAGAGAAATGAACACACACAAGTATACCAAGAAAAGGCGTGGAAGGGTACATGTAGGACAACAGAGGTTGAGACACACAAGGATACCAAGCAGAGGTGTAGGAGGAGTGCAGAAGGCACACATAGGGTGAGAGGGACTGACACACGCAAGGATATTGTAGCAAGGTGTAGGAGAATGGCAAAGGGTACACGTAGGGCAACACAGGATGAGACACATGAGAATGCCAAGTAGAGGTGAAGGAGGAACACTGTTTTTAAATTTATCCTCACATCTGTCTTCCGATAAACATAGTTAGTTGTTTATACAATTATAAGAAACTAAAAGACTGTTTAGACTTCCCAGGGATGTATAAGTCTCTTATGAATATACTTTATGCATTTTAGGAGCCAGAATCAAGCCTCAATCTGATGTTCTGATGCAAGAACCTGCCTGTATGGGGCGCTGTTTACCCTAATCCATCCTTGTGGACTTAAGATAAAAAAGTCACTGTATTAAGAAAGTAACAAAACGTGTGAACATGCTCTCCTAATTGATTAGTGTGAACATATGTGCATGCAGTCTGTGTGTGATAACTTCTGTTTTATATAAATACTAGACATGTTACCTGTCAAAGACAACTAAGAGAACACATTTTCAAAGGTTTCATATCTTTTGCCCTGCATCTAACTTAAGAGTCTTTTCTTTGGTATTTTCGTGTGTCTCTCGAGAACATTCCCATGAAACCTGCTTCTCAGCCTCTATTACTTCCAGACACCTTTCTCGTTTCCCGTCTACCTTTATACTTCCTCTCTTTGAAGGCGACTCTCAGTGTACCTCCTACCCCTTTAATCCTCCTCGTGTGTCTCAAACTTGCACTTCCTCTTTTTGGTGTGACCAAAGTGTCTGGGCTTGTGAGTGTTGTGATAAAAGCCAAGATCTGGGCCTTTAATGAACACTTGGGCATCAGCGGTGTGTTTGTCTGCGGAGTGAGTGTCGACCGCGTTGAGAGGTTTGCTTACCTCAGCAGAGACATTCATGTCTATGGTGACTCTTCTTATGAAGTCAGTAGATGGATTGGGAGAGCATTGGGGACATGAGGTCACTGGAAACGGGTGTGTGGCGCTCTCAATATCTCTGCAAAAGGACAAAGGTCCAAGTCTTTAGAGTTCTGGTGCTCCCTGTCTTGCTATATGGTTGCGAGACGTGGACGCTATCCAGTGACCTGAGATGAAGACTGGACTCCTTCATGTGTGTCTCTTGAGAGAATCCTTGGGTACCACTGGTTTGACTTTGTGTTGCTCATGGAGTCCCGAATGAGGCGCATTACCTCCATTGTGAGGTAGCGTCAGTTTTGGCACTACGGCCATGTGGCGCGATTCCCCAAGAGTGATCCAGATCACAGGATCCTCACTGTTAAGGACCCAAGTGGCTGCACCAAGCCAAGGGGTCGCCCACGTAACACCAGGCTTTGGCAGATAGATGGTAATTTCCGGTAGGTTGGACTGAACTGCGTGTCTGCCTGGAGTGTTGCCAACCGGGATCCCGAGCTGTTTTGTCATGTTGTGGGTGTGGCAACGAGCTGTACCAGTGTGTGCTCCCCAACCTGACCTGACCAATTACAACAAAGCCAAACTGACCAATCAGATTGCTCATAGAGACTGGACCCTCACGCACACACACAGGCCTTAGTGTTTTATTATAAAGTAGATAAACTGTAGTCGATGTTTAATTATTGCACCTGCTGGTAATACTATAATGTGGCTTACACCATTAACCCTGCAGAATCAAAAGCAATAGCAAGTGTGCATTCATATTACACCTTTCAAATCTGAAGTGGAAGGGCTAAGTGAGATGGAGGCTGTGAAAGCTGGAGAAGTGAAAATGGAGAGTTTATTTGCACTAAAGGGTAGTGTGGGTGGAATATCAGTCCACAGTAGGCCATGTATGCATACAATATGATAATCCTCACAACCTGAAGAGATGAAGCCTCTCATCTCACCTTCCCACGGCAGGCGTATGGAGTCACAGCAGTGCACACCCACACTCATTAGCCTGAATCACACTGGTTTTTTTATTTTAAATCCTGTACCTCCATGGACCCCTTACTTGCCTTACCCCAGAGGACCATTTATTAGAGGACCCAAAAGTGCAAAAATGTGCTTAGTTGTAATTCAGTGATTTATTCTACTGTTGCACTCATAAAATCGGATCCTAAAACTCACAATATTTTCATTACTAATCATTTATCGTTGTGACTTGGTCAGATTGGGCGCATCACATTTCTCATCAGTACAACACATATAATCATGCGATGGAAGCGTGACCCATTTAGTCATTAAGTTGCTTAAATCTGCTACCTTAGCTTCAAATATACTAGCCGATCTATTTGGACACTCCTTGAATCCCACTTCTGCCACCATATTACAACGTCTGTCATGACATCAGGGAGTAGATCCAGGAAGGGATTATTCTTGTTATTTTACTGCCGGGGTCTTTTCCCTGGTTGGTATTTATTGTCTGCTTTTCTGTTTTTGCTAAATGTGAATTATTATTATTTTTCACGTCATTATGTTATTCCTGCTCGTCCAATCTGTGATTCAGTAAATGTGAATTGTCCCTTTAAATGTTTTGCTGTTCCTTATTTTTTCGGGTGAAGGGGTAAATCCTCAGGATGCAGGACCATCCAGACATCATGACTCTTGAGACCTCCGACTGGCTATTGTGAGAAGAAACACCTTGACACCATAAAAAGAGTCGGGGCAGCCACCCTGTATACTTGAAGTTTGGCTGAAAAAAGGCAAAAGTATGAGGAGTAGTCCGACACAGAACTGATAAACAGAAGGAATATGGCGGGTTTTAAGGTTGGTCAGGGGAAGTGATGTCATCGAGCCTGGCACCGTGAGAACCGGAAGTGGTGTCATGGGGCCCTGAACTGGAAAGTGATGTCATTGAAGTCGGACGTGATGTCATTGGGCCCTGAACCAGAAATGACGTCCTCGTTTCCAGGAGGAATTTCCTGTGTTTGGTCCGCAGGGAAAAAACAGAAAGGATTAGTGCACTCTGCCATCCCTTGGCCCAGCATGGAATTATCTTCTTTTAAGCCCTCTAGCTGCCTCCCATGTGCACGTGTGTGACACTATAAAAGTCAACTCAGAAGTCTCAGGAGCCGCAGATCATTTGTTTTTGGTGCAATTTTGTCGGTTTTACTGATTAAATTGGATTCACTGTTTTCTGTTCTTCTGGGCGGCACGGTGGCGCAGTGGTTGCGCTGCTGCCTTGCAGTGAGGAGACCTGGATTCGCTTCTTGGGTCTTCCCTGCGTGGAGTTTGCATGTTCTCCCTGTGTCTGCGTGGGTTTCCTCCGGGTGCTCTGGTTTCCTCCCACAGTTCAAAGACATGCAGGTTAGGTGAATTGGCAATCCTAAATTGTCCCTGGTGTGTGTGTGTGTGTGTGCCCTGTGGTGGGCTGGCACCTTGCCCGGGGTTTGTTCCTGCCTTGTGGCCCTGTGTTGGCTGGGATTGGCTCCAGCAGACCCCCGTGACCTTCTGTTAGGATATAGCGGGTTGGACACTGACTGATTGACTGTTTCCTTCTTAGTCTATTTTAAGGATTCTCATTTTCTGGACTTTATATTGGAACTTGTTTGCCGTGAATTTCCTTTTAAGCAAATCTTTTTTGCCTTTTTGTTTTTTGCTGTGATTAGCAAAGAACTCAATATATGGTGTGACTTCCCTTTGCAGTTTCTGAAGGACCTCACTGGCCTCGTGTTCTCTTATCCAGTTCCTCTGTAGACATTGGTCGTCTTACTAGTAATCCCATCCTGGCTTGATGATTTTGAGATGAGGGCTCGGTGGTGGCCATACCATCTGTTGTAGGATTCTCTATTCCTTTTTTTATGAATTTAGCCGTGTGTTTGGGGTCATGGCCGTGCTGCATGATAATGTTAGAACTAATTAGATGGTATTTTATGATGGATAACAACCTGCCTTTTTTTACTTCTGGGCACTGAAGGGGCCATCGGTTTTAATTAAATCACCGACTCCATTTGTGGAAATTCAGGCCCCAGACATGCAGGGAACCTCCATTGCTCTTCCCTATTGCTAGAAGACATTTATCCATGTGAAGTTATTCATTAGACAAACTGCCTTCTATGTTAGCCAAAAATTTTGACTCATCTCTCCGGAGCATCTTTAGCCATTTCAGTGCACCCCAGTCCTTGCAGTGTTGTGCATAGATGAGTTATTTGGCTTCAATTCTGCCTCTGAGGAATGGCGTTTTCGTCAGAACTTCTCCTTGAAGACCACTTTTCTGTACTGTAGATGGGTGTACCAGGGTCCTAGTAGTTTCATCCAGTTCTGAGATGATAGTGGTGCTGGATGTCTAAAGGGGTGTAAGTTCAATGCATGTATTTTAGAACATTCAGAGAACAGGCCATTCAGCCCAACAAAGCTCACCAGTCCTATCGACTTAATTCTTCTAAAATAACATCAAGTCGAGTTTTGAAAGTCCCTAAAGTCCTACTGTCTACCACACTACTTAGTCACTTATTCCATGTGTCTCTGGTTCTCTGTGTTAAGAAAAACTTCCTAATGTTGTGTGAAATTTACCCTTCACAAGTTTCCAACTGTGTCCACGTGTTCTTGATGAACTCATTTTAAAGTCACCATCTCGATCTACTGAATGAATTCCCTTCATAATTTTAAACACTTCACTCAGGTCTCCTTTTAATCTTCTTTTGCTTCAACTTAAAAGGATCAGCTCTATTAATCTTTCCTTATAACTCATCCCATTACCCTGGAATCAGCCTAGTCGCTCTTTTATGGACTTATTCTTGTGCTGCTATTTCCTTTTTGTAGTCTGGAGACTAAAACTGCACACAGAACTCCAGATGAGGCCTCACCAGTGTGTTGTAAAGCTTCATCTGAACCTCCTTGGACTTGTACTCCACACATCAGGGCGCTATATAACCTGACATTCTGTTAGTCTTCTTAATGGCTATTGAACACAGTCTGGCAGTTGATAGTGTTGAGTCCACTACAACTCCTAAATCCTTCTCATAAGGTGGACTTTTCAGATGTTCAGACCTCCCATTGTGTATGCAAACCTCACATTTTTAATTCCTACATGTAACACTTCGCATTTACTGACATTAAATTTCATCTGCCGCAAATCTGCCTAACCTGTGTGCTGTCCAAGTCCTTTTATAAAAATTCAACAAATTCTCGAACTTCTGCCAATTCACCTAGCTTGGTATCGTCTACAAATTTAACCAGCTTGTTACTTATATGTTTATCTGAATCATTTATATATATATTAAAAATAGCTGGGCCCTTCTTATTTGATTCACTCAGTTTCCATGACTGACTATTGAGTTCCTGGTCCTCAGCCTTGTCTGTTTTGTTGGCACTTCTGCAGAAGAACTTGGACTACTTGGTGGGAGACCTCAGTGATGCTGGATGACCACCCTGTGTATTGTTGCCGCATGTATCGCTTTGTTTGTGCTTCTGCAGAAGAGCTTGTACCGCTTTGTCGAGACCTTGATAAAACTGAATGACCATCTTGTGTCTTGTCTCTGTGTTTGTCGCTGTGTTTCTGCTTCTGAAGAGCTTGGACTGCTTGGCTGAGACCTTGATGGGGCCAGATGACCACCTTGTGTCTTGTCGCTTTGTTTGTGCATCTGCAGAAGAGCTTGGACTGCTTGGTTCCAACCTTAATCAGACTGGATCATCACCTTGTGTCTTATTGCTGTATTTGTGCTTCTGCAGAAGAAATTGGACTGCTTGGTCAAGACCTTGATGAGGCTAGATGACCACCTTGTGTCTGTCATCATGTTTGTCACTGTGTTTCTGTTTCTGAAAAGCGTGGACTGCTTGGTTGAGACCTTGCTAAAACTGGATGACCACCTTGTGTCTTGTCACTGTACTTGTGCTTCTGGAGAAAAGCTTGGACTGCTTGGTCAAGACCTTGATGAGGCCGGCTGACCACCTTGTGTCTGTCACCATGTTTGTCTCTGTGTTTGTGCTTCTTCAGAAGAGCTTGGACAGCTTGACCGAGACCTTGATGAAGCTGAATGATCACTTTGTGTTTGTTGCCATGTTTGTCATTGTGTTTCTGCTCTGAATAGCTTGGACTACTTGGTCAAGACATTAATCAGACTGGATGACCACCTTGTGTCTTGTGCCTGTATTTGTGCTTATGCAGAAGAGCTTGTATCGCTTTGTTGAGACCTTGATAAAACTGAATGACCATATTGTGTCTTGTCTCTGTGTTTGTCGCTGTGTTTCTGCTTCTGAAGAGCTTGGACTGCTTGGTTGAGACCTGGATGAGGTCAAATGACCACCTTGTGTCTTGTCGCTTTGTTTGTGCATCTGCAGAAGAGCTTGGACTGCTTGGTCGAGACCTTAATCAGACAGGATGACCACCTTGTGTCTTGTCGTCATGTTTATCGCTGTGTTT
>JANRMT010062829.1:39491201-39505019 GCA_026402145.1 Polypterus bichir lapradei
AGATAGATAGATAGATAGATAGATAGATAGATAGATAGATAGATAGATAGATAGATAGATAGATAAGCCACTATATATGATAGATAGATAGATAGAACTTTATTTGGCCCTGGGGAAATTTGCCTTTTTAACGAAGCTCTTTAAATAAATGAATACATACATACATACTGTATATATCCTCTTTAATAAAACCCCTGTGTGCGTCCAGGTGTCCGTGTGTGTGTCTTCTGGTGAAGTGGGCATGCGCGGGGCCACACGGCACGTGTTCAGTCTCTTCCTGTGCATTCCCTGTGTGTACAGAGAGAGAGGGACACACACAGGTGCATGCGCGCGTGAGACAGACACACACACACAGGCGCGCGAGACAGACAGACAGACACACACACACAGGCGCGCGTGCGACAGACACACACACACACACACACACACGCACACAGCCGCGCGCAAGACACACACACATACATGTAGGTGCGCACACGAGACACACACACACACACACACACAGACGCGCGCGAGAGACAGACACACATGCAGGCGTGCAAGCGCGCGACAGACACACACACACAGAGGCGCGCGCACGCCTGTGTGTGTGTCTGTCTCGCGCGCGCCTCTGTGTGTGTGTGTCTGTCGCAACAGTCACACACACACAGGCGTGCGCGTGCACGACAGACACACACACACAGACACAGAGGCACGCGCGAGACAGACACACACAGGCGCGAGAGACACACACACACACAGACAGACACAGAGGTGCGCGCTTAAGAGAGACACACACACGCAAGAGATATATACACACACACACACACACAGGCGCGCGTGTACATTGTGGCAATGTTACTTTTCTTGGTTGTTTATTAAATTATGGATTTTTCAAATGTTCATTTTTTTCCCTGTGCTTAAAACTCATAAAAAAAAGTGTTTTTAGCGAGCGGTTCGTAGCGCTATAGCGCGAACACTTGCAGTGTTAGTTTTCTCTGTTGTTCAAGGTTTTCTCAGTGTTATTCAATGTTTTTGCATTCAGTTTACTATTACGCTGTGCTTTCAATGGTGTAATTAACTATATTTGTGCTTAAAAACTTTAAAAAATTTATATTTACTTCCAGTTCATAGAGTCTGGAACGGATTAATTGTATTTACATACAATCCTATGGGGGAAATTACTTCGGTTCACAACCAAATCGGGTTACAACCAGAGTTTTGGAATGAATTATGGTCGTGAACCGAGGTTTTACTGTATTACTGTCAGACAAAATTACAGGCATTTTACGGAAATACAAACCAGTATTACTGAGAGAGAAAAGTAAGGCACACAATACAGTGACACATATTACAGCCACATACAAGGTCCCTTGCCATTTAATTTAGACTGTTCCTACTAATGTTTATACATTACTCTTCTAGCGCCCATTATTGTAATGGGCTTAATGTCTATTATATATATATATATATATATATATATATATATATATATATATATAGTCTGAACACACACCAGAATGGCTAATAAGATTGAAATGAAAGGAAAAGAAAGAAAGCTTTTCATTTATCATAATGGCACTTCATCTCTGTCTTCATTCTCCCCTTTGCTACAACCCCCAAGGGGTCCAGAATGTGTTCCATAACTGAGCTTGTACCTTTTAAATAAAGTTGTTGATTTGGTGAGCCTCTCTTGAAGTGACTTTACCAGTCCAGCACACCACAGTGCAGAAAATCGCACTGACCATCAGGAGAGTTGTAGAAGATGTGAAGGATGTCACTTCTCATATTAATGTAACGCAGTCTCCAAAGGAAAAAAGAGCCTGGTGTGCCCTTTCTTCTATCGTTCCTCTGTGTTCCAAGACCAGTCCAACCTGTCATTGATGTGGACCCCCAAGTACCTGTAGGAGTGGACCATCTCTACAACCACTATTTGAATAGTGACTAGACATAAAGGGTGAAAATCAATTACCAGTTCCTTCATTTTGCTAATAATAGGATGCAGACAATTCTCTTCACACTAACAAAGTTCTCCCTCTGACTCCTCTCTTCTGTATTACCCTCCTTATTAATACACCCCATAAGCGCAGAATAAGCTGAGAATTTCTTCAAGTGACATGACCTACTTTATATATTTATAGTCTGAGGTGTACAGAGTGAACACAAAAGCAGATAGGCCTGTTCTTTGTGGTGCTCCAGTGTTGCTCACACAGTCCTTGAGTCTCACAAACTGTGATCTGCCCGAAAGACACTCCATTATCCAGGAGAGCAGAGGCTCATCCACCTGCATATCTCTGAGTGTACCACTTAACAGGGATGGCTAGATGGTGTTGAAAGCACTGGAGAAATCAAAAGACATAACCCTCACAATGTGACCAGCTTTGTCCAGCCTTGTGGAACAGACAGATCATTGCATGCACCACTCCAATCTGATAGGCAAACTGCAGTGGGTCCAGGTGGTCTACCACAAGAGGACTCATATAGTCCAGGACCAGCCTCTCAAAAGTCTTCATGGAATGAGAATCAAGTTCCACTGGTCTACTACTCATTAGGTGAGGAGATCCCTGCCTTCTTTGGAACAGGAGCAATGCAGGACATTTAAAACAGAGCGGCACTTTCTGGAGCCTTAGGGACAGATTGGTGTTCTTTTTAACTATGTAAAACATCTTGTGCGTGTACTCAAAGGTGTCAAAGGTGTCAAAGGTGCAGCATAAAAACTTGCCTAAAATCCATGTTGCAGAAGAAGACTTGGTCCGATTTAAAATGATTAACAAAAATGGGTTTTTTCCAGATTGACTTACTCAAAGATTTTTCATGTTGCCTCTTCAACAGCCTTTACTGTAATAAAGAGCAGCTGTTCAGAGATGCTAGGATTGTGCAAGAGTTGCAAACCATGTTGAAGGTTTCCGAGTTCACTTCAGATTTCATAATCAAGGAGTAACCAAGAGTTTCACAAAGTATCTCAAACGTGTATTTGAGAAAATGAAGTGTTTACGGTAGTTAGTCATGGGAAGCTGAGAAGATTGCATAAGATTATTTCTGGGCAGACACCCGGACAGTAAACATGCAGCTAATGGAGCGCCCACAGGAACAGATGGTCGCAGCATCATTGTGGGGTGGGGGGTCTAGGGAGACTGTTTCAGTTCAAAGATCTGCACCATGGTGAACTGTCAGTGACATTCATGTCTCTGGTGACTGTTCCTATGAAGTCAGTAGATGGATTGGGAGAGCGTGGGGGGTCATGAGGTCACTGGAAAGGGGTGTGTGGCACTCACAATATCTCAGCAAAAGGATGAAGGTCCAAGTCTTTAGAGTCCTGGTGCTTCCTATCTTGCTATATGGTTGTGAGACATAGACACTATCCAGTGACCTGAGACGAAGACTGGACTCCTTCAGTACTGTGTCTCTTCAGAGAATCCTTGGGTACTGCTGGTAGCGCTGCTCATGGAGTCCTGAATGAGGCACATTACCTACATTGTGAGGAAGCGTCAGTCATGGCACTACAGCAATGTCGCGCGATTCTCCCTGGTGATCTGGCTTGTAGGATACTCATTGCTGAGGACCCGAGTAGCTGGACCAGGCCAAGGGGATGCCCAAATAACAGCTGACTGCGGCAAGTAGATGGTTATTTCCGGGAGGTGGAATTGGACTGTGTGTCTGCCTGGGGGGTTGCCAACCAGGATTCTGAGCTGTTTCGTAATGTGGTGAGTGCGGCAATGCGCTGTACCAGTCAACGCTCCCCAACCTGACCTCACCCAAGCTGTCAGCAGTAAGTCACGAAACCATGATCTCTTGCTCAGAGATAGATAGATAGATAGATAGATAGATAGATAGATAGATAGATAGATAGATGTGTAAGGCACTATATGATAGATAGATAGATAGATAGATAGATAGATAGATAGATAGATAGATAGATAGATAGATAGATAGATAGATAGATACTTTATTAATCCCAAGGGGAAATTCACATATTCCCTAGCAGCAGCATACTGATTAAAAACAATATTAAGTTAAAGAGTGATAACAATGCAGGTATAACAGACAGACAATTTTGTATAATATTAACTTTTATTGCCCCAGGTGGAATTGAAGAGTCGCATAGTGTGGTGGAGGAACGATCTCCTCAGTCTGTCAGTGGAGCAGGACGGTGACAGCAGTCTGTCGCTGAAACTGCTCCTCTGTTTGGAGATGATCCTGTTCAGTGGATACAGTGGATTCTCCATGGTTGACAGGAGCCTGCTCAGTGCCCGTCGCTCTGCCACGGATGTCAAACTGTCCAGCTCCGTGCCTACAATGCAGCCTGCCTTCCTCACCAGTTTGTCCAGGCGTGAGGCGTCCCTCTTCTTTATGCTGCCTCCCCAGCACACCACCGTGTAGAAGAAGGTGCTCGCCACAACCATCTGGTAGAACATCTGCAGTATCTTATTGCAGATGTTGAAGGACGCCAGCCTTCCAAGGGAGTATAGTCGGCTCTCTCTTTTCTTACACAGAGCGTCAGTATTGGCAGTTCAGTCCAATTTATCATCCAGCTGCACTCCTAGATATTTATAGGTCTGCACCCTCTGCACACAGTCACCTCTAATGATCACGGGGTCCATGAGGGGCCTGGGCCTCCTAAAATCCCCCACCAGCTCCTTGGTTTTGCTGGTGTTCAGTTGTAGGTGGTTTGAGTCGCACCATTTAATAAAGTCTTTGATTAGTTTCCTATACTCCTCCTCCTGCACACTCCTGATGCAGCCCACGATACCAGTGTCGTCAGCGAACTTTTGCACGTGGCAGGACTCCGAGTTGTATTGGAAGTCTGATGTATGTTGGCTGAACAGGACCAGAGAAAGTACATTCCCCTGCGGCGCTCCTGTGTTGCTGCCCACAATGTCAGACCTGCAAAATGCAAAAGGGAAAAATTAACGGAAATGAGTTTATCACAAGGCTGCAACACGGCAACATGTGAAAAAAGTGAAGGGATCTGAATACTTCCTGAAGGCAGTGTAGATCTTCAGCTACTGATCGATTTTAAAAATCAAAAATTCCAGGTCATGGAAGGTTACTCATTTGCCCATAACCAGCCTGAAACCATCTGAGCTTTAGGTTGCACCTCCATGCAAATTAGCCTCTGGACTTTTGCTTGCGGTGACAGATAAGCAGAAACCACTGTTTGCATAAGAGTTCAGATAACACAGACAAACAAAAATCAATAAAGGTGAAACACCTGAAAACAATTGAGACAAATAGACTTTTAACATATGAAAAAAACAAATTATAAATGAGGTGACTCAGTTTAGTCCCATCTGGGTCACGATCTCTGAAAGAGGTTTGGAAAAACCGCGACTCTTCCTAGAGCAGGCCATGTCTGGCGTTTTGCTCTTCCCGCTTCTGCTTGGGTTTTTCTAATCATAATCCAGTTTGCCAGATCAGCTGGCCAATCTAGGGTTTCATGTTTTATAAACTCAAAATTTTTTTATATCTCCCCATGCTTTTGCACATAAAGAAACAGTTTATAGATAAGGCTACAACACAAGCGGTACTGTGAGTTTTGTAAATATGTTTGTGAAGGGAAACTCAAACTTGTTTGGCTTGTCACTACATAAAGTGTTGTAGATGCCACACGGATTGGACAGGCATCCCGGCCAGGAGAGGGGATGGTTCTTTGCCCGAACGGGAGACTCCCAACGGACAAATAAGCATCCTGGCTGGGGAGGAGAAATGGAGCAGACCCGGAAGGAAGAGCTGAAAGGGATGGACGGACAGCCCATGTGGCATCTACAGTGTCTTCAAAACGTATTTAGACTCCTTGACTTTATTCACATTCTGTTATGTTGCAGCCTTGTGCTACAATCATCGAAATTCATTTTTCCCCACGTCAACCAACACTTAATACCCCAGAATGACAAAATTAAAAAATTAGCAATTTTTGCAAACATTTTATAATCCCATCTTGCCTGAATAAGGGGCCTGAGTTGCCTCGAAAGCTTGCATATTGTAATCTTTTTAGTTAGCCAATTAAAGAAGTCATTTTGCTTGACTTCTCACTACATCCATAATGGCTAATGGTGTACAACACCCTAGTCTTATATATAAACGTCTATGCGTGGAAGTGTGTGTGTGTGTCTGTCCGGCCCGGAAGTGAGAGGTGGAGTCGGGGTAAGGGCTTTGCCTCCGAAGAAGTAGAAAACTCGCTTAGCCACTAGTAACACAAAACAAAACCTCAGAAGAAAGACAAAGTCACTTAGCCGCTAACATCGGCAAAACGGTATCCTTTTCAATTTTCCTCCTAGAAATGAATCCTCCTAGAAGAGAGACGTTTAGAGTAGTTCCTTTAAATTACCTGACCTCTCTACATTTTATTTATTTATTTTTTTTGACGATTTCAATAGTTTCTAGGACCCCACGCCTTTTACAGCACGGGCTTACACAGCTAGTACTATAAAAAGGAGTTTGACACAAGTATTCAGGTCCTTTCTTCAGTATTGTATTGTGACACCTTTGATGACAATTCCAGCCTGGGGTCTTCATGGATCTGAAGAGCCGCATAACCTTAAGACTTACTTGATGTTCTTCTCAGGCTCTAACAAATTGGATGGAGACCATCAGTGGACAGATGTTTTTAGGTCTCTCCATAGATGTTTGATTAGCTTCAAGTCCAGGCTCTGGCTGTGCCACTCAAGAACCTTCCCAGAGTTGTCACTAAGTCACTCCTGTGTTGTCTTTGCTTTGTGCTTAGGCTCGTTGTACTGGACCTTCAGTCATGTCTGAGATCCAGAGCAATTTGGAGCAGGTTTTCATTAAGGATATCTCTGTACTTTACTCTGTGCAGCTTTCCCACAACCGTGTCTACTCTACCAGTCCCTCAGAAAAAAAAACAGTTGTGGTTGTTCCCAAAGTTGAACTTCAAGGCCAGTCTGAGGTCCAGAGTGCCCTGGAGCAGATTTTCATTAAGGTTATCTCTGTCCTTTACTCTGTGTGGCTTTCCCTCAAGCCTGTCTAGTCTCCCAGTACCCAACCCCACATGCTGCCACCACCAGTCTTCAACTTTGGAGTGGTATTGCACATGTCATGAGTGGTGCCTGGTTTCTCCCAGACATGACACTAATCTCAGTTTCAATAAACCAAAGAATTTTGCTTCTTACCGTCTGAGAGTCCTTCAGTTGCCATTTGGTAAACCCTTATTGTACTTCCATGTGTCGTTGGTTCACTCTGCCATAAAGCCCATATTAGTGCTCTGTTGCAGTGATGGCTGACCTTCTGGAAGTTTCATTTCCATGCAGCTCATCCAGAGTGACCAGCAGGTTCTTAATCACCTCTCCTACTGTGGTCCTTTCTCTGTGATTGCTTAGTTTGGCCAGTTGCCCAGCTCTATGAACAGTTGTAGTTATTAAAACTTGAACCAAAGCTAAACCTTAAGGCCAGTGTGAGGTTCAGAGCATTCTGGAGCAGGTTTTTATTAAGTACATCTCTGTACTTTGTTCAGTTCAGCTTTCCATCTACCCTGAATGCTGTCTCTGAAAGCAACTAGATGCCACCACCATGCCACACTATTAGAATAATATTGTGGAGATGATGAGTGGTGCCTGATTTCTTCCAGACATAATTTTACAATGGAGGTCAAACAGACCAGTCATGGTTTCATCAGACCTGAGAATTTTGTTTCTTATAGTCCGAGAGTCCATTAGGAGCCTTTTTGCAAACTCCATGCACGCTTGTCAGCTCTTCACTCTGTCATGAAGTCCAGATTAGTGGTTTGCTTTGCAATGACTCTGTACATGATCTATGGTGCTCAGCCACTGGCTTCTCTGTCTCCTCTCTTACTGTGGTCCTTCTCTCCTGATTGCTCAGTTTAGTCAAGTGGACAGCTCTAGGAAGAGTCGCAGTTGTTCCAAACTTCTTCCATTTAAGAATTACTAGTGGTCCCCTGTGGCTCCGCCCACATAGTAGTGAAGCAGGACAAACTTTAAGACTCAATAAAAAAATTTAATTCTGGCAAAACGGAAGGTAGTTATACTCCAACATCAAACGTTGGCAATGTATATCTGATCGTGTTCAGCTCTGACATGGCCGTGATATCTGTGGCAATCAGAAGGTACCCTCTAAAACACACGTAGCTCTGATCTCTCTCTCCAAAACGTCAAACGTTACACCTTAGGAATCTCTACATGATAATGTCTGTCGAACAAACAGGTATCGCTAGCTAAGCAGAGGCAATATGTGGCGAGAGGTAGAGCAACTCAGATGGAGGCTGGCTTGTGAGTGAGTAGGGGCCGGCTTCCACTTCCCTTCAGCCAGCAGCCTGTCTTTGAAATTCCCGCAAATAAATCGGTACCACAAGCGAACTAATCCCGATCTAAATCCGTTAAGTAGTTCTCGCACGAAAAGCGGACAGACAGAGAGACAAACAGACGTTGGATTTTATATATACAGTAAGTGTAGATATACTGTAGATGGAAATGACCGGTGCAGGAACTTTTTGTAGCTTTCCCAGATGTGTGCCACGACACAATCCTGTCTGCAAGCTCTGCAGGGAATTCCTTCATCTTTATGGCTTGGTGTCTGGTCAACTATTGGACCTTCAGTAGACAGTTATGTGTCCTAATCAGGCTCAATCAACTGAATTGGCTAAAGGTGGACTTCAAAAAGGGTGTGGAAACATCTCAATAGAATGGAATGCACCATTTCTAGTGTCATAGCAAAACATCTGAATACTTACGTCAATGAGATATTTCATTTTGTAATTTTTTTGGTTTTTCGTTCTGTGGTGTTGAGTATTCAGGAGGGGAAATTAATTCAAATTATTTTAGCACAAGAGTGTCTCATCTAAATGTGATCAAATTGAAGGGAACTGGATAATGTCTGAATCCAACTCTGTGTCACCTTTCAGAGCTTCCAGTCTCGTTCTCTCTCTGTCTACCTCCCATTGCCCTTCAGGTGGGTTTATTCTCTTCTTATGTGTGCTTAAATTTGTTTAACTGAAGCATGTCAATCTAATTCTCATAAATAGTTGAGTTGTGGGGGTGCTTGACAAGTTGATGTTTGCCCGTGAAATAAAAAGGATTGCCCTGAAGCCCACTGATGGAGCTACACACAAAAACTGGGGTCCATTACTAGATAAGGAATTCCCATGGGTAGAGGGAACACGCCATTGGACTACAACTCCCAGGCAGAGTGGACTTTGGAATGAGGCATCTGTTCAGCAAATGCGTGCTTAGATCTTCCTTACTATCTGACTACAACATGAACAGAACGTATTAACGTGATAGTGGAGCAGGCTGCTCAAGAGGTGTGGAAACAGTAATGGACTTTATGCATCTGAGCATTTCACTACATATTATACATATTTGTATGTGACAAATAAAACTAGATTTCTTCTTCTTCTTTCTCTTCATCTTTTCCCACTTCTATGTGGGGTCGATGCACTTGATTAGTCTTCCCCACACAGCTCAGTCCTGCACATCCTCCCCATTCAGACCCTTTTTTGCTTCAGATCTTCCTTTACTTTATCCGTTCCCCTATGCTTTGGCCTTCTCTCACTTTCTCTTCCTCTTCCATCCCCATCACTCTTTTGCCCTGATGTTCTTTGTCTCCCCTCATCACAGGTCCATAGCACTTCATCCTACTTTTCCTGTTCTCTCTTTGATAGGTGGTCCATGGCGTGGGGCAACTTTTAAATAAATTATCGTGTGTGGGGCACCCATCAGGTGCAGGTGTGTGCAAGCACGTTTCACTCTGTGGTTAATCGGGGTACTTGGACTGTCGCGTCAAATTCACATGCATTGGTGGGCGGATTGGTCAGGTGCCTCAGTTGTGTCTTGGTGGGGAACGCCGTGTCTCAGCTGCACCCAATTACACAGGCAGATTAAAGGAGTCTGCACGGGACAAAGAGGAAAACACAAGAGGAGAGAACAGAGAAGGAAAAAAGATGGAGACAAAGGCAGGCATGGGAGAGAGATGGTGCAGCGGGCCGGGTGGAGAGCCCCTTAGATGTGTGAAGGGCTGATGCTCAGGGGGCTGAAGAGGATTGCTCCAGCTGAGTGACCTGATGGTCAAAGGACTCTTCTGTGTAAGGAGGGCAATCTCAGTGTGGTGGCCTACTGGGGCCACAGATGGCAGTAGGGACCCAAGCCTAGGTAAAATGACGTTTGGTGCGGCATCTAATTCTCTATCTTGGCCTGCCAACATATCCTAGATCTTTAAATGTTTTATCTCTTTCCAATGTCTCTCCATGCAGGTTTGCTAATGAATAATGACCATCATTAAACCTCAGATATTCTGTCTTCTTCTTCCTATTTATCTTCAGTCCTCTATCTTCTAAATCCCTTCTCCATTCTTACAACTTCCCCTCCAGTTTCCCTTTTCTGGTGCTACACCACACAAATTCATCAGCAAACAGCCTGCACCAGGGGGACTGGTCTTTTGTCCCATGACTCAGGTGGTAAACAGGGGGCATATTGCTCCCCAAAACTCAGACACACAGGCCACATTCAGCACACAAGACACGTTTATTCCACTCTGGGAAACGCTTTTGTCTTGTTTCCCACAGCATCACAGTTCCCAAGCACAGTATAATGCGGCACCGTTTCTTTCCTTTCTTCCTTCTCTCTTCCTCGCTCCACCTTGACTACCCCTCTGGCAAGCTTCATCCTCTTCCTCCTGACTCTGGCTCTCCAAATGGAGTGAGGTGGCTCCTTTTAAGCAGGTCCCAGGAGTGCTCCAGGTGGATCATTAATCAGACCGGGAATCACTCCCAGGTGTGGTGAAAGCCCTAAGTCCTCTGGTTAGCACCCATGGAACCCAACAAGGCTGTGCCAAACTCCAACTCCCAGCATGTCCTGCGGGAATCCATGGTGCCATAGCCACCCAGGAGGGCTGCCCTCTAAAGTCCTGGGGGAGGTAGTGCCTTACAGATACCTCTCCCCTGGTCCTTCCATCCAGCAGGTGTCCCAGGCCTGGTAAAGGCTGTGGCTGCCCGTCACACTCAACACATCCATAACTAGATCAAAGAGGTAAGGACTTGCCAAAGATCCCTGGTGCAGACCTCCTCTAAGTGAGATCTTGTCTGTTATCCCAACACGAGTCCTCACTCCCTCTTACATTATCCTGGACAATCCAAACACACTTCTCTGGTCTTCCTTTCTCTCTCATGTACCCCTCCAGACCTCTTGACGTGGCACTCTATCATATTGATATTGATTTGATTTGACCCCCGTCATTTAGATTAGTCTATTCTGCACTCAGGCAGTGCTCAATGAGGAGTTGCTGTGGAGCAAACTGCAGTAGACTTTACCTTATTATATAAAGTAGTTTAGATACATTTCAAAGCTCTTGGCTATAACTATATGTTGGAAAACAGAAGCGTCTATTTTATGTCAAGAGAGCTGAGTGGAGGCGTGTTTGCTCTCAAACGTGGCGGTTGCACTTGTCGAGGAGCTCCTGAATTTGCGGTGGGCTTTGTGGCAGATTGAGCTTTCAGGATGACTGTAATCTTACTCGGAGCTCGCTACCTGGTAATCGGCATGCTAGCTTGAAAACAGTGCAGAATGTAATTGTTAAAACGTTGAAAATTGCCGTGTCGTGCTGTGTGTTTAACCTCATTTTAATTTGTACGTTTGTACCTCATGAAGTTTGTATTGTAGTTGAGCTTGTGCTCAGTGAAGGGTGCTATGCAAAATAAACGGAACTCTGTGAAGACACCCACTGTACCTCAAAGTGTGTGTGTGTGTGTGCTGTGGGTGTAATGTAAAATACTACAGGCTGGGGGGGCGGGGAGGGGGGCTCAGCTGCATGTGACTACGTGCGGCTCAAAGTGTGGCTGAGAAACTCCAGTCTGAAAGGTCAATGGCTTCACATGGGCAGGAGTAACAAAGGGACTTAAGGTTCAAAAGGAGCAGCATTCGCAGGCTTAACTGGTCTTCTGTTCATGCATAAAGAAATACAAAATAGAACATCTTTATATCTGTTTATTTACAGTTTGTTAAAGACAGCTAGAGAAATACAGTATTTTTACTTGATAAAGACAAAAAAGTGGCCCTCCATTCTGTCGAAAGATTGTCAGAACTACAGCTGCTATCTATCTATTTACAGTATTGTGATGGAACCGGGCTGTCAATGTGCACCAAACCCCCAAACATGATCACACAGACAGTCTTGGGTTCAAATAAAGATGTGTGTATTAAACATACTACTTCCATAAAGCTGCAAAAGCACAGGTTTTCTTTCTTTCTTCCCACAATAGTCCCTCTCCTCTCTCCTCCAGTAGAGTGTTGCTTGATGTCCTCCCAGCTCCAACTCACTTGGATAAGGGAGTGTGGTCTATCTATCTATCCATCTGTCTATCTACAGTGCATCCGGAAAGTATTCACAGCGCATCACTTTTTCCACATTTTGTTATGTTACAGCCTTATTCCAAAATGGATTAAATTCATTTTTTTCCTCAGAATTCTACACACAACACCCCATAATGACAACGTGAAAAAAGTTTACTTGAGGTTTTTGCAAATTTATTAAAAATAAAAAAAACTGAGAAATCCCATGTACATAAGTATTCACAGCCTTTGCTCAATACTTTGTCGATGCACCTTTGGCAGCAATTACAGCCTCAAGTCTTTTTGAATATTATGCCACAAGCTTGGCACACCTATCCTTGGCCAGTTTTGCCCATTCCCCTTTGCAGCACCTCTCAAGCTCCATCACGTTGGATGGGAAGCGTCGGTGCACAGCCATTTTAAGATCTCTCCAGAGATGTTCAATTGGATTCAAGTCTGGGCTCTGGCTGGGCCACTCAAGGACATTCAGAGTTGTCCTGAAGCCACTCCTTTGATATCTTGGCTGTGTGCTTAGGGTCGTTGTCCTGCTGAAAGATGAACCGTCGCCCCAGTCTGAGGTCAAGAGCGCTCTGGAGCAGGTTTCCATCCAGGATGTCTCTGTACATTGCTGAAGTCATCTTTCCCTTCATCCTGACTAATCTCCCAGTTCCTGCTGCTGAAAAACATCCCCACAGCATGACGTTGCCACCACCATGCTTCACTGTAGGGATGGTATTGACCTGGTGATGAGTGGTGGCTGGTTTCCTCCAAACGTGACGCCTGGCATTCACACCAAAGAGTTCAATCTTTGTCTCATCAGACCAGAGAATTTTTTTCTCATGGTCTGAGAGTCCTTCAGGTGCCTTTTGGCAAACTCCAGGCGGGCTGCCATGTGCCTTTTACTAAGGAGTGGCTTCCGTCTGGCCACTCTACCATACAGGTCTGATTGGAGGATTGCTGCAGAGATGGTTGTCCTTCTGGAAGGTTCTCCTCTCTCCACAGATGACCTCTGGAGCTCTGACAGAGTGACCATCAGGTTCTTGGTCACCTCCCTGACTAAGGCCCTTCTCCTCCGATTGCTCAGTTTAGATGGCCGGCCAGCTCTAGGAAGAGTCCTGGTGGTTTCGAACTTCTTACACTTGCGGATGATGGAGGCCACTGTGCTCATTGGGACCTTCAAAGCAGCATAAATTTTTCTGTAACCTTCCCCAGATTTGTGCCTCGGGACAATCCTGTCTCGCAGGTCTACAGACAATTCCTTTGACTTCATGCTTGGTTTGTGCTCTGACATGAACTGTCAACTGTGGGACCTTCTATAGACAGGTGTGTGTCTTTCCAAATCATGTCCAATCAACTGAATTTACCACAGGTGGACTCCAATTAAGCTGCAGAAACATCTTAAGCATGATCAGGGGAAACGGGGTGCACCTGAGCTCAATTTTGAGCTTCATGGCAAAGGCTGTGAATACTTATGTACGTGTGCTTTCCGGATGCACTCTATCTATCTATCTATCTATCTATCTATCTATCTATCTATCTATCT
>JANRMT010062829.1:39505029-39516415 GCA_026402145.1 Polypterus bichir lapradei
TATCTATCTATCTATCTATCTATCTATCTATCTATCTATCTATCTATGTAGAATCTAACATATATTTCCCATACATTATCAAAAACACAATCTAGTTAATAGTTGCTGTGGTCAGGTCCTATCCCATCTAGTGCAAGGCAGGAATCAGCACTAGAGGAGGAAGCATAGACCATCCCATCACATGACGCCACATAACATTGCATCACATTACGTCCCTTCCCATCCCATCATATGACATCCTATCCCATAGCATCACATCACACCACATAACATCACATCCCATCCAATAACATGCCATTCTGTCCCATAGCACCACTGCACTGCACCACACCCCACCATATCCCGTCCCATTACATCACACCACATTATCAAACCCACTTTTTCTTGTTCAGTTTCAAAGTGGACTACCACCTCTCCCTGTCACCTATACACAAATGATTTAAATGAAAGAGAACCAACCCATGAGTAGTTAAAATAATAATAAAGTATCAGAAATCGTAAAGCATTTATTGTAGTCAGTCCATTGTTTAAGATGTAAATGTACTGAGTACTTGGCTTTCGACACAATACAGTGTCTGACATAACCTGTATGGACCAACATGATGGCCGGGCTCTTACTTTTAGACCAGCTGTATTTGTCCATTTTAATTCTTTGTTCCATTATGAAAGGTTTGAAAATACAAAACTTCAGTTCAGTCCAATGTAATTTTTGTAATAACTTTCTGGTAGGTTTTGAGAATATGTAACTGTATGACTGCGATTAGATGATCAAAGAGCAAGGTGTATGATGTGAGGTGGAGTCAAAAAGAGGAAATAAAAGAAAACAAATCTGAAATAAAAAACGGGGAAGTAAGCACACCGCTTATGGATGTGTCGTAGAGGACAAGAGGACGCTTTGCTCTGCCGCCAGACAGGAAACAGGAAGTAGTGAGGGGAGGGACCGTAAGGCACTGTGGCATCACTTTTTGAAATTTTGTCATTTTACAACTGCTGTATGTTGACATATAAGGAAGTGACTCACCTGGAAAAAAACGTGCTTTCTGTCAGCATACATGTAGCAATCATTTGAAATGGTTTCAAAAGACTCTTCTTAAAAACAAGCTTGAACATAATTTAATTTCTTTTATAGCAGCCTTCACTGTGATCCCAAAATTTGGATATCTTGAACTGTGTGCCAAGATATGCATGTTAGGTGGGCCAGTGACGTTCCATTGACACCCATCTGTGCATGTGAGTAAGCTCACCCTGCGGTGGACTGACACCCCGTCTAGGGATTGCTCCTGTCTTGGACCCTGTGCTTGATGGGAAGAGCATGGATGGACTGCATTCTTTCTTTTGTTTTCTTTTATATATTATAAACCCAAAACGACTTGCACACATGATCTACTATATCTCCTATCACTAGATTTCTGTATTTTTTTATTATTTTCATACTTGCTTTATAAAGTGAATCATGATGGTGTTCCCCTTTCAAGTCACTATATAAAAGAAACATTTAAATGTTCAAAAAGTGCCCATGAATGCCACATTCCAGTAGCATGTGGTGGCTGCCAGCTAGCATTCAGACCCAGGGCCGGATTAAGGTGGGTGCTATTGATGCTGCAGCATTAGGCCCATTCCTGAAATAGGCCCAGACGAAAACAGATGAGAATTTTCCAGAAGCTGAGCAGTTTTCCTTTGCTATATTAACCTCAAAATAATTCTTAGAATGAAATTTGGAGTCTGACTTTTGGACGCCTAGACACAGCGTTACTTATTATACAGTTACTATTGTTCTTTGCATTTTGACGTAACTATAACGTCGTTGTGTTTATTGTTAACTGAAGATTTCAAGTTAATGCTATCAATTTTACGTTAAACAGTTTACTTAGTAATTTAGCTGCGTTTTTTGCAATATCTTGGGGATTCTTGCCACTTTATTATTGTTCGGTAAGTGCCACGTAGTAAATTTTTCACCTTGAAAAGTAAAAATTGATGGCTATTTAAATGGTTGTCTGTAAAGGTAAAACTAAAAGCCGGCCCGCGGGCCCGGCATGGATGTTTAGAATTTTTAAAATCCTCAACGGGATTCTGGTCTATTATAAAATTTAAATCATGGACAAATTTTTACCCTCAAGTGCCTGAACTGAGTCACTTTGACCCAATGTCTCTGCAAATTCATTTTTTCTTACTCTGTTTCGTAAGAGAATTTCGAAATTTTGTGTATTTCATTGTTAGGTTTTCTGCATTAAGTGCACTTTTCAGACAATTGCTATTGAATGTTGATGTTACATAGTTTGATGTTAATCTCGAGTTGTTACGATACTACGTCGTTATTATTATTCATGTTCAATAAAGGCTGGCTGGTTGCGTCTCAAGCAGTTAAAACTCCTTGGTGGGTCTGAGTGCGCATGTACGGCGAGTGTCGAATGCACAGTCACCAATGCTGAGACAAAATAGGCCTTTTTTGCGCTGCAGCATCAGGCCCAATTTCATCTTAATCTGGCCTTGTTCAGACCCCAATGGCTAGATGGGAACTGGGACAGCATTCATCTTCATCTACTAATTAGGCTTATCTAAGGCAACATCCATACTATTATGTTTTCTTTTAAAAACACAGATATTAAAGAGAACATCACAGAGAACAACAGACACATGGAATACTATAAGTGACCAAGTAGTGCGGTCAACAGTAGGACTTTAGGGGCCAGCAGAACTCGACATGATGTTATTCTGGAAGAATGAAGTGGATAGGACTTCTGGCTTCTGTATTTTCATTAGAAGTCCATTTGGTGTCACTGATTGTCCCCTAGATATTCATAACATTTAACAATGTCCACTGCCTGGTCTTTGATGATTGTTTCTCGCAGATGAATGGGTTTCCTCTAAAATCCTTTCCATGGACACACTTCATGAGTCTCTTTACTTACCTCTGCTTCCTTTGTGTGTACCGTATATTTAAAATGCTTTGCAATGGTGTTCAGTGTGAAGGTTCACCACCCACCTCTGACTCATTGTGTAACCCTGAGTGAATCACTTCACCTGCCAGACTCATACTCAATAAATCTGAAAACAATTCTACTGTACTTGAAAAGCATCTTAGGGCGACTCTGAAAACCACTAAGTGCGGTGCTCATGGCTGAGTCACCGTGTCGCTCGTCACTTCACCTGCCAAAGCCTTCATTGGGATTAAAATAAAAGCAAATGTAGCGCACTTGTAACATGCCTTAGAGTGTTGTTCACTTTGAAACATCCAAAAAGGTTTTCAAATATTTATAATGCTTATTCTTCTCTTTCTCTCTCCTTCCACTCCTCCTATGTGAGTTTTGTTTCTCTTCTTTCTGACTCCAACTCACCTGGATGAGGTCGTTCACCTCCTTAGATCAAGGAGTTGATTAACCCATTAGAAGCACTGCCGGGTCAAACGGAAGTTCCACAAAGTAAGGATCACGTATTCTGGTGCACCTATGGGACTCCAATTCCCAGCATGCCTCATGGCTGCCTCCTAGCGTGTCGGGGGATTATGTAACCCTGCTAGGTTGTCTACCCCTGTCCTTCCATCCTACTATCCTCCCAGCTGGATAAGGGTCTTCAGTCTATCCCTGCCCACTGGCAATTTGACATTCTTTATCAGTTTCCTGGCAAGGGCAGGGAAATTCTTGACCTTCGTTGTGCCAACTCACTGCCATGTTTGGAGAACATCCCAACAGGAATGCCAGTTCATGCGTGTCATCCATCACAGGCTGTTATAATGTATTTAATGTTGAGACTGGAATGGGCTCGTGGTGGAGATGCTAACCCCCCCACCCTGTGTTTGTAACACATTTTCACCCTGGTTTACACTTTAATGAATTATCAGTCAGTCATTGTCCAACCCGCTATATCCTAACACAGTTGTCACTCTGTCAGTTTGCCCAGAGGGGACTGGGCGGTCTCTTGGCCTGGAATCCCTGCAGATTTTATTTTTTTTCTCCGGCCGTCTGGAGTTTTTTTTTTGTTTTTTCTGTCCCCCCTGGCCATTGGACCTTACACTTATTCTATGTTAATTAATGTTGACTTATTTTATTTTCTTAATGTGTCTCTTATTTTTCTATTCTTCATTATGTAAAGCACTTTGAGCTACATTTTTTTGTATGAAAATGTGCTATATAAATAAATGTTGTTGTTGTTGTCACGGGGGGTTTGCTGGAGCCAATCCCAGCCAACACAGGGTGCAAGGCAGGAACAAATCCCAGGGCAGGGCGCCAGCCCACCGCAGGGCACAAACACACACACCAAGGACAATTTAGGATTGCCAATGCACCTAACCTGCATGTCTTTGGACAGTGGGAAGAAACCCACGCAGACACTGGGAGAACATGCAAACTCCTCGCAGGACCTGGGAAGCGAACCCGGGTCTCCTAACTGCAAGGCAGCAGCACTACCCACTGCACCATCATGCTGCCCCTCTGAATTATCAGCTTCCTTTTATATAAGTCCTCTGCTAAGTCAACTACAGAAGCCTATCATGCAACATTTTAAAGCCTCACCCCACCGCCCTCCAAAGAGCGCACTAACAACAACAACAACAACATTTATTTATATAGCACATTTTCATACAAAAAATGTAGCTCAAAGTGCTTTACATAATGAATAGAAAAATAAAAGACACAGTAAGAAAATAAAATAAGTCAACATTAATTAACATAGAATAAGAGTAAGGTCCGATGGCCAGGGTGGACAGAAAAAAAAAAAAGGAGAAAAAAATAAAATCTGCAGGGATTCCAGACCATGAGACCACCCAGTCCCTTCTGGGTGTTCTACCTCACATAAATGAAACAGTCCTCTTTGGATTTAGGGTTCTCATGGAAGGACTCGATGATGATGGTCATGTAGACTTCTGGCTTTTAGTCCATCAATGTTGGAGCATCATGATGCTTTGAGGAAAGAAACCGGAAAAAGAAACAGAAGAGAGAGTAGGGGTCAGTACGGATTTTAGAGCCACCATGAATAGTTATTATGATGAATTGAACATACAGAGTATCAGGATTAAGTTAAAGTTATGAGAAGGTAATGTGTTTTCAGCAGTGTTTTAAAGCTCTCTACTGTATTAGCCTGGCAAATTCCTATTGGCAGGCTATTCCAGATTTGAGGTGCATAACAGCAGAAGGCCGCCCGCCTCACCACTTCTTTTAAGTTTTGTTCTTGGAATTCTAAGGAGACACTCATTTGAGGATCTGAGGTTACGATTTGGAATATAAGGTGTCAGACATTCCGATATATAAGATGGAGCGAGATTATTTAAGGCTTTGTAAACCATAAGCAATATTTTAAAGTCAATCCTGAATGACACAGGTAAACAGTGTAGTGACATCAAAACTGGAGAAATGTGCTCGGATTTTCTTTTCCTAGTTAGGATTCTAGCAGCTGCATTCTGCACTCGTTGCAAATGATTTATGCCTTTTTTGGGTAGTCCTGAGAGGAGTGCGTTACAGTAATCTAGTCGACTGAAAATAAAAGCGTGAACTAATTTCTCAGTATCTTTCAATGATATAAGAGGTCTAACTTTTGCTATGTTTCTTAAGTGAAAAAATGTTGTCCTAGTGGTCTGATGAATATGCGATTTAAAATTCAGGTTACAGTCAACAGTTACCCCTAAGTTTTTTACTTGCGTCTTAACTTTTAATCCTAATGCATCAAGTTTATTTCTGATAACCTCATTGAATCCATTTTTGCCAATCACTAAAATTTCAGTTTTCTCTTTATTTAGTTTGAGAAAATTACTATTCATCCATTCTGAGATGCAAGTCAGACATTGTGTTAGTGAATCGAGAGAGTCGGTGTCATCAGGTGCTATTGATAAGTACAGTTGTGTGTCATCAGCATAGCTGTGGTAGCTCACGTTGTGCCCTGAGATAATCTGACCTAACGGAAGCATGTAGATTGAGAAGAGCAGCGGACCCGGGATAGAGCCTTGTGGAACACCATATAGAATATAATGCGTCTTTGAGTTATAATTACCACAACTAACAAAGAATTTTCTACCTGCCAGGTAGGATTCAAACCAATTTAGGACCCTGCCAGAGAGGCCCACCCATTGACTAAGGTGATTTCTAAGAATATTATGATCAATGGTGTCAAATGCGGCACTCAGATCAAGGAGGATGAGAACAGATAAATGGCCTCTGTCTGCATTTACCCACAAGTCATTTACTACTTTAATGAGTGCAGTTTCTAAAGGGTCTTCTCTGCTGTATCTTCAAACTCATAAAGTGGAGTGCACCACTTCAAAGTGCCCTTCGAAAGGTGAAAGGTTTACATTATGCGTTTACTAATAATGTGTACCGATTATCAGAGGATAGAATGGTCCGGCATTTTCAATATGCACTCGTGTGAAAAAGTAAGCACACCCTGCAAAATGTTTTCACTTTTGTAACACATGTGGACCTATCAGGATCTGAACTTCATTTCAATAGTGCAGTATCTATAGATAAAGGTGATATATATGAGGGGCGTCTGGTGGGAAAGGAAGTACCCTTCCTGAAGTTGAATGCACTTCTCCCACCTGTGTTCCAACCTGACAGCATCATCTGTGTCAAAATGGCAACCAGGCTGGTTTGCCTTCATCTCAGGAAAGAGAAAGAAAGTTAGAAGGCATCCAATCTGGTGAATAAGTAGAGTGGGACAACAGTTCGAAGTTGCATTCTTGCACTGTTTAGACTGTCACGTGCGCTCTGTGTGGTGAAGCACTGTCGTCATGAAAGAGGACTCCGAGGGATGAGCTTTCAGGGACACCTCAGTAAGCCATTAGATTTGTTCTTTCCCATTGAGTTCCAGTGAATAAATTCATTCGTGCTCACTGATTGGTTCATACGACTCACTGACAAGACTCATTCAAATAGGACAAATCGTTCGTGAATTGCTGCATCACTACAGAGCACAGGCTGCCCAACATGTGAAAAAACCTTGACAGTAGACACTGTATAGTCCAACAGAATTACTGATTTATATAAAATGTCAATCAGTCAGTCAGTCATTATCCAACCCGCTATATCCTAACACAGGGTCACGGGGGTGCGCTGGAACCAATCCCAGCTAACACAGGGTGCAAGGCAGGAAAAAAATCCCCCAGGCAGGCCGCCAGCCCACCGCAGTTATATAAAATGTTTACAATTTATTTTTACTGATTAATTCATTTAATATTGACTGCAGTGGGCTGGCACCCTGCCCAGGGTTTGTTTCCTGCCTTGCACCCTGTGCTGGCTGGGCTTGGCTCTAGCAAACCCCAATGACCCTGTAGTTAGGATATAGAGGATTGGAAAATGAATGACTGAATATAATATTGAAACAGATTCACAATGTTTCATGATGGTGTTTTATTTATTTTATTTAAAGGACCCCATAAACGCACAAAGCCTTGACTTGGCCCACACACCCAAACACAGAGACATGTAAATGGCAGTTTAATGAAAAAATCAATAAGATAAAAAAAAATCAACCAATATCATGCAGGCACTGCAAACATTAATGCAGAATACACTGAGGTCTGCGTTGACAGTTTAGATTTTAGCACATCTTAGACAAGTAGTAACATTAAGCTAAAAGTAGCCTGGGCCTGAGCAGCTCCAGACAATCAACACCCCCCACGCACCCAATGCACGCTGGTCTAGTGGTCTATGTCTCAAAGCACTCCTTTTATAGCAAATTATCTACAAAATGAATAAAGTTTTTGTATATTCAAAGCAGCATAATTCTGTAATCAGAGAATGAGTTCTGATTGAGTTAAAGGCACCTAAATTTGAATAAAAGGTAAGGCCACAAAAGAGGACATCAGAGGCCAAAGGATTTACATGTAAAGACTTCATTTACTGTAACCTCTGGCTGGAAGTATGAAATCATTATTTACATTTAGCTGTGTCTATAACGAAAGTATGACACCTTTAGGCAAAACTAAAACAGAAGCTGCGTCATAAGTTACTAAACTGAAACTTTGCAAAAGACTCTTCTAAAGTTGGCAGGCTAACAGTAGCGACCTCTAAAGTCGTTCTTCATAGACTGCCATGTTAGAGAAATTCTGAAAAACTTACATGGTGATATACTGTATTACGTTAACTAGATCAGAAGGTAAGTGTTACTTTATAAATATTGTGGAAGAGAGCCCGGACACAGACAGGCGGACATTGTTGTTACACCCAACACACGTTTATTGCACAAGTCCATATTTACAAAAGTGCAGCACAAACCCCAAAGTCCCCAAAAGTCCAGGCCAACTACCAAATGCCTCACTCTCTTCAGGCCGTCTCCTTGCCTCTCCAAGACCTTGTCTTTCTCCTCGCCCGACTCCAGCCGTTGAATGGAGCGAGGCGGCCCCTTTTATAATCACCCGGATGTGCTCCAGGTGCATTCCGACAATCTTCCGCCGGCACTGCATAGTGTGGCAGAAGTGCTGAGGTCCAGGGCTGCAAAGACATTGGGGCGCCCCCTGGCGGTGACCACGGGCCCCTACAAGGCTGAGCTTCAAAGCTCTGTACCCGTGGTCCACATAGCCACCAGGGCGGTCACCCCCATGTGGTCTGGGGGAGGCGTAAGCCCTACTCCGGTCCTCCGAGGCGTCCCGGCCGGGTTGCCCCCCCAGCCACCTGTGACAATTATTATATATTTCTATTTGCAATATAATCTTTATATATATAAATACTGCTAAAAAAATTAAAGGCACACTTTTTAATGTGAATATAGCATCAAGTCAGTGGGCTATTGATCTGGTCAGTGAAGTAGAAGAGGGGCTTGTTCATCAGTTTCAGCTGCTTTGGTGCACTAGAGGGGCCACAATGAAACGACCCCCAAAACAGGAATGAAGGGTTTAACAGGTGGAGGCCACTGACATTTTTCCCTCCTCTTCTGTTTATTCACTTGTTTTGCATTTGGTTATGGTCAGTGTCACTACTGGTAGCATTAGGCCATACCTGGACCCTACAGAGCTGGCACAGGTAGTCCAACTTCTCCAGGATGACAGGCACATCAATACGTGCCATTGCCAGAAGGTTTGCTGTGTCTCCCAGCACAGTCTCAAGGGCATGGAGGAGATTCCAGGAGACAGGCAGTTACTCTAGGAGAGCTGAACAGGGCCTGTCATAGAAGGTATTTAACCCATCAGTAGGACCCACCGGTATCTGCTCCTTTGGGCAAAGAGGAACAGGATGAACATTGCCAGAGCCTACAGAATGACCTCCAGCAGGCCACTGGTGTGAATGTCTCTGACCAAACAATCAGAAACAGACTTCATGAGGGTGGCCTGAGGGCCCGACGTCCTCTAGTGGGCCCTGTGCTCAATGCCCGGCACTGTGGAGCTTGATTGGCATTTGCCATCGAATACCAGAATTGGCAGGTCCACCACTGGTGCCCTGTGCTTTTCATAGATGAGAGCAGGTTCACACTGAGCACATGTGACAGACGTGAAAGGGTCTGGAGAAGCCGTGGAGAACGTTATGCTGCCTGTAACATCGTTCAGTATGATTGGTTTGGTGGTAGGTCAGTGATGGTCTGGGGAGTCATATACATGGAGGGACGCACAGACCTCTACAGGCTAGACAACGGCATCTTGACTGCCATTAGGTATCGGGATGAAATCCTTGGACCCATTGTCAGACCCAATGCTGGTGCAGTGGCTCCTGGGTGCCTCCTGGTGCACGACAATGCCCGGTCTCATGTGGCAAGAGTATGTAGGCAGTTCCTGGAGGATGAAGGAATTGATACCATTGACTGGCCCCAACGCTCACTCACCTGACCTCAATCCAATAGAACACTTCTGGGTGGGACGTTATGTTTCGGTCCATCCGACATGTCAGACTGTCCAGGAGCTCAGTGATGCCCTGGCCCATATCTGGGAGGAGATCCCCCAGGACACCATCTGTCGTCTCATTAGGAGCATGTTCCCTCCGACGTTATCAGACATGCATACAAGCAAGTAGGGAGGGGGGCATACAAACTACTGAGTACCATTTGGAGTTGCTGCAATTAAATTTCGGCAAAATGGACTCACCTGCCTGCCTACTGCATCATTTTTTCACTTTGATTTTTGGTGTGTCTTTTAATTTAGCCCTCTGTAGGTTGATCATTTTCATTTCCATCAAACGCTGTGGCATCCTATCGTTCCTAACACATTACCATATCAGTCCATATCAGTAGAGACAGCCAGCAGGATTTCTTTTCCCATTGAGATCTGATGTGTTTTCAAAGTGTTCCTTTCATTTTTTTGAGCAGTTTATATATATATATATATATATATATATATATATATAGTAGTTGGCACACGGGAAGGATGGGCAACCCAACAAAGAGACAGGAGGATACCTTACCTAAACGGGATGCCCCAAGAAAGTCATCTGAGAGAGAGAAGGATGTCATATCCGGGTAAGGGTTCCCAAATGGATGGATGGATGGACATGCCAGCTAGTAGAGAAGATGCCTCCTTACCCAAGCAGGAAGCCTCAGATGAATGGACAGGCATCCCGTCTGGATATATGTGTAGCACCATCCCAGGCTGGGATAGAAGAGAAGTAAAGGGAAGGAATGTCTATGGGAGGTATTTATTCCCACCCCCCCCAGTCACTAGGTGGCAGCAGCCTTCAAAATCAGTGCCCATTCGGGAACAAGCGGGGAATGCTGAGAATTGTTCTATGGGTGCCACAAGAGGACACTACATGGAGATGTACTCTCTGTTATATGGGACTTCCCTGTGACCCGAAAGTGTTTCAAATGGGCAACAGCCCTGGCACTGGAAGTATTCCCAGGTCCTCAATAAAAGGTGCAGGCAAGTTGGAGCTCAGAGTAGGACAAGCATCATTTAACTGGATGGGAGCAACGAGGTGGAGAGAGTAGAGGTGTTTGGAGGAGGAGATAAGTTGTGCTTTGTTGCTTTTTGTGAGGCATTTGTGTAATAAACACCCATGTATTTGAACCTGGGACTGTCTTGGTGTGTACCTGTTGGTGTTTGGGGCTTTGTGGCACCCCTGAGCTTTTACTATATATATATATATATATATATATAGTAAAGAAAGCACAAACAAGCATAAAGATTTGGGGTTTCCAGCCCCATATACTGAAAAATAATCCACAGTAACTCTTGCAAAAATATCACGGTCAAGTACATGAAAACAATCTATATAGTTGACAGTCCAAAGATGGAGGCGGAGGAGTATTTATGTAGGAGTGGCCGGAAGTAGAGGAATGCTGGGTAGGAGCCGTGGTGGATGATGGGATCAAGGACGTCATAAGTGGTCGACAGAGGAAGGGCGGAAGTAGCGTACTGCGGGAAACTGTGGAAGGTATGCTCATGGCGGTGGTGCGTCTTTTCTTCTGTAAGAAACAAAGAGAGGAAGGTTAGTACCCCGCCACTCCCTCCTGGCGTATCTCTTTCCGAACTTATTTA
>JANRMT010062829.1:39526415-39554192 GCA_026402145.1 Polypterus bichir lapradei
GATAGATAGATAGATAGATAGATAGATAGATAGATAGATAGATAGATAGATAGATAGATAGATAGATAGATGTTAATTTTAGTATAGTAGGTAGGATAGATAGATAGATAGATAGATAGATAGATAGATAGATAGATAGATAGATAGATAGATAGATAGATAGATAGATAGATAGATAGATGTTAATTTTAGAATAGAAGGTGGGATAGAAAAGAATGCAGGTTAGGTGGATTGGTAACGCTAAATTTATCGAGGTGTGTGTGGTGTGTGTTTGTGTTCATCCTGTGGTGGTCTGACCCCCTCTCCTGGTTTTGTCCCTGCCTTGCACCCTATGATTTCTCGGATTGACTCCAGCTGCCCCCCTGTCCTGGGTAAAAGGATTAGGGAGATGGGTGGATGAATGAGTTAAAGACTGATTTCTCTGTAAAGTACTTGGACATAGTAATCTAAATAAAGTTCCAATATTCACTGCATTGTCCAGTAATTTATCACAGGGGTCACTCTAAAAGGGACAATATAAATTAAACATTATGCTATATAACATTTTCGGATTCTTGGACATGGAAGTAGCTTTGGTTGCCTTTATTTTAGAAATCATTCTGGAAAGTTCCATATGATAACATAACACACAGTAACATGAATAAACATGGGTGCTGAAGCCTATTTTGGCAGCGTCATGCACACAACTGTAGGCAATGTGGACATGAGGCCAGCTCATCACACTCCTCACATACACACTCTCTCAAACAGCCAATATAGCATTGCCAGTTAACCTAACTTCCACATCTTTGGGGATGACAGAAACCTGTTCATGCATGGAGAGAAGTGGATGAGGAATCTGTGAGATGGCAGCACTAACCACTGCGCCACTGTGCCACCCAGTTCCATCTGACATAAATATTAAATATTTTCCCTTCTAAGCTCAGTGTGCTGTATTTCAGTATAGTTATTAGAAAACACAAAAATTACATGAAGTAGAAACATTTTCATGGCTGTGGTCTACAGAACATCACAGTGCTGCTGCATCCTTGTTCTGTTTGATCCTGGGTGAAGTGCTTTCTGGGTAGAATGTTCAGGGTATTCCCTTGCGGTCTATGGATATGCTGAACCATGGATATGGATTTACAAGACAGCAATGTGTGGTTAACTTTGGACTGGCATGACTTTCACAACATAGAGGCCCATAGCTTGAAATGGATGAACACTTGGATGGAAATGAATCCGTTTTTCAGCCGGATATCCACTTGTTGTGTGTGCGATTGGTCGACCCTTTCACCTCTGCAGCCCTTTGCCCTGAATCTCTGATCTTAGTGTTGTCTGCTAATTCTCATTTCAATCTCTATGAACAGCAGCTTCACATGTCACTCAACAGGACCTCATTTGAACCTCACTTGTGCAGAGGAAGCCTGTGGGAGGAGGAGGAGGCCTCCAAAGCAGGAAACATGAAAACCTCACAACCAGCGAGGAGCCGTCACTGGGCTGCAGATGCGTGATAATGTGCAGAGGGGAGTCACTTAACAAGACGTCTCTCTCTTTTTCTCTAGCTGACGACCACATTCTGTTCACTCAGTTAATTCAGACGTTTTTTTTTTTTTTTTCAATTTAAAGCACTTTGTTTGTGCGCCACGACATACTGATTGGAGTACAAATTAAAGTACCGCATGCCGTAGCTTGGGCTCGAAGGATCTCCAGCCTAGTTTGGAGTTTGCATTGCCTCCTTGTGTCTGGATACTCCCGTTTTCTGTAAAACTTTTAAAGACGTGAAGGCTAATTCTGTTATGATGGATGCCCAAGGATCTTTTTTATGAATCAGGACCTCGATATTATGGCTTTGCAAAGTACAGCACCACTTTTACATCACAGTGTACCCATCACTGCACTGGGGCACTGGGATCCACATTCAGACCACCTGGTGTGACATGGCCTGTCATAAAGTGGCACCCCTTCCAGGGTGGATCACTGCCTTGGCCCAAGTGCTGCAGTGCTAAGCCCTTGATCTAATCCAACAAGTGCATTCAGAAAATGAATAAATACTTGGATGGTTGGATGGTTAATAAAGAAAATGGATGGAGTTGACATATTTAAAAGCAAAAATGTATTAACTGTATGATGATAGCAATCCACTTTATATGAAAAGCTACATATCAGACTTGCAGATGATTAAGTCTACATTTGTTTGTTATTTAGTAATGCTAATTACTAAATGTAATTCTTTACATTTATATATTGCTTTCCTCACTACTCATAGTAAGTGTGGAGCCACTTCAGCCACCACTAATGTGTAGCATCCCTCCGGATGATGCGACGGCAACCATATTTGCACCAGTACACTCACCACACATGAGCTGTTTGGTGGAGAAAGGATGGTGGAGATGGTTAGCCAATTAGAGACAGGGGATGATTAGGGGGCCAGAATGACAAGGCCGTGGTGGGCAATTAAGCCAGGACATCGGGATACCCCCTACTCTTTATGAAGGAGGCCCAGGGATCTTTAATGACCACAGAGAGTCAGGACCTCAATTTTACGTCTCATCCAAAGGATGGCACCATTTTTACATCACAGTGTATCCATCACTGCACTGGGGACATATGGATCCACATTCAGACCACAGGGCAAACACTCCCAGATGGCCTCACCAACACCTGTTCCAGCAGCCACTCAAGCTTTTCCTGGGTGGTCTCCCCTTCAAGCACTGGCCGGGCCTGAGCAGGCTTAGCTTCAGGTGAATGATCTCTTCTGATCTCTTTGCATGCGGTATGGCTGCTGGATTTGATCTACAGGGTGGGCCATTTATATGGATACACCTTAATAAAATGGGAATGGTTGGTGATATTAACTTCCTGTTTGTGGCACATTAGTATATGTGAGGGGGGAAACTTTTTAAGATGGGTGGTGACCATGGTGGCCATTTTGAAGTCGGCTATTTTGGATCCAACTTTTGTTTTTTCAATAGGAAGAGGGTCATGTGACACATCAAACTTATTGGGAATTTCACAAGAAAAACAATGGTGTGCTTGGTTTTAATGTAACTTTATTCTTTCATGAGTTATTTACAAGTTTCTGACCACTTATAAAATGTGTTCAATGTGCTGCCCATTGTGTTTGTGTTAACAAACAAAACCACCGCTATTGGTCTGACACTAACCCACATTGGATAGATCCCTCCAAGACTGTTGGAACAAAAAAATTGATGGTATGGTGTGGTATATGGGGTACAAAGATAGTGGGGCCATTCTTCATCAATGGAAACCTCAAGGCCACTGGATATGCGAAATTGCTACATGATGATGTGTTTCCCTCTTTATGCACTGAAGCTGGCACGTTCCCTGAGTTTTTCCAGCAAGATGGTGCACCACCACATTATGGGTGTCAGGTCCGAGCATTCCTAGATGAACAGTTTCCTGGAAAGTGGATTGGTCGTCGTGGGCCAGTTGAATGGCCCTCAAGGTCTCCCGATCTGACCCCCTTAGACTTTTATCTTTGGGGTCATCTGAAGGCAATTGTCTATGCTGTGAAGATACGAGATGTGCAGCACCTGAAACTACGGATACTGGAAGCCTGTGCTAGCATTTCTCCTGCTGTGTTGCTATCAGTGTGTGAAGAGTGGGAGAAAAGGGTTGCATTGACAATCCAACACAATGGGCAGCACATTGAACACATTTTATAAGTGGTCAGAAACTTGTAAATAACTCATGAAAGAATAAAGTTACGTTAAAACCAAGCACACCATTGTTTTTCTTGTGAAATTCCCAATAAGTTTGATGTGTCACATGACCCTCTTCCTATTGAAAAAACAAAAGTTGGATCCAAAATGGCCGACTTCAAAATGGCCACCATGGTCACCACCCATCTTGAAAAGTTTCCCCCCTCACATATACTAATGTGCCACAAACAGGAAGTTAATATCACCAACCATTCCCATTTTATTAAGGTGTATCCATATAAATGGCCCACCCTGTACTTTCTTAATCCTCAAAGTGAAATTGTCTTTTCACATGACCTTTTGGGAAAGAGGTGAGGGTTGGGGTGTCAGAACACAGGGTCAGCCATTTGTACAGCACCCCTCAAGCAATTTTCAGGTTAATGGCCCAACAGAGTAGGATCCCTTCTGGCAAACCTTGCAGACATACCCATTTGTTTTGGTCAAGGATGATAGACTTCCTTTCTCATATGCACAATATGGCCAAAGGTATGTGGACAATCCTCCAAATCACAGAGTTCAGGTGTGTCGGCCACACCCATGAACACAATCGAGCACATAGTCATGTGATCTCCATTGACAAACAGAATGGGTCACAATGAAGAGCTTGGTGACTTGGTGCTGTCACAAGATGCCCTTTGTGTAAGCCAATAAGTGCATTCCGAAAATGAATAAATGGTTGGATAGATGGATGGATGGATGGATGGATAGTTAATCTAGTGCTGCAGTGCTAAGCCCTTCAGTCTAATCCAACAAGTGCATTCAGAAAAAGAATAAATGCTTGGATGGTTGGATAATCAATAAAGAAAATGGATGGAGCTGACAAATTTAAAGGCTAAAATGTATTAACTCTATAGAGATAGCAATCCATTTTGTATGAAAAGCTACATATCAGGCATACAGATGATTAAGTCTAAATACTCGTTTGTTTTGGGCAGAGTTGACACCTTCCTTTCTCTTATACACAATATGGCCAAACGTGTCTGGACACCCCTCCGAATTACTGAGTTCAGGTGTGTCAGCTGCACCCATGCATAAAATTCGAGTACATAGCCATGCAATCTCCATTGACAAACAGGATGGGTGGTCATGAAGAGCTCACTGACTTTAAACATGACACTGTCATAGGATGCCACCTATGCCCCAGTCAACTGTGAGTGCTTATAATTATGAAGTAGAAGTGTCTAGGAGCAACAACAGCTAGGCCATGAAGATGCAAACTGATAGAGCAGGACCACCAAGTCCTGAAGAACATAAATATCACCTACCATTTATAGCAACACTCACAACATGCAGTTAGGTCCATAAATATTTGGACAGAGACAACGTTTTTCTAATTTTGGTTCTGTACATTACCACACTGAATTTTAAATGAAACAACTCAGATGCAGTTGAAGTGCAGACTTTCAGCTTTAATTCAGTGCGTTGAACAAAACGATTGCATAAAAATGTGAGGCAACTAAAGCATTATTTTTAACACAATCCCTTCATTTCAGGGGCTCAAAAGTAATTGGACAAATTAAATAACTGGAAATAAAATGTTCATTTCTAATACTTGGTTGAAAACCCTTTGCTGGCAATGCCAGCCTGAAGTCTTGAACTCATGGACATCACCAGATGCTGGGTTTCCTCCTTTTTAATGCTCTGCCAGGCCTTTACTGCAGCGGCTTTCAGTTGCTGTTTGTTTGTGGGCCTTTCTGTGCGAAGTTTAGTCTTCATCAAGTGAAACGCATGCTCAGTTGGGTTAAGATCAGGTGACTGACTTGGCCATTCAATAATTTTCCACTTCTTTGCTTTATTAAACTCCTGGGTTGCTTTGGCTGTATGTTTTGGGTCATTGTCCATCTGTATCATGAAATGCCGCCCAATCAATTTGACTGCATTTAGCTGGATTTGCAGACAGTATGTCTCTGAACACCTCAGAATTCATTCGACTGCTTCTGTCCTGTGTCACATCATCAATAAACACTAGTGTCCCAGTGCCACTGGCAGCCATGCACACCCAAGCCATCACACTGCCTGCCTCCACCGTGTTTTACAGATGATGTGGTATGCTTTGGATAATGAGCTGTTCCACGCCTTCTCCATACTTTTTTCTTGCCATCATTCTGGTAGAGATTGATCTTGGTTTCATCTGTCCAAAGAATGTTTTTCCAGAACTGTGCTGGCTTTTTTAGATGTTCTTTAGCAAAGTCCAATCTAGCCTTTCTATTCTTGAGGCTTGTGAGTGGCTTGCACCTTGCAGTGCACCCTCTGTATTTACTTTCATGCAGTCTTCTCTTTATGGTAAACTTGGATATCGATACGCCTACCAAGCCCTGGAGAGTGTTGTTCACTTGGTTGGCTGTTGTGAAGGGGTTTCTCTTCACCATGGAAATGATTCTGCGATCATCCACCACTGTTGTCTTCCGTGGACGTCCAGGTCTTTTTGCATTGCTGAGTTCACCAGTGCTTGCTTTCTTTCTCAGGATGTACCAAACTGTAGATTTTGCCACTAGTAATATTGTAGCAGTTTCTCGGATGGGTTTTTTCTCTTTTCGCAGCTTAAGGATGGCTTCTTTCACCTGCATGGAGAGCTCCTTTGACCGCATGTTGTCTGTTCACAGCAAAATCTTCCACATGCAAGCAGCACACCTCAAATCAACTCCAGGCCTTTTATCTGCTTAATTAATAATGACATAACGACGGACTTGAACACACCTGCCAATGAAATAGCCTTTGAGTCAATTGTCCAATTACTTTTGAGCTCCTGAAATGAAGGGATTTTGTTAAAAAAATGCTTTAGTTGCCTCACATTTTTATGCAATCGTTTTGTTCACCCCACAGAATTAAAGCTGAAAATCTGCACTTCAACTGCATCTGAGTTGTTTCATTTAAAATTCATTGTGGTAACGTACAGAACCAAAATTAGAAAAAAGCTGTCTCTGTCCAAATATTTATGGACCTAACTGTAGTTCCAAACTGCCATTGGAAGCAACATCAGACCCTGTGCTCAGGGTCTTCGTCAATGGGTCTCCCTGGCTGAACAGCTGCACACACGATTATTATGTGCAATGCCAGGTGCAGTGGTGTAAAGCAAGACACCATTGAACGCTGCAGCAGTGGAAACATGCTCTCTGGGGGGATGATTCGCGCTTCACTGTCTGGCAGTCCGATGGACGAATCTGGGTTTGTCAGATGCTTGGAGAATGCTACCTTCTGGTCTGCAAAGTATCTAAAATGGTAAGGGGCTGTTTTTCAGAATTTGGGCTAGACCACTTGGTTCCAGTGAAGGGTACTGTCAATGCTACAGGATAGAAAGACATTTTAGACTTTGAACAGGCAAAAGTTTGCAGAAGGCCCTTTTCTGTCCCAACCTGACCGTGTCCCCTGTGCACAAAGCAAGCACCATAAAGACATGGAGGAACTCGAGCAGCCTGCACAAAGCCCTGACATCAACCCTACTGAACACCTTTTGGGATGAATCAGAATGCAAATTGTGAGCCAGGTCTTCTCATCCAGCATCGATATCTGACCTCACAAATTCTTTTTTGGCCAGTCGAGCTCACATTCCCATAGGCTTCTTTTGGAAAGCCTTCACAGAAGCGTGGAGGCTGTTATAGCCTCAAAAAGGGGGAGACAACTCCACATTAACGTCCATAGTTTTTGGAATGGTACGCCCATCGAGCTCATATAGGTGTGATGGTGAGCCATCCACAAATTTTTGGCCAAATAGTGTTTCTGTGATCATGGGTGACAATACAGAACACCAAGACAAGCAGGAGAGAAGGCTTATACTTATGCATGTCTTATACAGTATATTAACATTCTTCAATTTAAGGTTTCTAAATGTGTCTAAAACAGAAGCAAAGTAAAATAAATGCGACAAAGTGGTACCAACACAACCTGGATGGATAGCAGCTCATCTTGCTAGGAGCTTAGGCATCCAATATGTCTTAATAACCAGATGAATCTTTGGTGTCTGATCTGGTGTGGTCTCTGGATAGATGAAATCCAAGAGACTCCTGGGCTTGTAAGTGACTCATGATTAACATCAGTCTTGTGATTCAATGATATTCATGTTGGGCCAATGGAACGTCATAGTGTAGGTCTGATCTTCCTTTTTAAGTCCGTATGCCTGTTCTGTTAACAAGGGTTTACAAGTAAGTGAAAAAAACAGACATTTCTTCACTTGAGTTATTAAGAACGATCTACGCATTTGTGCTTTGCTTAGCTGTGTGAATGTCAAAAGCTTCTGATGATGCCACAGGACTGGGCGGAATCTGTCAGAGATGCTGACCAGTCTCATGTCATTTATCTCTTCTAGGTTGTCATGACGTTGTCCATTTTATCCAGCACTTCAATTGCCAGAAGTAGAGGGATCCAGTAAGTTCAGACTCTTTTGTGATGTTAAAGTCTGTCAAGTCTGTGTATCCTATGAGTTACCTGAGAGAACATGGTGTACCAAGTCAAACGATTTGGTGATTGCTCACTCTACAACATTGTCTCTTTTGTCGGTCGCCTGTGGGATTATTCATTCTTTGCATTTCTTTCTCCTTCTTAGGCCATTTCTTCCACAAAACAACGTTCAGGATGAAGAGATTTATAGCGGCCTTTCTGACCAGATGGAGTAAGTTTGTGTTCCTTTTTCCACTTGGCTACTCTGCATTGGGTTAAGCACGATTATATGAGTGAGTGTGGGCATGGACGTCAACGTGCCCCACAGTGGACTGGCACTCCACTCTAATGTCATGTCCTCTCTTGTACCTGATGCTGCTGGGATTGGCTTTTGACATTGGCGATTCCAAATTAGACAGAGTGGTTAAATGAATGGGTGGCCATTGAAATTCTGTTGAGTTGTTTGACTCTTTATAAACATGCAGATTTCAGACATGCTCCAATCAGATTCTTTATCTGCCAATATCAGTTTCCATTTCAGCTTACTGATTTTTCTTCCTTTAACTTTTACATTTTTTTGCACTAATTGTTGCACTTCTGCCAGGGTTCCTCCTCTGGCTGGACTTCAAATCTTTGTTTCATGTCCTGTTTATACATTTTTGAGTTATTTATTTATAATGTTACTTTTGTTTATTATTTGCTTTATTCCTTATGCTTGTGTTTTGTTCCTTGTGTTTTGTGGGTGGTTCCCCAGGAGGCGGTGCCACCCACCCATTACCACAAGGGACAGCCCTCAGTCCTATAAAGGTGGGGACAACCCACAATTCCTTGTGGTTTATTTTGAATGCACTTGGGAGTTGATGAGTGTTTCATTGTAATTGTTTGTGTGCTTTTTGTAATTTCTAGAATTTTGACTTTGTTTGATCTGTTTTTCGACTATAGTGGAACTTTATTCACCTTGGATTGCTTTTGCTGGCAGCTCCTTTTTTGTGCTCCACAGTGCTTCATGTTATTATAATGTGTTTTGTTTAGGAATAAATCCTTTATTTAATAAAGCTCCTGTGTTTACCCTGTACAAAGGGCGCAATATAGCACCTGAGCCGACACAGATTCACACGGGAGGCACGGGTAAAATAAATAAACTTTTATTTTTCTTCACCTCTGGACTACACCTTCCTCGTGCCCACAGACACAACACACTCCCAAAGCACACAGTAAATCACCACAAGCACTTTCTTCTTTCTTTCACCACCACTCCTCCACAGCTTTGTCCTCCTTCCACCCGACTCTGGCCGCTGAGTGGTATTGGGTACCCGGAAGTGCTCCAGGTGTTTGATTGGCAACATCCAGCTGCACTTCCGGGTAAGGCTAAACCAGTGCCCAAAAGGGGCCAGCAGCTCCTGCAGAACCCCACAGAGCTGCACAGAACTCCAACCCCCATGAAGCCCTGGGGGAGTCCGGGGCACCGCTGCAACCCAGGGAGGCTGCCATCTAGCATCCAGGGGTAGATACTGGGTTTCCCTGGCAGATGTGGTGAAGGGGCATCCGGGCCATGCATGGACCCAGGCCATCCGTTACAACCCTTATAATAAGCCGGGGTTGATGGCAATATTCCCCCTCTAGTGGTAATTTCTGGAGAATTGTAGGACTGTTGTGGATGAAATGAATGAGACATACCTGGGGAACTGCATCCACACTGTATCTTATGACCCCAGGAGAGCTACAAATGTGAAATCACAGGTCACTAGAGATTTGGGTTAACGATCTCCTGATTTCAGACACTTCGCTACATCCTGACCCCATCCTTTCTACCAATTCTTAAATTGTCTCTGCTTGTGCAATACTTTAATGTAAAAAGCCAATATTCCGGTCTGTTCTCTCTTCTAAAGTTTGCCTGGCTTCTCTCTGATTAAATTACATTATGGCTGCACAACAGCACGTGCGTTTCCTCAGGTACCGTAACTGTGCAAAAGGTAACACTACAACTAAACTACTGTAAAACTTAGAAAACGAGATACTAAAGAAATATTTTTTTGAGATCAGTCCAATATACCAAACACCATATGAGTCATTGGGAGAGAAAAATCGGTGGCTGATCAGTTGGAGTACCATGAGTAGATATAAAATTCACTTGGAGGTTCATCACAAAATACAAACTACTGACCATTTATACCACTGCAAGCACTTTGTTCAGGGCGATCATTGTGAACATGACAATGCAGAGTGGCATAATGTCACAGAGGCTGCCCCACTGCTTCATAGATTTGGGTTCAATTCCAGATCAGAGCAATGGTGTTGGAATGTTGACCAGTTTTAGATTTATTTGCAACTGTAAACTGGCTTAATATGAGTATGTGAGTGCTGTGATGAACTGGTGTTCCACCAAGCCTGTTTTCTTCTTAGAGCCCAGTGCTGCTGGGATAGACGCTTGCTTGCCATGACCTCATATTAGAACATTAGAAACATTTTATTCATAACGCACTGGTGAGGCCTCATCTGGAGTACTGTGTGCAGTTTTGGTCTACAGGCTACAAAATGGACATAACAGCACTAGAAACATTACAGAGGAGAGCAACTGCAATGATTCCAGAACTACAGGGGATGAATTTTGAGGAAGTATTAAAAGAGCTGAGCCTTTCAATTTAAGCAAAAGAAGATTAAGAGGACACCTGATTGAAGTGTATAAAATTATGAAGGGTATTAGTTCTGGTGATTGAGACTATGACTTTAAAATGGGCTCATCAAGAACATGGGGACACAGTTGGAAACCTGTTAAGGGTAAATTTCTCACAAACAGTTTGTCTTGACACATTAGAGCCACAGACACTTGAAATAGATGACCAAGTACAGTGGTAGACAGCAGGACTTTAGGGGCCTTCAAAACTATTTTAGAAGATGTTATTTTAGAAGAATTTTAAGTGGATAGGACTGGCCAGCTTTGTTGGGCTGAATGGCCTGTTCTCGTCTAGAGTTCTAATTTTGATGCCCAACAAAACTTGACGATGCTATCCACCTGATTCCACCAGTGTAATCTATTAGGGAATGGATAGACGTTTGATTGCTGTGGTTTTAGTTCCTAACCTTCCCCGTGTATGTCACCCATATATTGATGGTAATTATCCTTATAAGTAACACACATTTCACTACTCATTATCCATCACTTTATGACCATGATGCTGCAATCAAAGATTAAAGAGGGAAAGCTTGCTATGAAACTTGGGCTTCAAAATTAGGGTCTAAAAGTGGCTCTTCAATAGAGAGAAAAGCTGTCTCCTCCAATATCTGCTCATATTCATCTGTTTTGGAAACCTAAATTACAAAACATACTGGAAGAGAAGCAATTTCTCTTTCTCTGCATTTCTTTTTACATGCACCAAATTGAATCTGTTTCATTGCAGTGACACCGGAGAAGAAGATGATGATCTCTATGATTGTGTTGAGGACGAAAATGATGAAGGGGATGAGATCTATGAAGACCTGATGAGGAATGAGGTTCCAGTAGAAACAGTGAGTCCCTGTGGAGCTTTTATTACTTAATGTTGACATGCTGAATCTGAAAGCTTACCTGGAGTAAAGAATGAAATTCTTACAAAATCCATGTTGAGTAATGCTGCCAGGAACAGGGAATGCAAAGGAGGTCCTTCTTCTTCATTTGATTGGCTTACTGTATGATTAACCAACACACAGAGATCCAAACAGAACATTTTATGTCATACTGACAGTGGATTCAGAAAGAATTTAGACCCCTTCACTTTCTGGTCACTTTGTTGTGTTGTAGATTTAGGTTTAAATGTATCAATTTGCCATTTTTCCCCATCAATCTGCACTCAATAACCCATAATGACAAAGTGACAACATGTTTTTGGAAAGGTTTCCAGATTTATTCACAATCAAAAACTGAAATCTCTACTTCATATAAGCAATCAGAGTCTTTGCTGTGCTGTGATGTGTATGTAAGGTCCACAGTTCACACCATGCTATGAAGTTCAATGAACTCCATGATCAAATTGTGTTGAGGCATCAACAGGGCAATGGCGATAAACCCATTTCTCAAGCTCGGAGTGTTCCTAGGACCACAGTGGCTTCAATCGTGGTGAAATGGAAGGAGTTTGGAATCATGTCTTGTCAGACTGAGTAGGACCCTTTGCTCTGGCACTCCAAGTTGTGGTTGGGTGAATCCGGTTTGCTTTAATCCCTCTTCAGATAAGCGTTCAGAGTCTGAAATTTTGCTCAGGTGCATCCTGTTTGCTTTAATTCTCTTTGAGATGTTTCTAGAACTTGATTGGAGTCCACCTGTGTCAAACTGAGTTGACTGGATATCATTTAGAAAGACACACACGTGTGTATGTAAGGTCCACAATTCACTCTGCACGTCAGGACAAACACCAAGCTATGAAGTCCAAGGAACTCCATGATCATATTGTGGTAAAGGCATCAAGCAGGGCAAAGGGGATAGAACCATTTCTCAAGCTCGGAGTGTTCCCAGGAGCACAGTGGCTTCAATCATGGTGAAATGGAAGGAGTTTAGAACCACGTCTTGTCAGATTGAGTAGGACCCTTTGCTGTGGCACTCCAAGTTGTGATGAATCATGTTTGATTTAATTCATCTTCAGAAAGGCATTCCAACTCTTTGCTGTGCTCAGGTATATCCTGTTAGCTTCAGTTCTCTTTGAGATGTTTCTAGAACTTGATTGGGGTCCACTTGTGGCAAACTGAATTGATTGAACATCTTTTGGAAAGACACACACCTGTGTATATGAGGTCCACACTTCACATTGTATGACAGGACAAAGCCATGGAATCTAAGGAACTCTGTGTTGACCTCTGTGATCAAACTGTGGTAAGGCACACATAAGAGCTATGGGAATAGAGCAATCTGAAAGGTTTGAGCATCCCCAGGCCTCAATAATTGTAAAATGGAAGAACTTTGGAACCACCTGGATTCTTCCTAGCTTAACAAGGCAAACAGGAGGCCAATTAAGCACAAGCCAGGCGAGAAAAGGCAGGTCCAGGGGGTCAAACACTGGAAGTGACATCAGAGGTGATAGGGCTGTCAGTCGTCTGGTCTGTAGAGGGAGGAAGACAAGAGCACCACCTTGCGGTTTGGTAAGGAATTACCACCACTGGAGCCTTCAAGCTGTCCCCATTGCAAATGTGTGACTTAAGGAAGAATGAAGAAATGCATTAAAGTCATAAATTATTGGTTGGAAGAAAGAAAGCATGCAGAATTTTGGAGCTAATTTGCCTTCAAGTCTTCTTTATAGTTAGTTTGGACAAAATTGTGTAAGTGAAGCCGATTTGCAGCTTTTATTTTAATATAGTGTTTGTAAGTCCAAAATTAGGATTTTAGACCTTGTAAAACAAGACACAGGCACGAAAAAAGGTTTACGGGGCACATCCATTAGAAAGTAAATCAAAAGGTATTGATGACATCTTTCCGGATGGAAGTCCGATGTAGAGAGATAAGTCCAGCTACAGACCTCCGCAGTTCTGTGATTCAACTGCTCTGCTGGACAGCCAATTAAAACGCAGAGTTTTGTCACTTGGTTGACTTGACTTAAGTCAGATAACCCTCCCCTAACCCTAATCCTAACTATAGTGTAACCAGGCATTATTACTAACATGTATAATGTAAAGTGACAACCTCCTCAATGAAGTGGAGCTCTGGAGGTCTGCAGCTACAGTCTATTGGATGAAGAACTAATTCAAAGATGGTGGAACTGCTGGTCATGTGGGTTCCAGGAAGTAAGTGGCAGGTCAACAGAAGGTGGAACAGCTGTCATTCTTCTCTCTTCCAGAGGGAGTAAGAGAGACAAGGCATTAGCACAGAGCGCCAACCCTTGGTTCAGTGGACAATTACCATCAGAGAGCCCTTAAGCTGTTACCCAAACACACACGCGTAAACAGAGAAGTAGCCAGTGGTAATTCCACACAGACACAGAGAGATCATGTAGACTCCACACCGACAATATCTAAGTGTGGAATCCGAAACTACTCTCGGTCCAGCTAAGTCTTCTTAACATTTTTCCTTCATCAATGAAGAAACAAAACAAATAAGTGAATGAGCTAAATTAATGAGGTATGTGCATGTGATTTTTGGACGAAACGACAAAAAGTTAAAGGTCTTCTTCCCTGCTCTTGAAGTGATGTTTTCTCATATTCTGAACGTTCTCCTTGCTCTCTTTCAGCCCCAGAAGATGACCCCCATAGACAAAAAGAACTGCTGTTTGCAAGAAATTCGACAAACAGAGGAGAAGTACGCTGAGACACTAGGATCCATTTTACAGGTAAATTTGACAGGGTCCCAAGATGCTCCTCTGTCCTGTGGATGAACATTTACATGTCAGTAACTGAAGGAACGAAATGGCAACAAGGCTTTATTCATGCATGATGTTCATTGTTCTGAACATAATATTAAATTTACATTTATAATGTGTATATTTGAATGATGTGCAGGATGATATTAGGTGGTGTTATTTAAATAAGGTGACTTCCCACATCAAAGAAGAGGAATTTTTTTTTACTTTCCTAAGCCTACCGATTCATTCAAAGGGTACGTGGTGAGTCTCTCTTTTGAACACCAAACACTTGGGACGTTTCCCTTCTATTGCTGAGGAAGAAACCGTATAGACTTCCTTTTTCGAACTTTCAACTGCAGAACCTCCAGGCACTTTTATATGTTCTCTTCCCACTCTGGGTTTGGGACAGCTTGTGAGGAAATATCTAACAGCTTCGCTCTCCAAGTAAAGTCAGCACATGAGTTCCTTCATGACTAATGTTTTCAGGCATTCAGAATGCCAGGAGCCCATTTGGTGCATGTGCTGAGGTCTGGTGCACTTCTGACATCGGCGACATCTTCGTGTTTTTATAAAGTGCCTTCAGAAGGTTTTCAGTTCCCGTCACGATATTCACATATTGCTATGTTGCAGCCTTGGGCAAATATCATTTAAATTCTTTTGTTTTTCCCAAATCAAATAACATTGAATATCCCAGAATGACAAAGTGAAAACAGGATTTTCTGAATTTATGCAAATTTGTTTAAAGTAAGAAACTAAACTATAACATTGACACAAGTATTCAGACCCTTTGTTTTGACATTTGAAAATTGGCTCAGGTGCATCCCGTTCTATTGATTGTGATTGAGATGTTTGTACACCCTGTTTGGAGACCACCTGCGGGCAATTCAATTCATTGGAATGATTAGTAAAGGTACCCACCTGCCTATAGGTGGGTCCAACAGTTGAGCAAACACCAAGCAAAGAGGTAACAAGAATTGCCTGCAGAGCATAGAGACAGGATTGTGTGGAGGCTCAGATGTGGTAAAGACTACAAGAACATTCCTGTAGCATTGACAGTTCCCAAGAGCACAGTGGCCTCCATAATTTTTAAATGGAAGAGGTTTTGGAACAAGCACAACTATTCCTAGAGCAGGCTGCCTGGCCAAAATGAGCAATCAGAAGGAAAGGGTCATGGTAAGAGAGGTGACCAAGGTGGTCACTCTGGCTGTGCTCCAGAGCACCTATGTGGACATGGGAGAAACTTCCAGAAGGACAACCACCACTGCAACTCTCCACTAACCTGGGCTTTATGGCAGAGTGGCCAGATGACTCATGGAAGCCCACCTGGAGCTCACAAAAAGGCACCTAAATGACTCTCAGACTATGCAAATCAGGATTCTCTGGTCTGATGAAACCAAGATGGAACTGTTTGCTTTCAGTTCTAAGTGTCACATCTGGAGGAAACCGGGCAATGTTCTTGACCTGACTAATACCATTCCTACAGTGAAGTACGGTGGTGGTAGCATCATGCTGTGGGCTTGGGAACTGATCGGGGAGGGCTGAACAGAGCAGATTACTAAGATATCCTTAATGAACACCTGCTCTAGAGTGCACTGGACCGATCCATTCAAAGGGTACCTGGTGAGTCTCTCTTCCGAACACCAAACACTTGGGAATTTTTCCTTCTATTGCTGAGGAAGAAACTGCCTAGATTTCCTTATTGAACTTTCCCCTACATGGGGTTCTAGACACTCTTATATGTTCTCTTCCCACACTGAGGTTGGGACAGCTTATGATAAAATATCAAAAAGCTTTCCTGTCCAGGTAAAGTTAGGACATGCCCTACTTCACGTCTAATATTTTCCAGCTTTCAGAATGCCAGGAACCCATTTGGTATCAGGATCCTCTGGTCTGATGAAAACAAGATTGAACTGTGTGCTTTCAATTCTAAGTGTCAGGTGGGGAGGAAACCAGGCCATGCTCTTGACCTGCAAAATACCATTCCAACAGTGAGACATGGTGGTGGTAGCACCTTGCTGTGGGTTCAGGAACTGGGAGGCTAGTCAGGATCAAGGGAGAGTATAGAGAAATCTGAAATGAACACCACATTCCAGAGCACACTGGACTTCAGACTGAAGGTTAACTTTCCAACAGGACAGACAACACTGGAGTGGCTTAGGGACAACTCCAGGAATGTTGTTGAGGAGCTCATTAAGAGCCCAGACTTGAATCGAATCGAACGTCTCTAAAAATAGCCATCCACTGATGGTCTCCTCCCACCTGACAGACCTTGAGTGGTCCATGAAGAAGAACGGTGAAGAAAATCCCCAAATCCAGGTGTGTGAAGCTTGTTGTGTTTCAACCAAGAAGACTCCAGGCTGGAATGACTTCCAAAGGGGCTTCAACAAAGTGCTGAGTAAAGGGTCTGCATACTTGTGTCAATGGGATATTTCAGTTCTTTATTATTTATTCAATTATTAATTATTTATTTTTAATAAATTTGCAAAAAATTTTAAAATGCTATTTGCGTTTTTTATCACTTTGGAGTGTTGCTTGACGAGGGGAAAAAAAGGAATTGAAGAATATGGTTGCAACAAAACAAAATGTCTAAAAAGTGAAGGGGTCTGAATAAGCTGTAAAGGCGCAGTATGTGAGCACACACTTGTGTGGAAATTTGAAGTCCCACATTGATTTTACCTTTTTGGTCAATACCTGTGTCACAAATGGTCATAGAGCAATAGCCGTACAAAGAGTGCTGCCCAAGATGTATCTTTAATTTTTTTTCTTCTTTTTTTTACAACTTTAGCACTTTCTTAAACCGCTACAGAGATTCCTTCAACCACAGGATATTGAGACGATTTTCATCAATGTTGAGGTACTTTCAGTTTTTCTTCTTTTGTTCTCAAACGTTTTTTCTGAAGCTTTAGTCCTTCTTCTGTGCTCTTTTCCTGAAATATTTGTAAAAATGGTTTTGAATTGCTGCTTTCCGTCAAATAATATCTTTTTGGATTTGCAATGGCAAAAAATGCATTTTCTTCATGGAACTGGCACATCTGGCAGGGGCACTAGAGCTTGGAAATAATCTAATTAAGAGAAACATGTTAAGCCCGGTCCATGTTCATTATGGATTCTGAATGGCAAGGTAGATCTTAGTGTCCAACTGTTCTTTCCAATGCATTCTTGTTAATCATGGCACCTGAGAGTGGCAGCTTGTGTCCTCTGTTTTCATGTGACAATGCTACAACTACTGCTATTGCACCTTCTATTCCAAAGACATCTACAGTACACCCAATGAGCAAATTTTTAGGACCACTACACTAATACTGGGTAGGACCTCCTTTTATCATCAAAACAGCTTCAATTCTTCATGGCATTCATGGGATTCTACAAAATGTTGCAAACATTCCTTTGAGATTTTGGTCCACGCTAAAATGATTGCATCACACAGTTTCTTCAGATTTGTCAGCTGCACATTCATTCTGCCAATCTCCTGTTCTAAACACGTCCCAAAGACGGTCTATTGGATTCAGATTTGGTGAATGGGAAGATCACTGAAGACCACTGAACTCACTGACATGTTCATTACACCACTTTGAGACAACCCTTGCTTTGTGATGTGATGCATTATCATGTTGAAAGTATCCACTAGAAGAAACTGTGGCCTAGAAGAGAAGCACTTGGTCAGCAACAATACACAAATAGGCCGTGGCATTCCAGCGATGATTGATTTATGTAATAATGAGCCCAAAGGATGCCAAGCAAACATTCCCCACTCCATTACACCACCACCAACACCAACCTGGACTGTTGACACAAGTTCAGATTGGATGCTGATGGGAAAGGTGCTATATAAATAAAATGCATTATTGTTATTATTCCTGACCCAACCATCTGTGCGCCTCAGTAGAAATCGAGATTCAACAGACCAAGGCTGCGTTTTTCAGGTCATCAGCTGTCTAGTTTTGGTGAACCAACAGGAATGGAATCCATCTTGGTCTTCTTACTGTACTGTTGCAGCACATCTTCTCAAGGTTCGACGGGTTGTGCATTCCGAGATGCTGTTCCGCTCACTACAGTTGTACATGGTGGTTATGAGAGTTCCCATAGACTTTCTGTCAGCTCAAATCAGTCTGGCCATTCTCCTGTGATCTTTCTCATTAAGAAGGTATTTCTATCCGCAGAACTTCCACTCACTGGATGTTTTTATTTTTCATGCCATTCTGAATAAACTCTACAGGTACCAACAACCACGCCATGGTCGAAATCACTGAGATCACATTGTTCCCTCATTCTGGTGTTTGATGTGGACATTAAGTGGAGCTCCTGAGCTGCATCTGCATGATTTTTATGTGATTCGCTAAGTTGAGCAGGTGTACAGGTGTTCCTATTAGTTTGCTCAGTGGGTGTAGAGTACATTGTTTGCAACAATACATATTTTATAAGGTTAACTGACTGAAACCACTGTTTGGGTCAGAGTGGTGACTGAAAACTTCAGCCTTGAGGTTTCCACATCAGACAAATTGAGATTTTCCTTTTATATAAAGCCCTTCAAATCTGGATACCCCTCAGAGAAAACTTTCATCATTCATTTTCCACCACTTATCTGAAACTGGACGCTGGGGGCAACAGTCTTTTCAGTGAGGCCCTTACGTCCTTTTCCCCAGCCATACTCTGCATCCCAAGGCCATATATATACCTCCTAGCAAGCCCTGGGTCTTCCCTGGGGGTCTCCTCTCAACTAGTTGCACCCATAAAATCTCCACAGGGAGGCGTCTGTATCAGATGCTCGAACCTCTTCAAGTAGCTCCTCTCAAAGCAGAGGGTCAACGGCTCTACTCCAAACCTCTCCCGGATGTCTGCGCTTCTGGAGAGCATAACTACCCTGTGGAGAACGCTCATTTTGGCCACTTGTACCCACGATCTTGGTCATTACCCAAAGCTCATGACCATAGCTGAGAGTAGGGATGTAGATGGACTGGTAAATCGAGAGCTTTGCATTCTATCTCAGCTCCTTCTTCACCACCACAGATCGGTATAGCGACCTCATTAATGTGCTCTGTCGATCTCACCATCCCTTTTCCTGTCACTTGTGAACAAGACCTCGAAGAACTAAAACTCCTCCACTTGAGGTAGTAACTCACCTCCCACCTGGAGAGGACAGTCCATCTTTTTCCTATTGAAAACCAAGGCCTCAGATTTGGAGAAAACTTAAAGAACAAAATGCAACTTGACTAACATGTCACGTGCTTGATAGGAAGCAGCACTCTTGTTACCCCACAGTGGTCCTATACTTCCTAGAGAGACTGGGTTCAAACCCCAGCCCAATCAATTGTCTTTGGCGTAACTGATCAATATAAATTGGTGTTGTGGTGGGAGATTATTACAGCATGTTAGGGACGGGTGCTCCAATTCTGCTATGAGATTTTTATTTCTAATATGGCACCTGGATTTGCATAGCTCCAAAACAAGATTAAGCGAGTTCAGATGAGCTACACTTGACTTGACCATACTCCATTGACCCTTGACCTTCATTGACCATGTATGTGTACAATGATTTAAGATATGAAGATGTAGGGGAAGTGATGGCGAAGGTGGTAGGGATAAGAGCGGCACCCATTTTGACCTTGACCTTCCTGGGTTGACCTTTGACCTTGGAGGTTAATTCATCACCCCAAAAGCGGACAGTATACGTCACATAGTATATGTGTACCAAATTTCAGGTCAATAGTTCAAACGGTTTGCGAGCTACAGGTGATTTAAAATCCTGGACAGGCAAATGGACAGCCATGGTAGCGTATTATAGAAGAAGATGCTTCACAGCCGCCATTGGCACAATTACTGTGACTGTCAGCATTTGCAAAAAAAATTATATTTGGAAAAGTATAATCCAGGAACAGGGAAAGAAATCACCCTCTAATTCTTGGTTCTTACAGGAGTTAAGGAAAACACACCAAAGCTTATTGGAAGACGTCAGAGATTCCCTTCAGAATTACAATGCAGGGAATCTTTACCAAGTTTTCATCAATTACAAGGAAAGGTTGGTATGACATGGTACCTTCAAAGTCACAAGAAATAATTCTTACTCTGATATCCGTATCTTTGTTTTGGAATTTTTGGATATTCGGTTATGCAAAGGGGCCTTCTAAAGAAAGGATAATAAAATGAAAGTGATGATAACAACAGTAAAATACTCCCGGTGTAGTAAGAGGGGATGTCAAACTTGACGACTGTTATTGTGTCGTCTGAGGATGTCACATTGCATGAAGAGAAATCTCAGTGGGTGACAACAGTCTGCTTGCCCTCACTGAGCCAGTGTTTAGGGGCCATCATTGCCCCAATGTGCAAATCCTAGTTAGGCCATTGTTAGCAGCCCACATAGAGCCAATACAGTCATGTCCATAAGTATTTGGGCGGTGACACATTTTTCATCATTTTTACTCTGTATGCCACTACAATGGATTTGAAACAATACAATCAAAATGTGATTGAAGTGCAGACTTTCTGCTTTAATTTAAGGGGTTTAACAAAAATATTGTATGAGCTCTTTAGAAAAGACAGCCATTTTTATACATAGTTCTTCTAGGACTCAAAGTTTCCAAAGTATTGTGAGCTCGGCACCCCCCATTTTCTGACAGCCAGTGGCATGTTGCCTGACCATGCCTGTGCTATACGTATGGCGAGTTAAGCTGCCATCACTGCCTTTTTTTGCCATTTTCTTTTCCGTTGTGGTGTGTAAAACATGAAGCACTGGACCAATTATGCATTACCCTTCCGACCGAGCCCACACACAGAGCCCATCCCTATGACTTGACTTTGTCTTGTGAGTCATAGAGTCACGGGGGATATCAGACCACACGACTGGTAGCCAAAGGGGGGGCGTGCCTCCAACTTACTAAGAGTAAATAAATGAAGTCTGAGAGTGATAATCACTAGAAAAGTTCAATAATGTGATAGTTAAGTCTCTTTATCATGTTGAAAACTCCATGAATCAGCCTACAAAGTGAAGACAATGAAGGCTAGTGATGGTGGCATAATGGAGTGGGATGTGTCTTCACGGCACCCATATTGTCTGTCTTTGTATTAGCACAGGATTGGCACAGGATGTCAGAACAGCATTCATTGTCGTTTCCAATAAGTGATGTACTCAATTGTAAATGTGACTTTTGACCTGGACAATGGCCTGTGAGACAAGGCTAAGGACATGATATTGAATTCAGCTTAATGCAGTGGTCCTCAGTCACCAAACTTAATGAAATCAGATGACAGGAATTGGACTGTAATGATTAGCACTCTCCACCACCAGCTATGGACCTCATTAGAGGTGTCATGGGCCAGCATTGCTGTGCTGATCTTTCAACATCTTGTTGAGTCAGTTTCCTTAAAGTTCAAGCTGTTCTGAGAGGACATGGGCACCTTAGATGGGGGATCTTGTAAATAGGCCACTCAGTAATTGTTACAGGATTGATGTTTGTTGACCCCAAGTGACAGCACTGAAGAAATGTTCTGGATTTCATAACTGATCATAGATAGGAGGGGCATAACTATTAAACCTCAAGGAATGGTTCAAGATCACAAGCATAGTCCAAAAGAAAAAAATAATAATAATTAATTCTTTACCTTTCTGTAGCGCTTTTCTCACTAGTCTCAAAGCGCTTTACGCAGTGAGTGGGGAGCCACTTCAACCACAACCGACGTGTAGCACCCACCTGCATGATGTGACAGCAGCCATTTTTGTGCCAGTATGCTCACCACACATGAGCTGTTAGGTGGTGAAGTGGTGAGAGAGATGGCCAATTAGAGACAGGGGATGATTAGAGGGCCAGAATAACCAGGCCATGGTTGGCAATGTAGCCTAAACATCGGGGATACACCCTACTCTTAATGAAGAATGCCCAGGGATCTTTAATGAGAGTCAGGACTTCAATTTTGCATCTCATCCAAAGGACTGCACCTTTTTGTACTGCACAGTGTCCCCATTAATGTACTGGGGCATCGGGATCCACTGGGTAAGCGCCCCCTGTTGGCCTCACCAACACTTCTTCCTGCAGCAACCCAAGCTTTTCCTAGATGGTCTCCTATCCAAGTACTTGCCGGGCGTGACCATGCTTAGCTTCAAGGGGATCACCTCTTCTGAAGTGCATGTGGCATGGCTGCTGGATGATGAAATAGACCGGGTTGGCTAAAAAATGGTAGATGATATCCTTCACCTTACCCTCTAAGTGTTTTATTCATGTTATGAATTTATTTAAGAAAGCCTCGCTGCTTCCTGCCACATTACGTTTCTCACTGAGCTGTGTGTCCGCCTCTCACCCGACTGATGGCCACCTCTGACCTCCAAGACTTTTGACCTGTACCTCACATATTTATGTGCAGACCCTTTATTTCTGCTGAGAAATTTCCCACAAGAATCATTTCCTTCACTTTCAGTCTGTGTTTGTCTGGGCTTCCACTTCACAAAGGCCCATAAACTCTGTTGTTATGTAAAACTACTTTTTGTGAAGGCTCCCAAAAACACAGAGTCTTGCCGCGATGTTAGCCGCATTTCCAGATTTGTCACAAGTCTGGCAGCTGTGGTGGGCCTGCTCAGGAAGCCTAGCAGCATTGCCTATCAGTGCCCTGTGAAACAGATTTCAGCACACAAACCATTTCCTTGCTTTTTGCATTCAGCAGATTTTCCCTGCAAATAAACAAAATAAATAAATAAAATAAGTAAAAGCGTGCAACGCAGAGGATGTTTTCTTATAAGGAAGAAGCGCGTTATATCGATGAGCAACAAACAACGTACCACCTCGATATTTACCACAAAATGTGTCCCACTTATCAAAGAACAAATATCATTCTGTACAAAATAGGTTGAGAGTATGCGCTGATAGAGCGTTACCACACCCATCAAACAACCTGAATTGGGACCCGAGTGCAGCGGGTGACACCTCATCACCACACTGGGACAGTGGGAGGTTTTGTTTGCTGTGGCTCAAGTGCCAATCCTGGCACCAACCCCCAAGTTTTCGCTGTTAGTTGGAGACCCTGCTTACTAACGTCATACCCAGGACAAAGTGATTGCTGGTTAAGGCAGTGATTTTCAACCTGTGGGGCGGGCACCCCTAAGGGGGTGCGAAGTAACAAAAAGGGGGCGCAAAGATGTGAAAAAAAAGAAAACAAGAATCAAAAATATGAAAAAACATCTGTTGAAACCAAAACAAATTAACTTAAACTACATTCTGATACTAGAACAATAAATATAGAGTTAGATAAATGTCGATAAAAGAAGGTATAATAAAATATGCATCTACATTTCAAAAAAATGTTAGGGGGGGCGCGATTAAATCTGTTATGAAAACTCGGGTCGCAAATACTTAAAAGTTGAGAAACGCTGGGTTAAGGGCCTCACACAAGGGCCCAACTGAGTAGAGTTACTTCTAGTGTTCACGGGATTTGAACCGGCAACCTTCCGAATGCCAGTGCAGAACCCTAGCCTCAGAGCCATCACTCCAAATAATGCGAACTGGTACAGAAATACAGTACCAAAAAATAACTGAACGTTTTGTGCCCTCCATGAAGAATGACTCGAATAAAGTGGATTAGCCGAAAGATGGAAAGAATGAGGGGTGGATGGGCAAGGGTACAACTAAATGTTTCAACAAAAAATGCTGTATCGAGAGTGACCAAGCTCGTAGATGGATGGAAGGATGATGGAGGTATTTATAGTTGGGTTTTCTGATCGTAAACGCACAACAAGTGGTACATGGTACACAATCATTGAAACCATTTACTTGTATACTAAATCCCCTAACCACGTAGGCAGAACTGAAAGCAGTTTGCGATTTCAAAAATGGACATTTCGCCAAGCACTCTCCACACTGTCTCCTCCTTTGTCTTAAATTGAAAAACACCATTAAAAACACACTTTGCCGTCCAAAGTGACACACTCATCGGCCAGTCGAATTGTAAAAAACCCTTTCAGTCAATTTCCTCACTTGGATAGAGCATAAGACCCATAAATAAGCAAAAAGGATAGGCAACGTCCACGCTATGACATTTTCGTTTACGTTTTTTTCCATTAACAAATTTTTTCAGTACTGCTTTCGAAACTCTTCACACATTTTGTATGACCATCTGTGGAAGAAAAAGAGAGCCATGTTAGACAGTTATTAAGGAGGAAGAGGTCTTTTGTTATTTTACAGCAAGGGATTCAAGGGCTTATCAATGATAAGCTGGTGTTCTTCAAGCTATCAATTTAAAAAAGTGATCCTACTCTTCTGTCCATTTCCCTCACGTTATACATGGTTGTATTTGAAACAAAGCAGAATTTACTGTAGTTTCATAATATTTATTAACCAGGGAAAAACATGAATTACCATATATACTTGTGGATAATTTCTCCCGCAGATAAGTCAGGTCTTGATTTTACCATATAATTTCTGGTATTTTATAATGTTGGTAGTATAAGTCCATCCATCCATCCATTATCCAACCCGCTATATCCTAACTACAGGGTCACGGGGGTCTGCTGGAGCCAATCCCAGCCAACACAGGGCGCAAGGCAGGAAACAAACCCCAGACAGGGCGCCAGCCCACTGCAGGTAGTATAAGTCGAATGTGGAAAACTCACGCTATTGGTCCAAGAGCTTACGATATGCTAACGCCCACCGGAGACAGTAACCACGGAGCACACGGCCTTTTTTTTTTCCTATGTATTGTGCCTACGTGACCACACGATAATACCAGGACTATTCAGAAGCGACGTTTGCACTGTTTTGTGTTGTTTGTATCTCACAGCCTCATACACCTTTATCGTAAGAGCATCCCTTATCTACGATGGCGCTTTCGATCAGAAGAAAATAAGAAGCTGGTTTTAAATTAAAAGTCGTTGAAGTGGCAAAAGAAATTGGTAACTCCGTTGCTGCAACAAAATTCGATGTGTCTGAGAAACTGATGAGAGATTGGAGGAAGCAAGAAAAAAAAATGCAAATGTCGTGTATTCGAACAGGCGTATAAGTCGGGGTCTGATTTTATGATTGATTTTTTTGGGTTTCAAGACCCGACTTATACACGAGAATATACGGTAGTCCTTATCCCAGGACTGATTGTTAATAGCGGGTATTTCATGTGGCACCAGGTCCACGAGACCACAAAATGAGTTTTATTAATTCCTTAAATGAATTGCTCATCTACACAATAACAAACCTAACCTAACCTTGTTACTTTAAAATTTATGGCTGTCTTAACCTTTAACCTCTAGCAAAGGCAAATCTTGAGATAACAGTTATTCAATTAACACGATAATGTCAGAGTCAATGTAAGGTTGAATTGGCAGCTTTGCTTGTGAAAACATGAATTTCAAAAAACACATTCAACATACTGTAAGGGCAGCAGGGTGGCGCAGTGGTGGCGCTGCTGCCTCGCAGTAAGGAGACCTGGGTGTTTCCTTTCATAGTCCAAGGACCTGCAGGTTTAGGTGCATTGGTGATCTTAAATTGTCCCTAGTGTGTGCTTGGTGTGTGAGTCCGGGATTTGTTCCTGCCTTGCGCCCTGGACCAGCAGACCCCGGTGACCCTGTGTTGGATACAGGGAGAGTGAATGTTGGATTGGTGGATAGATGATGGACAGGTGGGCAGTTGGATACTTAGACAGATCGATGAATTGAATATTAAATAAGCAGACACGCCACTACTGTCCTTTGAGACAGTACCAGCCAGTGATTTACAGAGGACCACCACAGACAGGGCATGTTCAGTATCATATTCTCAACTTGTTATGAGGTGTATACCATAAGAGAAACATAAATCATCATGTACTCTGTCTTTCATTCAAACCCTTCCTGGCATTGTCTTCACTGATGTACCAAAGTACTTTAGCTGCAAGAGTACAGAAAGCATACATCTCCTACCTGGTAAGCTAGAGAGAAAGGCAAACATTAAAGACAATCTGCTCTTTTTTCCATCGCTGCTTTATGATCAAGTATGTCTTTCATTTTTAGGTTATTACCCTATGGCAGATACTGCAGCCAAGTGGAAGCAGCAACCAAACATCTAGACAAGGTGGCCAGTTTGAGAGAAGATGTGCGCTTAAAGCTGGAGGTTAGTGATGAAATGATACTCTGCCATTGGGATCCACAGACTGAGAGTTTGGGTTGATGTGTTTTTCTCTGATTTTGTTGCAAAATATCCACCTAATGTTTTATTTTGAACCACTAACCTCGTTCAGTCCATCTCTTAAAGGACCACGTTTAAAGCGTTCGCAAACCAAAAGCAGCATATTGTATGGCAAGCAGAAAAAAACATTTAGAGATATCTTGAAGTTGCATCCTGTAAACTTTCCTACTGGGGGACTTTCTGCCTATTTTAAGACATCTTGAAATAAATTTGATATATTTCAGAATGAGCACAATGTTATTCTGAGGTATGTTGAAATACATTTCAGATATCTAAATAAATGGACAGGAAGCTACTTTAAGATATCTGGAAACACTACCGGTCAACACAGTCTGTTCCAACTCTGCTTTAAGACACACAGAAGGTTTTTAAGTAATCAACAACAGTTGGGACACCTGTGCAAATTGTTTGATTCAACTTGCAAGGCTTAATTTACTTTAATTTCTGCAGAACATCTGTAGGTTGTATCCTATTAGTTGTTCCCTTAAGAAGGTCCATTTATAATATACTGATATTTCCCTTTTATTCAGCTTTTGCTAAGTCTAAACTTTAAATTTAAACCTCTGGCAGTTTACTGCTTACCTTTTCACCATTTTAGGTCATTCATTGTATTTTAACAGATTAAATTTGAAGAACAACTGAGGTGTTCTAAAACTTTTGACCGGTAGTATATGTATTTAATAAGATCATCTTAAACTGCATTGTATACATCTTAAAATGTGTTTGAGATATCTTAAATTGCATTATATCTATATCTTTACTCATTCAGGGTGGGTGTCGACATACGTCTATACATAAAGTTGAGGGGGATGTCGACATTAATCGACATCCAGAGGTAGAGGGTGGTAATCAGCTGTAAACGTTGACAGAACCCCCTGTTACATTATAGTTCAGCTCTATTTGCTAACAGTATGCTGCTTGCATTTGGTGTTACGGTGGTGTTGCTGTTTCAGGAGCCTGTTGCTGCAAATGTTGACCACTGTCACCGCCAGCTGCTCGGCTGCTGCCGGATTCGCAAAGATGGCTGCCACTGGCTGAGTGAAGATGACTGACTGAAAACGGTCACTGCTGGTAGCTTAAAGACAGCTGATGGAAAATGGTCGCCACCGGCTACCTTCGCTTGGCTGTCAGCTGCCACCTTGGTCAAAGTATGCAGCAACAGCGGTGCCAGGTGTAACACAAACTGCAAGCATCTATCTATCTATCTATCTATCTATCTATCTATCTATCTATCTATCTATCTATCTATCTATCTATCTATCTATC
>JANRMT010062829.1:39583356-39595310 GCA_026402145.1 Polypterus bichir lapradei
TGCCTTTCATATCGGTCTATTATATAGTGCCTTTCATATCTATCTATCTATCTTTTTATAATAAAATGCATTTCTTCTTCATTTATCGGGTGGGTATGAGGACTTAAAATGGCATTCAAAATGTTAAAATAAATAGAAATACACAACTCCAAAATTATTAGGAAAATTGAAAAAGAAATGATAGAAATAAAATCCTTGACTTAGAAATACCCCCAGATCGAGTAATTAACAACAAAATCCATACCATAACACTCTCTTTCACTCAGTTCCCATTACTTTTGGGCACTGCACTCCATTAGTCCACAATGCAGATCCTGCCGACTACACCAAGTGTTTTGTTGTGGAATCAGACCACAACTCAGGTGCAAAATATATGACCTAAGTGGATATTGGTGTGATATAATTACAAAACACTACAAAACTTCATAAATCTATCTATCTATCTATCTTATCCTGCCTACTATACTAAAATTAATATCTATCTATCTATGGTCTGGTTTGCCCAGATTCCACAATGTATTTTCCTTGCTCGCTCTGGAGCCTAGTCTAAATACTAACTCTTGGAGTGTTTGCTGCTAGTGGGCTAAAATCTGACTTTCTAATTGCCAAAAAAGACAAAAACAAATCTTATCAAAAAAAGGAGGTTTTCAGCAAACTTGGCCTAGGGCATAAGATTTTAAAGTGGCTCACCAGAATATTTTTCAGTCAGCTAATTCTTGGTGACAGGTAACTGTAGATGCCAACATTCACAAGGTTATATAGTGCCTTTTTGTATCTATCTTATACAGTGCCTTCCGCTATCTGTCGATTGTATAGTGCTTTTCATATCTGTCTAACTACTTGAGAACACGTCCAAAATCTCTCCCTACCTGAAGACATGCAGAACTGTATCCATGTAAAGCTGTCCAGACAAAATGAAGACTTGTTTTCATTTAATCTATCCATCTATCCTTTATAGCTTATTGTGTATGGAGTACTTTCCATTTATAAATTTAGAGCAATGTCCAAATTATAACATACAAGATAAAGAACAAAAATAAATAAATAAATAAATAAATAAATAAAAATACAAATGTCATGTAATGAATTCCGTACAGAGAAAAGTAGATTTTCATTTTGTGTTCCAGTGCACACAGTTGTTGCTTTGGAATCCATCCATCCAGCTATATCCTAACTACCGGGTCACAGGTGTCTGCTGGAGCCAATCCCAGGGTGCAAGGCAGGAAACAAACCCCGGGCAGGGCGCCAACCCACCGCAGGGCACGCACACACACACCGAAGGATTGCACAATGCACCTAACCTGCATGTCTTTGGACTGTGGGAGGAAACCCACACAGACACGGAGAGAACATGCAAGCTCTACGCAGGGAGGACCCAGAAAGTGAATCCGGGTCTCCTAACTGCGAGGCAGCAGCACTACCCACTGCGCCACCATGCCTCCCGCTTTGGATTTGGAATTTGAAATTGTGTTCACTGTAAAATGTACTATAGCTAAACTAACTGATTATCTAACACGCTTATCGAAGGTTTAGGTTAGGGAAGACTTTATTATCCCAGAAGGTAATCTGTTTGCAGCAGGAAAGTACAAAAACAAAAGATATTGTTACAGAGGAAACAGTTCAATGTGCAGCCAGCAACCAAGTGTCACTTTTCTCCTTGGACAATTCCCCTCAGTGCTTGGTGTCACTAAATTGCATTTTTACACACACCATCTCTGCTTCATCAAATCTGTGGTGGGCTTCTTTTTCATCGCTGTGTGAGACCACACTGCCAACATTGGTGTGCTCTGTGACTGGGCTGGGTGATCACTTTCAGATCTGGTGGCTTCTTAATTCGGTTATGTGCGCAAATCAATGAAGCAGGAAAGGAACATGCAATTGATCGTACACTTTGTGTGTGTGTGTGTGTGTGTGTGTGTGTGTGGCTGCTTTTCCACTCCTGGCCTTTTTAAATCACTTTTTTGCTGTCCATACCTGTCTTTAAGTTCAGCATAGCGTCTCCACCTCAGTTTCTGTCTTAGTGGTTGTTAATGGAGGAAGCTGAGCACTCTCTACTCTTGCATCTGGCTATAATTGTTTAATCAACTGAGAATTTAAAGTGATTTAGAGACAAGTTCTCTTATTTTTATAACCAGAGCCCAGGATGGTTGGCCGACTGGCTCTGAATTCAGTAGAGTCAATGGTGAGGTTAGAACTGCAGAGCTCTTGGTCGGACTGTCCACCACCACTCGGTCATACTCTCTCTTCATAGTTTTTAAACAAATTACTTCCAGAAAATCAGAGAAGGTAAAGAGCCATGTGGTACCACAGAAAGCATGCTGTGCTTAAATTGAAGTATCTTTTTTTCCTTTAATGACAACATGGCCTCTATTCCTTTATGTACTAACCTCCACATTGTCCATGAAATCTGAATTATGAGGGCATACTAAAAATTTGATTAGTAATGTTAATTAAAAGAATAGGGCGGCACGGTTGCGCAGTGGTAGCACTGCTGCCTCGCAGTTAGGAGACCCGGGTTTGCTTCCCGGGTCCTCCCTGTGTGGAGTTTGCATGTTCTCCCCGTGTCTGTGTGGGTTTCCTCCCACAGTCCAAAGACGTGCAGGTTATGTGCATTGGCGATCCTAAATTGTCCCTGGTGTGTGTGTGCCCTGTGGTGGGCTGGCACCCTGCCTGGGGATTTGTTCCTGTGTTGGCTGGGATTGGCTCCAGCAGACCCCCGTGACCCTGTAGTTAGGATATAGCGGGTTGGATAATGGATGGATTAAAAGAATAAAAAGACCATTTACTGTAAATATTGTTCTTCATTTTCATTTCTTTTTTAACTTACATCTCCTCTTTTTTTTTTTTTTTTTGAGGATTTCCTAAAATGGAGGCTTGTGAAGACTATTACGGCAGACCACCACCCCCTGTAGCGTTTGGACAAGCGCTCGTACTATCTATCGGTGACATCATCGAGCTCACGAGAGCAGAGGCTGAGCAGCAGTGGTGGGAGGTAGATGTTTTCCATATCTTTCACATGCAGGCCGTGAGGTATAGCAAGCTGTGAGATTTTTGTGGTCTTATAGCCATTGCGCCATTTTAGACATTATAGAAGGCTCTGACAGCTGAAACTGAGCTTATAATACATGCAGAATGATGCATTTTGATCAACAACTAAAAATAAAAGGTCATCAAGTTTGGACTTCTGCATTTTAATGGTGTATTTTTACCAGCGCTAATGCAGATGTTATATCTCAGCATTAATTCCAAAATGTCTTTGCCTTCCTAATATGACAGAACATTAGGCAGCCATCCAGGATGTTTACTGTGACATAACAGCACAGCCACAACCTTACAGATGTATTCTATCATTTTCCTTAAAATGTAATTTGTTTCCAATTTATACATTGTAGAAGAAGTTTTATATGACAATCAGGCAAAAGTTTCAGTAAAACAAAACTACAAGATTTAAAAATGTCATACTAGTGATCCTACATATCACAGAAACTATAAAGATTTGTGATCATAAGCCATATGAAAACCCTGACTCACAACAGAGAGCTGATCTATACATACAGTATATAATGTAAAGTTGACTCACTCCTCAATAAAAATATTATTTCATGTTTAGTTAAAAAGGTGAAATTTGGCAGGATTGTATATATAAGGCAGTAGGTATCCACTAAGAAAGGACAAATCAATATGTCAATAAACCTGACTACAATAGAAAAATGAAATACCCCAAAACTCCAAAATGTTTTGACTGATTTGATTGAAATGTAGTGACTTATAGAAAAAAGAAAATTTGCTGACTCTTGTTTTTTATTGGTCGATATTTATTAATATTAATAATATATATTTATTATTATATTTATTATATATATATATATATATTGTGATGGATGGCCGGGGACCTTGTCCATGGAAGGACTAGGAGAGAGGCAATACCTCCCCTGGGACACGAGAGGGCAGCCCCTCTTGATTGCATCAGGGCCACGAGCCCGGAGCCACTGTCAGGGGGTGCCTGGACATCCCCGAACCGCTGGACGGCAACACTTCCGCCACACTCGGAAGTGCTGCCAGAAGAGGATCCGGGTGAACCTAGAGTACTTCCAGGTGCCCATGCAGCACTTCCGCCACAGCCGGGAATGCTGCTGGAAGTTAATTAGAGATCACCTGGACCAATTCCGGGTGCAGTATAAAAGAGGCCGCCTCACTCCATTCGAGGAGCCAGAGTCGGGAGGAGGAGGAGGACAAAGCTTGCATGGAGAGGAGTGTAGGCTATAGAGAGAGAGAGAGAGAGAGAGAGAGAGAGAGAGAGAGAGAGGAAGAGAGAGAGAGAAAGAGAGAGAGAGAGGGAGAAGCTCAGTGGTTAGCAGGCTCGCTGTAACTGCCAGCACTAGAGACAGGTGCTGTGGCTGTGAGTTTAGGTGTTGTTTCACCAGGAGCAAAAAGGGATGGAGACAGAAGTAGAGGAGGAAGTGGTGCCCAACTGACGGCATAAGTTTAAACTTAATGGACCCCCTACAAGACACTCCATCCACAGACTTTAAAAGGGGAACCATCCCTGACCTCTGAAATCATTTACATTTACTTGGCGTGTGCGTTGTTTGCACGGGGATGCATCTCTCTCTCTTCAAAATTCTTTACATATACATTTGCATCTGCAGACTTTCAAGGATACCACATACAACTGACCAAAAACACAAAACGAAATGCAAGAGTGAACGACGTAAGCAAATGAAAATTGTAAACATCTAAGAAGAAGAAGAAGATACACTGAAATTTCATTTTTTTCTTACTGATTACTCATTTCATTTCAAAAGAATACACTTTACTCTAAAACTGTGTTTTGCAATGACCATCAACAAAATCCAAGTCATCAGGAAAAGCAACAATTCATCCAATCCTGTAATGATTGACTCGTAGACAACTGTACTGTAAATAGCTTGTTCCAGAGCAAGCAGCTCCAGTGACCCAATATTATTAATAATTTGACTGAGGCCTTTATCCAAGGCCACTTATAATATCTGAGATACAAGTGATTACATTTATTTTGCTTTTCCAATTGGAGCATAGCAGTTAAAGTGTTTTACACATCATTACATGGTGTCAGTAGTGGGATTTGAACCCATAACCTCAAAGCCTTAACAGCTAACACTGCGCTGCCTTCTGATGATACTAAGCCTCATAAAAGCAATTACTTAGTTACTTTGTACTTCTGGGCGGCACGGTGGCACAGTGGGTAGCGCTGCTGCCTCGCAGTTAGGCGACCTGGGTTCGCTTCCCGGGTCCTCCCTGCGTGGAGTTTGCATGTTCTCCCCATGTCTGTGTGGGTTTCCTCCCACAGTCCAAAGACATGCAGGTTAGGTGTATTGGCGATTCTAAATTGGCCCTAATGTGTGCTTGGGTGTGTGTGCGTGCCCTGTGGTGGGCTGGCGCCCAGCCCGGGGTTTGTTTCCTGCCTTGCGCCCTGTGCTGGCTGGGATTGGCTCCGGCAGACCACCGTGACCCTGTAGTTAGGATATAGTGGGTTGGATAATGGATAGATGGACTTTGTACTTCTGATTAACCGACGGCCCTTTACCTGTCACCCATTGCCTTATGAAATTTCCTGAGTAAAGCTGAGTAACACAGCTAGTTAGCAATAAAAAGAGGCCCACTGCATTACACAATCTCTTATTAATTATAGCCATAGGGGTTTACCAGAAACTCAGGGAGGAGCTTGGCAAACATATTTTAGAACAACATTAACAAAAATTTGCCCAACTCTAAAAGAAAGCTCTGCACAATTCCACACAAGGATATTTTGATTTTTTTCTAGGTTTCGATAATATAGTAATAACAAATAATTTTCCCATTGAGTTATGGAGGGTTCATTGAACTTCATTAGGATTCTTGCAGTTAATCACAGTTAGTCGACACACTAACAATGCAGTGTAGGAAAGAGCGGTCATCTTTATCACCAAATAGTCTAAGCTTGTCTGAAATATCTCCAAAGTCAGCCAGAAGAGGACTGGCATTGATGGCACATCCTTGAGTATCTGATCGATAAGAAAGAAATCTTTACCCAATAGGGGTTTCTTTTTGGGCATTCCCAAAACAGATGCCCAAGCGAGGCTGTAGCTACCAGGCATCGTTCACATTTTGGGTCCAAGAGATTTCTTTTCCAGTGTTGCCGAAGGTGGTCTAGCATTGGAACAATACACTGTGTGCACAATTATTAGGCAAGTGAGTATTTTGACCATATCATCATTTTTATGTGTATATTCCAACTCCAAGCTGTATTAACTTGAATGCTTATTGGATTTAAGCACGTCAGGTGATGTGTATTTGTGTAATGAGGGAGGGTGTGGCCTAATGAGATCAACACCCTATATCAAGGTGTGCAGAATTATTAGGCAGCTAGTTTTCCTCTGGCAAAATGGGCCAAAAAAGAGATTTAACTGACTCTGAAAAGTCAAAAATTGTAAAAAGTCTTTCAGAGGGATGCAGCACTTTTGGAATTGCTAAGATATTGGTGTGTGATCACAGAACCATCAAACATTTTGTTGCAAATAGTCAACAGGGTCGCAAGAAACGTGATGAGAACAAAAGACTCAAATTAGCTGCCAAAGATTTGAGAAGAATCAAACGTGAAGCTACCAGGAACCCATTATCCTCCAGTACTTTCATATTCCAGAGCTGCAACCTACCTGGAGTGCCCAGAAGTACAAGGTGTTCAGTGCTCAAAGACATGGCCAAGGTAAGGAGGGCTGAAACCCAACCACCACTGAACAAGAAACATAAGTTGAAACGTCAAAACTGGGCCAAGAAATATCTGGAGACAGATTTTTTTCAAAGGTTTTATGGACCGATGAGATGAGAGTGACTCTTGATGGACCAGATGGATGGACCTGTGGATCAGTAATGGGCACAGAGCTCCACTCCAACGTGGAGGTGGGGTACTGGTATGAGCTGGTATTTTTAAAGATGAGCTAGTTGGACCTTTTTGCATTGAAGATGAACTCAAAATCAACTCCCAAACCTACTGCCAGTTTTTCGAAGACACTTTCTTCAAACAGTGATACAGGAAAAAGACCATGATTTTTATGCAGGCCAATGCTCCATCACTTGCATCGAAGTTCTCCACTGCGTGGCCAGCCAGTAAAGGCCTTAAAGATGAAGGAATAATGACATGGCCCCCCTTCCTCATCTGACCTAAACCCTATCGAGAACTTGTGGGCACTTCTTAAACACTAGATTTACAGGGGAGAAAAACAATACACCTCTCTGAAGAGTGTCTGGGAGGCTGTAGTCACTGCTCCACAAAAAGCTGATCGTCAACAGATCAAGAAACTGACAGACTCCATGAATGGAAAGGCTTATGACTGTTATTGGAAAGAAGGGTGGCTATATTGGTCATTGATTGATTGATTGATTTTTTTTGAAATGTCAGGGATGTTTATTTGTAAATTTTGAGGTGTTTGTTTATTATTCTCACTATAACAGATGAAAATAAACAAGTGAGATGGGAAAATTTTCATTTTTCCTTTAGTTGCATAATAAATCTGCACACTAATAGTTGCCTAATAATTGTGCGCACATATGTATTCCCCTAATGATGTTCACGCTCACATTTCCGTTGTGAAACATTCAGGTTTCAGGTTTATTAACATTTTGGATTGACTGATAGCACTGTGTTTGTTCCATATTAAAATTAATCCTAAAAAATACAACTTGCCTAATAATTGTGCACACAGTGTATTTGATGAACTCTGGAAATGCTGCCAATGTTCTTCTCCATACTAGTTAAAACATTATCAAGTATGAATGCTGCCGATGATTTAAGGAAGTTGGGAAAATTCTTTTTAACAAAGTATGAAGGTTAGTGATGATTTAAGGAAGTTAAGCAAATTCTTTTTAACAAAGTTTCTAACTTGTAAGTAAAAAAATACTTGTGTATTTCCTGTATTTACAACAGGGCTGATCAGAAGGAGCAAACCTGTTATCAATATAAGGATCTCTGATGGTTCAGATGCCTATCATGGGTTAATACTGAGTCCACACCTTTATTGAACTAATTATGTGACTTCTACAAAAAAATGGCTGCAACAGTGATGATTTAGGGGTCTTCTGAATTCTCAGAGGTCTCTTGAAGGCCTCCCACGCTCATCTTCTTATTGCACAACCACTCAATTTTTTGTGTTTGTGTTCAGCCTACTCCTGGCAAATTTACCGTTGTGCCAAACTCTTTCCATTTCTTCATGATTGATTTAACTGGATATTCAGTGACTTGGAGATTTTCTTGTCTCCATCCCGTCACGTGTATTTTTCATGGAGTTGCTTGCAGTGCTCTTTGGTCCTCATTGTGTAGGTTAAGCCCACCATACTGACTTACCCAAAGCTGACCCCTTCCAGATAAGGTGCATTCAGAATAAAGTCAATTGTAACCCTAGATGGGTCATCTCCATGGTACTAATTCTGGGACTTCCAAAACCAGTTGGGTACACCAATGCTGATTTTGGGGTGAATACATATGCAACCATTTATTTTGTTCTTTATATTTGTAATTAATTTAGACCATTTTGTTGAGATCTGTTTTCACTGTGACAATAAAGAGTCTTTTTCTGTTGATTGACAAAATCTAATCAGATCCTCTATAATTCAAATGTGAAAACTTCCAAGATGGTGAATACTTTTTATAGACACTTCATATTCTCATAACTACTGGAAATGAAATATGGTACCTTGAAGTGGCTCATATGTGGCTTCTGTATCATCACAGGGTAGAAACATCTCCTCAGGGGCAGTTGGATGGTTTCTGTGTACCAAAGTCCGGCCATTTGTTTTGGTAAGTAAGTGATGATAGTAATCTATTTGCTTGCAAAATGTGGTACCAGTTGTGTCCTAAAGGAAAGAAAAAGAATTCATTTGCTTATTTGTGAAGGTGATTGAAAAGGTTAACTCATCCACAGGGAAGGTTTCCAGTCTCTTGGAAATTAAAATAAATTTGAACTCACACAAACCCAGGGCATCACTTACACTTATCAGGTCAGAAAGCATGCACTGGTACAGCGTGTTGCCGCACCCGCCACACAATGAAACAGCCTGGGATACCAGTTGTCAAACCTCCCAGGCAGACACACGGTCCAGTCTCACCTGACTATCGATCTTCTGCAGCCAAGTGTCACATGGCCGCTTCTCTGATCCTGAACAATGAGGATCCTGTGAAGCGGATCATCCTCAGGGAATCGTGCCACAAAGTCAAACCAGCGGTACCTAGGGACTCTCTGAAGAGACACAGTACTGAAGAAGTCCAGTCTTCGTCTCAGGTCACTGGATAGCGTCCATGTCTCACAACCATATAGAAAGACAGGAAGCACCAGGACTCTAAAGACTTGGACCTTCATTATTTTATAGATATCGGGAGCGCCACACACCCCTTTCCAGCGACCTCATGACCCCCCCATGCTCTCCCAATCCATGTACTGACTTCATAGGAAGAGTCACCAGAGACACGAATGTCACTGGCGAGGTAAGTAAACCTCTTGACACGGTCGACATTCTCTCTGCAAACAGACACACTGCTGATGCCTAAGAGGTCATTAAAGGCCTGACTCTTGGTTTTTATCAGGACACTCGCAAGCCCAGACACTCAGACTCCTCATTCAGTCTCACGAGAGCCCTGATCAGAGCCTCCATTGACTCACAGCATTGTTGGCAAAGTCAAGATCAGTGAATCTCTTCTCACTAACCGATGCCCCAGAGCTGATGGGCCTCACGTTACTGCCCAACACCCAGTTTACGCAAGCATTGAGCAGAGTAGGAGCAGAACACACACTTGACGAACCCCAGAATCAACTGGAAAAATGCCGAGGTTCTGCCTCCACTCCACACAGCATTCACTCTACTAGTGTACAGTCCGGCCATGATATCCAGCAACCTCGAAGGGATCCTGCCAAGTCTCAGGAGCAAAGACAAAATGAATGTACAGAGTGATGGAATGTGTTTGTGATCATAAATGAATTGCTATCTAATTCAGGAGTTGACTAACATCTTTGTCCAAAATATAACCAGGATAAGTGTCAGACCATGAAAAGGGAATAAGCAAACTCAAATCTGAAAGCAGAACTCTGGGGTGGTGTGGGGGCTTTAGGATTACCTTTTCTGTTAATTCATATTTTAATTATTTCAGAAGCCGATGCCAGACCTTTCCCAATACCAATGGTATGTATGTGCTAAATTTTCATTATTTATAATCTTGATTTAATACGAAATTTTAATGTTAGTAAATGTTACACAGGCAGAAGAAATGTTAGATTTGAATATACAGTGGCAGGTCTGAAACCTGAAAGAACACCTTAAGTGAAGAATCCAGGAGTCATAGTCGGCTCATTAGTGTCTACAACTAGACAGTCTACAGAAGCGATCAAGAAAGATGATAGGATGTTCGGTTAAATGTCATGATGTGTTGAATACAAGTCAAAGGAGGTTATGTGAAAACTTTAGAACACACTAGTGAGGCCTCACCTGGAGTACTGTGTACAGTGTTGGTCACCATATTACAAAAAAGACATAGCAGGACTAGAGAAAGTCCAGAGAAGAGCAACTAGCCTGATTTTAGAACTAAGAAGTACGAGCGATGAAGAGAGATTGAAGGAGCTGAACCTTTCAATTTAAGCAAATGGAGATTAGTTTGTCATGTTAGGGTAACCCTATTCCCCACTATTCTGTTTATTACATAAACTCCCAAATCCCATACTCTTAGAATACTCTCAGGATTGATTGCTATTGTATTTAAATACGGGCGGCATACTGGAGCAGTGGTAGCACTGCTACCTCACATTAAGGAAACCAGGGTTCCCGTCCCGTGTCCTCCCTGTGCGGAGTTTGCATGTTCTCCCTGTGTCTGTATGGGTTTTCTCCGACAATCCAAAGACATGCAGGTTAGGTCAATTTGGGATATTAAATTGGCCCTAGTGTTTGGCTGGGGGGTGTGTGTTCACCCTGTGATGGACTGGTGCCCTGTCTGGGGTTTGATCCTGCCTTGGACCCTATGCTAGCTGGGATTGGTTCCAGCCTAAACCCATTAGATATGTTTCCCTTTCTTTACATCCATAATCCCAAGCAGGCAGACAGAGAAGTAGAACAGGCAAGAGGGAAAATTACAAACTTATTCATGTATTATACATAATATACTGTACACCAAATAGCAGGGTAAAATAAGTGTTGGTTTCTATAGCCTACCAGGTGGCTCCCAGTCTGATTATGTTCATTAGCTTCTGGTCGGAAGTGGTCTGGCATAGTTCTTGAATGGAATGTCAGAAAATAGGCAGCATGGCTTGTTCGGATATATTATTGAAAAAGATAGGATGGAAAATGTCAGAGAGACCAGCAGGCCCTTGTGGGCCTCATTTATCCAACCCTAATGGTCCTTAACACACCTCTTACATGAATGGGAGTGCGTACTTCCAAAGACTCATCTTAGGGAGATTCATCCCCCATTCCAGTCCATGCAAATATTGTAAGGCACTATATAACAGACAGACAGACAGATAGATATGAAAGGCACTGTATAATAGATAGATAGATATTAATTTTAGTATAGTAGGCAAGATTAGATAGATAGATAGATAGATAGATATGAAAGGCACTATATAATAGAAAGATATGAAAGCCGCTATTTGATAGATAGATATGAAAGGCAATATATAATAGATAGATATGAAAGGCACTATATAATAGATAGATTTTTATTAATTTTAGTATAGTAGGCAAGATCAGATAGATAGATAGATAGACAGATAGATAGATAGATAGATAGATAGATATGAAAGGCACCATATAACAAAAAGATATGAAAGCCGCTATTTGATAGATAGATTGATATGAAAGGCATTATATAATAGATAGATATATATTAATTTTAGTATAGTAGGCAAGATCAGATAGATAGATAGATAGATAGATAGATAGATAGATAGATAGATAGA
>JANRMT010062829.1:39595320-39607135 GCA_026402145.1 Polypterus bichir lapradei
GATATATATTAATTTTAGTATAGTAGGCAAGATAAGATAGATAGATATGAAAGGCACTATATAATAGAAAAATATGAAAGCCACTATTTGATAGATAGATAGATAGATAGATAGATAGATAGATAGATAGATAGATAGATAGATAGATAGATAGATAGATAGATAGATAGATTTGAAGGATGGAGTATTTTTTATATATATTGTCTCTCAGGGGTATTGTCATTGTGCTTGTCGTCATTTCTGTTGTGCTTCATACAAATCCGTTTTTGTAGCTGTTAGCTTCATCTCCAGTCTAACTGACATGTGGTTCTGTCTTCTTTCTTGGTGTGTTAAACCTTTCACATTTATCTTTGTTGCAGGTATGCAGGAAGCATGGAGAGGGCTGGAGCTGAAAACCAGCTAAGTAACCGTTCAGATGGTACCTACCTCGTGCGCCAGAGGCAGAAGGAATCAGGGGAATACGCCATCAGTGTCAAGTGAGTGTTGATCAGATTCTTGCCTGTTAGAGAAGCCTGTTCCTTTGTAGAATTCTACTTGACATTGTGTAGTGTTGTTCACAGAGCACATGTTTACAATGAAGAGCAAGTTGATGTACAATATAAGACCATTCCAATATTTTATATAATGCAGGAAAACAATGAGGCTTTGTCTATATAGTACATTTCAGAGACCATAACTTTACACCGGTGTTTGCAAAGTGCCAAAGAAATCCATTCATTCACCCATCCATTATCTAACCCGCTATATCCTAACACAGGGTTACGGGGTCTGCTGGAGCCAATCCCAGCCAACACAGGGTGCAAGGCAGGAACATCAATGAAATGATAATTCAGAAGCAGAGCTGAATACCCAGGCAACATTTTTTTATTTATTTAACACTTTTCAGTGAGGACAGCATCAGCAGACTCGTTACGTAACACACAAGAATGCAGTGACAAGGTACAAGACGATCATTCAAATAGACAACACAATGTGATGACACTGAAGAGAATAATAAATAAACAACACAACACAGCACTTCACACTGTTTATCCCCATCGGTATCTTTATCATGAATCCATGTTAAATACGCAAAACCTTCAGCAAAAAAAGGCTGTTGTACTCTGCAAAGCATTTTATCACTAACACATTCAGTTCACAGCCATTTATAAAAGTATGCTTTCACATAATAGACAATAACATGAAGTCTTCCTTACTAAACGTATAACACAAACACACTGGTTGAGAATGCAAATACCTTATTTCCTGTGCAAATGAACTTTGCCTTTAAATAAGCCTTAGTGTCTTCCTTTCAAACACGCCACACACTCGGCTTTAACCAAACCATCGTGTCCTTAAAGTGCTACTCCTGTATCCCCCAGCTATGTCATCTGCAGAGCTCCCGCTTCCAAAAATGTGCGGAGTCCATGCCACAAAGACCTGAGGTTGTTTTGAGAACAAATTCATAGTATTGGAGCCTCCCTAATAATTTGCACGTTGAGTGTAAATTTAATTGTTTTATAAAGAGTGGTGTGACGGTGTAGCGTTTAGCTCAGCTGCCTCACAGAACTAGGCATCCTGAGTCCAAATCGCACGCCTGATTGTTATCTGTGGGGAGTTTGCATGTTCTTCCCATGGGTTTGTAATTGTGAGGGTCGGCTCCACACTCCCTGCTGCTTGCAGGAATCTCTTGATCCTACAATCGTCAGTAACATAACTTGGTCGAGCAGGCAAATGAGGACGTACATAGCAAGGGGTAGGTATAAAAAGTGCTTTTATTATAAGAAAAAAAAAATCAAAACACTGTCCACAGGCGCAATACTCAAAAGTTACATAATAAATAAAAAGAAGAGAAATCCATGCATTTAAAAATCCATCCTTAAAACATGAAATGAAAAACAGGAACAACACAGCCATCAGGTTCTTAGTGTACAGTCAGACGAGCCCGGCACAACTACATCCCTATCTCCCAGGCTTACCCATTGCTTGGTCAGCCGGCGGAAACATTAACAGCTGTGGTCCCCCGTATTAGCTACCTCACACAGCTCCAGCCAGACCATCCAGGGTCAGTCATCATCCCTTCATCCTTCACGCAACCAGCAGTTGTACCTCGGATCCCTACGGAGGATTCCACCATGCTCCCACCCAGTCCACACAAATATAATCAGTGGGGTGAATCGGCCCCTCTATTGCTCCTCCGTGGGGCCCGTGATTGCACTGCCTGTCCCGTCTCATCTCGCCTCCTGATGCTGCTCTCTTCACATACTGTTTCCATCCTCTCCCTCTTTCCCTGTGTTTGATGTTGTCTTGTTGTTGTGTGTGGGGTGTTGTTTATTTGTTTATTTATTTATTTTCTTCCTCCCTTCTCTACCGTGCAGACTCCTTTTAAATTGACGCTTCCAATGGGGCCCTTGTGTGCATGCATTGCTCCCTCCATGACACCTGCCTGATGCACACACACTCGCCTTCTGTACTTCGGCAGGCAACTCACTCATATTCACACTCATACAGAGCCATTTTGAAATTGACAAAATTAGATTCAATCATAGCCTCATTTATTTGGGATTCTAAACATCCAAAGCAGAGGGTGGCATGGCACTACCTAACTTTCAATTCTATTACTGGGCAACAAATATACAAGCTAAAAAGACCTGCACATCGACACAAATTGAGGAATATACACAAGCCTGGTGTGCAATAGAATTAAGATCTTGTTGTACTTTTTATATTCCCTTCTCTGCACCCCAGTTATAAAAACTACTGTCATTACGCTTATAATCCAATTGCCCTTCATTCACTCAGAATGAGGAACCAATGTAGGAAGACAGAAAAGATCTTATCTGTTGCACCTCTGCATGACAACCACTATTTTCCACCTTCTCAAACATGCACAGTATTTAATGCATGGAAAATGTCTGGGATTAAAACATTTAGAGACTGATAATGTTTTTGCATCCTACGAGCAATTAAACTTCAAATTTACCTTCTCATCAACAAATTTTTTCCACTACTTTCAAGCTAGAAATTTTACTAAACGGAACCTGCGTAATTTTCCTTACCTTCCATCTATTTCTATTCCAGGAGAAATATTAATCAGTCTTGAAGATTCAGACAGCATTTCAGAACAGGAGTGGAAGGCAACCATGCACAGAATACACTTGAGCTGCACATCTGCAAAGCACTCACTTATCCATCCATCCATCCATCCATCCATTATCCAACCCGCTATATTCTAACCACAGGGTCACGGGGGTCTGCTGGAGCCAATCCAGTGCACACACACACACACCCATCCATGAACGATTTCTGGGGACATTGGTTTCTAATCAGGAACTTCTTGATAGCTGACAACAATACTATTGGTTAACAAAGTAAATGTCTGAACACTGTTGTTCTGCAGAAGAAATTGGCATGCACCATTGTTCAACTGATCATCGTGTCTTGAAACCCGAAAAAATGATCATGAAATCAGACCCCGACTTATACGCCCGTTCAAAAATCCATCCATCATCCAACCGCTATATCCTAACTACGGGGTCACGGGGGTCTGCTGGAGCAAATTCCAGCCAACACAGGGGTGCAAGGCAGGAAACAAACCCTGGGCAGGGTGCCAGCCCACCACAGGGCACACACACACCAAGCACAATTTAGGATGGCCAATGCACCTAACCTAATCTTTGGACTGTGGGAGGAAACCCACGCAGACACGGGGAGAACATGCAAACTCCACGCAGGAAGGACCCGGGAAACGAACCCGGGTCTCCTAACTGCGGGGCAGCAGCGCTACCCACTGTGCCATCGTGCCGCCACACTCACTTATTCAACTTAAAATTTTCTATCGAGTGCATTTATCTCGATTAAAACGATCCAAAAAGTATCCAGGGCAGGATCCAGCCTGTGAGCATTGCAATCGAGCTCCAGCCTCACTAGGTCATATGTTTTGGGAGTGTACCAAATGAACATCATTTTGGACATAAATCTTTGAATGCCTATCAGAAAGACTTGGTGTCACAATCCCTCCTAATTCATTAATAGCTGTGTTTGGTGGACTCGAAGATGGGTTTAAAGTGGCGAAGGACAAATTGATTATAATTGCCTTTACCTCACTACTCACATGTAGACTTAGCCTATCGTGCTCAACTGGAAGAATCCCAACCCACCACCTTTAAGTCAGTGGGTAACTGATTTCCTATACTATCTGAAATTGGAAAATGTCAAATTCTCACTCAGAGGATCTGTTTGAAACGTTTTTAACATATTGCAGGATCTAATCAATTACATTTTCGAATAAGCTTCTATATCGAGGAAAGGGATACTCTTCCTTTCTGCTTCAAAGATTTGCTTTGTCGGTTGTCTCTCTTCTCTTTCTTTCTTTTTGGGTGGGTGTCAAATTTTGGTTTTGTTAAGTGTGATTCGTTTGTATGGATTTTTATTTGCTTTTAATTAAAATGAATTAAAAAAAGGAATTGTCAAACAACTGAATCTTTAGTGCCGAAAACCTTCCTAATAAAGCTGGATGCTTAAGATGTTTCTCTCTTCCCAGGTACAATGTTGAGATTAAGCATATCAAAGTCACCTCGTCTGATGGGTTGTTCCGCATCAATGAGAAGAAGGCTTTCAAGAGTCTTGTTGTGAGTCGCTACTTTATTAATATTACTTTTTAGACTGTCCACCTACATTTTTCTCTTGCTATTAAATATCTTTCCATTACAGAAATTCTCCACCTAAAATTGTATTATTTTATATGTTACTTACCCCGTGTAATTTTTAGTGATAGCTGAGAAAAAATATATATATATATCATGTTTTCATGCAGAACAGAGTGAAGAAAAGTTTCTGATAGAAAACGAGTCTATGGTGACCATCGTTGGACAACAGTAAACGATATCAAAAACACGCATGAAAGAATTGAGTGTTAGTCATGTCACATAATCGATATGTCAGGGCATCCAGTTGTATGCTCACAATGTCCTAAACACTCGTATATTTTTATTAAAATACCATTAATTAAGGCAATTCGGTGAACTAAAAAGGGAAATGCTCAAGACGCAAACAAGCATTTGAGTTGTAGACCTGCCTCCCATTGTTACATTTATGTTCACAACTGCATTCCGGTTGTTGAAGCATCTCAGATATGACTACATATCTATATGACTAATGACTAAAGATCAGTGGCAATTGCGTCTCACATCAAGAAGACCTTTGAGAGGCCGGTCTTGGACTGTACAAGTCTTCTTGTGGTAGACCACCTGGACCCACTGCAGTTTGCCTATCAGATTGGAGTGGAGGATGCAATGATCTGTCTGCTCCACCAGGCTGGACAAAGCTGGCCATATTGCGAAGATTATGTGTTTTGATTTCTGCAGTGCTTTCAACACCATCCAGCAATCCCTGTTAGGGGGTAAACTCAGAGATAAGCAGGTGGATGAGCCCCACGGTGTCCTGGATAATGGAGTTTCTGTGTGGCAGACCACAGTTTGTGAAACTCAAGGACTGTGTGAGCAACACTGGAGCACCACAAGGAACAGGCCTGTCTGCTTTTGTGTTCACCTCAGACTATAAATATACAGTAAGAGCAGGACATGTCACTTGCAGAAATTCTCAGATGATCCTACGCTTATTGGGTGTATTGATAAGAGGGAGGTGAGACAGAGGAGAGGACTTTGAGAATCGTCTGCAACTTAACATCAGCAAAGCCAAGTAACTGCTTATTGACTTTTTCTGCACCAAACAGCCTCTACGTCTGGTTCACTATTCAAGGAGTGGATGTAGAGATGGTCCATTCCTACAAGTAATTGGGGGTCCACATTAATGACAGGTTGGACTGGTCTTGGAACACAGAGGAACTCTATACAGTAAGAAAGGGTAGAGCAGGCTCTTCATCCATAGGAGAGTGCGCTCCTTTAATGTGGTTTTTCCATATTGCTTACTTGGCTTGCTCAAAAATATAATTAAATAAGTATTTTTCCTCATTTGTTTTGTAATTCACACCCCAGACACAAACACCATCCCATAATATGTGACACCCAGTCCCCCTATCAAGTCTTTCACAATTCATGAAACAAAAAATCAACTTTAACCTTACCCAAAATTCCCACCTGGCACACACTTCCTATTCATCACGGGTATCAGAAGGTACAGCACGTCTCCTGTCCAGATCAAACATCAAAGTAGCACACAAGCCTACGAACACACAGCACGGTCCCTTTTAATGCTAAAAGCAAGAGATTGGCAGCAGAGACACAGAAAACGGTTTACAGAATACCATGTAATGTGTGCCCAGCGGTATACGTGGGACAAACATCAGAAACACTGGTAACTGGCACTGCTGTCAGAAGGAAGGACCCACACTATCTGATTTACACACATACAAGTTCAAACAGACACACATTTAACTGGGACTCAGTGCAAGAAAAATTCAAGGCTAATACTAAAAGTGCCAGAGGACTGGCTGAATCGTGGCTCTCCAATGAAAACGCCACTAAAAGACATTTGGACATGAAGGCAGCAAATGCTTGGCTGTAAAGAAGAACATGCACATCTTATATATAAAGTCTACATGTGGAAGTGTGTGTGTGTGTGTGTCTGTCTGGCCCGGAAGTGAGAATTGGAGTCGGGGTAAGAGCTCCACCTCCAAGGAAACAGAAAACTCGCTTAGCCGCTAATAACACAAGCAGGGCCAGCATGTCAGCAAAACGAAACCTCAGAAGAAAGACAAAGTCTCTTAGCCGCTAACATCGGTAAAACGGTATCCCTTGTACTTTTCCTCCCGTCGCTAATGCACAAGCGAGGCCAGCACGTTGGCAAAACAAAACCTCCTAGAAGAGAGAGACGTCCAGAGTCGTTCCTTTCAACTACCTGACATCTTTACATTTCAGTTTTTTTTCTGACGATTTCAATAGTTTTTAGGACCCCCGGGCTTTTTACAGCATGGGCTTACACAGCTACTAATAAATAAGACTCTGAGCCCCACCTTATTAACCCCCCCCCCCCTAAATGATATATATTGCGTATTTCTAATCATTTTCCTCTGATGACGACTCCTGGTCTGAGTTTAACGCTTAGGAATAAAAAAAACTATTTTAAGATACGTGACTCATTTTCTCCCTTTGTGGATTTCCAGCTACTAATATGCAAACCGTATCAGAGACCTTCGCTTCCACATGAAACAATAAAAAAACATTTCTCTTAAGCCACAGAAAGGGCAGCAGTCATAAAGCCCTGGACATTTAATTGCTAAGAAGGATTGGACCTCTAACAGCCCATTGCGCTGAACTCCACCCAACCGTGGCCAATGGTGGTTTGCACAACGTTCTCCTGGTGAAATTCACTCCCTGGGGAGCTCCGGTTTTCTGTCTTCATGGGGTGTTAGTCTCTCCTATTCCAGGTGGTTTACCTTCATGCAGATCTTATAGAGTTATTTTTCTGTCACAGAGGGTACAAGTAAATCCTTAAAAGTGTTTATGGTTACACCATTCACCATCTGGAGATACAGTAAGCATGGGAAAAGGCGGCTCATCAGTTGATAGATCAATAGATAAAGAAACACACTATACAGGGGGCTCAACTGAGCCACAATCGGGCCAGAAACAGTTCCAGATTCAAATAAAAGTTCTTATACTCGTATTAATCACAATACCTTCAAGTTCCAAATACTGTCACCATATACAGTCAGTCAGTCATTTTCCAACCCACTATTTCCTAACACAGGGGTCTGCTGGTGCCAATCCCAGCCAGCACAGGGCGCAAGGCAGGAACAAACCCCGGGCAGGGCACCAGGCCACCACAGGGCCACCATATACAGTAAACCATTAATTTCCTCTCCTTGCGTTCCTCCAAGTGAGTTTTGCCCTTTGACTCCCGACTCGCCTGGGTATGGCAGAATGTCTCCTTTTATCCAAGACCCAGGAGGGCATATCCTGTAGGAAGTACTTCCAACATCCAGGCAGAAGCTCCCCAAAGTAGGGAGGACATCTCTTGGTAGCCCCCTCTGGTAGCCTACCTAAGACCCAGACAGGGTTGCCCTTCCAAGCTACAGGTCCCATGAGTCTGGGTATCCAAACTGGGACTGTATCAGAGGAGCACTGCCATCTTCCATGTTGGGGTATAAACTGTCCCAGTCCATCCATTATAGCCCGAATTCCCCGACTAGGGCTGGAAGTGCTAGCCATCCTGGCCAGGTTGCTTCTCCCATTACAGTGCATATCCACTGTGGCCTTCCAGCGGGGTAAGGCATCACTTGCCAACCCAGTCGGGATGCCAGTTCATCCATCCCATCATATACAACAGATTGATATTGTCACAAAATCAAAGAAGCCACAGAAAGGTTTGAGGCAGCCACCCGTATATTATTCCTTGGCTTCAAAATAGTTAAAGGTTTGTACTGATGTGTACAGATTGGAGTCCAGAATAGAACTGAGGGGATAGGGGAAAGGTGGCGGCTTTTAAAGGCCAATATAGGAAATGACATCGGGGAGGTCAGAACCGGAAGGGTCTTCATTCATAGGCTCGGGCCCGGAAATGACATCAGAGGGGCTGGACCTGGAAGGGTCTTAATCCATTGGCTCAGGCCTAGTGGCAACGTCAAAGGGATCGGAAGCAGACTTGACGTCATCAGGACCAGGCAGAATTTCCCGTGAACGGTGTGTAGAAAAGTGAGAAAAAGAGTCAGCGCACTCCGCTACATCCCGGTCTGACTCGGAATTACCCTCATTCAAGCCTTTTAGCTGCCTCCCATGCACATGTGTGTGATAATGTGTAAGGCAGTTGTAAGTGCCCAAGAGGATGGGATGGAAGGTAATTTCCTGCCCTGACTGGAGGCCAAAATGGGAGGACAGACTAGTTGGCCGGCTGGTTGAGAAAACATCTTCATGCCCGGCTGGAATAATGTAATTGTTTGGACCAGTGGAAGCTGTAAGCTGGGAGCAGTTCCATCACCCATCCAGCAGGTGGCAGTGGTCCCCTTGTAGTGTCCCAGTTTGGACGCCTGCAGTAATGCTTGGGAGTCCAGAAGTGCAATCATGTCCGTGTCCCAGGGTGCCACTAGAGGGCGCTGTTGAGGGAGGATCTCCCTGCTTTCCATATGAACTGGAAATACTTCCAAGAGGACATGCTGTGGCACTGGAATTATCCATCCATCCATTATCCAACCCGCTAACTACAGGGTCACGGGGGTCTGCTGGAGGCAATCCCAGCCAACACAGGGCGCAAGCCAGGGAACAAATCCTGGGCAGGGTGCCAGCCTACTGCAAGACACATTCACACACACCCCCACAAACCAAGCACACACTAAGGACAATTTAGGATCGCCAATGCACCTAACCTGAATGTCTTTGGACTGTGGGAGGACACCAGAGCACCTGGAGGAAACCCACGCAAACACGGGGAGAACATGCAAACTCCACGTAGGGAGGACCCAGGAAGCTACCCACTGCGCCACCGTGCCGCCTTACACTGGGATTATTGAAAAATTATTGAAAAGGCGCCTGACACCTCATATTGGAGAGTCAGAATTGGGAGGCAGTGGGCAACACTCAACTGGAGGTGGAAGGAGGAAGAAATGTACTTGTTTGGTGTGTTTTAGCAGGCGTTTATGTGTGAAAGTGTAGGTGAAAAGTAAAAAGAAATAATGTGTGAGGCGTCATCGTGTGTCAGGTTTGGGGCTCAATGGTGGCTCCTTGTGGTCACACAGTATAAGTATATAAATAATATCTCTATTTGTCCAGAGTGAGAATTTTAGCTTCTTAGAGAAGCTCAACAAATATAAAACTACTATAACAAACAACAACAAATCCTCTCAAATACACACAAAGAAGTACAACAAAACAAGACAACTTGACAGCTAAACATGGCTGCAAGGTAACCAAGCTGAACTTTCATGTTTCCTTGTTCCTAACTTTGAGAGAATAACCGGACACCTCGAGCTGAGCTGCATTGTCTGTGTTTGCCTTGACAGGAGCTTGTAGAGTTTTACCAGCGGAACTCTCTGAAGGAGTGCTTCAAAACGCTGGACACTACACTTCAGTTTCCATTTAAAGATCCAGAGAGGAGGGCAGTGGCCAAGTCCCAAGGTGAGCAGTTGTCAATGCCAGGTACTGTGACCTCAAATGCTGCTTGGGAGCACATAGTGCTGTCTTTTTCACTACTTTGTTATCCTAACTTTATTAAGGAATTCAATGCAGTACTCACGAAGCCGAGATGACACCGTGGTAATCCTCTGCTTATTAATAGTACGTCTGTAGCCGGTTCAGCATAAAGAAGTCAGGCGGTTGGACACCCTGCATCCAGTCATGCACTGTGTGTGGGAAAAGACGACAAACTGCATTGGCATTGTCTTCCTGCACGACATGTTTCTTTGTCCAGGAGCCCAAGGAAAATGCATCAAAACTGAACTGGAAAAACAAGTAAATACTGTAAATCAAGACTTTTCTTTTTGTTCGTTTTTGATTCCAGAAGGAAGTGTAAGGTACTTTGGTACAGCCAGAGCCCGGTATGATTTCTCAGCACGGGACCGCACTGAGTTATCGCTACGAGAAGGAGACATCATCAAGATCATTTCCAAAAAAGGAATGCAGGGCTGGTGGAAGGGGGAGGTCTATGGAAAGGTGAGTGATGAACAGCTTGTCACCCAGTGAGGCAAATCAAGCAAACTTAACAAGAACATTTGAAAATGGCTTACAGGTTTATGAGAGAAAAAAAAAAATAATGTTCATAAAAAGGTCTGTATGGGTATCAAGTATATAGTGTCTTTCCTATCTGTCTATCTATCTATCTATCTTATAGCATGTTTGATTTCTATCTATCATATAGCATGTTAGATAGACAGACAGACAGACAGACAGACAGACAGACAGACAGACAGACAGACAGACAGACAGACAGATAGATAGATAGATAGATAGATAGATAGATAGATAGATAGATAGATAGATAGATAGATAGATAGATATCAATCTATCTATCTATCTATCTAGTCCAAGTTTACCAATCTATCGATGTGCCTTTTTCTATGGTCATGCAAAAAATAACATCTTGGAGATGTGGTGGTTTTTTAATTTGCTCAGCTGAAAGGTTGTGGCCCAAGGCTCAACTGGAGGAACATTTGTTCTTATGATTGAAACGGCTCAGTGCCCAAAATACCTTAAATGATCTGTCATGCCCTAAAGAGCTGATAGGGTGGTGACTTGGTACAAAGTCATAAGGGGATTGTATAATATTTAATGTATTGTGTAAATTGTTATAAACCCAGTGCCCACTTAATTTGATACACTTATCCAGTACTAGATAGGAACCCCTTTTGCCCCAAAGAACAACCTGGATTTCTCAATGTGTTTAACAATGTGCTACAAATATTTCTTTGGAGGTCAAGTAAACTTGGACTAGACGGCATCGCATACTTCCTGTCACACATTCATGCTACAAACCTACCATTCCACATCATCTTAAAAGTGCTTCAATGGACTGAGAGCTATGGATATAGATAGACATTAATTTTAGGATGGATGGATGGATAGATAGACAGACATTAATTTTAGGATGGATGGATAGATAGTTAGACATTAATTTTAGGATGGATGGATGGATGGATGGATAGATAGACATTAATTTTAGGATGGATGGATAGATAGTTAGACATTAATTTTAGGATGGATGGATGGATAGATAGATAGACATTAATTTTAGGATGGATGGATGGATAGATAGACATTAATTTTAGGATGGATGGATAGATAGTTAGACATTAATTTTAGGATGGATGGATGGATAGAAAGACAGACATTAATTTTAGGATGGATGGATGGATGGATAGATAGATAGACATTAATTTTAGGATAGA
>JANRMT010062829.1:39620431-39640903 GCA_026402145.1 Polypterus bichir lapradei
TATACTAAAACTAAAGTCTATCTAACTACACTAAAACTAAAGTCTATCTATATATACTAAAACTAAAGTCTATCTATCTATCTATCTATCTATCTATCTATACATAAGAGCATAAGAAATTTGACAGATGATTCAATTCATCAAGTCCATTTGTTTCGCTAATAGCTCAGCTGTCCCAAGATCTCATCCAGGTTTTTCTTGAAGGTTGTAAAGGTTTCTACTTCAACTCCTTGTCTTGGTGGTTGGTTCCAGAGTCCCACAACTCTTTGCGTAATGAAGTGTTTCTGTTTTAAATGCATTTTCCCCTTAATTTCCACTGGTTGCCTTTCCCAAGGTTTCTCCCATTTTGTTCCCCAAAAGGATTTTTTTTTGGGAGTTTTTCCTTGTCTTCTTAGACAGTCAAGGCTGGGGGGCTGTCAAAAGGCAGGGCTTGTTAAAGCCCATTACGACACTCCTTGTGTGATTTTGTGCAATACAAAAAATCAGTTGTATTGTATTGTATCTGGTGGCGGAGCTACAGAGGTAGCGGTTTCTCAGATGTCTTCCTTTCTGTACTGATGTTGCAACCGGCATTCCATATTCAGGATCTCAGCCTCAAAGATCTTCTACGACTTCTCAGACGAGCCTGATTAGTCCATTTTGGGCGCTTTCTTGTTTGCCAGTGTATATGGTTTAATCCACTTTATGCTTTCAGTCGAACCACAACCTATTCCTGTTTGTAGGAAGTCATTATGAATCTCAGGGCCCACCTCAAGACCTTACTTATACTAATTCACAAGGGTCTTCCCTCCGCAGTATCTTTTCATTTTCTTCCCAATGTATTCTTGTACATATGACTAAGATTGGAAGTAAAGTACCTTTTCTGGTTTGAGGTGAGCTTGTTGGTGTTTTGTCTTATTTTGTCAGGCTTATCCCACCATACAACGCTCTTACTGATGAAAACCTGGTGCATTTCTTCTGTCAAGAGAAAATCCGTCAACATCTCTGGAAATCAGGCCTGGTAAATATCTACAGTATGTTATATACAGTGATAGCCTGTCAATAGATATGGGAAGAGGAGAAAGGGTGGCATCTATTTAAATAAAGTCTTGTAGTTATAGTGGAAACCCTCACACAGAAAACAATAATTAACTTTTAATTTTGAAAAATTAAGGTGACCCACGATGGATTAATTGTATCAGAGAAAGACTATCGTCTGAATATGGCCAAACTGGACCACATCGACCACGTGAAACGCAATCTCTCTTCAAAGGTTAGTTTCCTGATCAACCCTGGTTTTGTCTGATGCACATTAATCAAAGTAATCAAGAAGGATTGCAAGTCTAAAAACCCCACTCTGTCAGACCCTAATGAGCTTAGAGAGTCATGGGTTTGTTCTGAAGGTGGAAGTGAATAAACAGAATGGTTATTGAACAGAAGATTCAGATAGACCCCATTCGAGTAGGACTCATGAAGGCTTAAAGATGCCTTATTGTCTTGCGTCCACTCCCCTGTTTACCCTCTTCTATCCATCCATCCATTATCATCAGATTTTCACTCAAGTCCTAAAAGTAGATCAAGAGAAACCAGTTAAACAAATGAGACAAAAATATTATACTTGGTCATTTATTTATTAAGGAAAATGATTGAATATTCCATATTTGTGAGTGGCAAAAGTATGTGAACCTCTAGGATTAGCAGTGAGTTTGAAGGTGAAATTTGAGTCCGGTGTTTTCAATCAATGGGATGCCAATCAGGTGTGAGTGGGCACCCTGTGTTATTTAAAGAACAGGATCTATCAAAGTCTGCTCTTCACAACACGTTTGTGGAAGTGTATCATGGCACGAACAAAGGAGATTTCTGAGGACCTCACAAAAAGAGTTGTTGAGGCTCATCAGGCTGGAAAAGGTTACAAAACCATCTCTAAAGAGTTTGGACTCCACCGATCCACAGTCAGACAGATTGTGTACAAATGGAGGAAATTCAAGACCATTGTTACCCTCTCCAGGAGTGGTCGACCAACAAAGATCACTCCAAGAGCAAGGCACATGTGTAATAGTCAGCGAGGTCACAAAGGACCCCAGGGTAACTTCTAAGCAACTGAAGGCCTCTCTCACATTGGCTAATGTTCATGTTCATGAGTCCACCATCAGGAGAACACTGAACAACAATGGTATGCATGGCAGCGTTGCAAGGAGAAAGCCACTGCTCTCCAAAAAAAACATTGCTGCTCGTCTGCAGTTTGCTAAAGATCATGTGGACAAACCAGAAGGCTACTGGAAGAATGTTCTGTGGACGGATGAGACCAAAATAGAACTTTTTGGTTTAAATGAAAATCATTATGTTTGGAGAAAGGAAAACACTGCATTCCAGCATAAGAACCTCATCCCATCTGTGAAACATGGTGGTGGTAGTATCATGGTTTGGGCCTGTTTTGCTGCATCTGGGCCAGGACGGCTTGCCTTCATTGATGGAACAATGAATTCTGAATGATATCAGAGAATTCTAAAGGAAAATGTCAGGACATCTGTCCATGAACTGAAAATCAAGAGAAGGTGGGTCATGCAGCAAGACAACGACCCTAAGCACACAAGTCGTTCTACCAAAGAATGGTTAAAGAAGAATAAAGTGAATGTTTTGGAATGGCCAAGTCAAAGTCCTGACCTTAATCCAATCGAAATGTTGTGGAAGGACCTGAAGCGAGCAGTTCATGTGAGGAAACCCACCAACACCCAGAGTTGAAGCTGTTCTGTATGGAGGAATGGGCGAAAATTCCTCCAAGCCGGTGTGCAGGACTGATCAAAAGTTGCCGGAAACGTTTAGTTGCAGTTATTACTGCAAAGTGAGGGTCACACCAGATACTGAAAGCAAAGGTTCACATACTTTTGCCACTCACAAATATGTAATATTCAATCATTTTCCTTAATAAATAAATGACCAAGTATAATATTTTTGTCTCGTTTGTTTAACTGGTTTCTCTTTATCTACTTTTAGGACTTGAGTGAAAATCTGATGTATGTTTTAAGTCATAATTATGCAGAAATATAGAAAATTCTAAAGGGTTCACAAACTTTCAAGCACAACTGTAGATGTACCCTGTGATTGATTTACCAAAGTGGCTTCATTGTAATACCATCCATATTGCAGCGTACACTAACACAAAATAAAAAATATACATACTGTAATTGAAGAACAAGTGCCAGAGAGATATAGAACTATAATATAATAAATAAATATGAGGGATGTTCAAAAAGTTTCCACACTTTTTTTTTACTCTATTTATTAAGAATTTCAAAAATGAATGACGTCACTTTTCTACACAGTCATCTTCATTTGTGATGCAATTTCCCTAGTGTTGTACCAGCATTTTAATGCCCAATTACTATTCCTCCCGCCTTCACCGTTACCGACAAAAATATAAAAGTGCGAAAATGTTTTGAACGTCCCTCATAAATAATTAAAAATACTGTAAATAACAGGCAACTGAATAGATAGTAATAACAATAATAGACTGTGTCTTCCATAATGTTTGGGACAAAGACCCATTCTTCCTTGATTTCCCCCTCTGCTCCACAGTTTAAAATGACAAATCAAACCATTCAGACATTGGGATTAAAGTACACACTTTAATTTAAGGGGATTTGCAGACATTTCAGTCACACAGCACCTTTTTTAATATGCCCCCCACCCCCCTTCCCCATTTCAGGGCTTCATAATGTTTTAAACAATTGGCATCCCAGGTGTGTTTCAATGCTTCATAAGATACCTTGGCTTGCTTCTACCTACTGGCTTTGGAGTCTGTAATTATCATCGAGGACAAGAGGTGTGCCAATGAAAGCCAAAGAAGCCATTATGAGGCTAAAAAACAAAAATAAAACCATTAGAGACATCGGCAAATCCTTAGGGTGACTGAAATCAACTGTTAGGGATATCATGAAGAAGAAGGAACACACTGATGGGCTCAGTAATCACAAAGGGACTGGTAGGCCAAGGAAGACCTCCACTGCTGATGATGACAGAAGAATCCTCACTATGGTCAAGAAAAAGTCCACCAATTGCCTGTCAGACAGACCAGACCCAGTCTTCAGGAGGCAAATGTGTGTGTGTCAAAGATGACTATCAGCAGAAGACTTCATGAACAGAAACACAGAGACCACACTGCAAGATGTAAACCACTAAAACATGATGGCCAGAAACCAGTTTGTGTAAAAGGACTCCTGGGAATTCTGGGAAAAGGTCTCTTGTGAACAGACAAGACAAAGATGAACATCAGAGTGATGGTGAGAGCAAAGTGTGGAAATGAAAAGGAACGGCACAAGGTCCAAAGCAGACCACCTCATCTGTTCAACATGGTAGTGGGGGTGTAATGGCTTGGGCATATATGACTGGCACATTTCTCTTTACTAGTGATGGAACTGCTGACAGTACAAGTTCCAGTAAATGCCTCCAAATTCACTAGACAGAGCTTCATCCTACAAGATAACAATCCAAATGTATTGCTAAGGCAACACGGGTGTGATTTGGTGCCAAAAAATGGAAAATTCTTGAATGGTCAATCCAGTCACCTGATTTAAATCAAATTGAGCAGGCATCTCATATGCTGAAGAGAACACTTAAGAGGACAAGCCCCCAGAACAAGCAGGAGCTGAAGATGGCTGCATTAGAAGCTTCATCACCAGAGAAGACCCTCAGTACCTGCTGATGTCTACGAATCACAGACTTCAAGCAGTCATTGCATGCTGGGATATGCGACAAAGCACTAAATACGATGGCATTAATAGACTTGCCATTGGTGTGCCCTGAAATGGGGGACTATGTAGAAAAAGTGTTGTGTGAGCGAAATGTGTTCAAATCCCATCCATCCAACCATTGTCTAACCCGCTGAATCCGAACACAGGGTCACGGGGGTCTGCTGGAGCCAATCCCAGCCAACACAGGGCACAAGGCAGGAACCAATCCCGGGCAGGGTGCCAACCCACCGCAGGTGTTCAAATCCCCTCAAATAAAATTCTTCAATGTGCACTTTTATGACGTCTGAATTCTTTGATTTGACATTGTGGAGCAGAGGGGTAAGTCGAGGTAAGATGCGCCTTTCTACCAAGCATTACAGAGCGCACTGTGTATCTCAGGCATTTCCTCCTCTCTAGTGCTAACAACCTACACTATATGTGAAGGATTAAAAATGGAAACAGAGACTGATGGATGAGTGAAAGAAGTGACATTGCATAATACATTCCTTTTTCAAACAGGAAGGCTACGACACCTCCAAGTATTGTATCTTACAGAATAAAGGCAATATGAAGAGAATTATGTCAAGCATAAGCTTGGGGAGCAACACTAGCAGAGAAAAGAGTAAGGTGAACACCAGAAGGAGTGAGAAAGTGAAACAAGCACTCTGTGAGGTGGGTGGCAGTTTTTAATGTGTTCTATCCACAGATACAAGGACAGTTATTTTTTATGTACGTTACATGAGACATTTTTACCAATTACGCCAGCGTTTCTCAACTTTTAAGTATTTGCGACCCGAGTTTTCATAACAGTTTTAATCGCGTCCCCCCTAACATTTTTTTGAAATGTAGATGCATATTTTATTATACCTACTTAACTTTTATCGACATTTATCTAACTCTATATTTATTGCTCTAGTATCAGAATGTAGTTTAAGTTAATTTGTTTTGGTTTAAGCAGATGTTTTTTTCATACTTTTGATTCTCGTTTTCTTTTTTTCACATTTTCGCACTCCCCTACGGGGGCCCGCCCCACAGGTTGAGAAACACAGCATTACGCTTTTTGATAGTCAGTCTCTGACCTCTTCTAAGGAAAAGGCAAAAATTCCAAAAAAGTCTTAATTGAATTTTTTTGTTTGTATACTAGGGGCTCGCCAACCCCCGTGCCTGCGTTACACGCTAGCCTCTTTGTGGTTCTGCAGCTCGCGAATGGGAATGCGGAAGTACAATTTACTAACTAGTTAACATTACAGCAAGTAATTCTTCTTCTTTTGGTTGCTCCAGTTAGGGGTTGCCACAGTGGATCATCTTCTTCCATATCTTTCTGTCCTCATCATCTATACTATACTATACTTCCATAGAAGGCTGGCATCCTTCAACATCTGCAATAAGATGCTGCAGATGTTCTATCAGACGATTGTGACGAGTGCCCTCTTCTATGCGGTGGTGTGCTGGGGAGGCAGCATAAAGAAGAGGGATGCCTCACGCCTGGATAAACTGGGGAGGAAGGCAGGCTCTATTGTAGGCATGGAGCTGGACAATTTGACATCCATGGCAGAGCGACGGGCGCTGAGCAGGCTCCTGTTAATCATGGAGAATCCACTGTATCCACTGAACAGGATCATCTCCAGACAGAGAAGCAGCTTCAGTGACAGACTGCTGTCACCATCCTGCTCCACTGACAGACTGAGGAGATCGTTCCTCCCCCGCACTATGCGACTATTCAATTCCACCCGGGGGGGTAAACATTAACACTACACAAGATTATATTTTAAGATTGAATTTCGTTTCTTTCTCTCTATTAAATAAAACGACTTTTTCGAATGTTTGGCTTGGAGTGTTTGCAAAAGCTATTCGAACCGGAAACTGTTAACGTTTTAATACGAATGGCATATCAAGATCTCCTTTGGTGTCTAATGTTATCAGCGGAAGATGTACTACATTACATTTCTTCGATACATCCTTCTTTTTACAGTAATTCATGCGTTGTAAGACCAGACGTTGTTAACGGTTGTAGATATTCTTCATGATATTGTAAGTTGATGTTTTCATCTTCCGCACGATCACCACCACCTGTTTCAGCATAGACTATTGATAAGCATTTAACCAATTCGCTGTGTAACCGATCCACATTTTTGGATGCATTTAACCAATTTGATGTGTAACCGATCTACATTTTTGGCGTTAATTCGTTTGACTTCCTCGTTTCTTGGTACTAGGATTGTACATGTACTCATTTTTTATGTTGATAACTGTTCGATATACTATGTCTTCTTTAATTGAGAACTTAAAGTGAGGAAAACATTAAAATGTATAAGAGCTGAGAGTACAGGAAGTGTGTCTGAGAAAAGCTTTCACACAAATGAGAGTTGAGAGGACCATGGTCTTGTTTGAAAATGCTGAGAGGAGGATGTGACTTGAAAAAATCTCAAAGCAAAAGTCTCATCTCACGGGACTTGAAAAAATCTCTCTTCCAAAAAGTCTTGTTGCATCAAATGATTTTTTTTATATAATAGAGGGATGTAATTTACTATATAATGTGGCGAAGTAGCAGTTGGGGCACATTACCTGAATTTTGAGGGAGCGTCAGTTACGGCACATTGACATGTGGCGTGATTCCCTGCAGGTGATCATTGTTGAGGGCCTGACTGACTGGACCAGACCAAGGGGAAGCCCACATAACATCCGGGTGTGGTCATTTCTGGAGGGTGAGACTGGACCGCGTGTCAGGATCCCGAGCCGTTTCATCTTGTGGTGGATGCGTCAATGCGTTGTGCCAGTGCATGCTCCCCAACCTGACCTGACCTGTTAAAAGCCCCTTAACCCTTCTCTGGATGAGTGCGTTAAGAAAATGGATGATTTTTAAAAGATGTTTCGTTGCATTAGGCTTGCTGTGTTTAAGATGAGGTGATAATCTACTAAAATTCATGTTGATAATGTTCTGTTAGTAATGGAGTTGTTAAATAAATAACTAGCACATTAGGAGGCTGGGGCTGATGAGGGGCCCGTAAGTGAAGTACTGTAATGGGCCCTCACATGTATCATGGTGCCCCTGTTTAGACAGAATAAACTGTACATTAAGAGACTGAAAGACAGCAAAATAATGTTATTTTTTTTTCTCTAATTTCTTTTTTTTATTATTTATTTTTTGTGATCAGTTGGAAAAAAAGGACATTGAACAGTTAACCGGTATTCGTCTCAAACCTGGTCTCTCTTCCTTTGGCCTACTTGTTATGGTTTCACCTCCTCAAAGTCCTTCATCTAGCAGATATCATGCATCACGCGGACAGAAGGAATGGCAGTCCAAAACACCAGTCAGAAGTTTACAGAGTCCTGATGTTTCTTGGATCAGACCAGCCCATAATTCAAAGGTGTGTGGACATGTTTTAATGTACAGCATATTAAAGCTCATCTAACGTTACAATTGATCATGTACCCACCAGAGCTCTACTCGCTCCAGAAATGGTGTTGACTAATTTTTGTTCCTCCACTCCGTGAGGAGATATATACAAAAGGTAATGCAATTTCTGTTATTCCTACATGTTTGATAGCAACATGACCCCTCCAAGTTAGAACAGTCCCAACTAAGAGTTTTTAATACATCTGGAAAAAGAAATTCACAAAATTGTATTCTGTATCATTGTTGTGGCTGCATGTCATACAGTAGGGGTGTCCATCTCCGACCCAGGAAAGCCACAGTGACGTAAGGTTTTCCTTTTTGCCATTTTCTTAATGAATGACCAGTTTCTTTTGTTCATTGACTTCTTTTCCCTTCATTATAAATGCTGTGTTTTTAAAGACTCAGGCCTCTTCATTGATTCTTTTTTCCTTAAATGGCAGCCAAATAGAAATGAGATGTGAAGCGAGCCGACAGATGACCAGCTAAGTCAGTGCCTCAAACTCCAACCAGTTTCACTTCAGCCAGTACCTTAATTAGAAATCGATTCTTATTGTTAATTAAAGCTATTTATTTAATTCCATGGCTTGTTGTTGGTCTCATTCTGCCACAGCAGACATTTCCAAAATTGTTGTTCTTTCTTTTTTCTAAGAGTGCCATCACAATGTTTTGGTGACCTGAGCAGATCAACATTACTGAGACCCTCACTTTCTTTATTACCAGCTATTGTATGATGGACTCAGGTTGCTGGTCACGTGTTGATTCGTTTTTATATCTCAATGTTTGGCTGCTAATTAAGGAAAAAAGAAATTCAAGGGCCCAAGTCTTAAATAGCAAGTCAATTAAAATGAAGGCAAAAGATGTTGATTAGCAACAGAAACTGGTCACTAATTAAGAAAAGGGTTAGAATGAAAACCAACAGCCGCTATGGCCCCCCAGGACAGGAGTTGGACATGCCTGTCTTACAGTGTGGCCAGATTTGAAGAGAAGATGAAATTGTAATTAATACAATATTATGCACATTTACTACTATCCATACATAATGGAGCTCCACCCAGAATAAAATGTAGTCTTGTATATAAACATCTACACGTGGAAGTGTGTCTGTCTGGAAGTGAGACATGGAGTCGGGGTAAGGGCTGGACCTTCGAGGATACAAAAGCGAGGTGAGCACATCGGCGAAATGGTATCCCTTTTACTTTTCCTCCCACCGCTAATACACAAGCGAGGCAAGCACATCGTCAAAACGAAACTTCCGAAGGAAGACAAAGTTGCTTGTCTTAGTAGAGTATTATATATTGCTCTACTTTTCCCTATTGTATTATGAATAAGTAGCCTTTGTCAGAATGCCTAATCTCACAGACTTACCACTGTTTATAAGGTATTATTGTATATAACTTATCCCCACCTTCCCTTCTATATCTATAACCTCAGGCAATTAGATGTAGTAAAAAGACAAGCAGGAGTTAAGTTACACATAAAATAATGTATTATTGATAATATTCATAAAGAATAACAATACGCAAAGTACATTTGAATATTGGCAACCATACAACCTGATTAAATGGTGATGTGTAGTTCAGGCAGCACACAGACTTGTTAGTTACTTAATGTCTCTAGTTAAGGCATCATTGGTGCTCAGCTTTCTTCAGAACAGGCTGCAAGCCTGTTCAATATGTCTGCCAAGCTGTGCTCTCCATTGTGTTGTCTTCTTCATCAGATGTTAGTAACAGAGATGCTTCTTCATCATATGATGGTTAGTAAGAGAGAGAGAGTGTGAGGTTAAACAAGTAAATTTATAGATGTTCTGTCCAACCCCTAGAGCCAATAGGACATCATGGTACTTAAAAGCTTCTGATCCAAGCCAATTCCAAATAGCCATACTTCAGACCAATGGGAGAAATAGAACATCTTAACACCTGCCACCAGAGACCAGATGTTAAGGTAACCTGGCTTCCTTGAGGGGATTGAAAGACTCTAGCAGAGAAACATTTGTGTCAAGCACTTCCTTCCCTCAACTCTGTCGTAAAATGTAAAGAGACTCAGTCGTAAAAGGATGGGTGTGGGGGGCGGGGTAAACATGAATGCTTCTCACTAAAGTAACACTAAATTACATTGCTTTGCCTAAATTACAAATAAACACATGCAAAATATTTAACAAAGTCGCTTAGCCGCTAATGCACAAGTGATGCAAGCATGTTGGGAAGACGAAACCTCCTAGGAGAGAGATGCTCAGAGTAGTTCCTTTCAAGTACCAGACATCTCTACATTAAAATATTTTTTCTGACAATTTCAATAGTTTCTAGGACCCTGGGCTTTTTACAGCACGGGCTTAAACAGTTAGTTAAAGTATAACAATCTGGATGTGAGCGTCAGTAGGCTTTGCGCCCTTGGAAACAAGTTACTCAAACTATTCTATAACATTGCAGATCATAAAATAAGTCAATACGATAGCAATTGATGATAAGAATTCATAATTAATTGCAGAATTACGGTATTTGAGTGTTCCTCTTTCTCTTGCACGATTTGGCTCAAAAACTAGTCAGCACATCGTCATCTCATAACAGGCTTAAGTTTCGTGTTTGAAATTTCTCCGTCCAGCCTTTTTAGCTCGAGAGCATTCTCAAGAAACTGTGACACACACCCATCATCGAGATATCATTGTTTTCAATATTAGGGGACCCTAAAACAAACATCGAGATCCATCAAAAACCAGAGATCAAAATTTTTGGCATATCTAAAGCTTTCATTCCTTCTCCATAGACGATAGATTATGACAGGGGAAGGCGCAAAGTAAAAATTGTTTGCATGTCCATTAAAAGTTATAATGAGGCACATCCTTGAGTGTAGAAGTAGGAAAGCAGAAATACTAGATTAACGTAAGAATTCATCTCGTATTTAGAGACTCTTAACAATAAAAATGTCCATTTATAATAACTCTCTGTAGACCGGTCAAAGTGATCCAATTGAAACAATGAACTTCCTCTCCTTTTTCCAAGAACGTACAATGGAGGAGACTCTTTGTGTCTTTTTTCTGTTTAATATGTGGATAATGGAGTTGTCTGCTCTTGATCTGGGAGGTACTCCTGTGCAGCAACAGAAAACACACAAAGATGAAATGTAGCACATCTTGCTTGCGTAGTGTAAGAACACATGTGAGGAACCCCAAAGTCAAATATGATTGTTTCTGATTGTACAATTCGTTTCTCATTTACAGAAGGTCCCAAAACCGTTAAGATCCAGCAACAGACAGAATGCAGTTGTGACCTTAATCTATCTTGGAAAGCAAGTATCACTGCCGTGTGAACAGAGAAATCCCAGAGATGACGTAACTGTGTATCAGCAACACTGTGGCGGGCAGAACTTGTGTGTCTACAAGGGACAATTGCTTAAAGGAGGCAAGTAGCTGTACCCTACCACCTCATGCCCACCAGCAGTCAAACAGAAGGCACTCTTTGCAGGTTTCTAGATAGATAGATGGTATAGTAGGCAAGATTAAACAGATAGATAGACAGATAGACAGATACTTTATTAATCACAAGGGGAAATTCACATACTCCAGCGGCAGTATACATAAAGAACAATATTAAATTAAAGAGTGATAACAATGCAGGTATAACAGACAATAACTTAGTGTAATATTAACGTTTTGCTGGTGTTCACGTATAGGTGGTTTGAGTCGCACCATTTAACAAAGTCATTGATTAGGTTCCAATACTCTTCCTTCTGCCCACTCCTGATGCAGCACACGATAGCAGTGTCGTCAGTGAACTTTTACACGTGGCAGAACTCCGAGTTGTATTGGAAGTCTGATGTATGTTGGCTGAACAGGACCGGAGAAAGTACAGTCCCCTGCGGCGCTCCTGTCCTGCTGACCACAATGTCAGACCTGCAGTTCCCGAGACGCGCATACTGAGTCTGTCTGTAAGACAGTCCATGATCCATGACACCAGGTATGAATCTACTCCCATCTCTGTCAGCTTGTCCCTAAGGAGCAGAGGTTGGATGGTGTTGAAGGTGCTAGAAGGGTGTTAGGGGCATCTTCAACATTGTTATTTGCTTCTGTAACCATGAAGCGCAACACTAAGCCCTTTAGTTCAACAAATTAATGAAAGTATCGTGCTGTAATTAAGTTTTCCCTGTTGTGTTAAATATTTATACAAAAATGATTACTGGTGAGACTTAATTTTAATTTCACTCAAGTGGACATAAAAAAAAAAAAAAAAAAAAAAAGTGTTCAGTTGTTTGCACTGAAAAATAAATTCAGGGCACTCTGATGGGATGAAAAGCCATTTTCTCTTTTTCAGCCTTTGAGGTGACTAGTAGCATTTGTTAAATATACTCTTTTATTTATGAAAAAAAATATATACTTTTCACAGCAGGTATTGACAGTTAGAGTTTTTGTTTTTACTCGAGTATACTTGTACACAACAAACGTACTTCACCTATCTTACATTTCTGTCACCCACTTTACTGTTATATGTGAATCTTCTACATTTAATGTTTTAACTTCCTCAGGTTTCGTATTTTGTCAAACAGCTAGCGGCAGCTCCGCTGCGTTTCATTGGTCCTTATTCTAATGCTGATAGCAGATAGTGAAGCCTCGTCACTATCGGTGACAGTGTGGGTCGGCCCCACGCTGCCGGGTCCTTCCGGGGGGCCTCTTGAACCCGCAACTCGAGTCTGCCTTTATTCTAATGCTGACATTCAATAGTTTTTAATAAAGAAAAGATTAACTTTTTTTTACTATTTGCTTTTACCCGTTACCTGATCAAGACAATTAATGGATCACCTAGACCTTGCATGTTTTATACAAACTATTTAAACAATAACTACAATAAAAAAAATCATCTTTCTAACCTTTGAGATATAAATTCCTGGCTATTTTGAAGGAATAAAAAAAGCAAGAGCAAAAAATGTGTAACAAAGAATTGGGTCGTTTCCACGTCAACTTACATTAAGGATGAGGAAGCCTGACATTTTATAGCACAAAATATACTTCAGATAACAATCTGAGACATAAGCCCTAAAACAAATGTAACCAATATTCTATTATAAAAAAAAAATCCTGGGAGGGAGACTAGGGAGACGAGACATGATCTTCTCTGAAGACAATTTGACGTACCATGAGAGACACTTTAACGTCCCGCAAAGACAATTTGGCATCCCGCGAGAGACACTTTGTCCCGCATGAGACACACTAACGTCCCGCAAGACAAAGCAGTGAGACAACATTTAAAACAAGTTCACGGACATCTAACCAAACAGTTGTTGGAATGCTTTTGGCAGATAGACATCATGTGCTCCCAGCTCTTAAAACAATGACAAGCAACAAGCAGAACACGCAGCTTGCCAGCAGCAGCAGGAAGCCAGCAGATGATCTGAACGCTTCACCTTAGCGTGCGTTCAGTCCCCCCCCCCCCCCCATTTCACAGCGTGAGTGGGACAGACGTGAAGTGGCAAAAGGGTAGCTGCTGTACAGGCTTTGAAATGATTGACACAAAGCACGACAAGTAGAAAACGCAGCTCGCCAGCAGATGATCCAACTGCAACTCCTTAGCGTGCGTTCACAACGCGATCGGCAGAGACACGAAGTAGCAAAAGGACAGCAGATGTACAGGCTTCTGAATGATCGACATGCAGCGAGACAAAAAGAACATGCAGCTCGCCAGCAGCAGCAGATGATCCGACAGCATCTCCTTAATGTGCGTTCAGCGGGCCCCCCCCCCCCCCCCTTCACAACATGAGCAGCGTTATACGTCCTATGAGAAAGATATGTAATCACACCCAGGACCGGAAATAAAGGACAAGTATTGTTTTTACAAAAGTTTTAAAGTAACAGTGAAAATAATGCATGTGTAACAATTCCCATGAAAATAACAATCTCTTTAAATTGTATATCCGGTAAACCAAATGGGGGGTGGGCTAGTGAAGCAAGCAGGGGGCGGAGCCCCCTAGTTTTAAAGAAAATTATTTTATTTTCTTCTCAAAATGGTGTTTTTCATAACACTGCATGGTAGAGAATTTCCAATTTCAGAAACTCATTCAGGACACTTGAACCCATTGTTTTTGTTTTTTTTTAACGGGTGCAGAGCAGCGTCATAGAAGTCTCATCTTTCAAAAATTCATCAACATGGATCATCATTCACAAATTCCCCCTGACTCTGACAACAACGCTGTCATGTTTTTGCAGAAAGGTTCCAGTTTGTGTCTCATCGTAATCCTGGATTTGGCTTCAGTTTGAACTTTTCCTTAAACGGGGTGCCAGTGGAGAGGCTCAGTACATGCTGTGAATACAGACACCAACCGGGACGTCGGCTCGGCAGTAAGAATGGATACTTTGGGTTTGTTGATGTGAAGGGGTCCGCACCTTGTGAGAGGTAAATTAGCTAAACATGCAAAGAGCAATAAGAAAAGGGAGCAAGTGGAACAGGCAAACTTAGTCCTGGGGGGCCTCATTGACACCATGTTTTTACTGAAGCCATTTTGGCAATCAGTGGTTATTGTGGGTCTGGAGTGGAGTCTATCATAATCTTTCATGACTTTACATTATTATTATTTTATTTATAAACACCTTTCAAGGCACTCAAGGACACCTTACAAATCAATCACTATATAAAATAAAGAAAATAATAGTTACAATAAAACCAGTGTTAATACAACACTGAAATTAAATAAATCAACTAAAATTTATATCAAACAATAAGGCAGCTTAAAAAAGGTGGGATTTAAAGGTAGGAATTTAATATACAGTATTTTTAAAATTAATTATATGAATTAAACATATAGAGCAACTCTCATGTCTAACGGGTAATCCAGACAAGGGTCACGGGGGGCTATCCCAGTGAACAAAGCCTGGACCGGAGGCCAGTCCATCACAGGGCAAACACACACGCACGCTAATTTAGTATCACCAATTGGTCATCAATCAATATGATATTTAACAGGGAGCCGGTGAAGCTGCTGGAAGAAAGGAGTGAAGTGTTCTTATGGAAAGAGACAGTATAGACCCCTAATTTATGTTGGTTTTCAGCGGTCTAAATCAGATTAAATTGATTATAAACAGAATCATGTCTTTTTTTTAGGGGCCTAAAACAAAAATCACACTATGAAAGAGCTTAACTGCAACCATGCTGTTTGTTATTTCCACCCTCAGATCTGTTTGTAGCGCCTGACTGTTATAACTGCCTTGAATACAAAACAACACAGACACGAAGGCCCTCCAGAGTTGACTTTGCCCGTTCCTTGTTCTGACTAACATCCATTTCAGTACATAGCTTATGTTTTTGCCTCTATCAGTAGTAGTTTCTTACACTTATAATGATATATCGGAATCTTTTCCCACGTTTTGTTTCAGATGCCAAATAGAAGCTATGTGCCCTAAGGAGAGCGACACCATTTCTAATCCTGGGAAGGAAAATAAGGAGGACAGTTCCGTGTAAGGCCGGAGTTATACTTCACACGACGCATGCTGCAGAGGACGCTCCTGCTACGCAAGCACTGTAGGGTTTATACTTGCGCGTGTACTTTACATAAATCTGGAGGAATCCACCAGGTGGCAGTGCGAGATATTATCACGGTGAGAACATGTCCGGCTTCTCTGTGTAGTGAATTGCCTAGAACACTCATTAAATTCCGATAACACCTTACCGCAGTATCTCTGAAAAGGATGTTTATTGATTAAATCCATAAATCCAGGGATGTGTCCATTCCAGCAAGCATTGCGCACGACTGAGAAACAAACCCTGGACGAGCATCATTTTAGCGGCACCAATTCCCCAAATCTGCATATCTTTGGAAGGAAACCGGAGCACAGTGTGGAATACAAGCAGGATATACTGTACCAGCAACATAACTCCCTGCTAGACAGCAGTGCTAACGCTCCGCCGCCGTGTCACCCCCATGTGTGTAATTATTCCCCCCATGTGTGTAATTAACAGTATTCATTATTTAAACTAAAATTATATGTAAAGTGTAACATACACACTTTAATGCATTCCATCATGAAAGTGATCAAGTATAAATGCAAAGATTCTAAATGTGCAGAGAGTTGGAATATCATACATTTAATTTGTTCTGGGTGGTGATCTATTGCTGCTTGCCGCAGCTGTCAGGTCCAAGAAGCTCATAGCGATTAAAAACTGGGATGACGTTTACAACCGTCTGCTTTAATGATAAAGTAAACTACGAGGTTAAAGTGGACAATTCGAGATTAAAGCCGAAATTTCCACTTTAATCACAAAATACACGTTTTCACCGTGTCTTTTATTTTTTTTCTCAGTGGCTCAAATACAACGCTATACATTATGTTGAATTTGCAAAAAAAAAAAAAAAAAAAAAACAAAAACACACACACACACACACACACACACACACACACACACACATACATATAATATATATATACATATATATATATATATACACACACACACACACACACACACAGTGGCTTGCAAAAGTATTCGGCCCCCTTGAACTTTTCCACATTTTGTCACATTACAGCCACAAACATGAATCAATTTCATTGGAATTCCACGTGAAAGACCAATACAAAGTGGTGTACACGTGAGAAGTGGAACAAAACTCATACATGATTCCAAACATTTTTTTTTACAAATAAATAACTGCAAAGTGGGGTGTGCGTAATTATTCAGCCCCCTTTTGGTCTGAGTGCAGTCAGTTGCCCATAGACATTGCCTGATGAGTGCTAATGACTAAATAGAGTGCACCTGTGTGTAATCTAATGTCAGTACAAATACAGCTGCTCTGTGACGGCCTCAGAGGTTGTCTAAGAGAATATTGGGAGCAACAACACCATGAAGTCCAAAGAACACACCAGACAGGTCAGGGATAAAGTTATTGAGAAATTTAAAGCAGGCTTAGGCTACAAAAAGATTTCCAAAGCCTTGAACATCCCACGGAGCACTGTTCAAGCGATCATTCAGAAATGGAAGGAGTATGGCACAACTGTAAACCTACCAAGATAAGGCCGTCCACCGAAACTCACAGGCTGAACAAGGAGAGCGCTGATCAGAAATGCAGCCAAGAGGCCCATCGTGACTCTGGACGAGCTGCAGAGATCTACAGCTCAGGTGGGGGAATCTGTCCATAGGACAACTATTAGTCGTGCATTGCACAAAGTTGGCCTTTATGGAAGAGTGGCAAGAAGAAAGCCACTGTTAACAGAAAACCATAAGAAGTCCCATTTGCAGTTTGCCACAAGCCATGTGGGGGACACAGCAAACATGTGGAAGAAGGTGCTCTGGTCAGATGAGACCAAAATGGAACTTTTTGGCCAAAATGCAAAACGCTATGTGTGGCGGAAAACTAACACTGCACATCACTCTGAACACACCATCCCCACTGTCAAATATGGTGGTGGCCGCATCATGCTCTGGGGTGCTTCTCTTCAGCAGGGACAGGGAAGCTGGTCAGAGTTGATGGGAAGATGGATGGAGCCAAATACAGGGCAATCTTGGAAGAAAACCTCTTGGAGTCTGCAAAAGACTTGAGACTGGGGCGGAGGTTCACCTTCCAGCAGGACAACGACCCTAAACATAAAGCCAGGGCAACAATGGAATGGTTTAAAACAAAACATATCCATGTGTTAGAATGGCCCAGTCAAAATCCAGATCTAAATCCAGAATCGAGAATCTGTGGCAAGATCTGAAAACTGCTGTTCACAAACGCTGTCCATCTAATCTGACTGAGCTGGAGCTGTTTTGCAAAGAAGAATGGGCAAGGATTTCAGTCTCTAGATGTGCAAAGCTGGTAGAGACATACCCTAAAAGACTGGCAGCTGTAATTGCAGCAAAAGGTGGTTGTACAAAGTATTGACTCAGGGGGCTGAATAATTACGCACACCCCACTTTTCAGTTGTTTATTTGTAAAAAATGTTTGGAATCATGTATGATTTTCGTTCCACTTCTCACGTGTACACCACTTTGTATTGGTCTTTCACGTGGAATTCCAATAAAATTGATTCATGTTTGTGGCTGTAATGTGACAAAATGTGGAAAAGTTCAAGGGGGCAGAATACTTTTGCAAGCCACTGTATATATAATCATACATACTAGGGGGCTTTGCTCGCCAACCCACCTGCCTGTGCTACGTGCCAGCAACTTCGTATCTCTGCCGCTCGCAAACAACAAATCTTAATTCTCGTGGATAGGCCTTTTCATTCAGAAGAAACACTACTTTTCCCTGATGGCAACACAAATTAGACGATCTACAAGTCTCCGACTTAAAGTTTAAATCCGAACAATAACTACATACTTCTGTCATATCACCTATGTCCATATATTCGCACTCGTTGCGCTGTTCCGTTATTTCACCGAGTAATAATTTCCATTTGTTTGCGCTAATGCGATCTTTACTATCCTTTTTTTGAGATCTTTGAATTTTCGTACTTCCATTATCTCTAACCTGCTCTGCATGTGTATGCCTTTTTGAATTATTCATGACATTCTACTTTATCATCTACTCTTTGTCTTTTATTTCCGGCCCCGAGTGTGGTTAAATCTCTTGGCACAAAGTCTCATCTCACAGGACGTGAAAGTGTCTCTCTTCATAAGATCACGTATCGTCTCCCAAGATATTTATTTATTTATTTTTTTTTAACAAACTAAGCAAAGAAAGATTAAGTGACCTACTCAGGGTCACACACTGGTTGTTTATGGTTACTAAACTGTCAACCTTCTAGTTTGAGGCTCAGTGCCTTAGCCATGTCACCACAATGCTTGCCATTCAGGCAGACAGTGTAGTGGCAGGACCAAAGTGCTGGACACTAAAAACTCAAAATTGTGGTGAGATCAGTCCTGACCGATTTACTATACCTGTAATTTATAACCGAAAAAATGCAAAACACCTTTAGCTGAAATAAATGTAACTGTGCTGAAAATATGCAGTTAACATTTCTGTATTCAACAAGATAATTATCTTCAATAAGTTAAAAAAGGAAGTATTGCATAAAAGAAAGAAAGGAAGAAAGAGTTTCTGTTATTCATTTGCCCAACTAATCTACAGTTACTGTAAAAGGTATCAGCTTTATCTAAAATTGCATCAAATGCATTTTTATAAATACAACTGTAATTTCAAAAAATGCAGCAAATAAAAAAAATGTTTTATTTTGACATTTTTAATATTTCACACTCTCCCCTTACTAGGCCCCAAGATGTAATGCAGGGTTTTTCAGAAACATTACAAAAAGGGTGTACTTTTTTAAAAGAACAACAAATTCAGTTTTATTCTGATAACAAAAATATTAACTTAAACAGGTTTGTTCCTATTTGTTGAAGTGTTATGTTCCATCACCCAGATGGAAAAAACTATGTATTGCCAGCATTAATTTAAAATAACATTACAACAAAAAGATTGAGAAAGATGAAGTCACAAAGTATAAAAACCTGATTTTATAGACACAAAACATAATTACAAATTTTATTAGTAATTCCCCTCACTGTTTCAGCACAGGAGAGCTACAAGCACAGTGCACGATGGAATATTCTGCCATTAGCGGACCACTACTGGTAATACAACTCCAGATTCATCCCATCGTGAATTTCATCTATTGGAAAACAAGTTAAGGAAGAGGAATATCATTTAAACAATTTTAAATATCACTATCAAACAATTAAAAAAAAAGATAACTATATTTAAATAAATAAATAACAAGCTAAGCAGATTCACAACAGGGTTAAAGCAAACCTGAGCTCATTCCGATTGCAAGATTTAGAAGGTGGGTAGCAATCAATGTTTTGTGCACTGTTATGGTCTTTGACGACAGGAAACTTGTAGTGGTTAAGTGACGATTTGGCTGGTTAGTTAGTCTGTTAACATAAATGGTTATTTTATACAAATGCACTTTGATTATTGTGCATGTTCCTAGGAATACATACAGTACATGGAATTGTAACATCTCTGAAATCCTGAAGGAAGTTTAAAACAGGCTATCAAAAAGGCAGCAAAGCTTTCTATGGACTATCAACATTAAGTCAAGCCAATGACATCCTTTCCCTGCAATTTACTTTCCTTTAACTAATGAAAAGGGGCAACATTGGCATTCTGTCATGTTTTTTGTTTGGTTTCTAGTTTAAAGAACTACAATTCCAAGGGAATTAGCACCTCCTACTGGATGCAACTTGAGTAGTGTCTTGGAATTAGCTTGAACTGATTGGTTAATAATAACAATAAAATTTATATAGAGCCTTTCTGTTAAAACAGAACTAAACTATGTGGACTTGGGCCAACCAAAAGTAGTTTATCGATTGTAACAGGCTTCACTTTAACCTGACACTCTGATCATACCTGTAAGGTATAGATAGATAGATAGATAGATAGATAGATAGATAGATAGATAGATAGATA
>JANRMT010062829.1:39646014-39683567 GCA_026402145.1 Polypterus bichir lapradei
ATATATATATATATATATATATATATATATATATATATAGCACAGATCGCACTGACAAAAAACAAAAGGAAATTAGTTTAAGTCAGAGAATTTAAAAAATGGGGTTTAACTCACATGCATTTATTGGTTACTTTGCAAAAAAAATATATTAACTGCTGATGCTATGGATCGTTTTGTCTGTGCTGAAATTCTAAACAGAGAAACCTATCCTAAATTATGGTACAAAGTCATTAAACACAGGTCTCACAGACCTCATTTAAAAGATTCAGCATATTGGGACAGGAAAGATTCCAAATATTGGTTTTACACAGTTCTGAAATAAAAGTGAAACTAATGAAATAGCAACAATTCAAAGAAATAAAAATCTTACAAGTGTGTATCTGGAAAACCAAACACGGGGGTTGGCGAGCGAAGCCCCCTAGTATAATAAAAATAAATCTTGTTTGATCTCAAGTTTAAAAAAAAAAAAAAACGACTCTAGTAACTGTTTTGAAATAAATCAAGTCAGAATTACTTCATTTAAGACATTTTTAGATTTTTAAAGTGTTTACTGTGATGGATGTCATTACTGTGTGTATAATTTTGTAAATATCATGACATATAATTTTGCTTATATTGCTCACCTGTTAATTCCTCACACACGTCTCTCTGTAAATAAAGGATACTTGCATTTTACTCGGACCTTCTTTCCCAAACGGTCATTGCACACCACTTCAATCATTGTGTCTAAAAGGAAACAAATAAGTCAATTTTTCAGATAATTTTAGCAAATAAAGACATGGACAAAATTTATTGGTACCCTCACAGATGACGGAAGTAATACTGTCACATGTACGGAGTACAGCAAAATATTTATTTGAACGACCAACCCAACAGGCAAAGACAAGAGTAAATGAGCAGCACAAAGTATAAAATAACATTCTCAACCTTAGCTTGTTTAATCCAATTCATGGTCGCTGGGAGCCAGTCTCTACCCCTAAAAGCACTGGGCACAATGCAGGACCGAGCCCAAGGTGGGCCCCTTGTTGCCTGCAAGATCCCATTAATCTAAATCCATGCTCAATAGAATAGCATGTTTGATACCTTTGCAAATATAATTTAGTTAAATTTCATATTTAGTGCATTCACTGATTAAGCCCATCTCTGTCCCTGTCCAGTGGTGTAATTCCTTGAATAGAAGGTTATATCATACATGGGCAATATACATTTGAAATTAAGTGTGAAATGATCATTTACATTTTGAATGCCTCATAAATCAGCAAGGCACCTAGGTGCTGAAAAAGAACTATACTATGAGCAATATCTTTCAATATTTTAAAGTTCCGATGTGGTTTAGTGTGGAGATACTGAGGGCCAAAGTAATTCTAAAACATGAGACATTTTGTATACAATTTTCAACAAGCCAGAAATTGGGAGATATGCAAACATGGACAAACAATTTTAGATGTTAGAGACCCATAATTCTACATAACAAACCCTGGTCTAGCACTATCAGTTCAAATGTTATGGACTTAGAGAACACTGCCATTTTTTACCAGCACTCCCATTTTAGTGAAATTAGGGACGCACCCCTTTTTAAAGCCTCCACATCTCAGCAACTAATGAACACAAAAATAACATTTTGCACACTCGTTCTCCTTGGACAATGACATGATTTTCAGCAAGCATGAAACAAATCGAAGATAGGAAAATTTTCTGAAATCTATTGATATGACATCTCATTGACTCTACTGCAGTTCTCTGCTGGAAAGAGTACCAGCATGTGTCACCAAGCTGCTGCAGATGATTCAAAATGTTACAACCGGATAAGGCTCTTTTTCAGATCACTTCGTTGGCTCCCTGTAGCGGCACCCATTAACTTCAAAGCCTTGCCTTACAGTAGTCAATGGGTCAACAAACACGTACATAAATACGCATATACATACATACATAGATTGTGAGAAAGAGACTTGTGTTCCTCCTCGAACACTTAGCTCTGCTGAACAGCGTCTTTTGCTGCTACCTCTGCATGCCATCATATCTCAGTTCAGACTCTTTTCATGTGTAGCCCCTTATTAGGAGAACGAGCTGCCCACCTCCATTCGAAATTCAGACCCCCTTAATGTGTCTAAAAAGCGTTTTGTCTCTCTTGTTCGGGGAATTTCTACCAGCAAATATGTTTTGTGACCTAGGAAGTTTAACTCTTTTGTTCCCAGCTCTTCACTTGTAATGATCAATGTTGTACCCTTGTCCAGAAGCACTTGTTTCCGAGCAGTCCCTCATGTATATGTTTTACTCGATTATGTTCCACTGTTTTGTATGACGTTTCGGATAAAAGCGGCTGCTAAAAGCAAATAAATACACACGTATTGTAAAAGGATGCATGCAAGTATTCCACTCCAAATTTATCCGCAACTGCTTTCGTAATTAATTAAAATACAAAACTGAGCGCTGTTATATTGGCAAAGCCTAGTGCTTTGGCTTTAAAGGTTATGCGCATTCGTCATTTAGTCGCAATAATTCCGTGCATCAGACCAACAACAACTGCCAGTGTTCAGTATCCATTCAGTTCGGCTTCGCTTGAGACACAGCTTACCCCGAAACTATTTACGGAGCAGTGGTTAGTGCGGCCGTCTCGAGACTGTTCTCCGCTCGGTTTCGGCATGTGTTGAGTTTGCACGTTTTCCTCGTGCGACAGTAGACTTTCTGCATGTAGGTAGGTTTTTTCATATATTGCAAAAAATAAAATGATTAAAAGCATAACATAAAACGTATATTGAGTTAAAACAAATCCCGCAGTCCTTGTACGTACAATAACTGCATGGTAAATATTTCATAGCGATTTCCAGCTCAGTTACGCGACAAGCGCGATACATGTTGGTATTTATTAAATATACTATTAACAAAACAGTTTCTGCTTCCTTGACGTTTTAAAAGTAATAAAAACGAAGAAACGGAAGACTTACATGTCCTAAACAAAATTCTCCAAAACTTCCATACAAATCTATATTCTAAAGCAACCACGACTTCCCAGCGAACCTTCAGCCAGCGGAACAGGAAGTTTTCATTAGCCTTTGACTCCGTGTTATCGACCAATAACCGCTTGAATCCCTCTAACGGGCGTGTCCTCAAGCTTGGGTGTGACGTCACCACCTTTCGTCACACATACTGAAAGATTCTTTGCGAGAATTCAAAACATGCTGCCTATGTTGTGCTTTTCTTTGAGAGAGTGGCACCACTATTGTACATGAATGGTGTTACTATACCTTCGGTATAAAGCTTGAATGTTGCCCTTTCAAATAAAGTTTGAGACGTGCAACTGAGATTTTTACACAACATCAATTCTTATAAAAATAATTTAGCTAAATTTCTTAATATTGAAGTATAATGTTCCTTATGTAATAGCAACTTAGTAAATGGAGTACATTTATTTTATACTTATTGAATGAAATTTGGGAGTGATTAATCTAATTAATGGTAAATGTTCCATATTTTATACAATTTAAAAACGTATTTAGTTACATTCAATTCAATCTAAAATGTATAAGTTACTTAATAAATTTAATGAGTAATGATTTCACATTCAAAAATGTAAATGTAATCATATTATTTCGCCGTTCTGTTCCTTCAGACTTTCATTGAATTTATTAAACTGAATAAAACAAGAATATTATCTATACTGCTATTGTCTTCAACAAATGTAACCTCTTCTAATTGTATACTATGGTGCTTTTATTGTAACCTTACTGTTATTATTGCATTATTGTTTGTTAGCATTTTTCATACTGATTACATCTAAATTCTTTTATTATAAATAAGTAATAGTTATATAGTTATATAACTATATCCTTAGATATACATGTACTATCAAATGCATTAGGGTTTTATATAGTAAAAAGAAAGCAGTCCCGCTATAGAAGATATTTTTGGAACTTTAAAATATCAGATATTCTTTGGCATAAGGCTGAGATGTTTCTCTTTCTATTTTGCTAAATTTGTTCCTTTTGTAGTAGCAACTCAAAGAATGTAATACGTTTATTTTATACCTGTACCTATTGTATTCAATTTTGGAGTGATTTATCTAATTACTTTTAGTATGATAAAATGCACTACCATATTTTTATGTAATGTAAATATATATATATATATATATATATATATATATATATTTTTTTTTTTTATTATTTTTTTTTTACTTATTTTAATTTCATACATTTCATAGAAGACTAATTCTTGTGGGTAAATTTCACATTCACAAATGCAAATTTAGTCATAATATTCCTTCTTTCAATTCCTTTCATTTGAGTTTCAGACTCTCATTAAATCTCTTACACTTTGTTAATGTCTATAACAACCTATTTAACCTTTGTTGTTAGTACTTGTTAATAGGCTTTAAATATTCTTACTTTTATTATTGTATTACTGTTATAATTTTTAAATTGATTGTTTCTTCTTTTATTATAAATAGAAAATTTTGATTTAAAAAAAATCAGTTATTTGCCATTAAATTTAAAATAGTTTTTTTCTCTACAGTGGGCTGACGCCCTGCCCAGGATTTGTTCCTGCCTTGTTCCCTGTGTTGGCTGGGATTGGCTCCAGCAGACTTCTGTGACCCTGTGTTAGGATATAGTGGGTTGGATAATGGATGGATAGATGGATAGTTTTTTTCTGGTCCATTAAAAGTAGATATTTTAAAAGGCTAAATTGGTATATGTTGTACATGATTGGGTTATGTAATGTTATTAGATGAAAAGGGTAAATTCCATCCATTATCCAACCCGCTATATCCTAACTACACGGTCACAGGGGGTCTGCTGGAGCCAATCCTAGCCAACACAGGGCACAAGGCAGGAACAAATCCGGGCAGGGCGCAAGTGACACTAACCAGCTGAGCTTAAGCACCATTTTCATAGCCTGAGCACTAAACATCTTTGTTGTAGAGGGAAAAGTTTGCAAAAGTTTGGTAACAGGCTGCTGTGTTAAACACACTTGCACCTAATTGGGAGAAGCCATTTTCATTATTCGGTTTATACAATCAGTGTGTTTACATGTGTTTTAATTACCCAGTTATTCACAGAAACCTAGTTTCTAAAATGTTATGTAAACCCTTGTTCCTGTTAGATAAACCAGATTATTGGCCTCTAAGAAACCTGATTAACACATGAGTAACCCATGTGACTGGGTATGGATCAAGAAGAGGATGAAAAAATTGGGACATGGGTCCCATTTAATTGAATAAAGTCCAACAAAAAGCACACCTCTTGGCAGTCAGTTTGTCCCATTTACCTATGTTAAGCCAGGCAGAACTCAACTACAATTTAAAAAAAGGCATTTGCCTTTTCTTGAAACTATAACAATTGGGGTGGTCTGGCGCCATTTACCACTTTACAGTGCCCTTTACAAATTACAGTAAATGGCATTTTTTAGATAAAGGAGTATGCCAACTTTGTGAGTCCATTTGACCCAGGTACCTGTGTTGGGCCAGGCAAAATTCAACTGCAACTTAACAAAGGCATCTGTCTTTCCTTGAAACTGAAATGTAAGATGGCCCAATGACATTTAACCCTGTATAGTGCCTACTAAATATCATAGTCTCTTTTATTAGATAAGGAAGTGTGCCAAATTCACCTGGCTATTTGACCCATGGAAACACATTGGGCCAAGCAAGACTCAACTTTAATTTATCAAAGCCATCTATCTTGCTGTTAATGTTGAATATGTTACTTAAGTTACTGGTTTACACAATTTATGTGAATAAATAGCTGACTGGATGCCAATAAGTTGTTGCGAATAAGTAGCTAACATCAGCCTCACCTTCAGAGCAGGCACATACTGCAATATGGAATAACAGTGCCAAGCTGGGAAGTTTGATCAATAACAGGCATGCAAATAGGTTAATATCACAGAATATGTAAAAAATTTGTGTACAACACAGCATAAAGTCAAGAAGTACATACCTGTATTCTCTTCTCTGCCAAAAGAACTAGATCCATTAAAGATTGCATATTTTTCCAGCAGCTCCACACAGGATCTTGATCTCTCATACAATACTGATGCATCTGGACAACAAGAAAAGGAATGATGTGTGAATGATATTTATATACTCTTGTTGTACATTTAACACAATAAACCCTTCTAAGCTCATCACCAAGCTCAAGGAACTGTGTCTGAACACTTCCCTCTGCAGCTGGGTTTTTAACTTCCTAACAGGCAGACCCCTCATGGTTTGACTGGGTAGCTACACTTCATTATCCTTCACTCTCAACACAGGGGCTCAACAGAGCTGTGTTCTGAGCCCTCTGTTCATACGATTGCATGGCTTAGTATGACTATAATATCATTGTCAAGTTTGCTGATGACGCAGCTGAGGTGGGCCTGATCTCTAACAACAATGAGCACGCTTACCTGGATGAAGTGGAGAATCTGTCATACCAGTATAAGAACAACTGTCTTCTTCTGAATGTCAGTAAGACAAAGCAGTGGAGTGTGGACTTTGGGAGAAAATAGCATAGACATTCACTCAGTATTAACAGTTTCAGATACGTCGAGAGGGTGGACAGGTTCAGATACCTCAGTGTCCAGCTCACAGAGGACCTGACATGATTTCACCACATCCACACCTTGGTGAAGAAAGCACGACAACATCTTTACCACCTCAGATGCCACAGGTATTTCAGCCTTCTCAGTTACTAAAAAACTTCTACACATCCACCATTGAAAGTATCCTGACAAGAAGTATTACTGCCTGGTTTGGAAATGGCATCCAACAGGCCCACAAGGCTCTGCAGAGAGTGGTGCGGTCGGCTGAACGCATCACTGGATGTGCACTCTCTAACCTCCAGAACATCTACACCAGGCAATGTTACCAGCCACCTTAACAATGGTCTATTCTCTGTTGCCTGAAGACCAGATCAGAGAGATCCTGAAGGAGCTTTTCTCCACAGTCACCTGCATCTTGAATAAGCAAGGTGTGTATAACTACATGATGCAGTTTTCTTGATTCTCTTTTATTAAGTTATTATTTATTTATTGTTTGTCACATGATTTATAAACCTATTGTTATGCAGTGACATTTACTGATATTTGTAAAGTTGTTTGTTATTATTTATTGTCCTTTTATAGTGTGTTCATAAGAATTACTTATGAACGCTTTGAAATCACCAGTTCATTTCGTCTGACACCTCCTGTTTCATCGGTATGAGAAAACCACCACATATAATATACCATTTGACTTGTCTTGGTGTCTAGTTATGTAAGACATCAAGCTTTTTGGTGTGTCCCACCCCTATTTTTGTCCCTCTAGACCAAAAAATCCCTAATTTTTAAGCCATTTTTGGACAATGTTTTGTGCAGGAAATGACACCCTTATGATAAAAAGTACATCAATAGGTGTCTTCAGCTAAAATAATCAGAAGGACTTGAAGTTGTGCATGCCATATCAGCCAGTCCCAGAAGTTCAGACCCTATTATGATACATGGGGTCAAAGTTACTCCTTTTCACAAAAAATCAAAAAAGTGGGGATTGGTACTTTCGGCACATGGAGTGTCATTGTATGCTATTTTGAGGCTAGTGATTACAAATATTATAATACTAGCTGTCCCCTGCAGCTCCGCCCACACAGTAGTGAAACAGGACAAACTTTAATAATCAATAAAAAAAAACCAAAAAACGTAATACTTGTACTAAAAAGAATTTATATTGATAGCTTTCGTATCCGAGGGCCTCTTGATATACAATAGTTTTGGTTTTGCTATCAGGGGCAAGAATGTAGCTGCGATCTCCTTGCCAAAAATGTAAAAACTGGCAAGGTATCTCTTGCCAAGCGGAAGGTAGGTACGCTCCAATGTCAAATGTTGACACTGTATCTGATCGTGTTCAGTTCTGACAGGAGAGCGTCCCCCGCATGGGGAGAAAAGCACATGGCCGTGATATCTCTGCCAATGAGCAGACCCCCTAAAACTCACGTAGCTGTGATCTCTCTCTCTCAGAAACGTCAAACGTTACTCTTTAACAATCTCTAGATGATAATCTCTGCTGAACAAACAGGTATCGCTAGCTAAGCGGAGACAAGGTAATACGCTTCAACACGTGGTGAGAGGTAGAGCGACTTGAATGGAGGCTGGCGCGTGAGTGAGGAGGGCCTCACCTAGCTCCGTACTCCTGAGGTCCTGCCTCCCCCTCCCTGCAGCCTGCTACATCTCTCTCAGATTTGTGCAAATAAATTGGTGCCGCAACCAAACTACGATACTTAGCGAGACGAGAGAAATTGCAAATTCAACCAGAATGTTTGAGCAAATTATAGAAATAAAACATCTAAATCTATAAGTAGTTCTCTTTTGAAAAGCAAAGATATACAGACAAACATATGTTGGAGTATATATATATATATAGAGAGAGAGATTTTTGATATTTGATCCTTTATTGGTTGTCCTAACTCTCTAACAGCCACTCCCAGAAGGTTAAGAATGACAAATTTCAAACAGAAGCACATGGGGTTTTGTTTTAGACTATTTCAAGGTCAGTGATTACAAATATGAGGTTATTTTTGACTTGTGATTTTTACTAGGGATCTACCCATCTATGGACCTCTATCAGTGGGTGAAAAAATACAAAATTCTATTAGAATCAAGAATATTTAGACTTAAAACATTTCAATTGAATGTACTTCACATGAAGTCAATCATTGCATTTCTTATTTGGGGGACGCCAATTCAGACTTGTGTTGTTCTTTAACTGAGAGTCTTGGAGTTTAGCAGCTAAGCATGTTCACTACATTGTAATGTGTGTATAACTGTATTTGACAAATAAAATTTGTTTTGCTAAAACAGAACCGAGTAATACAATATTGCCGCAAAGCAGCTATTAAACATCTTGTACAAGTTCTGTTAATGTCCGTTATCAATATACTTGTTGATAAAGAAGACTAATTGAAATCAAGCCGTCAACTGATTCTAGTCCCCAGTATTAGTATAAAAGAGTCATTAACAATTCATATACAAACTATCCATCCTTTCAGTGCACAAGTCAAATCCAAGATAATCGTTTAAATACGCTGCATAATTGCAAAAATATACAGCAATTTATAATGAAGAAAAAATATCTGAAGACTTCGCACGCTTTATTAATCTTTATTCCACTGAAGTCTCCTTCATCATAAATGTTTCTAATAAATGAACTGGAAAAAGCGGCAGCCAAAGGCGCATTTGCAGCACTTCACCCCTGGCATGGGGTGGCTCTGCGGCTCGCCGCACAGCGTCAACCAATAGCAGAGTTCGATACTTCCAGGTCGGGAAGCGTCGCGGAAGTAGTCCGTCACTTCGCGCGCCTACCAGTTAAAAGCTCAAGTAGAGCGCGCTGAAGGGGGCGGTGACTTCATGAGCGAGAGTAGAAACATTCAAAAATGGCAGATGACGAGAAACTACCCTCTGGCTGGGAGAAGCGCATGAGCCGTAGCTCAGGTACATGCATTACCCTTTTTTTAACTGTGTGCGTGAACCCTGGTGATATCTTTCTTTATTTATTTCCCTTCAAAGGAGCAGTGGGCGATTTCAATGGGCTCACATCAGTCCTGTTGTCCGCAGTGCGGCGCTGAGCTCTAGCGCAATTTTGTTGCATCCGAGTACTGTTTTATAGATTTGTGGACCCTAAGGTATATGGTGATGTAATACATAAGAAGATAGTGTGTCTGTGTATGTTCTTCTTTTCATTATTGTGAATGCTTGCGTTTTCTTCTGGTTTCCTATGATTTTTTTTTGTGCTTAATCTGTTTAGTGGGGCACAAATAGACATACCTCCCTTTAAGAGCAGCAGCAAGTCTTAATTGGATGCTTTCCCCACAAGTAAGTTATATTCACGGTTAAATAAAGTACATTACGAAATAACACCTTCAAGTGAACATGTGAGCATCAGCACACGATCAACCCCAACTAGAAGATGCGCACTTATCCCTCAAGGCCCTTAGGACAAAGCTGATTTTTTTTTTTTTTTTTTGGGAAGGTTTGAAATCTGTCCGAATTTACGTTTAAATTGCGCCGTATATCCACGTCACTTAACGGGACGACGTTGTTTCTTGTAGCCTGCTTAAAGCCGAATCTAGTGCGTAGGTAATAAAGTACATTTCCAATTGCTACCTATACAGAGTCCTAGCTTCTAATCCTACATTTTGTAATTATCTGTGTGAAGTTTGCAAGTTCTCCCTTTTTCTAAACAAGTGTTTTTTTTTTTTTTGCCATAGCCCCAACAGATTTGCAAGCTTGGATAACTTAAGGTTACCATGTTTTGCCTTTCAAAAAAGAGAACAGGGATTGGGGTGAGGAGGATTTATTTGACTTCCAACGCATTCCTCCAAAGTACACATTTTTATTGTGGCATTGAGAATTTATGTGCGCTTTGAAACCAATTCAGGTTTTTCTGACTCTTACGATAGACTATTTGACGTCTTCATGCCTAGATGTGCATGATGTCGTGTTTTTTTAGACCAAAAATCCATTCCCTTTCAGACACTTTTTTTTTTTTTTTTTTGTACCATATTTTATACACAAGTACACCCGAATGATTCAGAGTAAACCAATAGGTTTCTTTAGCAAAAATAATCACAAGGACTTGAAGTTGTGAATGCCACATTAGCAGACCTTAGCAGTTCACCTCCTAAAGGAATTCAAGGAGTCAACATCAAAAAAATGGGGATCCAGAATATAGGTATGTGGAATGTTTTCTGCTATTTTGAGAATGCTGATCACAAATATGAAAACATTTTTGATTCATCACCTGTGAGCCTTGCCTTCTAAGAGCCACTCTTAGGATGTTAAAAATGACAAATCTCAAACATGAGCGTGTGAAGTTTCATTTTAGATTATTTCAATGTCCATGGTTATGATATGGTGATTTCCCCTTCTCCACCCGTTACTAGGGATTTAGCCCTCTGTATACTTGTGTCAGAGTGTGAAAAATGACACATTTCCATCACATTTGAGAATATTTTGAGTTTAAATATTTAAATCGAAGCACACATTTTAATCTTTCAAATATCTAATACAGCTATTCTTGTTACACCCCAAATAAGGACCACTTGCACTAAATCAGACTTTTTACTACTTCTTAACAAAACATCTATCCATTTAAACTTTTTGCTAAGCTTTTAGCTTCTCTGGTTGAAATGTTTGTCTAAAACCATTTTTTTTTTTTTTTTATGCATTTTACATATTTCATTGGTACCACTTTATTACATGAGGATGATAATTACACTATAATTAATTGTTCTTTGTGTATTCATGTACAGCAAGGAAAAATTACAACCAATATTTGAACAAAATACATATTTCAAAAGAAAATAATATCCCTTGATTCAAAACAAGTAATTATCGTAGTTACTTTAATGATACAGAAAAGAAACTATTTTTACTCAAATAAATGCACAAATCCTTACCTAGGGTTTGCAGATTACATATACAGGTACAATAACTTCATTCAGTGTGTGCTGGACAAATGAAGAATGTACAAGTAGTTCATCCCTTACTTTATTTATTGCAATATAAATAGAATCAATAAGTTTTCTTTTGCTTTTTATACAGTATTTAAAATTCAAAAAGGCACTTTTTTTTTTAAATTTTTGTTTGGCGTTTACTTAAAGGAGGGGTCAAATTTGACTCTGATCTTATTTCTACTATAAATTCAGAAATTTAAACATTGAGAAACCATTTTTTTTAATTAATCATTTAAGGAGGGAATGTAGCACTCCCATATACAAGTAAAAAAAAAAAGTCAGTGGCAAAATATAGGATTTTATATGTCTGGGGCCAAATTTATTTCACTTCAACCAGAGGAGGGCTAAAATACTTGAATGCCTGCTGTGTCTCTTTCATAAAACCAAATTTATTAACGTCTGACGACAAATTGAAGGCACATAGGATTTGTTGGTTTAATGAAGCACTTTGAAAGCAAATAGGTATTACCCAAACTGTCCCAATCCCATACATAAACTCTTTTCATCCACTAGACATTTCAATGATGTGGAACTGTTCTGGAATACAAAAACGCCATAAGCTGCAATTGCAGTTTTTCTCGTTTTACTTGGTCTCACAAAATAGCCGGCTAGCTTTCTCCCTTAACAACAGTTTTGTAGAGTGAAAATGCACTTTTAAGTCTCTAGTGCATTTATTTATTGAGACACAAGTTCCATCATTACACCCAGGTCGTAAAAGCATTTAATTTATTTTTAACATGTCTGTACATGTATCTTCATTTGGGCATCTTCTGTATTTATGATTTTGTTTAATCATCATTGCCCTATTTTTGTCTACTAAAAAAAAAAAAAAAAACTGCAATTCATGCAAATTCCTCCACATTTCCTAGCAATGTCTATTACACAGTACATTCAATACTAAGGTATACTTCACTCAAGGTCAAAATACCTTCTAGTTACCCTGTTAGCAACTGTAAAATGTGATTAAAGAGGTTTTGTGTCAAAGTTTCTGTTAGGACTGGATCCAATGGTGACCACTGCTGAACAGGACAAACAGTATCAAAAAGTCCATAAAAAATCTAGCATTACTCTTGTCACATTATCCACATGTCGGGTCATCCAACTGTATGCTCGCAGAGTGTAAAACGCCTGTGTTTTTTGCTAAAATATTGTGAAGTAAACTCCAGAAAATGACAGTAGTCTACAAGCAAGCAGCCCCTCCACTCAAGGTTGTACTTTTAAATTAAAGACCCTAGAATAACCCCCCAACACACACACACACACACACACACACACACACACACCCATTCATTGGCAGGGAGTCCAGTATTTAAATCTAAACTATGGCCTGTATCAAAGGGTTCCAGTATATGGTCTTCTATCATTTTCTGGAGTTAATTATTCAGCACTATTTTATTTCATATTGAAAGTGACATGTAAAAGTAGTCAACTCTGACACACATTTCCTAGAGTAAGACCCAAGTGCATTATGTGCCTTTTTAGTGTAGCCCTAATCCATTGAATTGTGTGTGTTAAAAGTTTATTGGATTCTAAAGAGCGTAATAGAATTTTTTATTAGTATCTATACATTACCTCTTAAGGTTTTTGTGGTTTAACGTTTTGTTGATTTAAGAAGCTCAGCATTTTTTGTTTTTCTACCTAATGTGTGCTGCTCTATTGTTTTTTCATTAAAGCTAAGTGTCAAGTTGATTTTATGACTGTAAGAAACATTTAAATTTAAGAGTAAACCTTAGTTTTAGTGAATAATGTATTCATTTATCAAGATTTATTTTAATATTTTTTAAAAAATGGAACTGTTTCAGCTTACACCAGTAAATTAACTGCTGAAAATTAGTTGAAGCTGAAAAGAAAATGCTTCATGAAGATTTGTCCCAGTTTTTACTCAAGTGTGTAAGCATTTGGACACTTGCGTCTCCTTCATTGCTTGCAGGTGTCATTTTAAATTTCCAAATGTTAAATAATAAAGTTAAGAAATTCATGTCATATTTACATGAATATGCTGACAATGCAAAATGCTACTGAGTCAGGAAATGTGTGCATGTGTTTTACAATTGGCAAAAGGCAACACTCACTAAATGTTCTCATAACATGCACACTTTAAAAATATTCTTGGAGCATTAACAAACTAAACCTAAAACGCTTCTGACGTGTTTGGCGAAACCTTTGGAAAGAATGACATAAAACCGTGCAAAGTGTCAATGTAATGAATAGTAGAGATAAGAATGGTCAGGGGCCGTACAGTATAGTCTTTCCCTGAGAAGTTATTTTTAAGGATTAAATGTTGATATTCAGATCTGCAGTATATTGAAAAGTATTGTTCCTTTTTATTTGGCAAACTGTATATCTGAAATCCTGTCCCTGTAAGCTAGAATGTATCAATATATTAAACCTAATAAAAAAAAAAAAAAAAAAAAAAATCAATTAACAAAACTCCTCTTAAAATATTTGTAATAGCAGAAAATGTTTATAAAATCCAAGCAATCTCTGCAGAAAGTCTAGTAATACTCACTTTTGTATCTCACAGATCATCGCATCGTCTAAATTATTAACTCGGAGTGATTCCTCGTGAGAAGAGCACATACATTTGTTTTAGGGCTATCAACCAGTAATTGATATTAAAATATTTTAATTATGTTCAGTGTTTTTGTGGAGACATAAAATATGTGTGCTTCATGATAAAATTCAACTTGTTGCCATTGTGAGTTATTAAACTCTGTTTCAGAAATAAAATATCAACCCTCTTTGGTTCGTGATAGATAGATAGATACTTTATTATGTAAATTTCCCCTTGGGATTACTAAAGTATCTATCTATCACGAACCAAAGAGGGTTGATATTTTATTTCTGAAACAGAGTTTAATAACTCACAATGACAACAAGTTGACATACTGATTAATGTTCCACATTATTTAATTAAATAGGGATATTCTGTAATGCTTTACATAGACTGGGTATTTCAGAAACTGCTGATCTACTGGGATTTTCACACAGCTATCTCTAGGGTTTATAGAGAATGATCTGAAAAATGGAAAATATCCAGTGAGTGGCAGTTCTCTGGGAGAAAATGCCTCTTGAGGTCAGAGGTGAATGGCCAGACTGGTTCGAGCTGATAGAAAGGCAACAGTAACTCAAATACTCATTACTACTGAGGCATACAGAAGAGCATCTCTGAACACATAGCACATTGAACCTTGAAGCAGATGGACTATAGCAGCAAGAGACCGCACTGGGTGCCACTGTTGTCAGCTAAAAACGGGTTACTGAGGCTACCCGAGTATTGTGGCTGACAGTGCACATCCCTTTATGACCGCAGTGTACCCATCTTTTAAAGGCTACTTCCATCAGGAAGGAACTGTCTCAAAGCTCAAATCCTCACAAACTGGTTTCTTGAATATGACAATGAGTTTACTATACTCAAATGGCCTTCGCAGTCGCCAGCTCTCAATCCAACAGAGCACCTTTAGGATGTGGTAGAATGGGAGACTTTCATCCTGGATGTGCTGTCAACAAATCTGCAGCAACTGTGTGATGGTCTCATGTAAATATGGACCAAAATCCCTGAAGAATGTTTCCAGCACATTGTTGAATGTATGCCATAAAGAATTGCTGTATTCCTGAAGGAAAAAAAAATATATATATATAAAAGGACATTGGCCACCACAACTTATGCTTGCTGAACTTAATTTCAGCTCACACAGAAATGAACCTTAGCCTTTCAGGGCTGGAACTAACAATTTATCCACAACAGCAGCTTTCAAACGTTGTAGCAGAATTTTGATTCGGTTTATGTTTGTATAATGCTAACTTAGTATATGGTTGGTACAGTGCAATAACAGTATAATAACAATTAACCAATTGCATAAGGAAGCTTACATTAGGTTTTTACATACAGTGGGTACGTAAAGTATTCAGACCCCCTTCAATTTTTCACTCTTTGTTATATTGCAGCCATTTGCTAAAATCGTTTAAATTAATTTTTTTCCTCATTAATGTACACACAGCACCCCATATTGACAGACAAAAAAAAGAATTTTTGAAATTGTTGCAGATTTATTAAAAAAAAACTATAATATCACATGGTCCTAAATATTCAGACCCTTTGCTCAGTATTTAGTAGAAGCACCCTTTTGAGCTAATACAGCCATGAGTCTTCTTGGGAAAGATGCAACAAGTTTTTCACACCTGGATTTGGGGATCCTCTGCCATTCCTCCTTGCAGATCCTCTACAGTTCTGTCAGGTTGGATGGTAAACGTTGGTGGACAGCCATTTTTAGGTCTCTCCAGAGATGCTCAATTGGGTTTAAGTCAGGGCTCTGGCTGGGCCATTCAAGAACAGTCACAGAGTTGTTGTGAAGCCACTCCTTCGTTATTTTAGCTGTGTGCTTAGGGTCATTGTCTTGTTGGAAGGTAAACCTTCGGCCCAGTCGGAGGTCCTTAGCACTCTGGAGAAGGTTTTTGCCCAGGATATCCCTGTACTTGGCTGCATTCATCTTTCCCTCAATTGCAACCAGTTATCCTGTCCCTGCAGCTGAAAAACACCCCCACAGCATGATGCTGCCACCGCCATGCTTCACTGTGGGGACTGTATTGGACAAGTGATGAGCAGTGCCTGGTTGTCTCCACACATACCGCTTAGAATTAAGGCCAAAAAGTTCTCTTGGTCTCATCAGACCAGAGAATCTTATTTCTCACCATCTCAGAGTCCTTCAGGTGTCTGAGACCTAAAAATGGCTGTCCACCAACGTTTACCATCCAACCTGACAGAACTGTAGAGGATCTGCAAGGAGGAATGGCAGAGGATCCCCAAATCCAGGTGTGAAAAACTTGTTGCATCTTTCCCAAGAAGACTCATGGCTGTATTAGCTCAAAAGGGTGCTTCTACTAAATACTGAGCAAAGGGTCTGAATACTTAGGACCATGTGATATTTCAGTTTTTCTTTTTTAATAAATCTGCAACAATTTCAAAAATTCTTTTTTTTTGTCTGTCAATATGGGGTGCTGTGTGTACATTAATGAGGGAAAAAATTAATTTAAATGATTTTAGCAAATGGCTGCAATATAACAGAGTGAAAAATTGAAGGGGGTCTGAATACTTTCCGTACACACTGTACATTAAGAGTATTATTTCTGTATGGTCAACGAAAACATAAGCCCATTAACCAGTATACCTAAGACAGGGCCAGTTGATGAGAGCAGAGGAAAACACAAATTCTAGTCCCTCCCCTTCCTGGCGAAAGTAAACCCCCGGAGGGTCCACATTTGGCTTGAACAAAGCCACAGTTCTGATGATGTGACTAACCAGCTGCCTAATTCCTCCTGAGCAATCTACATTATTACAAGTACCTGTTTGGGTGGTGTGTTGCAAAGGTTAACTCTGTTCATTCTTGGATCCCAATGACAGTGTTATGACTCATTTACATCTGTGATTGTTTGCTTTTCTTCTAAATTTTTGCTTGGGCATCATTCTACATTCCACATTAGTACAGATTGAGTTTTTCACACACCCATTTGAGCTATAGCTGAAGAGCCAGTCCATAGCTTGTAGTGTGTTGGTGTTCTTTAGGCTTTAAATTTGCAATACTTGCAAACTACACATTTCAGTGAAAGTTGAAATTCCAGTGCTCTAGGAATTTAGAATTAATTTTATTGCATTCAATCCACATGTATTTCCAAAAATAGTACAATGACAGTTTAAGCACTGTTATGTACATTCTTATACACGATTCTAAAAAAGCAAAACGCACAAAGTAGCAGGGTTGTTTTTAATTGAATTGAATCAAAAAATTTCAATACTTTTTCCCCCACCTATAATGTTTAATTTGTTTATCTTCAGCAATTCCATACTATTAAGTTGTCTTCTTGATACTCTCCTCTGACCCATTTTAAGGAAAAAAGGCTACAAAAATACCATTTTGTCTGTTCCTTAAGCATCTACTAAAAGAAAATGTCCACTTATGGTCAATTAACGTTTACATTATGTTGTCCTAGATCAGAAATTTATTTTGTGTGTATTAAGTTATTAAAAAAAATATGGGCTTGTATTAACTTTTTTTTTTTTTTGGGGACAGTTTCCTTTAATCCAGTAATTACTTATGTTCATAGAAACTTTGTTCTTTGCTGTACATTAAATTACTTTTGTTCATACTTTTTTTCGTGTGTGTGTGTGTCACCAGGCCGTGTGTACTATTTCAATCACATTACAAATGCCAGCCAGTGGGAGAGGCCAAGTAGTGATGACAAGGGGGAACCTGACAAAGTGCGCTGCTCACACCTGCTGGTTAAACATAACCAGTCTCGGCGACCATCTTCATGGCGTCAGGAACGTATTACCCGATCAAAAGAAGAAGCTCTGGAACTTATACAGCGTGAGTAAGCAAATCTGCTTGTTAAAAGATATTAAGATCTCTCTCCTTCCATGCCCCTCTGTTTTATTGTTTGTTAAAGTGCATTGATGAACAATACTTATCACTGATAGGCAAACGTATATAGAATGATAATCATGGTAGAAAGAAGAAACTTTGTAATTCAAATGAAAACAAATACCAAGATGGTAACCCAAGGATGAAAAGTGAATAAAGAAAATAATTAATTATTGTATCTGGGACTGTTGCAGGAACACAAGTGTTGTGGTGTGTGTGTGTTTTTTTAAATCTTTACTAACCAACTGAATACACACTCAAAATGTGACATCTAAAGACAACTACTGCTATTAGTGTCTATCTATATGCTGGGGATGAAGGGAACTGAGTAATTCATAGTGTGAGGTGTGTTTCAACCATCCCCAAAAAATATGGAACTGACCTTTGTTTTTATAGCTACAGCATGTAAACTTTAACTTTTGTGTAATATACCATGCCTGCTGATTTATGTCCTTGTGTGTTTTTTTGTTTTTTTTTTTTTTTTTTTCCTGTTTATTAGAATATATTGAAAAGATAAAGTCCGGAGCAGAGGATTTTGAGACTTTGGCTTCACAGTTCAGTGACTGTAGCTCCGCTCATAAAGGTGGCGACTTGGGACTATTTGGAAGAGGTAAGACCTTGCAATCTGACACAACTGCTGCTTTTGCCTTTATGGGATTTGTTTTCAGCTTTATTTTATTTTTTTAAACAGTACAATAAATACAAATGAAAAATTTTGGCTTGGTAGAATTTTCTCATGTCCCAAGCAAAAATAGTATTCAGCTTTTTGCACTTAAACATATTTTCACATGATTACTTTATGTGCACCATTTGTAGATACTTTATTAATCCCAAGGGGAAATTCACATACTCCAGCAGCAGCATACTGATTAAAAAAAAAATTTAAAGAGTGATAAAAATACAGGTATAACGGACAATAACTTTGTATAATGTTAACATTTACCACCCCGGGTGGAATTGAAGAGTCACATTGAGGAGATCGTTCCTCTCCCACACTGTCTGTCAGTGGAGCAGGACAGTGACAGCAGTCTGTCGCTGAAGCTGCTCCTCTGTCTGGAGATGATCCTGTTCAGTGGATGCAGTGGATTCTCCATGATTCACATGTCTTACTCTTGTGTTTTTTTTTTTTTTTTTTTACCTTCTTCATACCTCCTGTATGGCAGTATACGTTTACTACTAGTAAATAGAGATGAAAGGTTTGACACTAAAGCGTCAAATCTCGTATTGCTTTAATGAAACACGCTTTGTTACTACAGTATATATCGAAGTTCATATCTAAATCTAATTACTATGTGATTGATGTCCAAAGCGTTGAGTGTCACTAAAACACTGGGACAAGGTTTCTGTGCTTTAAAAGGGAATGTGAATCTACCACTTGTGTTATACAGATATTGAATTAAATATGGAGTCAAGAGTTGGAAAACCGTGATTAAGAGTTTAGTTTAACCCAGTTACATGTAAATAAGGTAAATATTTTTCATCTGTAGTGAATCTTATAACCTGTCATTCCTTACTCCCTTGTACATCATCTCTTTCATTCTGCCCTGTTTCACAAGCACATTAAACCCTGCTGTGATTCTCTTTGCTTCTTGGTACTACTATTCTTCAAACACTGATGAGGGAAAAATAAAAAAATTTCACATTGCCTTAGTACAGAAATCTTACATGAAAAAGTGGCAACACAATTTTTAATCCGTGGTGTCATATAGTATATTCATGATGGTTGGTATTCGGGCTATAAGTTATGTCCAACGCATTTAAACATTATTCTATTGTAGAAAATTGCTGTGCATAGTAACATACATTTATTACAACATTTTAATGACAACACGAGTATCATAAGATCAAAATTAGCACATAGAGCAGTCTTAAGCTTGTAGAGCATGTGATGGATTGAAGCTATGCAATCAAGAAGGGGTTGTATGCAGACTTCTTCCACTAACTGTCTTGAGGTCACGGCAATTGTTTCTGTAAACCACCAGATGTCACTGTTTTTGAAGTTCCCAAGCTTCAGATTTTTTTCAGGCACAATCAAGAAGTCCCAAAATCTGCACAGGGCTTTAGCCGCCATCACTACTAGCAAGGGGCTTCTATTATAAAAAGCAGGTGAAATTGTTATCCTTGTTAAGGCTAGCAGGTACAATCCTTCCCAATTTAAATGTCGAAGTAGCTTCCTGATACATAAAATCCTTTGTTATAATCGCCATTCCTTGGAAGTTGTCTAACGATTTCTAATACAGGGTGTTTAGATTGTTCCACATTATGACCACTGATATAGTCTGATTAGCCACTGGATATTAATCCTGTTTTAATGTTTTATGCTTATTTTGTGCATGTTTAGCTGTAATTGCTTAAATCCCCCCCAAAAAAACTTTGATTATGGGTATATTAACATATATATACACTACTCCCTTAGAACTACAGTTTTGACCTATGTTTTAGATAAATGGTCTTGAGTAATAATTGTAGTAAGTATATTATACAATCACCCGGGTAACTTAAACAGGGAAAATATATCCTGATTTTTTTTTTTCGATTTATTGATTCCTTTTATGACATTCTCTACTTTTACTTTCAAGATCTTTACTAAGAATATCCATAAGATTCTGACACAACACAAAAATGAAAAGCGTTCTGGTTGTGAAACTGTACGTAACACCGAAGTTTATACCAATACTTTCTAATAAGTACTTTAGTTACTCTTCAACGTTCTTCAGTGTACAACATTTATTTATATAGCACATTTTCATACAAATGATGTAGTTCAAAGTGCTTTACATAAAGAGAAAAAAGACAAAATAAATAAAAATAAAAAAAATAGAATTAGGGATCACTAATTAACAGAGTAAAAGTAAGGTCCGATGGCCAGGGAGGACGGGGGGAACCTGAAGACGGCTGGAGAAAAAAATAAAATCTGCAGGGGTTCCAGGCCACGAGACCGCCCAGCCCCCTCTAGGCATTCTACCTAACATAAATGACCTCACAGTCAGTCCTCATTGTATTCAGGGTTCACATGGAAGAACTTGATGATGACGGTATACACACACACACACACAATAGGAAAGAAACAAAACCTTTAGGTGGGTCACCTTCAGTGTCAAAAAATGATATGAATATACAAATATCATAGTGCTTATAGGCAACTTCAAGACACAGCAGGAGAGAAAGGAATGAAGTTCAACTGATGCTAAAATTTAACACATTATCATATGGTTTAAACCAAAAGAAGAGGTTTATGACCAGATATGAGGACTATTTACATCTCTCCGACTGATCCAAACGATTTAATTTCAGATCCACAATGTAAGGAAAACTCCTCAAAAACTTCAAAAGACAGTTAACTTATCTATGTATTCTTCTCCACTCCTCCTAAGTGACTCAGCCTGGAAAGTCTGTTCATTTTTAACTTTGAAGATGACCAACTTAAAGGTTTTGTTTCTTCCTAGTGTGTGTGTATATCTCTCTCTCCTCTCTCTCTCTCTGTCTTATTGTAATCTGTTCAGTTAGCCAATAAAATTTTGCTTGTCTTCTCATTTAGTGTATTAAGTAAACTTACATGTAGAAGTGTTATACGTTTGCAACAAGAACATTTGATCTATTGTGATCCCTTTCTAAAAGCTGTTTTTTCAATATTGCATTAATAAAAATTATCTTCTGAGCAAATGCCACATGGGCATAAATTGTGAAACAGTGTCAATTCTTTATCAAAGTTTTTTGAAAGGAAGCTAATAGCATGTTAGTGTCTTATGATCTGTGGATTTTGTAAATTCTGAACAAGAGCCTCCCTAAGAATAACATTCCATCCAAGAAATGTAGTGTAAACTATAAATTACTACCCCATTTGAAGTTTCTCATAAAATGCTAACAGTGCCATTTAGCACTTTTTTCAAAAAGGCTAAATCGGTACATTTCATCCAAAATGATGTAGCAAAAAACTTACCATAATAAACATTAATATTCAAAATATTTCAAAATTTTCAAATGTTCCCTTATACTGACAATAAACTGTTATTAAACAATTAAAAAATAATTCAGCTGACCCTAAGCTCAACAAAATAAGAATTTCTATATTACAAAACCAACTTACTATAAAAATATCAATTAACTATGTTAATGAAATATACCTAGAGAAGTAACTACCACCGGTGTTGCGTTCTTACTACAGCTGCATTGCATATAAAATTTAGAAATCTATGTTGCAAAGTTGAATTAAAATTTCTGTTTAATTTTAGCAATTTTGTCATACTTGACTGGACTGATAGTCATGTGGAGTAAGGCAGAAGATGATTTTTGTTCTATTAAGGGGTATCAGAGTACAAAAAATCGGTGCCTATAGGCACCAGGACAATTAAGATGCACCAGATGACCGTAAAAATAGTTTCATAGGAAAATTAGAAAACACTTGGAGAAACAATGCCAATACTTAAATGTTGTGTATTTTTATGTTCTTTAGAGGAGGTAAACAGAATTGGTGGTACGTTTACAACTTCTGAATAGTGCATACATTAAAACCTTCAGTGTTCTACTTTAAAGCTGACTGTTGCATGTCTGCAGCTTATGAAATATTTTGCGGATATGCTCACCCTGCATGGATTAATCTGTAATCATTCAGGTAAATTTTCAGTAAAACCTTTGAATCGGGTATGCTTTAAAAAACAAAACAGTATCTATCTTTTTATTTTATAGTGCCTTTAACATCTCTGTATCCATGTTTTTTTCTGTATAAGATAACAACATTGTTGTATTTTAAGACTACATTTAAAGCCTGACACCTCCAAAGCATTAAGACATTTTATCAGTGCCCACCAGCATACAAAATTTTCTATATTAGGAGATACATTTACCTAAACTTACTAATACCTGATTTCAGTGTTTAGATAAGGTACCATATATACTTGCGGATAAGTTCTTCCGCAAATAAGTCAGGACTTGATTTTACCGTATCTTTTACCATATTTTATAATGTCAGTCGTGCAAGTCGAATGTGGAAAACTCGTGCTATTGGTCCAAGAGATTATGATATGCTAACGCCCCCGTTAGTAACCACAGAGCACACAGCCTTTTTTTCCTATGTATTAAAGTGTTACATTTTTGAACGGGCATATAAGTCAGGGTCTGATTTTTATGATTTTTTTTTTTTTCGGGTTTCAAGATGCGACTTATACGGGAGTATATACAGTACATCTAATGGTACATCTATGCAACCATCCTCTTTGAAAGTGAGTCCTAATGTGAGGTAACTGGCTCTGGCACAGTTACTAACTTTTTTAAATTTCATTTGAGTAATATTTTGTGACCAGTAGATGGCATTGTATCTCTTAGTTTATGGATCTATTGTTTTTAGGCTTCTCTGTAGAACATCATTTTGCTTCTGCTGGTGCTTCTCATCTTACCTTGTGGTGTTTGGAACTTTCCCTACATGTACAGTGGGATGCAAAAGTTTGGGCAACCTTGTTAATAGTCATTATTTTCCTGTATAAATCGTTGATTGTTACGATAAAAAATGTCAGTTAAATATATCATATAGGAGACACAAACAGTGATATTTGAGAAGTGAAATGAAGTTTATTGGATTTACAGAAAGTGTGCAATAATTGTTCAAACAAAATCAGGCAGGTGCATAAATTTGGGCACCACAAAAAAGCAATGAAATCAATATTCCGCCTTTTTCAGAAATTACAGCCTCTAAACGCTTCCTGTAGGTTCCAATGAGAGTCTGGATTGTGGTTGAAGGTATTTTGGACCATTCCTCTTTACAAAACATCTCTAGTTCATTCAGGTTTGATGGCTTCCGAGCACGGACAGCTCTCTTTAACTCACACCACAGATTTTTCAATTATATTCAGGTCTGGGGACTGAGATGGCCATTCCAGAACGTTGTACTTGTTCCTCTGCATGAATGCCTTAGTGGATTTTGAGCAGTGTTTCAGGTCGTTGTCTTGTTGAAAGATCCAGCCCCGGCGCAGCTTCAGCTTTGTCACTGATTCCTGGACATTGGTCTCCAGAGTCTGCTGATACTGAGTGGAATCCATGCGTCCCTCAACTTTGACAAGATTCCCAGTCCCTGCACTGGCCACACAGCCCCACAGCATGATGGAGCCACCACCATATTTTACTGTAGGTAGCAGGTGTTTTTCTTGGAATGCTGTGGTTTTTTTTCCTCCATGCATAACGCCCCTTGTTATGCCCAAATAACTCAATTTTAGTTTCATCAGTCCACAGCACCTTATTCCAAAATGAAGCTGACTTATCCAAATGTGCTTGAGCATACCTCAAGCGGTTCTGTTTGTGCTGTGGGCGGAGAAAAGGCTTCCTCTGCATCACTCTCGCATACAGCATCTCCTTGTGTAAAGTGCGCTGAATGGTTGAATGATGCACAGTGACTCCATCTGCTGCAAGATGATGTTGTAGGTCTTTGGTGCTGGTCTGTGGGTTGACTCTGACTGTTCTCGCCATTCGTCGCTTCTGTCTATCCGAAATCTTTCTTGGTCTGCCACTTCGAGCCTTAACTTGAACTGAGCCTGTGGTCTTCCATTTCCTCAATATGTTCCTAACTGTGGAAACAGCTTAAATCTCTAGGACGGCTTTCTGTATCCTTCCCCTAAACCATGATGATGAACAATCTTTGTCTTCAGGTCATTTGAGAGTTGTTTTGTGACCCCCATGTTGCTACTCTTCAGAGAAAATTAAAGGAGGAGGGAAACTTACAATTGACCCCCTTAAATACTCTTTCTCATTATAGGATTCACCTGTGTATGTAGGTCAGGGGTCACTGAGCTTACCAAGCCAATTTGAGTTCCAATAATTAGTTCTAAAAGTTTTGGAATCAATAAAATGACAACGGTGCCCAAATTTATGCGCCTGCCTGATTTTGTTTGAACAATTATTGCACACTTTCTGTAAATCCAATAAACTTCATTTCACTTCTCAAATATCACTCTGTGTGTGTCTCCTATATGATATATTTAACTGACATTTTTTTATCGCAACAACCAACGGTTTATACAGGAAAATGACTATTAACAAGGTTGCCCAAACTTTTTTGCATCCCACTGTATTTTAGATGTGTGAGAAGGTCAAACTTCAAAGAAAAATATGCAGAACATAGTAGCACAAGTTGTAGACCAGAAGATGGCTGTCTTTCACCAATACAAAGCATTTATGCATATTGTGCATATCATCGCCTATGTCAGGGTGACCAACTCTGATCGTAGAGAGCCACAGTGGCTGCAGGTTTTTGTTCTAAACCATTTGCTTAATTAGAAGCCAATCCTCACTAATAACAAATCTTATTTAATTTCATGGCTTGCTAGTGTTTTAACTCTACCATGTCGGTTGATTCTTAAATCATAGATTTTGTTTTTCCTTTTTAATGATACATGTACCACCCAAGTGATTTGAAACCTAAAACGGGGGAATAATTTTCAGTTCTTCACTCAAACTGAAGAGAAAGTGCTTAATTAAACCAAATAGTGAATGATGAATACATACGGCTGGAAATGGAGCCAAGCTAGATGGAGAACTACTGGTTCCTTTGTCATCTGCATCTTATTACTAACAAGGAGCCGTTAAATGGCTGTGTTCATTGTTTTTAAGACTAAAGAAATTAAGGGTTCAAAATCTTAACAAGTGAGACAACTGAAATAAGCAGAAAAATGTCACTTGAGCAATGAGTGATTCATCAGCATTGAATGACTTCTCATGAAGGAAGTCTGAAGCCACTGCAGCCCTCCAGGACTGACATTGTTCGGCCCTAATTTAAAGCAGGGGTTCTCAACGTTAGTCCTGAGGGCCCACTGTAGTTTCAGGTTTTTGTTCCAACCAGATTCATAATCCGTGACAACATCCGATAATACTGATCTCAATTAGCTGTTTTTTTTTCTTCTTTTTTCTACTTGTATTCTAAACTACATTAAGAAAGCACTGCAGCATGTTTTACATTTATAAGACATTTAGGAATATTTCCATTTTTTCTAGAGATTTAAATGCTTAACTCCCTTTTGTTGATTTCATTATATTTACTTTTCTCTGTGCAGTTTGCTCCCTTCATTGTATCTTAATGTCAACCAGCAGAGCAGACAGCCAGGCAAACAACACTGAATCATGAAAGGCTGCAACTACTTCAGTGTTAGACTCACTAATTAGAAAATAATGAATTAATCAGTTGGAACACCCGACAAAAAAATAGAATAAAAATCAAGATGAAAATACTGTTAAAAAGGAAAAAAAATGCATTATTCCCATATAACTGCTTGGTACATTTTAATATATATATTTTATTTATTAAAATATATATATATATATATATAATATATATATATATAATATATATATATAAAATATACACAATTTTTTTTTTTTATAAACCCAAACTTAGTTTTCCAATTTCTACATTTTCCCACAACACAGAATCTGGCAAATAACAGTTCACTTCATTAGCCCAGGAGTCCAATTAAAAATTGAAGCTGGTTGGAACAAAAAACCTGCAGCCACAGTGGGCCCCCAGGACCGACTTTGAGAACCCCTGATTTAAAGGGTCTGAGTCTTAAATAGCAGGTGATTAAGTGACATTAAATAGTAACAAAATCTAATCACTTATTAAGAAAATATTTGGAATGAAATCCTGTGGCCACTGTTGCTCTCCAGGATCAGAGTTGGCCATGCCGGCATACATTTCAATCCTTCGGATAAGGTTAGTTTTTGTAAATGTTTTACTACCTGTGGTCATAATAAGCCTTTTACAGTAAGAAAAGTTGAAGTTAGTACATTGGTATAAATCAACTGTGTTTTCTCACTTAGGGATTTACCTGCAATGTAGGTTGCCTTGTATTCAAATACAATATGCTATTACAGATGCTTGGGTAGAATGATTTTAAAGACTAGCGATAAGAAATAAAAAATCCATTTTTAAGTTTTCTTGGTGTAACATAAAATACTGTCAAGTCGGTTAATGTGTACAGTTCTTCTAGAAACTTCCAGTGTTTATTTTTCTTGTTTTCCTCCAGGCTTGAAGCTGAAGGTGTTCAGATGTTTGTCTCGGCATTTTTTAGGGAAATTGTCTAGAAATCTAAAATCGGACCGGTCCCCTTGTCAGCCTCAGTTTTATAATGAAATCATCTGGAGGCTTCATACTCTTAGATTAATTTGTTTTCTCTTTTTCTCTCCCGTTTTATAGGTCAGATGCAGAAACCTTTTGAAGATGCCTCTTTTGCGCTCAAAGTGGGTGATATGAGTGGACCAGTCTTCACAGACTCTGGCGTGCACATCATCTTACGCACAGGGTGAAATGGGAGGCTCAAACTCTGTTAACTTTACACACCCCAACCCCCCCGACTCCCACCCCCCCCCCCCCCTAAAAAAAATCCCCCTTGCCCTTAGCCATATTTAACCATTTTCTCCTCTAAACAGTTCGATTATCTTGGCCAAAGGTTATGATGAGGAGAGAATATAGCCTTTTTCCAGTTTAGTTTTTTATATATATATTAAAATTTAAGTATTGACCATTCTTTTACCCGGTCTTCCTAATAAATGTGTTAGCTGGCAAAATTCTTCAAATAATAGAAATTAATCATTTGCCTTAAAAAATTTAACACCATTTTAAAATTAAGCCCTCTCCCGCTCCCAGCAATGAGAAAATGCCTTCCCTTGGCTTTAAAGGAACTGCAGCGAGCAGTGCTTCTTGATGGGTTGCTCAGCAATGCTTCCATTTCACACGTTGTTTAAAGTTTTAAGATGCTGCTCTTTTACCTATATGGTGAATTACTTTGCATTGAAAATATTGGCAGGTATTGGGTGGGGTTAGGAATAGTGGGGAAGCAGGCATTCTGTTGGTGAAAGCTGTGTTTGTGTAGTCATATTTAGAAGTGCTGCCATGTTACTTGTAATGGTTGTTCTGAATGACCATTAAAAGAATTTTTAATCCTGATGGGGTGTGTGGTGTTTTTTTTTTTTTTTTAATATTTCATAAGCAAATGGGGTTGAGCTTAAACAGTCTGTCTTCTACAGTAGATTTTCAAATGGTCACCCCTTTCATTCTGGAAAACTGACTTGTAACTAGTCCCTGGTTGCCACCCACCTTCAACCTCAAAGTCTAATAGTCCCTGACCACCCATCCTTTGACATTACCCCCAGACACTAACAATTCATCTACTCCAAAGTTTCTTACTGCCCACCTTTCTGCCTCATGTGGCACCCTCCCAGATGCCTTCTCCAGGGCTACAAATGCATAATGCAACTCTTTTCCTTTGTCCCGGATGCATTTTCTGCATATACCCGACATTAAAGATTAATCCTCCTTCCCAGGCATGAAACCAAACTTAATTTCATTATCTTTGATACTTGATTCTCTTCTTTTTGCACTTTCTGCTATCATCATTACTTGCTACAAAAAAAAAAAAAAAGTTTGATATGACGTTTGGCTTCCTTTGTATACTGGAATAATTCTACTTTTCCAGTTCTCTGGATTTCCTCATTTCATCCTTGGTCATATTACACAGAGAGGTCCACCATTCAACTGCAGTACCCTTAACTCCCTTTAATATTCCCTATACATCTGCTGGGCCTGCTGCTTTGCCCATCTTAAGTGGGTGTTTTTGCTACCACCTCTTTTTCAGACTTATAGAATGGTCCTTCAAATGTCTCGCGGTATTATCCTCATTCAGCAGCTTCTCTAGTCATAATTTGGGGTGTTTTTTTTTTTGTTTTTTCTTTAATTGCTGCCCTGTACTAATTCCCAAGGGGAAATTGTCTTTTCACATGACCTTTGAGGATGTACTCTTCACCATGTCCCAATCAACTGCTATGCAACAACAGTCTGTCGTGCTCCTTACACCACCAGATTTAATATACAATGGCAATCGATTGTAGTTCTTTGGCTGATTTTACATTTTATTTTGTGCTCAGGTCTTTCTCAGTCTATCAGTTTAAACATCTGCCATTTTTCTCCATTCGTCTTTGCAGTGCTGCTCAGCTCTGTCAAATGTCATGGTGAGTGTGAGTGAGCAGCCTTGATTTTTTTTAGTCCAGCTAGAAATTCTCAATTTGACTTTGATCTGGAAGGACATGGCCACTCCAGGATATTATTTACATAATATATATGTATGTATGTGTATATATATAATATAAATTTGAGTGTGTGTATAGATAGATACTTTATTAAGCACAAGGGGAAATTCAATACTCCAGCAGCAGCATACTGATAAAGAACAATATTAAAGAGTGATAACAATGCAGGTAAAATAGAAAATAACTTAGTATAATGTTAACGTTTACCCCCCCGGGTGGAATTGAAGAGTCGCATAGTGTGGGGTCTCCTCAGTCTGTCAGTGGAGCAGGACGATGACAGCAGTCTGTCGCTGAAGCTGCTCCTCTGTTTGGAGATGGTCCTGTTCAGTGGATTCTCCATGATTGACAGGAGCCTGCTCAGCGCCCATCGCTCTGCCACAGATGTCAAACTGTCCAGCTCCGTGCCTACGATAGAGCCTGCCTTCCTCACCAGTTTGTCCAGGCGTGAGGTGTCCTTCTTCCTTATGCTGCCTCCCCAGCACACCACCATGTAGTAGAGGACGCTCGCCACAACTGTCTGATAGAACATCTGCAGCATCTCATTGCAGATGTTGAAGGACACCAGCCTTCTAAGGAAGTATAGTCGGCTCTGTCCTCTCTTGCACAGAGCATCAGTATTTGCAGTTCAGTCCAATTTATCATCCAGCTGCACTCCCAGGTATTTATAGGTCTGCACACATTCACTTCTGATGATCATTGGGTCCATGAGGGGCCTGGGCCTCCTAAAATCCACCTCCAGCTCCTTGGTTTTTCTGGCGTTCAGGTGTAAGGGTGGGTGGATTAATTCATCCAAGAACTACCTGCATACTCTCGCCACATGAGGCCAGGCATTGTTGTGCACCAGGAGAAACCCAGGACCCACTGCACCAGCATAGGGTCTGACAATGGGTCCAAGGATTTCATCCTGATACCTAATGGCAGTTCAGGTGGCGTTGTTCAGCCTGTAGAGGTCTGTATGTCCCTCCATGGATATGCCTCCCCAGATATACCATCACTGACCCAACACCAAACTGGTCAGGCTGAACGATGTTACAGGTAACATAACGTTCTCCATGGCTTCTCCAGACCCTTTCACGTCTGTCACGTGCTCAGGGTGAACTTGCTGTCATCTGTGAAAAGCACAGGGCACCAGTGGTGGACCTGCCAATTCTGGTATTCTATGGCAAATGCCAGTCAAGCTCCATGGGGCCGGGCAATGAGCACAGAGCCCACTAGAAGACATCAGCCCCTCGGGCCACCCTCATGAAGTCTGTTTCTGATTGTTTGGTCAGAGACATTCACACCAGTGACCTGTTGGAGGTCATTTTGTAGGATCTGGCAGTGCTCATCCTGTTCCTCCTTGGCCAAAGGAGCAGATACCTGTCAGTCCTGCTGATGGGTTAAGTACCTTCTATGTGGGGCCCTGTCTAGCTCTCCTAGAGTAACTGCCTGTGTCCTGGAATCTCCTCCATGCTCTTGAGACTGTGCTGGGAGACACAGCAAACCTTCTGGCAATGGCACGTATTGATGTACCATCCTGGAGAAGTTGGACTACCTGTGCCACCTCTGTAGGGTCCAGGAAATGGCCTCATGCTACCAGTAGTGACACTGACTGTAGCCAAATGCAAAACAAGTGAAAAAACAGATGAGGAGGGAAAAATGTCAGTGGCCGCCCTCCACCTGTTAAACCATTCATTCCTATTTTGGGGGTCGTCTCATTGTGGCCCCTCTAGTGCACCAAAGTAGTTGAAACTGATGAACAACTCCCTCTGCTACTTAACTGACCAGTTCAATAGCCCAGAAGTGTCAGTGACTTGATGCTATACTCGGATTCAAAAGTGTTCCTTTAATTTTTTTCAGCAGTGTGTGTGTGTATATATATATATATATATATATATATATATATATATATATATATATTGATAAGCCAGGGCAGGTATTGCCACCCTAACCCCAACACAGACAGGCAGGATGCAGGTTCTGCACACAACACACACCTTTATTTTCACTGGGAAGTGCTTTCACTTCCTCCTCAGACCAACACGGTCCCTTTGCCGCCACCGCCTTCAGTCGGCCATACAGACTTTGTTCTCGTTCTCTCGCCTCTGGCCACTGACTCCTGGCGACTGGCCCCTTTTTAATGATATGGTAATGTGTTAGGAATGAAAGGATGTCAGGTTGTTTGATGGAAGGACTCCAAGTGCCCAACGAGCTTCTTCTGGCAGCACTGCCGGGTGTGGTGGAAGTGCTGCCAAATAGGGCCTTGAAAACATCCATGCACCCCCTGGTGGTGGTCACTGGCCCCAACAGGGTTGGGCTTCTATGCTAATGACCCATGGCCCCTCTGAAAACCAAGGGGGCTGCCCTCTGCCAGTCCGTGGGAGAAACTGCCCTGGAAATACTTTCTCCCCCAGGTACCCCAGCCAGGTAAGGGCCCTGACCATCTGCCGCAATATACCGTATTTACTCGTGTACCATGCGCCCTTGTGTAAGACGCGCACCCTAATTTTTACAAAGAAAATTGGGAAAATCGTTTTGCCCTGTGTACGACGCGCGTTGTGATTGAATAGGAAGCATTTAGAGAGAGCGCAAGCAACTGAGCGAGAGAGAGAGCGTGAGTGCGCAAGCAAACGAGAGAGAGAGTGAGCGAGCGAGCGAGCAAGCGAGAGAGAGAGAGAGAGTGCACGAGCAAACGAGAGAGAGAGTGATCGAGCGAGCGAGCAAGCGAGAGAGAGAGCGAGTGCGCGAGCAACCGAGCAAGAGAGAGCGCGCGAGTGCATGAGCAAACGAGAGAGAGAGAGAGAGTGCGCGAGCGAGAGAGAAAGCGTGAGTGCACGAGCAAACGAGAGAGAGAGAGATCGAGCGAGCCCAAGCAGAAGAAGTAAACATTACAGAATTACATTTCCTCGTGTATGACACGCACCTGATTTTCTAATGCTAACTTTCAGGAAAAAATGTGCGCGTGGTACACGCGTAAATACGGTGTACATATATATATATATATATATATATATACAGTATATATATATCTACTGTCCAGGTGACAGGGTAAAGGTGACATGGCATGTCGTGATTATATTGTGCTCAAGTGGAGACCCAAGCTGAATTCCCAGCTTGGCCACTTCCTGTGTGTAGTTGTGTACTTTCTACTTTGTCTTATGGCAGGTACTCCTGTTTGCTTCCTTATCCCACTTCCTTAACTTTCAAAGCTTTAAATGGTGACTGTATATTTGACTGTCATGAATCCGTGTGGCTGCCTGCTTAAGTGCACCTTGGAATGGCCTGGCATCTCATTCAGTATTGCAGAAGATGCTCCTCGGGTAAACTCTCGCAATTCACAAATTCTGTGCTGGGTAAAGCGGCTTCTGGAAGTTTGTCTTTTTAAAAATGCATTAGGCCTTTTCTTTGTCTGCTTCACTTTACCCCATTCAAAGCTGTGACAGATTTGACATTTTGCTGAATAGAACGCATTCTGTGCCAGAGTCACTGTTGGAGGAGTTTGGCACTGTGCGCTTATTTTATAAAAGAGCTTATGAAGGCCATCCGAGTCCTTAGGGGAACTCCTGAATAAGTGGAGTCTTTTTAGTGAACTAGTGTGCAGAGTTTCAACTCGGCAGACACTTTCTAAGAATAATACTTTGTCAAGTGTTTTTTTTTTTTTGGGTGGATTTTGGAACAATTTTGAAAACAGGCCATTCAGCCCAAAAATCAAAAACAGGCCATTCAGCCCGGAAATCAAAAGCAGGCCATTCAGCCCAAAAACCCTCAGGAAAGGCCACACATCTGCCTATAGAAGGTGCCACAGTTGAGCACCAACTGAGCCCATGGGGGTCAAAGGGGATTGTCTGCAGAGCTCAGAGACCAGAGGTTGAGTTGAAGCACAGATCCAGGGAAGGCTACACAAAACTTTAACAGCATTGGAGGTTCTCGAGAGCACAACCGCCTCCATAATTCTTCAATGAAAGAAATTTGGAACAAACATGACCATGGCAAGAGCTGAGCGATTGTGTAGGAAAAGCTTTGTTGGACAGAATGGCCTGCTCTTGTTTAAATAGGGACTTTCAAAACTAGACCTGATCTTATTTTAGAAGAATTAAGTGGATACGACTGGGGAGCTTTGTTGGGTTGAATGGCCTCAAATGAGTGTCTGCTTAGAATTCCAAGAGCTAAACTTCAAAGAAGTGCTTAGGTGACCTGCTGTTATGCAACTAAAATCTGGAATAGCTGACCGATAGAAATTTGCCAGGCTAATATGGTGGAGCAGTTTAAATAACTGCTAAAAACCCGTTATTTTAACATGCCTTTCTCATAGCTTCATTTTAGTGTCACCCTGATATTCTGTATATGCAATGAATTGTCATTTTTTACATGGCTCCGCTATCTGTACTTTCCCCTATTTTCTCTGCTGTCCTTTTCTGGTTGTTCTGTGGTGGCGATCTGAGCCACCACCACCTGATCAGGGCACCATGCTGTCCTTACATTGATGGATTGAAGGCCAGATTTCCACCATCATCATTTAATTCTTCCATGTGAAGCATGAAAACCATGAGGACTGATTGATATCATTGATGTTAGGTAGAATGTCTAGAGGGGGCTGGCCAGGTGGTCTCATGGCCTCGGAACCCCTGCAGATTTTGTTGTTTTCTCCAGCCCTCTGGAGGTTTTGTTGTTTTCATTCTTTGTCATTTAATATCTCCTAATCTTATTTTTATATTTCTACTAGGGGGTTCACCCCCTGCTCGCTTCACTTGCCAACCCCCGTGGCCTGTGCTAGGTGCCAGCCACTTCGCGTCTCTGCCACTCGCATTGTGAAGAGGGGGGCTGAACGCACCCCAAGGAGACACGGTTGCTCCTCCGACACCCCCTCTTAAACGGTGATACAATGGGAAACAAATACGTTTTTTTTACCTCCTCTTTGCTCAATCAGCTGCTGGCTTGGTGCTGTTGCCGTGCCGTGTGATCTTCATCTCGCACGGTACTTCAAACATTTAAAAGCAGCTGTCCTACTCTTTGTCTTTTATTTCCGGCCCCAGCCGTGGTTAAATCTCTTGACACAAAGTCTCGTCTTGCGGGACGTGAGTTCTTGTTATTTTTTAGTTTATAATTTAAAAATTGAATAAGAATCTAAAAATCTAACAACATCACATTACATTTTGATACATTCTGAAAAGAATGATACCAAACATATATACTCAGCAAAAAAAAGAAACGTCCCTTTTTCAGGACTGTGTATTTCAACAATAATGTTTTAAAAATCCAAATAACTTTACAGATCTTCATTGTAAATTGTTTAAACAATGTTTTCCATGCATGTTCAATTAACCATAATCAATTAATTAACATGCACTTGTGGAATGGTCGTTAAGACCTTAACAGCTTACAGAAAGTAGGCATTTAAGGTCACAGTTCTAAACACGCAGGACACTAAAGAGACTTGTCTACCAACTGTGAAAAACACCCAAAGAAAGATGCCCAGGGTCCCTGCTCATCTGCGTGAACGTGCATTAGGCATGCTGCAGGGAGGCATGAGGACTGCTGATGTGGCTAGGGCAATAAATTGCCATGTCCACACTGTGAGACGCCTAAGACAGCGCTACAGGGAGACAGGAAGGACAGCTGATCATCCTCGCAGTGGAAGACCACGTGTAACAACACCTGCACAGGATCGGTACATCCGAATATCACACCTGCGTGACAGGTACAGGATGGCCACAACAACTGCCCGAGTCACACCAGGAACACACAATCCCTCCATCAGTGCTCAGACTGTCCGCAATAGGCTGAGAGAGGCTGGACTGAGGGCTTGCAGGCCTGTTGTAAGGCAGGTCCTTACCAGACATCACCAGCAACAACGCCGCCTATGGGCACAAACCCACCTTCGCTGGACCAGACAGGAGTGGCAAAAAGTGCGTGAGTTTCTGCATGACAGCAATGTCAGTGTTCTGCCATGGCCAGCGAAGAGCCCAGATCTCAATCCCATTGAGCATGTCTGGGACCTGTTGGATCGCAGGGTGAGGGCTAGGGCCATTCCCCCCAGAAATGTCCAGGAACTTGCAGGTGCCTTGGTGGAAGAGTGGGGTAACATCTCACAGCAAGAACTGACAAATCTGGTCCAGTCCATGAGGAGGAGATGCACTGCAGTACTTCAAGCAGCTGGTGGCCACACCAGATACTGACTGGTACTTTTGATTTTGAGCCTCCCTTCATTCAGGGACACATTGTGAAACATTTTTAGTTTATGTCTTATGGTGTTGACTCTTTTAGTGTTCATACAAATATTTACACATTAAGTCTACTGAAAGTAAAAACAGTTGAAAGTCAGGGGACGTTTCTTTTTTTTGCTGAGTATATATGTAGGTTTTAAAATAAGCCCGATTTAAAGCGTGACAAAAAAGTGACATAAAATCGTTGCACTTTTAGGCTTTGGATTTTATATATAAAGAATAGATTCTATAAAACACGAGCTTTACAAGATGAAGAAGCTAAATCATTTGTATGAAAATGTGCTATATAAGTAAATTTTGTTGTTGTTTCAGTACCAGACTTGATGTTATTTAGAAGTGGATAAAACTGGCGAACTTTATTGGGCTGAATGGCCTGTTCTCATCTAGAGATTTTCAAATGGGCCACGGAACCCGATGGTCACTCTTGCTAACTCCCAAAGATCTTTGGTAGACGTGGGAGGAACTTCCAGAAGGGTAGCCATCACTGTAACGCTCCACCAATCTGGGCTTTACTGCAGAGTCCCTGGACAGAAGCCCACCTGGAATTTTCAAAAAGGTACCTGGAGGACTCTCAGACTGTGAGAACCCACATTCTCTGGTGTGAGGAATCAAACACTAGGGTCATGTGTAGAGGAAATCTGAAGGTGCTTTCCATCTGTGCAGTACCATTCCAACGGTCAAGAATGGTGGTGAAAGCATCATGCCATTTGTTTTTCATGGGCGGGGACTAAACCCAGAGCAAAGTAGGGAGACATCCTGTTTTATCTTGGTAGACTAATATATAAATTGCTCTACTTTCCCCTATTGTATGATTAATATGTAGCCTTAGAATACCTAATCTCACAGACTTACCACTGTTTATAAGGTATTATTGTATATAAATTATCCCAACCTTCCCTTCTGTATCTATAACCTCAGGCAATTAGTTGTAGTAAAAAGACAAGCAGGAGTTAAGTTACACATAAAATAATGTATTACTTATAATATTCATAAATAATAACAAAATGCAAAGTACATTTGAATATTGGCAACCATACAACCTGATAAAATGGTGATGTGTTAACTCAGGTGGCACACAGACTTGCAGTTACTTAAAATGTCTCTAGTTAAGGCATCATTGGTGCTCAGCTTTTAGCCACATGTCTGTTCAATATGTCTGCTGAGCTGTGCTCTTCATTGTGTTGTCTTCATCAGTTCATGGTGTGATGGTCTTCATCAGTTGTTAGCAAGAGAAAGATACTTCTACATCATCACAGGTTAGCAAGAGAGATGCTTCATCATCATATGTTGGTTAGAGAGAGAGCATGTGGTTGAGCAAGCAAATTTATGGGTTTTCTGTCCAACCCCTTACAGCCAATAGGACATCATGGTATTTAGAGGCCTCGGAGACAAGCCAATTCCAAACAGTCATACCTCAGGCCAATGGGGGAAATAGAACATCTTAACACCTGCCCCCAAAACCATATGTTAAAGTACACCTTAGCCTACTTGTGGAGGTAGAAAAGACTTTAACAAAGAAACACTCACCAAACTGGTTTAAGACACATCCCCCAAATCCTGTCGTAAAATTACAAAGAGACTCAGTCGTAAAAGGGGGGTTTGTGGGGTTGGTAAACACTAAATTACATTGCTTGCCCAAATTACAAATAAAGACGTACCAAATATTTATCAAGTTAAATGCAAAATCTCACATCACAACACATCCTAATGAAAACCTAGTTCAGAGCTCTGTGGACCTCAGACTGGGCTGAAGGCTCACTTTCCAACAGGACAATGGCTGTGTGCAGAGGGTGCAGACGGTGCAGACCTATAAATACCTGGGAGTGCAGCTGGATGATAAACTGGACTGGACTGCCAATATTGATGCTCTGTACAAGAGAGGACAGAGCTGACTATACTTTGTTAGAAGGCTGGCATCCTTCAACATCTGCAATAAGATGCTACAGATGTTCTATCAGACGGTTTTGGTGAGCGCCCTCTTCTACGCAGTGGTGTGCTGGCAAGGCAGCATAAAGAAGAGGGACACCTCACGCCTGGACAAACTGGTGAGGAAGGCAGGCTCTATTGTAGGCACGGAGCTGGACAGTTTGACATCCGTGGCAGAGCGACGGGCGCTGAGCAGACTCCTGTCAATCATGGAGAATCCACTGCATCCACTGAACAGGATCATCTCCAGAGAGAGGAGCAGCTTCAGCGACAGACTGCTGTCACCGTCCTGCTCAACTGACAGACTGAGGAGATCATTCCTCCCTCACACTATGTGACTCTTCAATTCCACCCGGGGGGGGTTGGAGGGGGGGTGGTTGGGTGGTTAAACGTTAACATTATACAAAGTTATTGTCTGTTATACCTGCATTGTTATCACTCTATCTATCTATCTATCTATCTATCTATCTATCTATCTA
>JANRMT010062829.1:39683967-39695770 GCA_026402145.1 Polypterus bichir lapradei
TATCTATCTATCTATCTATCTATCTATCTATCTATCTATTATATAGTCCTTTTAATCTATCTATCTATCTATCATATAGTGCCTTTTAATCTATATATCTATCTAATCACAAATAAAAGACCACACAGGGGTCGATTTAGGGACAAAGATGGTGTGCACTCTAGATGGAAAGATAGAAATGAAAAGCTTCATACAATAGATTGAACTTAGTATTCGTATTTTTTAAGACATCCACTTGTAATCAGAATATATGTTTAATATGTTACTGTGCCCTGTGCAAATATTTTAAATCTACTTTGGACAGACAAATGGACAGCCACGGTAGCGTGTTATATAAGAAGATCGTTTCAGGTTATGTAACACGCCACAATTACAAAAGAACTTATTCCAATAAGGGAGCTAGCGCCCCCTGCTGGATACACCACTTTATAGGAACATTCCTACTCCCGAGCAAAACTCTCTCCTCTGACATTCCTGAGTGAACATTTAATGATACCATTATCTTTCAAAATGTAATTTTGTAATTAAGGGGCGCATTCGCTGATAATCCTTGTGCACGTCTGCCGATGCTTCACAGTTAGCAGGTAAGGAATTACAGTAATTGATTTTTTTTTTGAACAATCTCAGCATATTTAATAATGGAGAAAAAAAATATCTCTTTCAGCTTATGTTACATATTGTCAGAGGAATTCATTGAAAGCTTGGGTGGCGGTAATTCTCTGCTGCGACAGGAGATGGCACTGTGTACTAACGACTTCTCTTCTTCCCCTTTCTTCATCCCGTCTGAGGTCACCTCCGGAGTTCACCCATCTGGACCCGCCCCCTCCTCCCAGAGTGCCTTAAAAATACAGAACTTACTAGTCAACCTTACAGAAGTTGAGATGACTCGATTTAGTGTTATAATGTGAGTTTTCTTTACATTTACTATTGAGAATTATACAGGGTTGGCTCCAGGGTGCCCCTAAATGCCTATCCTTGTCCGGTGGTTACTACTTCTTCTTTCGGCTGCTCCCGTTAGGGGTAGCCACAGCGGATCATCTTTGTTTTTCTCTTCTCTTCTCTGTCTCTGTCCAGGTCACTGCCTCCTCCACTCCTCCCAGCAAGCTTCATTCTCCATCCTCCCGACTCTGGCTTCTCGAGCAGAGAAAGGCAGCCCCTCTTATGTTACACCCGGAAGCACTTCCGGTGTTCTGAAGTTGTCACTTGGAAGCACTTTCCAGTTGAGGGCTCTCCAGTCCCCACAGCAACCCCGGGTGCCACCCACGTAACCCAACAGAGCTGAGTCCAAGAACACCAGTTCCCATGATGCCCTGTGGGAAACCGTAGTGCCCCCACAACCCATCTAGCAGTATGGTGGAGATAATCCCCCATGCGCGGTGTCTTTCCACCTTGAGGGCATCCTGGTGGGTAAGGATGCCCGCCGTCCTGCACAGCAGTTACAGTAAAGACTCAAAAATCTAAAGGTTTCCCACCTGTCATGTGGTCAGAATGTCGGAGCCATTTGTCCAATTTACAAAATGTGAAATACCTTAAAGGGCCGGACTATTTTAATTGTGTACCTGCCCTCTAATTTAGTTTTTGGGACATATTCAGAGGGGTGTTTCCCCGTGGCAGTCCGTGTTCTTGGCCAGTTATTTATCAGCCTTTCAGTTAGTCTGCAGATCTTTTAGCCTCCATTTTCCGTTGTGTGCTCTGTGTGTCTCTCCGCTTTTCTTCCTTTCACTTTGCAACCCTGTTAGCCTTCTGCCTAATTCCAGCCAAATGTCCTTCCTCTTTTCCCATGTTCGTCAGTCCGCCCCGGGATTTGTCTTCATTTCTCTCTTTCATGTCGGCCTGTATGCTTTTCTCTTGATTTATCATGTTTATCTCGGCTTCACTCCCACAAATTCCCTTCAGAAAGCCAGTAATCTTTCAGTGCCGTCTGCTGCCAGGCACTTGAAAGCTCGGTTGCTAGTTTTAAAATGTCTTTTTGAGATGACTTCTATCTCTGGCTTTCTGTTTCTTTCTTCCTATTGCTCTTGTCTGCTCTTTGGATTTGATTGTATTCGGGGGTCCTCAGCTCAGCTAGACATTTAAAAGTTGTAATGAAAATTGATTATTCACACTCACCGGGGACAGATGCACGATATTGAGCTGTTTTTGAAGCTCTCTGATTTGCACTGAGTAATAGGAGAATGGAGCCAACACCTGCAGAGCTGACATCTTTTTTTATTTCTTCTTCACAGGGCCGCTTGGCAGCATAGCAGAAAGAAGCACCCAAAAGAAGTGACGCCAACAGGATGTTCTTACATCACAGTAGCCTGGAATGGCCCTCAATGTGGCCCAGTGTGTACAGTCCAGTTCTGAAACAGAAGTGTTTGTGGAGGACACTTCATCTGAAGGTCTGACTTGTTTTTATTCTTAAATAGAGATCTTTTATTCTAAGGTTTCAAGGCGGTAGCCACCAGGGGCTGCTTCAGCTCCCCAAACACCCGACACATACACACACACACAGGCTCGGATACAAGTGGGAAACCACTGGGATTAGGAGGGAGCTGAGTGGACCAAGTAGAAGTAACTACCTGCCAGGCCAGGGGGTGGTGGGGTGCACAAAATCTACCTCTGTTACCTCTGCAGGCCAAATATGGGACAACTGCCTGATTTAACATCAACGATGGCACTTTTGGTTCTGCTGCCCAGACTGGCATCACTTCCAGTTTCGGCTTATAAAGCCACCATCTTTTCAAATACCAGCCAGTTCAGTTTTGGAACTCAACAAGAGCACGTCATTGCTTATCTCTTTGCCCTTTTGCAGCCAGGGACAATATATGGGTGGCTTCCCCAAACTTTTTTTTTTCGAGTGTTTAGACTGCTTCTTTAACACCAGAAAGAGTTTTTTATTGTGGGAAACTCTTCTCAGGCAAGCCTTTCCCAAGCCACCGCCGCAGAGAAAAGCACACCACAATGCTTTTCTTCTCTCTGTCTTCTCTGTCTCTCTTCCTGTCACTGCCTCCACCCCTCCATGCAAGCGTTACCCTCCTCGTTGCCCTCCTTCCTCCCCACTCTGGTTTCTCGAGCAGTGGCAGGTGTCCTATAATCGTGGTCTGGGAGTACTTCCAGGTTCGGCTGGAGCCCAATAAGGATGGGCTTGTTAGTCCTCCATAGCACCCTCTGATGGTGCCCACGGTACCCAACAGGGCTGAGACCAAGAACTCCAGCTCTCATTATGCCCTATGGGAAACTGTGGCGCTGTTGCAACCCAGAGGGGCTGCCTTCTGGTGGTCCAGGGGAGATAATGTCTTGTTTATGCTATCTCCCCCTGGACTTTCCAGACACCCAACCATCCCTCATCAGGTGCTATAGGTTATATACCATCTGTGATCATTTTCAATGACAGCTTGGGTCTCTCTGCACTCTTTAATGGCAATTTGTGGGTCTCTACTGGGTTGTGTGGTTCCTCATGGGACTATTGCTGTCCAAAAAAACATTTAATTCTGAAAAGGGTTCTTTGCAAATATGAAGTTGGTTCTTCACTTTAAAAAAAAAACTGCTAAAAACTCATTATTTTAACATGGCTTTCTCATAGCTTCATTTTAGTTTAATCCTGATATTCAGTATATGCATTTAATTATCATTGTCGTTCCTGGTGGCTCCGAAATCTGTAGTAACCTCTACTTTCTCTGCTGTTCTTTTTCCGGTGGCGATCTGCACCACCACCACCTAATCAAAGCACCGTGCAGTTCCTAGATTGATGGATTGAAGGCCAGAGGGCAACATGCCCGTCATCATCAGGTTCTTCCATGAGGACTGATTATGAGGTAATTGATGTTGGGTAGAATGCCTACAGGGGCCTGGGTGGTCTTGTGGCCTTGGAACTCCTGCAGATTTTTTTTTCTCCAGCCATCTGGAGTTTTTTTTTTTTTTTCTGTCTCCCCCCGGCCATCAGACCATACTTAATCTTTATTGATTGGTATTGCCTAATTTTATTTTCTTATATATTTTGCCTTTTTTCTCTTTCTTCATCTTGTAAAGCACTTTGAGCTACATCATCCATCCAACCCGCTATATCCAAACTACAGGGTCATGGGGGTCTGCTGGAGCCAATCCCGGGCGCAAGGCAGGAAACAAACCCTGGGCAGGATGCCAGCCCACTGCAGGGCGCACACACACACACACACTAGGGACAATTTAGAATCTCCAATACACTTAACCTGCATGTCTTTGGGAGGAAACCCACACAGACACGGGGAGAACATGCAAACTCCACGCAAGGAGGACCCAGGAAGCGAACCCGGGTCTCCTAACTGCGAGGCAGCAGCGCTACCCACTACACCACCGTGCCGCCCGAGCTACATCATTTGTATGAAAATCCATCCATCCATTATCCAATCTCCTATATCCTAACTACAGGGTCACGGGGGGTCTGCCAGAGCCAATCCCTGCCAACACAGGGCGCAAGGCAGGAAACAAACCCCCGTGCAGGGTGCTAGCCCACCGCAGGGCACACACACATACACACACCAAGGACAATTTAGAATCGCCAGTGCACCAAACCTGCATGTCTTTGGACTGTGGGAGGAAATCCACGCAGACATGGGGAGAACATGCAAACTACATGCATGGACGACCCAGGAAGCGAACACAGGTCTCCTTACTGCGAAGCAGCAGTGCTACCCACTGCGCCACCGTGCCACCCGAGTAACATCACTTGTATGAAAATGTGCTATATAAATAAATGATGTTGTTGTTATTGAGTGTAGATCGACAGGTAGAAATGTCAAATGCATTCATTTATAATTAAACCTCCAACACAAGGAGGTGTGCAGAGAGTGAAAGTGTCTGAATACCTTCTTAGTCCTCTGTAGTAGTACTAGGGTGTTGTACCCTGTTAGCCATTGCGAATGTAGTGAGAAGTCAAGCAAAATGACACCTTTCATTAAAAGATTACAATATGCAAGCTTTCGAGGCAACTAAGGCCCCTCCTTCTATAGTTGTAATTCATTTAGACGACTTTCCACTTCCACATTAATCCACGGGGATTCAGCATGGCATAACAGTAAAATGTGAACACATGAATACTTTTGCAAGGCACTTACTTGTGTTGTTACTCGTTGTTGTCTTTTCAAATGGCCTTATGTTCGACTTTACTTTTCATACAAACACAACCCTCGTTTAAAGTGATTCTTGTCTCCAAAGCATGTGCAGTATGCACGACAGGAGCACAAGAGCTGACATCTTGCTAATGTGCTCCGGACTGTATTGCGAGTGGTTTGGGTTATTCTCTCTGCGTGTGCTAGATGGCGCTGTTTTCTCACGCGACCTGCTTTTCAGACAATCTCTTTATTCCGTGCTGTATCCATTTGTTTACAGTTAAATAACTTTCAGTAAACAACGCACTTCTTTCAAAGCAGGAAGATGATATTTAATTAGGCATCAACACAAATAAGATCGACTTGCCTGGTGATTATAAGCATTTGTGAACAACAAGCCGCTCCTAATTGTCTTTCATTTCAGCCCGAAGTTATTTGTGTCCTACTACATGAGCGCTGTGATCACCTCACAAAGGCTTAATGCATAGCTTAAATTTCTTTTTAAGCCGCCACACCAAAGGAGGCAATTATTTTAATGAACCACAAGAACTCATTGTTTAGGAGATTTTTAAAAGGGTTTATCTGAGGGAATGAAAAATGGGGGTGAGAATATCGCACTTCGTGTGCCTGTGCAGTACATCTGCTCTGTGAATGGGGAGGCCATGCCAGCGACATTGAAATGAATGCATTTTAATGTTCTTACTGCAAACGGAGAGGAAGCTCTAACAAACTGGCAATTTTTACTCTTCTAGTAAATGTAGCGCCTAAATAAAGCACTGATAAGTCCTGATGGGCTGTGTGACAAATCTGAAATGGGGACTGCTCACAACTCAAGGGTATTAACCAAAATGGTGGTGGAACCAATTCTCTTAAATGAGCGAAATGTATGCATCAGAGAATTAGATCTACCTGTTTGAAGGATGGGCGGCACGGTGGGTAGTGCTGCTGTCTCGCAGTTAGGAGACCCGAGTTTGCTTCCTGGGTCCTCCTTGTGTGGAGTTTGCATGTTCTCCCTGTGTCTGTGTGGGTTTCCTCCCACAGTCCAAAGACATGCAGGTTAGGTGCATTGGCGATCCTAAATTGTCCCTGCCCGGGGTTTGTTTCCTGCCTTGTGCCATGTGTTGGCTGGGATTGGCTCCAGCAGACCCCCGTGACCCTGTGGTTGGGATATATCGGGTTGGATAATAGATGGATGGATGTTTGAAGGATCTGCGGTGGGCTGGTGCCCTGCCCGGGGTTTGCTTCCTGCCTTGCACCCTGTGTTGGCTGGGATTGGCTCCGGCAGACCCCTGTGGTTGGGATATATCGGGTTGGATAATGGATGGATGGATGTTTGAAGGATCTGCGGTGGGCTGGTGCCCTGCCCGGGGTTTGTTTCCTGCCCTGTGTTGGCTGGGATTGGCTCCAGCAGACCCCCATGACCCTGTAGTTAGAATACAGAGCATCCGGAAAGTATTCACAGCGCATCACTTTTTCCACATTTTGTTATGTTACAGCCTTATTCCAAAATGGAATAAATTCATTTTTTTTCCTCAGAATTCTACACACAACACCCCATAATGACAACGTGAAAAAAGTTTACTTGAGGTTTTTGCAAATTTATTAAAAATACAAAAACTGAGAAATCACATGTACATAAGTATTCACAGCCTTTGCTCAATACTTTGTCGATGCACCTTTGGCAGCAATTACAGCCTCAAGTCTTTTTGAATATGATGGCACAAGCTTGGCACACCTATCCTTGGCCAGTTTCGCCCATTCCTCTTTGCAGCACCTCTCAAGCTCCATCAGGCTGGATGGGAAGTGTCGGTGCACAGCCATCTTAAGATCTCTCCAGAGATGTTCAATCGGATTCAAGTCTGGGCCACTCAAGGACATTCACAGAGTTGTCCTGAAGCCACTCCTTTGATATCTTGGCTGTGTGCTTAGGGTCGTTGTCCTGCTGAAAGATGAACCGTCGCCCCAGTCTGAGGTCAAGAGCGCTCTGGAGCAGCTTTTCATCCAGGATGTCTCTGTACATTGCTGCAGTCATCTTTCCCTTTATCCTGACTAGTCTCCCAGTTCCTGCCGCTGAAAAACATCCTCACAGCATGATGCTGCCACCACCACGCTTCACTGTAGGGATGGTATTGGCCTGGTGATGAGCGGTGCCTGGTTTCCTCCAAATGTGACGCCTGGCATTCACACCAAAGAGTTCAATCTTTGTCTCATCAGACCAGAGAATTTTGTTTCTCATGGTCAGAGAGTCCTTCAGGTGCCTTTTGCCAAACTCCAGGCGGGCTGCCATGTGCCTTTTACTAAGGAGTGGCTTCCGTCTGGCCACTCTACCATACAGGCCTGATTGGTGGATTGCTGAAGAGATGGTTGTCCTTCTGGAAGGTTCTCCTCTCTCCACAGAGGACCTCTAGAGCTCTGACAGAGTGACCATCAGGTTCTTGGTCACCTCCCTGACTAAGGCCCTTCTCCCCCGATCGCTCAGTTTAGATGGCCAGCCAGCACTAAGAAGAGTCCTGGTGGTTTCGAATTTCTTCCACTTACGGATGATGGAGGCCACTGTGCTCATTGGGACCTTCAAAGCAGCAGACATTTTTCTGTAACCTTCCCCAGATTTGTGCTTCGAGACAATCCTGTCTCAGAGGTCTACAGACAATTCCTTTGACTTCATGCTTGGTTTGTGCTCTGACATGAACTGTCAACTGTGGGACCTCATATAGACAGGTGTGTGCCTTTCCAAATCATGTCCAATCAACTGAATTTACCACAGGTGGACTGCAATTAAACATCTTAAGCATGATCAGGGGAAACAGGATGCACCTGAGCTCAATTTTGAGCTTCATGGCAAAGGCTGTGAATACTTATGTACACGTGCTTTCTCAGTTTTTTTATTTTTAATAAATTTGCAAAAATCTCAAGTAAACTTTTTTCACATTGTCATTATGGGGTGTTGTGTGTAGAATTCTGAGGAAAAAAATCAATTTAATCCATTTTGGAATAAGGCTGTAACATAGCAATATGTGGAAAAAGTGATGCGCTGTGAATACTTTCCGGATGCACTGTATAGCGGGTTGGATAATGGATGGATGGATGGATGGATGTTTGAAGGATGGGTGTTGCAGTCGTAGCACTGCTGCCTCACATTAAGGAGACCAGGAGTTCACATCCCAGGTCCTCCCTTTGTGGAGTTTGCACGTTCTCCCTGTGTCTGCGTCGGTTTCCTCCCACAGTCTAAAGACATGCAGGTTACGGCGGATTGGCGACATTTGCCGTGTATGTGTGTTGACCCTGCAATGGACTGGCACCTTATCCAGGGTTTGTTCCCTGCCTTGCACCCTATGCTAGCTGGGATAAGCTCCAGCAGACCCCTTCGACCCGGTTCAGGGCACAGCAGGTTAGGACATCACTGAGTGTTTGAAGGATTCTATTCTGTTTTGTAACGCTGTGTCAGACTTTGTCATTGGACCTTAGAGGAATGCTCAACAGGGCTCGTATGATAATACACCGGGCATGCTGGGTAAACTGGCTGTGTGTGAGTGTACCCCGTGATGAACTTGCCACCATCCTCTCAGCTGCAAGGGTAGACTCCAGTCTCCAAAACAGTGACACAGTGACATGGCTTGGGAACGTTTGAAAATGAATGTACGAGGGGGGGGTATCTAAAAATAACCGGAATTGAAAAATCAATATTACTTACTGTCTCCTTTAAAGTCCTCTCCATGTGAATGGATGCACTTGTCCCAATGGTTTTCCCACTGGTGGAAAAAGTTTTGGAATTGCTGAAGAGGAACCTTGTCCAGGGCTTGCAGCCATTTTTCTTTCACTTCCTCCACGGTACAAAAACACTTAACTTTGAGTTCTTCTTTCATATGCGGGAATAAGAAAAAGTCGCACGGAGCAAAGATCAGGCGAGTAGGGAAAGGGGGCAAGAACTCCGAGACACACAAGTCAATTCAGAAATCTCTTCAATAGTCTGACGACGATCTTCGTAAATTGCATTGCGAAACTTTTTCAAGATTTTCGTCATTCCTAATTGTGGAAGGTCGGCTAGATCTCGGTCGGTTGTCAAGTGACATTTCCTCTCGTCTGAAACGTAAAAACCACTCGTAGACCTGCACTTGACTTGAAGTTTCCTCTTTAAGAGCAGTTTCAACCATCACTACGGTTTTGGCAGCTATTTTCCTGAAGAGAACAACAGCAACGTTTATTTCAATAGCAGATTTTCATACAAATAATGGAGCTCAAAGTGCTTTACATGATGAAGAAAAGAGAAAAAAGACAAAATAAATAAGAATTAAAATAAGACAAAACTCATTAACACAGAATAAAAGTGAGGTCTGATGGCCAGGGAGGACAGAAAAAAACAAAGCAAAACTCCAGATGGCTGGAGAAAAAATAAAATCTGCAGGGGTTCCAGACCATGAGACCGCCCAGCCCCCTCTGGGCAGAAGAAAACAAAATTTAACGCAGACTCGCTGTTCTTTATGATCGGCCATCACAAAAATCGCAGAACACGTTTAATAAGCACCAAGGAAAACCAACACAGCATGGCAAATGAGCAATACAGAGCAACGTCGCTTGGCAGATGACCACAGAATACTGTAAGTCTGCTACAACTAGTGCCGAAATTCGCAACTAAGTCGAGATCGCATGCCAGGGACAGATTCCGGTTATTTTTGGGTGCCCCCTCTCGTACGGGTGGAGTGGTGGCTCTGAGCCTTGGGATCTGCACTGGCAATCGGAAGGTTGCCGGATTGAATCCTGTAAATGCCAAAATGGTCTCTGCTCTGTTGGGCCCTTAACCTGCAATTGCTCCGTCCTGGGTATGACGTTAATCTGCATCCGTCCCTGCATGTAGGCCCTCCAACCTGCAGAGAAAAACCTGGGGGTTGGTGGCAGAATTGGCACTCCAGCCACCATAAAAAAAAAAAAAACACCCACCGTTCCACTCCATCTGAACTAGTGTGGTGCTGGGGTGTCACCCGTTGCATGGCTGCACTCGGGTCCTAATCTAGATCCTGAGTTGGTTTGTCATGTGGTGGTTGCAGCAATGCACTGTATCAGTGCGTGCTCCAAACCTCCCTCTCGTATATCTGGTTATTTAGTCTTCCTCTTCAAAATAATGAACGAACGTCACAGCATAGTAAAAATCTAAAGGCCATTGACTTTTTATGGAATCCTGAACTGCACCCACAGTATTAACTCTGTAAGCAATACTAAGGATGTCCAAACTTTTGAGCACATCATCCATCCATCAATCCATCCATTATCCAACCTGCTATATCCTAACACAGGGTCACGGGGGTCTGCTGGAGCCAATCCCAGCCAACACAGGGGACAAGGCAGGAACAAATCCCAGGTAGGGCGCCAGGTCACCGCAGGGCACACACACACACACACACCCACCCACCAAGCACACACTAGAGACAATTTAGGATCGCCAATGCACCTAACCTGCATGTCTTTGGACTGTGGGAGGAAACCCACGCAGAGCATAACATTTAAATATAAATTAAGCAATTTACCTTTATAAATCTTAATAATCTTGTAAATGTGTCCCCCGTGTAGACATCACTTTTGATAAATCTAATAGAGCAGTATTGCTTTTGTGGGGAAGTGCTGCATGTTGGTCAGACATTTTCACTTACCGCTACTACCGTTTTCGTGACTACTTTGAGAAGGACGCTCTTCTGAATGCAGACACCATTTGCTAAAGCTATCGTTTTGTCCGAGTGCATGGTGCTGTACGAAGCATCACCAAGATGAATTGCCTTAACTCTCACTAAAGCTCCCTTAATGAAGTCTCATCTATAGCTGTGCTAACCAGCATTTACAGAGATGTCCGTGAGCATGCTAGGAAATTAGCTGCTACATCAATTTGGAAAGCAGTTGCTTTTAATGAAGTTTGTGTTCCTCAGAAGTATGAGCTCCAAGAACTTGTCACCTCATACATACAATCTTCTCAACATGCAGGGAAAATGATTAAAATCAATTTTAATATTTCAAGAAGAAGAACAAGATGGTAGGATTAGTCTTATAGAGTACTGCAAAATTCTTTCTCGTATGTCTGATGAAGACAGCATGATGTTAGGCAGGACTGCCTTGAGAGTCCAGTCCTTTTGTATGGAGTTTTCACATTCTATTCATTGTTTTTCTTCCCACATTGGAAATTATTAGTGTGATGGTGATGATGTAATGGGCTGTTGGTGCCTGCTGTGTGCCGAGTGCTACCAAGGTAGGCTCTGACCATGCACAACAATGGACTGGATTACACATTTTTAATTACAAAACAAAAAAAATTACAAGCATTATACTTAAGGTAATGTGGAAAAGTCAAGAGAATGAACGTCTATACCATGTACTGAAACGTAGCTTCGAAAGGCGCATGTGGCGTTTTGATTCTCGGATGCAACTGTTGAGGTGAGGCGTTGTGAACTGTGCCAGCGGAAATTTGAAACTTTAAACATTACAGAAATCCATAATTCTGTGGGCATTGCGGCCCAGATCCTATCATACAGGTAGACCCATCCATGAATGACACTTTTCACTCTCTGACACTTCTCCTCCTCCTCCTCCTCGTAATCCTCCCACAGATCAGCGATTGGGGTTTTCAGATCCTATAAGACAGGTGAGCCATTCATTAATGATACTTTCTTAACCTCTTACACTCTTCCTCATCCTCCTCCTCCTCCTCCCTCAGATCAATCATTGGGGTTTTCAGATCTTAAGAGACAGGTAGG
>JANRMT010062829.1:39695780-39716470 GCA_026402145.1 Polypterus bichir lapradei
CCACAGATCAGTCCTTGTGGGGTGGTCTCAGATCCTATGAGACAGGTTGGCCCATTCATTAATGACACTTTTACTGTCCTCCGCCCCTCCTCCTCCCACAGACCCATCATTCCTGTGGAGGTTCAGATCAGTTGAGACAGGTAATGATTAATCCATTAATGATTTTTTAATGAGAATAAACAGTCATTTGTATTTAAAAATAATGTTAATATATTTATTTGTCAAATTTACAAAGAATTAAACAGGTGATTTTTTTGTTTGTTTGAAAGGCACTCGTCTGGCCACCATGATTACGTTTCTTGTCCAGATTAGTTATTGTGCCTTGGCAGAAACTCATCGTTATTAAGGTGGGAATGTCTGTGTACATCCAAAGTCATTAATGTAGATTGTTAATAATTACACAGCAGAGAGTATCATTTTTCAAAAATTACAGTATGAATATTGGAAAGTGCATAAAATCAACTTTTATTACAGACAGGATTAGAATGGACTGTCCTTCCAAATCCATTCTATTATAGTAAAACACCCCTGCGTTAATGGCAATTGGCAACAGAATGCAGTTAACAAGTGGTGAGAACAGGGCTTGAGCTGCTATTAGTCTTGTGAACTGGGAGTTTCTGAGCACAATTACTTCCAATAATGTGTCGAAATGTCCACTAGAGGGGGAAATCTGTCAAACCCTGGCTAGTAACAACATTTATGTCTGGAGCACATTTTCATACAAAAGCTGTAGCTCAAAGTGCTTTACAAGATGGCAAAGAAAAAAATAACAAGAAAAGAAAAAGAAATTAGAAATAGATAAAAAAAAGAATAATTAAAATATTACACACCAAAAATATAAGATAAGAACAAATTAGTATGTATTCATCTAGTAACGAGAGGGCAAACGTCGAATCTTTATAAATAAAAGTATTCATTATACAAAAAATGAGCTGTAAACAATGCAGCTTCAAAGAGCAAAAAATGGCACTGCAGGGGCTGCCTGAATAGGCGAAGGTGATCAAAGGCAAAAGATGTCCCAATAGTCAAATAAACAGAGCAAAAGGTCAAAAACCCAATAAACACACTGTGGCAGGAGGCTTGGGGCCAGACCTAGCCGGGACGCCTGGAAGGACCAGGAGGCAGTCTATACATCCGGGCCACGAGGGGGCAACCGCCCTGGATAATGAGGGGACTACGTGGACGGAGCAGGGAGCTTCAAGCCCATTGGGGCCCGTAGCCACTGCCAGCTGGCGCCTTCGACCATTGTGGAGCCCGGTAGATTGGCACTACCACCACACCTGGGAAGGTGGAGGAAGGACCTTCTAGGGATGCCCGGAGTGCTTCCAGGTACTCATGCGGCACTTCCGCCACACCAGGAAGTGCCGCCGGAAGAGCAGCAGCGAGTAACCTGGAGCACGTCTGGGTGACTATAAAGGGGGCCACCTTCCTACAGTTGGGGAGCTAGAGTCGAGAGCTGGAGGTGTACAAAGCCCCAGCGACAGGAGGAAGAAAGGCGGCCCACAGACATTGGAGGAGCCCGTGCGTAAGGGTGTTTGGTGCGGGAGCACTGTGTGCTGTGTGGGACTTTTGAGTTTATTAAACGTGTGTTTTATAAGGTACTGGTGTTTGTCTGATGGTGTTTGGGCGACCTCTCATAATATCACCAGAGGAACTCACCAACACCGGCGCATTCAGTGAACTGCAAGGGAATGTGCTGAGGGTGGCCCCTTGACAGTAATGGGCAGGTGGCCCTGCTTCCTGGGGGATCACCCACAAAGCACATGGAACAAAGCAGAACAAGCATAGACACACGGAAACCAAACAATACACAAAACTAATAGTTTATATAACATGCATATAATAATACACAAAACTGAGTAGTCAAACAAAATGACGGCCTTTATTGGCTGTAGTGAAACTGTCTGTATGGAAAACTCACTGCATCCGTAGTGGCTAACACGGTACAACACCCTACTACTGTAAAACTAATAAGAAACACTAAATAATACAAATAATTAACACCATTAATACTATCAAGTATAACCAAAATAGTCAAAAAAACAGACAAAAAAAGAGATAAAAAATGAAATACCCCGGCTAAAATATAACAATCAACCATGGAGGAGAGGCCAGACTAAATCACAAGTGCCAGGTTTGTTCACTATGAATGGTGTTGGCACAGATAATCCTAAACAAGTTGTGCTGAACACACACTGAGGGGGGCTTCACAGGTGGTGAGCTATCATTTTAGTCTTTCAGCTTTACCGTGTGTGTGTGTTTCCTGCACCCACCATGATTTTTGTACTGCTTACACTGTAGAGACATATGCTGTCAGCCTTGGCATGCCATTTTCTAACCCGCTTAATCCAGACCAGGGTTACAGGAGGGGCTGGAGCCTATGCCAGTGAGCACAGGGCCCAAGGCAGGAATAACCCTGGGAGAGTGCCAGTCCATCACAGGGTGAACAACACAATTCACCTAACCTGGAAACTCCATGCAGGGAGGACCCTTGACGTGAACTCTGGTCTCCTTACTGTGCCACCATTCTGCCCTATTCTGGCATTGAGAGAATAATTATTATAGAGTATAGGATTCAATTCATATACTAGATTTTTTATTTTTTTTTAGTTTATGCCTGCAATATCCACTGTGATATTTAAAACACTTAACGTGTTTGTTGTCCGGCTGTATTTACTTTTTCTGTTTTTTGGTTAACTCTAGTTTGGCTGCTGAGTTAAAGTTCTATTCTATTAACTTTTAATCTGTGTGATGTCTGGCCATGGTGGCACTGCCTTCTTGTTGCAAAGCGCATCTTCAGTCTTTTCAATCTAGTGCTTAATTTTGTTTACGGTGTCACCATTGCTGCCATTCATTCCTTTTAAATTCTTTTGACATCAGTGCTTTATTAAAATAGCTCCTGTAACCAAAATGTAATTAAGAGTGAATCATAGTTTGTTTAAGAAATTTATATTAAGAAGTGTCAGGTCAGGTCAGGTCAGGTTAGGGAGCATGCACTGGTACAGCGTGTTGGCACACCCACCATACGACAAAACAACTCGGGATCCAGGTTGGCAACCCCCCAGACAGACACGCGGTCCAGTCCCACCCTCCAAAAATGACCATCTATCTGCCGTAGCCAGGAATAACGTGGGCATCCCCTTGGCCTGGTCCAGCCACTTGGGTCCTCAACAATGAGGGTCCTGCTAGCCAATCACCCTCAGGGAATCACACCACATGGCCGTAGTGCCGTAACTGACGCTCCCTCACAATGCAGGTAATGTCCCTCATTCGGGACTCCATGAGCAACACAAAGTCAAACCAGCGGTACCCAAGGACTCTCCGAAGAGACACAGTGCAGGAGTCCAGTCTTTATCTCCGGTCACCAGACAGCGTCTTCGTCTCACAACCATATAGCAAGACAGGAGGCACCAGAACTCTAAAGACTTGGACCTTCGTCCTTTTGCAGAGATGTCGGGAGCACCACACGCCCCTTTCCAGTGATCTCATGACCCCCAGTCTGTCTACTGACTTCATAGGAAGATTCACCAGAAGCATGAATGTCACTGCCAAGGTAAGTAAACCTCTCGATGAGGTCAACACTCTCTGCAGACAGACACAGTGCTGATGGCCGTGCCCAAGAGCTCATTAAAGGCCTGGCTCTTGGTTTTTATCAGGACACTCGCAAGCCCAGACACTCAGAATCCTCACTCAGTCTCTCCAGAGCCCCCATCAGGGCCTTCATTGACTCAGTGAAGATCACAGAATCGTCAGCAAAGTCAAGATCAGCGAATCTTTCTTCACCAACAGATGCCCCACAGCTGCTGGACCCCACGTCCCTGCCCAACACCCAGTCCATGCCAGCATTGAACAGGGTAGGAGATGAACACACCACTGACGAACCCCAGAATCAACTGGGGAAAACACAGAGGGTCTGCCTCCACTCTGCGCAGCACTCACAGTACCAGTCCACAGGCCGGCCATGATATCCAGCAACATTGAGGGGATCCCACTCAGGATGTCCCACAGGGTGGCACGATCAGCTGAGTTGAGCGCTTTATGAAAATCGACAAAGGCTGCAAAGAAACTCTGCCGATATTTGCGTTTCCCTTCCATGAGAACCCTCAGTGCCAGGATGCTGTCGATGGTAGACTTCTTGGGCATAAAAGCAGACTGGTATGGTTGCTGGCAGGTGAACAAGTGACCACAGAAGGAAGGAAGGAAGGAAGTGTCCTCCTACAGAAATGCAAATGTGCACTAGGAGGGATGAACCAGTGTCCCAACCAGAATGGACCCCACTCCCTTACCTGCTAATGGAAGGTCAGAGAGGGTGTGGCAATATCTCTTTTTAATGCCAGGACCCAGATATGGAAGTACATTACAGCTGCTACAGCAGGGCTGCCATCCTAATAGCCACTGAGCGACAGCACAGTGGGCGACTGCCTGCTATGGGTAAAGGGCCCCCCTGCACACTGGGTGGCAGCATCCCATCTGACCAGCTCCATTATGGACACCTGCAGGGCAGCACAGGAGTTGTGGTCCAATGGGCCTGCCCTGTCAGATTCTGTGGGGGCCACCAGATAGTGACGATACAAGGACCGCTGTAGTCCTGCCTGACCTGGAAGTGCTTCCTGGTGACAACTGATTAAGCCTCCGGAGGCCAAGTCTGGAGTTAAAAGGGAGTCCCCCTACTCGACTCAGGGAGTCGGAGATGTACAACACTTGCCTGGAGGAGTAAAAGAGGGATTAAGAAGGAAGGAAGGAAGGATTGTATTGTGGCGACTGTGCCTTCACTCGAACCCGGGCTGTCTGTGTGTAATTATGTCTGGAGTTTTGGGTCTCAGTGATGCCCCCTACAGGCCGCACCACTTTAACATTTGGTTTGGGCAACAAGTCTGTCCTCCCAACTACTGCTAGAGCCGCTGTGCCATGTCAGGGCAGTATTAGGATGGCATTTTTAAGGCTTATTGGCATTTAATAGTCTTTTAACTTTTAGCTGGGAGTCATTTATTTTTATTCTTTCCGTTTTTAAATGTGTCCTTAATGACTTTTGATAGTTGTTGTGAAGAAGGTTGTGATTTTACACTTTGATTGGCGCTAAGGAAAATGAAGAACTTAACTTCTTTTGCAGTAATTTTGCAGTGGTCTGTTCCTCTCATTCCTTCAGTGGTACTCGGTCGTGAGTTACAAGATGCCAGGGGTGGATTTGTGCTGGTATTTAGTAGCAAGGGGCATCACATAGCACTGTGACATCACACCTCAGGGCCCCGTGTATGAATACACGCCATGTCTGTTAGTACACCACGTGCCAGAAACATTTTAGGTGAAAATGAGCCTGAATAAGCAGTGGACTACTCACCCATAATTTAAAACAGGCATCAATTTGGAAAACGTCTTTACAAAGCCTCTTTCAGATAGTCACTTAGAAAGCCTAATCCTTTGTTGTAAGGTTCTGGAAAACTTTATTCTCAGCATTAAGATGGCAAATAGGATGGGACATAATGGGTAACAATGGTTATGTCACTTTGATGGCACTGCTGCTTCCGTATAGAGCTTAGACATTAAAATGCCATTACACAAAGACAAAACATCACAAATAAAATGCCTGCTGAATAAAATATTAGGGCAAGATGTGTGTGCCAAGCAGTTTTCCTTAGCTGCCCTCAAGTCTAAATCGTTTCTTTGCAGTGTCTTTCTCAACCACAGAATATGGGTGTTTTGGCGCCCTCTAGTGGATCTCCACTTTAATGCAGTGCCTTCCAATGACTATGAATAATGGCGGTGAAGGTTTTTGTCTTATACAATTTCTTGTATTAGGAATTTGTTAGTTTTCGAATACCCCTTGGGGTCAGCCATTGTACAGCACCCCTGGAACAATTACAGGTTAAGGGTCTTGCTCAAGGGCCCAACAGAGTACAATCTCTTTTGGCAGCGATGGGGATTCGAACCAGCAACCTTCTGGATACCAGCACAGATCCTTAGCCTTAGAGCCACCACTCCGCCCATGGTGTCTAGAACTCTGGTCCTGGCTGCAGGTTTTCATCATAACCCTTTTCTTAATTAGTGCCCTGTTTTTGCTGCTAATTAACTTCTTGTGAATTCATTTTAATTGACTGATTTATTCCCCTCAATTTCTTCCTCGTTCCTCTGAATTGCTTCATTTATTTCCTTAAATGGCACCCAAACGGAAATGAAATGTGAAGTGAGGGAGCCAGGAGAAGACCAACTAAGTCAGGGCCTCAAACTCCAACCAATTTCACTCCAACCAGTTGCTTAATTAGGCGCCGAGTCTTGTCGTTAATTAAACCCATTCTTTAATTCCATGGCTTGTTGCTGCTCTCGTGGTGCATTAGCAGACATTTACGAACTTATCAATCTCCTCTTTTCTAAGAGCAGACTGTTAAAATGACTTGGGGACCTGAGCAGATCGATATTCCTGAGGCCATCATCTTTCCTTATTTTCAGATATTGTATGATGGACACCAGTTGTTTTGGCTCATTTTGTATCCAATTATTGTTTGGCTGCTAATTAAGGAAAAAGAAGCAACGAAGGGGTCTGAGTCTTCAAGAGCAAGTCAATTAAAATGAAATGAAAGGAGTTAATTAGCAGCAAAAACAGGTCACTTCATTAAGAAAAGGGTTCGAATGAAAACCTGCAGCTATTGCGGCCCTCCAGGAAGGTCCAGATCAGGGTGTTGAACTCCACTCCTGGAGGGTTGCAGTGGCTGCAGGTTTTCATTCTAACCGTCCTCTTCATTAGTGACCAGTTTTTGCCGCTAATTAACTTCTTTTGCTTTAGTTTTAATTAACTGGGCTCAGGTCCCTTAGTTGTTTCTTTTCCCGTAATTAGCAGCCAAACAATACTGAGACACAAAACAAGCCGTCACATGACCAGCTCACCTGTGCCCATCACACAATATATGAAAATAAAGAAAAGTGAAGGTCTCGGGTAAGACTGATTTCTCAGGTCACCAAAACATTTTGACGATGTTCTTAGAAAAAACAGAAATGTCTGCTGTGGCAGAACAAGAGCAGCAACAAACCATGGAATTAAATAATGGGTTTAATTAACAGCAAGAATAATCGGCTTCTCATTAACAGATTGGTTGGAGTTTGAAATCCCAGTTTAACTGGTCACCTGTCGGCTCCTTTCGCATCTCATTTCTGTTTGGCTGTCATTTAATAATGAAAGGAATAAATTCAGAGGACTGAATCCTTAAAAAACAAGGCTATTAAAATGAAGGGAAAAGAAGTGAATTAGCAGTGAAAACTGGTCACTGATTAGGAAAAGGGTTAGAATGAAAACCTGCAGCCACTGCGGCCCTCCAGGACCGGAGTTTGACACCCCTGGTCTAGAAGGAAAGTGAAACAGGGGTTCATAACACTGCAATGAAATCACCAAGAAATGAGTTGTAAGTCCACAGTTCCTCTTATCATGTTATAAATGTCTGCCTGCTAGGTCAAGGCTAAGGAAAGCATTCAATAAGGGCGCACACAAAAAGGCGAGCTTGAAAAGGGCGACCTCAATTGGGCGCGGCGAATAAAGGCGTTCATAGATAATTTAGTTAGTTTAGCCTTACTGAGCTGCGTCTTGAACAGCCCGTTGCAGGTCGGCCTATTCCAAGGCCAAGGAAGACCTACAGAGACACTTCGGAGCGAATTAAATCAATTGTCCTTGATTATGCTAATAGACCGCATCTCGAATATCTACGTGGCATTGCACATAATCTACAGCTTCAAGTGTAACACAACAATGAGTAAGGGCAGGAAACAACGAAATATAGAGAGCTTTAGAAATAGTTCGTTAGAAGTTCATGCATTAATTAATTGGATGTTTTGATATTCTTACTTTCGCCTTTTTATACGTTCAATCATTGCCTTTATCTAATAAATTTTCTGTAATAATTTTGTTGCGTTTGCCTTCATTCGCTGCGCCCAATTGAGGTCGCCCTTTTGAAGCTCGCCTTTATTTACGCGCCCTTATTGAAAGATACCAAGGCTAAGTGATCAGAGGTGAAAGTTAAATACGTAGATTAGGAATCGCAAGTTCAAATCAACATTAAACCTATTCATTTGTATAGAGCAAGCTTTCTAAGTATAAGGTCATTCGAAGGTAGGAACCCGGGTTTAGTTTGAGGAAGGATGGCTGGTAGCTCAGATTCCAAGATAAGTTCAAGACCAGGGGCCTCATGTATAAACGGTGCGTACGCACAGAAATGTTGCGTTAGGGCTCATTTATACTTCACGCTCAGAACGCGTACGCGCCCGCATCATGGCTGCCACGCGTCCCCAGCGTTCATTTCATGCGTCCTCTGAGCAGGTCCTCAGAAATTAACGCGACGCGTGCGCGAGTTGCAGTACCAGCAAAAAGTCGGGGGGCGCAGTGTGCTAAAAGTCGGAATGTGACGTCAGAGTCTCTGTTTACTATCTACATGTGACAGAAAACCGCTATGCAGATCCTACGGGGATCGATGTGCGTGCTTTGCTGTTTGGTGAATGGTTCGATGTGATGAAGCACAATGCTGACATACAGATGCATTCGTGGTGATTTTATATTCAAGCGTCGCATATTCCCGATTGCAATGACACGATGCATTTTAAAAGTCTCACATAACATCTTTGTGCCGTGTTTTTTTTTTTTGCAACTTAACAACAGCAACATAATGTATATCGCTGTATTTGAGCCACTGAGAAAAAAATAAAGGACACGGTGAAAACGTGTATTTTGTGATTAAAGTGGAAATTTCGGCTTTAATCTCAAATTGCCCACTTTAACCTCGTAGTTTACTTTATCATTAAAGCAGACGGTTGTAAACGTCATCCCAGTTTTTAATCGCTGCGAGCTTCTTGGACCTGACAGCTGCGGCAAGCAGCAATATATCACCACACAGAAAAATTAAATGTATGATATTTCAACTCTCTGCACATTTAGAATCTTTAGATTTGTACTTGATATCACTTTCATGATTAAATGCATTAAAGTGTGTATGTTACATTTTACATATAATTTTGTTTAAATAATGAATACTGTTAATAATTAAACACATGGGGGTGACACGGCGGCGGAGCGATAGCACTGCTGTCTTGCAGGGAGTTATGTTGCTGGTACAGTATATCCTGCTTGTATTCCACACTGTGCTCCGGTTTCCTTCCAAAGATATGCAGATTTGGGGAATTGGTGCCGCTAAAATGATGCTCGTCCAGGGTTTGTTTCTCAGTCGTGCCCAATGCTTGCTGGAATGGACACATCCCTGGATTTATGGATTTAATCAATAAATATCCTTTTCAGAGATATTGCGGTAAGGTGTTATCGGAATTTAATAGGTGTTTTAGGCAATTCACAACACAGAGAAGCCGAACATGTTCTCACCGTGATAATATCTCGCACTGCCACCTGGTGGATTCCTCCAGATTTACGTAAAGTACGCGCGCAAGTATAAACACTACAACGCTTGCGTAGCAGGAGCGTCCTCTGCAGCATGCGTCGCGTCGCGTGAAGTATAACTCCGGCCTAAGAACTTTTCCACGTTCAAATCGCGATGTATAAAACCTACACTTGGCGTAAAGCCACACACTTTTTCCACGGTACCGCATACCTTGTCGTACGCAAGTTCTCCGCTCGGTTTTGCAGACTGGTGGCACCCAGCGTCAAAGCAGTGCTACTGTTCTGTAATTAACTTGTAACAATATAACGGTCCAGGGAATAGCCATAGTATTTCAAATACCATAACTGCTTTAGCGTTGTTACTCTCATTTCTCCTTCTTCTTCTTTCAGCTCCTCCCGTTAGGAGTTGCCACAGCGGTTCATCTTTTTCCATATTACTCTCACTGCACCACTCGGAGTATTTATATCACTGTATCTGAGTGTGAATCACAGCAGCAGCTGATCGGAAAGAGAATTATCGGTATACAGCTTCAAGTACACGCTGTCTCAGCCACGGCAAAACGTTTCAAAGCCTTTCTTGTACGGACCTCGCGGTTCAGAAACAGTTTCATCCCGAGAACTATAAACGCACTTAATCAATTGCTCCTTGTAGAACTGTTTGTACTTATAAGTACAATCACCCCACTGTAAACTTGCACTACAGTTATAATATTACACAACCTGAGCCACTTTAGAAAGCATGTATTTACATATGATGACGATATCATTTTTAAGATGAAATGCAGCAAAATATGTTTATTATATTATACAGATAAAACTTTAACTTTATTTAAATAATCTGTATTCTTCACTTGGAGTGTCGTGAAGGATAGAATAATTAAACATGTACTACGAAGATATTTCAATGTTCCTTAAACGTTTTGAAGAATCGGCGCTCCCCAATTCTGATTGGGTATTTGGGGAAAGAAAAGCAAGGACTACAGTGGCGGCTACGCCAATATATATTGAATATAAAACAGAAAGAGACAATAACAACACAGCTAAAAACGCAGCGACAAATTTCGGCAAAAGTTAAACACTTGTGTCATGAGCACGAGGCGGCTATGCAGTGTCTGCAACGGGCGTGGCCATCCACCGTGCATAAGCTACCTTACTGACATTGGCGGGCGAAGGAGCCACCGATTCTTCCTCTGCCCAGTGCCACCACACGCCTAGAGCCGCCCCTGAGTACTGCTGCAATAAATTATTTCATCGAAGGTCGCAAACAATCAATGCGCCGTGAAACTCATGTTTAATAACGTGCTTTAACTCCTATCATCATGAAAATGATATCACGTATACATCTCAGTATTTTAGTTATTCAGAGAGCTGTAATATCACAAATGTAATGGATTCTGTGTCCTGTCAGAGGAAGAGAGCCGGTTTAAGAAGCACGTAGTGATTCACACACATAGAGCACATAGAAGATCAAATACAAAACAAAGCATTTAACGTGCTGCTTTAGTTACGATGTGATTTGAGAAACTGGTTAATTAAACGATTTTAAGATGAAGTTTATTATGTTCTATTTTAATGACAAAATAAACTACGTGATTAAAGTGGAAATTTCGATATTGAAGTTGACATTTCGTGTTTTTTCCCCACTGTGTGCCTTTTTTTTTTCTCTGTACCCTAATAAGCTTTCATATGACACTCAGACAGTGGGCTACAACTCACCTTTTCACGGCGACTTTGATATGTGACTTCTTTTTTATTTCCGGCACTGTGCGATTTTGTGAACGTGAGCTTTCAAGTTTCTCCAACACGCTATGTCACTCGATCAACTTCCTTTTGTTGATTATACCACGGTTTATTTGAACAAATAGTATGTTTTTCCTTTGCTTCCACTTGGAATTCTTATATTTTCCCCCGTGCTTTTCCCATTGTCTTTTCACAGAAGGCTGCGCCTAAGGGCGATTTATATTGATTTGCATATTCAAAGAGGCGTAATTCTGGGAGGAGTAGGGGCGTTACATAAAGCGCGTGCACGAGCGTTACTTTTCACGCTGATCGGGATTTATGTAGCGGAAGAACGTGGAAGTTGGCGAACGCACAGATTCCTGCATCTGGATTTTTCTGTGCGTAAGCACATTTCGGCTTTTGTGCTTACGCCATGTTATAGTGCGAGTTCTACGCACGGCGTTATAAATGAGGCCCCAGGACTCCCAATCAGATACTCAGCCATGGGAACTTGGGTTCAATCAAAGAAGCAGCGGCTTCAGATTTCATGTTATGTTCAAGAGTAGGCCTCAGACACAGGTACGAAACGGGTCAAGCTTTAGATTCCAGTCCCATAAAAATAAAATACCTATTGTAAGTTCTAATTTAATAAATGGGTGGACTTGTCGAGGGCAGAGATTCGAATTTGAGAGTCCAGGTTCAGGTCTTGCATTGGTGTATCAGACGTGGTTTAATTATCAATAAATGGTTTGGATCTGAAATGCCAAGTCTATGGGTTCAGTAGCCTTCTGTCACTCTGTGTGGGCCTGAACACCACTTAGGGACGGCTTATGCTTCACGCTCGGAGCGCGTATGCACACACATCATGGCTGCCATGCATTCCCAGCATTCATTTGACATGTCCTCTGAGCAGGTCCTCAGAAAATAATGCAACATGCTTCTGAAGTTGCAGTACCAGCAAAAAGTTGGGGGGCACAGTGTGATCAAGTCGGAAAGCGACGTCAGAGTCTCTGTTTACTATCTACATGTGACAGAAAGCCACTTTGCAGATCCTACAGGATCAATGTGCCTGCTTCGATGTTTGATGAATGGTTCGATGTGGTGAAGCAAAATGCCAACATACAAATACTGTACATTCGTAGTGCTTTTATATTCAAGCGTTGCATATTCCCCCACGACACATTTTAAAAGTCTTACATACCATCTTCTGTGCCATACAGCAGCATATTTGAGCCACGAAGAACAAAAAGTTAGGGACACAGTGAAAAGGTGTATTTTGTGATTAAAGTGGATATTCGGCTTAAATCTCGAAATGTCCACTTTAATCTCGTAGTTTATTTTATCATTGAAGTAGACTGTCGTAAACGTCGTCTTAAAACCGACTCCGTTGTTAATCGCTCCTCCTGACCTGACAGGAGCGGCAAGCAGCAATCGCCATACAGAACACATTCAATGTATGACTCTCTGCACATTTAGAATCCTTAGGTTTATAATTGATATCACTTTCATGATGAAATGCATTAAAGTATGTATATTATATTTTACAGATAAATCATTAACTTCATTTAAATAAAAAAATACTGTTAATAATTACACATGTGGGGGTGACACGGTGGCAGAGCGGTAGCACTGCTGTTTTGCAGGGAGTCACGTCCCTGGTGTTCCCTGCCTGATGTTCACATGATTTCCTGGTAGGTTTCCACCATGTGCTCCGGTTTCCTTCCAAAGATATGCAGACTTGGGGATCTGGTGACGTTAAAATGACACCAGCATGTGTGTGTGAGTGCTTGTGTTCATTTTGCAATGAGCTGATGCTCCATCCAGGGATTGTTTCTGCCTCGTGCCCGATGCTTGCTGGAATGGACACATCCCTGGACTGATGGATTGTATCATTAAACATCCTTTTCAGAGATGATATGGCAAGGTGTCCTAAGAATTTAATGGGTGTTTCAGGCAATTCACAACACAGCGAAGCCGAACGTTTGCTCACCGTGATGATATCTCGCACCGCCACCTGGCGGAATCTTCAAGATTTACATGAAGTAGTCGCACAAGTACAAAAAGTACAATGCTTGCGTAGTGAAGCAGGAGCCGAGCTTAAAGATAAAACTCTTCATTTGCTGGCTGATCTACATCCCTGTCCTCAACTAAAGATGGCCTGATCAGTTGTTGACAAATTTGCAAACCTTTCTGAAAGCACATTTTTTACTTTGTCATGATGGGTTACTGAGTGTAGATTACTGGTAAAAAAAATGGCAAACTGATCCATTTAAAATGATATCTACAGTACAATAAAGAGTGCAGAAAATGAAGGGGTCTGAATACTTTCTGAATCCACTGCAGTTCTACTGTTGCCTACGTAGGGCCAATATGCTGTAGATCACAGATTGGAGGGTTAACGAGTCTACATATCGATAAGCAACAGTTTGGTCCTTTTGAGCACTCTTTTCATCTCTTTATACCTCTGGGAACATGTCATTGAGTTATCATAGGTGGGCTCTACTGATAGTTCAAAGTCACTCTGACAAGACCTCTGCCTGGTTATTACCTCCAAGTAGTTGGCATTTACATAATAGATCTGATACAGGCTCAGTTATTTGCACCTGTGACTATCCTGATGTCCCATACCAGGCTTCAGGCTGCTGGTGTCCCCTCAACCCCCCCACATCCCAAAGACGTGCACATTAAATTAATTAGCAGCTCCCTCCTGGTGTGGTGGGAGGCCTTGACTGTACCTTGATTTCCCGTACAAAATTGATTCCTGTCCTTTTCCCAATAGTTCTGAAAGAGATCTCAGCCACCATGTCCCTAAATTGCATTACGCAGCTTCAATAATGCATGAGTGGTGAGCGTACACAGAAATGGAAATAATTTAACTCTCCTCTTGACACAGTTTTCAGCTGGCAGCAGTAAGAGAATTTGCGGCATCTGCAGTTTAAATGATGAAGAAAAGAATAAAACTTAGAGCTTCTGTCAATAATATAGTGCCTTCTGAGGATCTATCTATCTATCTATCTATCTATCTATCTATCTATCTATCTATCTATCTATCTATCTATCTATCTATCTATCTATCTATCTATCTATCTAGGTCTGGTTTGCCCAAATTCCACAATGTATTTTCCTTGCCCACTCTGGAGCCTAGTCTAAATACTAACTCTTGGAGTGTTTGCTGCTAGTGGGCTAAAATCTGACTTTCTAACTGCCAAAAAAACAAATCTCATCAAAAAAAAAGGAAGTTTTCAGCAAACATGGCCTAGGGCATAAGATTTTAAAGTGGTTCACCAGAATATTTTTCAGTCAGCTAATTCTTGGTGACAGGTAACTGTAGATGCCAACATTCACAAGGTTATATAGTGCCTTTTTATATCTATCTTATACAGTGCCTTCCGCTATCTGTTGATTGTATAGTGCCTTTCATATCTGTCTAACTACTTGAGAACACGTCAAAAATCTCTCCCTACCTGAAGACATGCAGAACTGTATCCATATAAAGTTGTCCAGACAAAATGAAGACTCATTTTCATTTAATCTATCCGTCTATCCTTTATAGCTTATTTTGTATGGAGTCCAAATTATAACATGCAAGATAAAGAACAAAATAAATAAATAAATAAAAATACAAACGTCATGTAATGAATTACGTACAGAGAAAAGAAGATATTCATTTTGTATTCCAGTGCACACAGTTGTTAATTTGGAATTGGAATTTGAAATTGTGTTCACTGTAAAATGTACTATAGCTAAACTAACTGATTCTCTAACACGCTTATCGAAGGTTTAGGTTTAGGTTAGGGAAGACTTTATTATCCCAGAAGGTAATCTGTTTGCAGCAGGAAAGTACAAAAACAAAAGATATTGTTACAGAGGAATCAGTTCAATGTGCAGCCAGCAACCAAGTATCACTTTTCTCCTTGGACAATTCCCCTCAGTGCTTGGTGTCACTAAATTGCAATTTTACACACACCATCTCTGCTTCATCAAATCTGTGGTGGGCTTCTTTTTCATTGCTGTGTGAGACCACACTGCCAACATTGGTGTGCTCTGTGACTGGGATGGGTGATTACTTTCAGATCTATCTATACAAAAATGAATGTCTATCTATCTATCTATCTATCTATCTATCTATCTGTCTATCTATCTATCTATCTATCTATCTTATCCTGCCTACTATACCAAAATTAATATCTATCTATCTATCTTATCCTGCCTACTATACCAAAATTAATATCTATCTATCTATCTATCTATCTATCTATCTATCTTATCCTGCCTACTATACCAAAATTAATATCTATCTATCTATCTATCTATCTATCTATCTATCTATCTATCTATCTATCTATCTATCTATTATATAGTGCCTGCCACTATCTATCTATCTATCTATTATATAGTGCCTGTCACTATGTACTGTATCTATCTATCTATCTATTATATAGTGCCTTTTAATCTATCTATCTATCTATCTATCTATCTATCTATCTATCTATCTATCTATCTATCTATCTTATTCTGCCTACTATACCAAAATTAATATCTATCTATCTATCCTAAAATTAATATCTATCTATCTATCTATCTATCTATCTTATCCTGCCTACTATACCAAAATTAATATCTATCTATCTATCCTAAAATTAATATCTATCTATCTATCTATCTATCTATCTATCTATCTTATCCTGCCTACTATACCAAAATTAATATCGATCTATCTATCCTAAAATTAATATCTATCTATCTATCTATCTATCTATCTATCTATCCACCCACACTCGCTGGCCACTTTATTAGGTACATCTGTTCAACTGCTTGTTAATGCAAATGTCTAATCAGCCAATCACATGGCAGCAACTCAATGCATTTCAGCCAGTAGACGTTGTCAAGACAACCTGCTGAAGTTCAAACTAAACACCAGAATGGCGTAGAAAGGTGAGTTACAGTAAGTGAATTTGAATGTGTCCTTTTGTGTTGGTGCCATACAGGATCCTCTGAGTATTTCACAAACACAACCATCTGGTAGGGTTTACAGAGAATGGTCCAAAAAAGGGAAAATATCCAGTGAGTGTCAGTTCTTTGGGCGAAATGCCTTGTTGATGCCAGAGGTCAGAGGAGAATGGCCAGCTGAAATATTTCACCATGTCCCAATCAACTTTTCTCTCCAGCAAATCCTTGTTACTCCACTCATTTTACAGTGCCAATAATGTGTGGCATTTAAATCTCAATGCAATACACTTGGAGAAGCTGCTAAGCGAAATCATGTACGTTAGCTTTGCTTTTAGTTGTGACACGATATCTCTGGACGTGAATTACAACGCAATGCGCTTTTGTATGGAATTTTAAACTGACATGAAAATCGTGTGCCATTGTAAAAAGCAATCGATCAATTGGTTCATATATTTTTAATTACGCCATGATAAAACTATAGAGGAATATTTTGGATAAAATTAAATAAATAAGCTAAAGTACTGTGAAATTTGAGCAAAAATAAATAAATATGTCATGAAATGTGAACATAAATAAATGTTTTTTGTTGTTTATTTATTAATTTAATTTTGTCCATAATACTCCTCCAAATGCATCATGAAATTCAGTTTGAATTAAAACTGTCAGTTTCAATCGTCTAAATTGAGAGGGTGGGCTCTAGCACATACCGTGTTTTGATTGGTGCATTGTCAATTCAATATGTCTGTGCGAGAGATGGACATAAACAAGAGAGCACAGGAATTAATGAGGAATAGCTGCACTCAGGTCCTAATTTTGGATCCCGAGGTGGTTCGTTGTGTGGTGGGTGTGGAGTTCCGGGGTCCTAACCTCTCTGTCACACTCCTGCCGATGAAGTGGATTCTGTCAAAGTTATCACGTAGTTCAGAGAGGAAAGTGAAGATTCACTCACTCACAGAAGGAATTACAATGTTGGAAGCCATTTTAGATGATACCAATGAAAATATGTTTGAAAACATTGAAGAACTGCCGCAACGGACTGGAGTCCATACATGCCAGTTAGGTGACCAAGTGAACAGCTCTGGATGGCCATCCTTTGACATTCCAGCTTTGTCAACAGTACGCGTTCTTTGATGCGGTGTAAACGTACCACGGAGTGTAGACCTTTATGGTGTATCAGAGAAGACGATCACAAGGCGAATGAGCCTGCATAACTCATAACTTCACTTTAATTTAATCCTTATACTCTGTATGTTCAATTCATCATAATAACTATTCATGGTGGCTCTAAAATCCGTACTGACCCCTACTCTCTCTTCTGTTTCTTTTTCCGGTTTCTTTCTGGTGGCGGCCTGTGCCACTACCACCTACTCCAAGCATCATGATGCTCCAACATTGGGGGACAAAAAGCCAGAAGTCTACGTGACCATCATCATCAAGTCCTTCCGTGAGAACCCTAAATACAAAGAGGACTGTTTCATTTATGTTAGGTAGAATGCCCAGAGGGGACTGGGCGGTCCCGTGGCCTGGAACCCCTGCAGATTTTATTTTTTTTCTCCAGTCGTCTGGAGTTTTTTTTTTTTCTGTCCACCCTGGCCATCGGACCTTACTCTTATTCTATGTTAATTAATGTTGACTTATTTTATTTTCATACTGTGTCTTTTATTTTTCTATTCTTCATTATGTAAAGCACTTTGAGCTACATTTTTTGTATGAAAATGTGCTATATAAATAAATGTTGTTGTTGTTGCAGTGTGTGATATGGTGAGATGCACCTCTATCAGTTTAGACCCTTGGACATGGAAAGCCCAAAGCAGCGCCGACTAATATTGTGAACTGAATATGCCATCCTGGTTTTACGAGACTACAGGCAAGTGCATATTCACAGCTATGTTTTCAAACAACTTTACAGCTCTGATCAGTGGCAAACATGATCAGTGACACAATGTCAGTTGGGCTTTCCGAGTCAAAGTGACTAAACTGGTACAGCTGCACTCCACCGTATCTCTCACGCTGTAGGTACATTCGCCTTGTGATCGTCTTCTCTGATACACCCCTCTGAAACACTTTGTCGTATTTTTAACCCGCATCAAAGAAAACGTGCTATTGACGCTGTGGCACTGGCCCCGGACACAGACAGACGGACATCGTTTGATCACCCAGCACACGTTTATTTACACCACAACTATTTACAATATTTACAGTTCAAATGCACAAACCCAGTGCCTCCAGCACCGATTCCCCAAAAGTCTGGGCCTCTCACACAGTCACTAGTGCCTTTCTTCTGGCCGCCTCCAGTCCTCTCTCCAGCTCCGTCCTCTTCCACCCGACTTCCACTCTCAACTGTTGGGAGGCGGCCCCCTTTATAGCACCCCGGATGAGCTCCAGCTGCTTCCCGGCATTCCTCCGTGGACACGCCCCCGTGTGGACGCACTCCGGGTGCCCCCATTCTTCTTCCTCCCAGTACTTCCGGGTGTGGTGGGAGTGCTGGGCTCCAGGGTTCCTCAGGCGCCGGGGGTGGCCACGGGTCCCTACGGGGTTGGGCTTCCAAGCCCCCTACCCAAGGCCACCAACAAAACCAGGGCGGTCGCCCCCTCGTGGTCTGGAGGAGGCACAAGCCCTCCTCCGGTCCTCCTGGGCGTCCCGGCTGGGCTCCACCCCCAGCCGCATGCGACAACGTATTGGTCACTTTGTCACCTGAATTGGCGTGTCACTCCAAAAGCATTGCACCAGTCCTTTGATGTTTTCAAACATAGTTTCATCCATATCGTAGTCTAAAATGGCCACCAACATTGTAATTTCTTCTGCTAAATATTCACTTTTCTCTCTGAATTACAGGATAGCTTCAGCAGAATTCATCTCATCGGCAGTACTAAGCATTTTTAGAATTAATTCTCATGCTCCCGTCCAGACGTATTGAATTAGGCACGAACAATCTGCTGAAGACGATGGACCAATCAAAACACAGTATGTGCTAGAGCCCGTCCTCTCAACTTTGACGAATGAAAGTGACAGTTTGGAGGAATATCACAGACAAAATTCAATAAATAAATAAGCAACACAAAATATATTTCATGACACATTTATTTATTTATTCTCACATTTTGCAGTACTTTTTTTGTCCAAAATCTTCCTCTATATATAAAACCGTGGCAAAACGAAATGTACCAGGAGCCTATACATTAAATTGTGGTGCAGTTAACACACTGGATTACATTTCATTTTGGCATGAATAATTTTCCATACCTACTTAATATCTCCTTTTTCTTCTTTATTGCCCCCTTAGCTGGGCAATATGAAAGTGTGACATGAAGAATTTTGTTAGGAGGCTCCTGCTAAGTCCATAATAACCATTTTTGCTTTTACCACCCTGCTTTATTCTGACGAGGTGGGCCATCTTGATGCAGAGTTTACTGCACCGGGAGCTCCTCTTGGCCCCGGCTTTGCTGCCAGGTTGCAGGACTCCAATATCCAATTTGCGAGCTCTGTGCACACAGCAGGGTCAGTAGGTACGCCTTCCTGTTTTCCTTGGCAAAGGCTTGCCATGCTCACATATTGCGGAGTCTGCCCACCATCCTTTGATGATGAGAGTGAAAATCATGTAAGCAAAATAATTAAATGACAATGACTTGATACCACACGCCCTCCCCGACTCCTCAGGGGTGCCAGGCTCAATCTGCCAACTTACTCTGCTTGGTACATTGATGGCAGATTACCAAGCCAAGTGGCTTCCCTGAATAAACAACAGCTGCTTGTTTCCCATTCATTAATCTGATCTGTGTTTATTTTTATTTATTTATTACACAAGGACCCCCCCCCACCCCCCATTCCGGCCCCCTGAGAGTCAGGAAGTCATTGATTAGACAAGGCTTCTGTCTTTTTATTTGACAGTTAAGCTCTGGTGTGGGCCAAGGTGTCCAGAAGAATGTAACCCATTACAGCAGAACTTTACCGAGCAGGTGCACAGCCATGTTTTGGTATTTTTTGCTGATTTGTTAACAAGGACGTCGTGACCTAGTGTGCTTCATGAATATTTACAGGCACAAACTTCATTGCGTTGCGTTGATTAAGCTTTTGCAGTATGTCATGAATCGGCCTTTGGGCTGGCACACTTTATGGGTTGACAGTTGACTCGACGGAGTCTGAGCCTTTTATTTGATAGGCTTGGCAAAGATGAGATTCTGCTTGTATTTTCTGCATCCTAAACAGCCAAGGTCATCCTTATGTGCTGGCTTACTTAACGGTTTACACAGAAAATCACATGAAGGGAGGTTACAGACATGGACTTGCTGCTGCTCTCATTATCGCTTTTCACATTGATAGTCTATACCTGTCTGACCAACTGCAAAAATGGAGGTGAAAAATTCATTCCTATTCCTATTAATTCAAACCATAGTCACTGCAGGAGTGACTGGCTCCTTGTGAAGATGGAGTGGTGCAAAAGGATTAATTCTTTTATGGCTGTTATTTTGGGCTGTTCCAACCTGACCAATGGGTCTCATTCCTTTGCAGTAAGTTTTACAGGATAAGGGGACTGATTACTTTGGGCTTGTTCAACTTGGACAGAACTGACAGATTCCTTTATGACTCTTTCAGCTTGGATTAGGGTACTGATTCTTTTTGGGCTATTCCAACCTGACCAATGGGTCTCTTTCCTTTG
>JANRMT010062829.1:39716480-39727417 GCA_026402145.1 Polypterus bichir lapradei
ATTCCTTTGCAGTAGTCTTTCCAGGATAAGGGGACTGATTACTTTGGCCTTGTTCAATCTGGACAGAACTGACTGATTCCTTTAGGCTGGAACATCTCTAGATAATGGGACTGACTCTTTTGGGCCAGTCCATCCTGAACAAATAGACCGATTCCTTTGGATAGACCAGTCTGAACCAGGGGAATCCTTTGGAACAGCGCAACCTAAGCAACAGGACTGATTTTTTTGGGATAGTCCATCATGGATTAGAGGACTGATACTTTTGATTAGTCTAACTTGGACAAGAGATTGTATTGCATTGACCTAATCAAAGTGATTTGTTTGAATAGCCCAACTTAGATCAGAGGAGCCATTTTTTGGTTCATTTCTTTGATGATATGCTGTGCTATTCATCATCTTCATCATATTTTTTTCTACCATGTTTTTCTCTGAAAAGTTCTGTACTGTGAAAATTTTCCAATTCATCCTTAACCCAGTAGAAAAGTCAGGTTATGAGGTTTTGTGCATCCATCTGGACTAGAGGAATCTAAGTACAGTGGAACCTCGGTTCACGACCATAATTCGTTCCAGAACTCTGGTCATAAACCGATTTGGTCGTGACCCGAAGTAATTTCCTCCATAGGATTGTATGTAAATACAATGAATCCGTTTCAGACCGTACAAACTGTATGTAAATATATATTTTTTAAAGATTTGTAAGCACAAATGTAGTTAATTATACTATTGAATGCACAGCGTAATAGTAAACTGAATGTAAAACATTGAATAACACTGTACATTTGAAAAGTTCGTAATTTAATAAACCACCAAGAAAAGTAACATTGCAACAATGCACACTACAAACTGATTGTTGTAAACAGAAGTGAAGTGGAGGTTAAAATCCAATAGAAAAAAGTCTTCATTAAATACGAGGTTAAAACAATGCTTGAAGCAGTCTCTTTAAAAACAAGCCCAGTGCACTCTTTAACTGCCTTCTTGGCCTTATGTGTCTAGCCTTCTCTCTCTCGCTCGCGTGCAGGCGTGTGTGTGTGTGTGTGCGCGCGCGTGTGTGTGTCTGTGTCTCTCTCTCTCTCTCTCTCTTTCTCTTTTGCTGCACAGGGAATGCACAGGGAGAGACTGAACATGTGCGGAAATCATCGGCGCGCACAAACCGAAAGGAAAACTGGCTTGTTCCTATACCGAGTGTGTGGTCGTGAACAGATGCAAAAGTTTGGCGAACTTTTTGGTCGTAAACCGATTTGTACGTGTTCCGAGACATTCGTGAACCGAGGTTCCACTGTATGACATATTCATCCGTTCCCTCCTTAGACCAGAAGTCATTGACCGGAAACCATGAGCCTCGGTTGACTTCATTCACAAGCCCACCTAACTTTCCGACAGTTTAAAAAGTCCCCCACACCATCTTCATCATCGCCTCTAGACCTGATGGCAACATCTTTCATAGCTCCTTCTACTACATGTGCAGTAGTTTCCATTGACAGTGTGCTAACTCACTATCAGTCCTTACACCTTTCAAAAAATGAACAGGTCTTTACCCATCAGGGACCTCAACTCTTTTTCCATAAATTTGTTTTATTTATATAATACAATGACAAAACAAATTATCCCTCACCAGTAAGCCCATCTTGTTGTTCTCTAATAAGCCTGAAAATCTGTATTGACATGATTAGGAGTTTTCCAGGCTTTTGCTACCTTAATCCTTGGATTGATTTCCATTTGCTCGGAACTGTCACCAGAGCATTTTTTTTAATCTAAAATATGTTCAAATTAAAACAAAATGCATACATTTTGATAACACCAGGCACCATATAACCAATTCAACCTATGTTTTTTAACTTAAACTGTTCACAGAATTTCTCAGAAGTACGTCCTCACTCGGGGCTGGTGGGTGCGACCTTGGTCTTGTAAATTTAGAGGGCAGAGTACGGCATGTTAGGGTTTATCTGAATGCTCACTAAACTCAAAAAAGATGCAGACTTCACAAGGAAAAGTAAGACCCACACAGGTCTGACCAAAAAGTGTATGTCTCACCCATACTAATTAGCCTAACTCCAAACTCAAAATACAGGCTTATGGCCGGTAAAGACCCAATAGATGGGAAAAGCCTTAGTCACATTATGGAGTCGGTTTTGTGTTGTAGGAGGAACCATTGTGACCACCAAGGGGCACTGCAACTCCCCAAACTCCCAACACAAAGGCTTAAACAAAAGGGTTTTGTTGTGTGAAACTCCTACAAATAAGCGTTTCTCACACCACAACCACAACTCTCTTTCTCTCTCTGGAACACGGTCATCTCTCTTACAGGTAGCATGACTAGTTTAGTAATAAAATAGAAAAGATAATATTCAAAAGGGGACGGCATGGTGACACAGTGGTAGAGCTGCTGCCTCGCAATAAGAAGGCCAGGGTTCATGTCCCGAGTCCTCCCTGCATAGAGTTTACATGATCTCCAGTTTCCTGCCACTGTCTAAAGACATGCAGGTTAAGAGGGTTGGTGACACCAAATTGGCCCTAGTGTGTGTGTGTTCATCCTGCAATGGATTGACATCCTGTCTAGGGTTTGTTCCTATCTTGCGTCCGTTTCTGGCTGGGATAGGCTCCAGCCACCCCACAAACTTTGACCCTGATCTGGATTAAGTGAGTTGACAATATTCAACAGGCAACATAAATAAAAAATGAATTAAGAGCTCTTATGTTAAGGAGAAACCTTTGGCTATACCATAACGACAGCTGTCTTAGCTTATCATATTAAGGAAGAACTGTTTGTCTCTAAGGGAACAGTAGGACTTCAGAATGTGAGGGTGTTTTCTTTTTCCATTTCAACATCACTATACAATCCATGTCTTCGTCTGGGGGGCTCCTGTAGGAGCCTGAATGATGAGGGCCACCGACTCCATGACCAGGACCTAACCCAAGCTCAGTCCACAAGACCAAAGGAAAGGCTGGAGGAGGCAAGCTGCCGCCCAGATTTTAACCCTAACCCAAACCAAAAGCCTTATAGGGCCATGGGGGAGCCTGGATGACGAGGGCCACCGACTCCATGACCAAGACCTAACCCAACCTCAAAGACCACAAGACCAAAGGGGAGGCTGAAGAAGGTAGAGCAAACAATCCAATGATTCTAAGAACTCTCTCCACTGTCTGTACTCAGACATGGCCCACATGTTTGAGGTCTAACCAACCGACTGAACAAGGCCAAAGAAGAATACCACAGAGCCAAGAGGCAAGCTACCTCTCAGATCCTAACCCTAACCCAAACCAAAAGCCTTACGGGGCCTCGGGGGAGCCTGAATGATGAGGGCCACTGACTCCATGACCAGGACCTAACCCCGGCTCAAAGCCCACAAGACCAAAGGGGAAGCTGGAGAAGGTAGAGCAAACAATCCAATAACTCCAAGAACCTTCTCCACTATCTATACTCATATATGGCCTACATGATACAGCTCTAACCAACCAGCTGAACAAGGGCAAAGGAGAATACCGCAGAGCCAAGAGACAACCTACCTCCCGGATTTTAACCCAAACTAAAAGCCTACAGGGCCCTAGGAGGGCCTGGATGACGAGGGTCAATGACTCCATGGCCAGGACCTAACCCAAGCTCAAAGACCATAAGACCAAAGGGGAGACTGAAAAAGGAGCACAAACAAGCCAATAACTCAAAGGACCATCTCCGCTATCTGTAACACCACACAAGGCTCCAAGGTTGGATGCATAGTGACTCCTGTCTTTCCAATGAATAATACCCTGTGCATTCCGGAGAACCATTGGGAAAGGAGTCTTGTTCCAAAAAACCTAACCCTAACCCTGAGTACAACACTCACTTGTGTGTGAGCGGTGACAAGGGACATATCTATGGACTGAGTTCCAAGGGACAGCCGTTGTCAACAGCCAAACATACAGTTGCACTCAGAATTATTCACCCCCCATTGCAAATTAGGCTTATTGGCAAAATTTACAAAAACTTTCAGCTGTTTGCAATGAACAAATCAAACAAGAGCAATTTAAATAGCTCAGCACAACTGATATTACAAGTAGTTTCTCCACATTCAACACAAAATGGCACTTTTAATGATTATTGCCATTTGAAAATTATTGAACCCCTTCATGACAAGCTTTTTTAAAACTTAGTAGAGCAACCTTTTGCTGTTATGACCTGCTGCAAATGTGATAAACAGCCAGATACCAGCTTCTGGTAGCATTCCTGGGGAATCTTAACCCATTCCTCATGGGGAATGGCCTCCAGCTCACTAATATTCTTGGATTTTGCATGCTGCACCCACAATCTTGAAATCCCACCAGAGTTAGTGACGGCCACTCTAGAATCTTTCAGGACTTTTTTTCTGAAACCAAACCTTGGTGGACTTTGAGGTATGCTTGGAATCACTGTCCTGTTGGAAGGTTCAGTGATGCCAAAGCTTCAGCTTCCTCACAGATGGCATGACATTTTTTTCCTGGGATTTCTTGATACTTGACTGAATACATCTTGCCCTCCCTACACTGCAGGTTTGCAGTGCCAGGAGAACCAAAGCAGCCCCAGAGCATCACCGAGCCACCGCTATGCTTTACTGTACGCAGGATGTTCTTTTCAACAAATGCTTCATTCTTCCTCCTCCAGACATTCCACTCATTCATAGGCCCGGCTTTTTTTTCCATCGCTCCACAGAACAGAATCCCAAAACTTGTGTGACTTATTTACAGTATATGGTTGTGTGACTTATTTATATGGTTCTGAGCACATTGGAGCTGACTTTTGTGCTTTTGGGTTGGTCTATGTCTTGGAGTCCAGGCTTGGAGACCGTCAGCGTTTAGTATGTGCTTTACTGTGGAAACTGAAACCTCAGTGCCTGCTGCCACCAAGTCTGGCTGCTGGTCTTTTGCGGAAATTTGGTGGCAGCTGTTGATAGCTTCCTCTTTCTGATTAGTCAATGAGCGCTTCTCTTAACTTTTTGGACAATTCTCTTGTCTAACCCATATTTCTAACATGCAATCAAACGTCACTGTGAACACATGTACCCCTAGCCAGTCCAGGTATTTGATGTGTTCTGTCTCAAGCACACCTGAAGCAACTGATGAGGCCCTTGATTAGCTCCTTGTGGTGTCCTTTAGACATCCTCTGATGTGCAAATGTGTGCCCTTATGGGGGGGTTTCTATTCAGGGGGTCGAAACATTTTGAGTGCAACTGTCTTCTTCTTCTTCTTTTGGATGCTCCTGTTAGAGGTTGCCACAGCAGATCATTTTGTTCCATATCTTCCTGCCCTCATCATCTTACTCTGTCACACCATCACTTGCATGTCCTCTCTCACCATATCCATAAACCTTCTCATAGGCCTTCCTCTGTTCCTCTTCCCTGGCAGCTCTATCCTTAGAATCCTTCTCCCAATATACCCCTCATCTCTCCTCTTCACATGTCCAAACCAATGCAATCTCATCTCTCTGACTTTGTCTCCCAACTGTCTAACTTGTGCTGACCCTCTAATGTCCTCATTTCTAATCCTGTCCATCCTCATCACACCCAATGCAAATCTTAGCATCTTTAACTCTGCCATCTCCAGTTCTGTCTCCTGCTTTCTGGTCAGTGCCACTGTCTCCAGCACACATAACATAGCTGATCTCACTACCGTCCTGTAGACCTTCCCTTTCACTCTTGCTGATACCCGTCTGTCACAAATCACTCCTGACACTCTTCTCCACCCATCCCACCCTGCCTGCACTCTCTTTTTCACTTCTCTTCCACAATCCCTGTTACTCTGTACTGTTGATCCCAAGTATTTAAACTCATCCACCTTTGCCAACTCTACTCCTTACATCCTCACCATTCCTCTGACCTCCATCTCATTCACACACATGTATTCTGTTTTGTTCCTACTGACCTTCATTCCTCTCCTCTTCTCCTCATATCTCCACCTCTCCAGGGTCTCCTCAACCTGCTCCCTACTCTCGCTACAGATCACAATGTCATCACCCAACATCATAGTCCACGGGGACTCCTGTCTAATCTCGTCTGTCAACCTGTCCATCACCATTGCAAATAAGAAAGGGCTCAGAGCCGATCCCTGATGTAATCCCACCTCCACCTTGAATGCATCCGTCACTCCTATCGCAGACCTCACTGCTGTCACACTTCCCTCGTACATATCCTGTACAACTCTTACGTACTTCTCTGCCACTCCTGACTTCCTCATACAATACCACAGCTCCTCTCTCAGCACCCTGTCATATGCTTTCTCCAGGTCCACAAAGACGCAATGCAACTCCTTCTGGCCTTCTCTAAACTTCTCAATCAACATCCTCAGAGCAAACATCACATCTGTGGTGTTCTTTCTTGGCATGAAACCAAACTGCTGCTCACTAATCATCACCTCCCTTCTTAACCTAGCTTATTTTGAGTGCGACTGTACTAAACCCAAACCCCAAGTACATCACTTTACTCACCAGAGCTTAACTTGCTGAAGTACAGAAACAATTGTAGTTCAGTGGACGTGGACTATGAAAGTTGCTTTAAATAAAAGCATTCAATGACAAAATGTAAACGGGATTGTTTGGACGTGGTAATAACAATGAGTAATGCTGAAAACTTTTTGCCGTGTATTTTGTCAGGGTGACACAAAGCTCAAGTCAATGATTTAAAACACCTGTCCTGGAAAGTTAAAACGCAAGGAAGCTGCGCCTCGCTTATCGGAAAAGGCTGTCAGGCTGAAAATGATGAGAAGCATTAATAGAGCTCCACAGATTGATGAAGGCCTTTTTGGAAAATGTATTGAATTTAAAAGGCTGGCCCCATCAAAGTTTTAGGTTACGAGCCACTGCTGATACGTTGGTATTTCATCTTTCTCGATGTTTTTTTTTCTCTTGCATAGATTTGACACGGGCCACTTTAAATTCCTGCTGTGATCCAGCATTGCCAAATAAGTTAAATGAACTCCTAATGTGGCTGCTTGCAGGGTAAAGCCGTCTTTGATTCCACCTCCTCCAGCCACATTTCCTTTCAAAAGACGCAGCCCTCCCTTCCTTCACCGGGAATCCTTTGTAAATTGGCCTTTTGATTTTCAGAAATCAGTTGCGCTTTGTCTGCCAAAGCAGGTCCTGAAGTCAGATTTTAGGAGAGAAAAGGCTGCACTTTCTTTATGATAAAGATGATAATATCAATAATAATCTCAAATGGACCTGCATTCCACTCATTCCATGATCAAATGGCTTCCCTATTCATTCCAGATCTTTCTGTAATTAGGTTACTCAAATAGATAGACGAGGACGAGGATAATGACAATAATGTGGCTTAATGAGAACTATTCTGAGTCACCTCCATTATGATGTTTGCAAAGGTTGAAACTTATTTGTAGTTGCCGTAACTTTTTCTTGCACTCTGATTGGATGTTTTGAAGTTCTGAGATTCTGAATTTCTTATTTTTTTATTTCAGTTTTTCTCCCTAGATTAATGTTAAATTCTACTTGCCACCTCTTTTTCATTTTTCAAAGTTCCCACAGAGCCTCTGGAAGTCTTGTTTAGTGACATGACAGATGTGACACTTTAAAAACCATCACCCTGAATAATGCAATGTCCGATATTGTGGATTCTCCTAAAAAGACAGTTGATGTTTGCTTCTAAGGAGTTCCACTGATTGTTGACTCTTTGCTAGGCTCTTTTGGCTTTGGCTTGTTTAACATTTTGGTGTTGGCACATTTTCTTTTAATTACCTAATTACTTTGATAACATTCATCTCCCTCCTACTGTTCTATCAGCCTTCGTTCTACATGTTCTAGCTGTTGTGATTCCTGCCTCCATGAAGCACAAGAAAAGGACAGGGCCTCAAACAATGGAACACTCCAGACACACACTTTTTACAGGTTTGGTATTTGTGGTGATTCAACGCTTTGACTTTAGCACCTCGATTGACTTCACAAGGCTATTTTGACTTTTTGCCTAAATATTCTAATGATTTTGCCTTGTCTGTCTCCCAGCCCTAAAATCTGTCTTCTTGTTCTGACTGTTTCCAACAAATCAAATAACAACATCATGCTTATTTTTATGAGTGTTTCTGTCCTATCCTGACTCATCTTGTCTAGTTTTGCATTGTCTTATTATGTCATTTTCTTCTATCATTTCTTGTCTTATTGTTTCTACATTGTATTATATTTTATCTTATCCTTTTATATCTTTGTGCATCATATTCTATTTTTTTTATTGTATAGCACTATATGTTTCTTGTGTATCGTACCATTTGCTGTCTTTTGTATCGTGTCACATAATTTCTTATATCTTTTTGTATCATTGTATTTTATGATTTATTTTTTCCACTGTACTCTGTGGCATCTTATCTCATCTAGTCTTATCTTGTCTTATCTTACCTCACCTTATATCACCCTTCCTTTCCTTATCCTAAATTTCCTTATCTTGTCTTGTCTTTTCTTATCTCATCTTATCCTTCCATGCCTTTCTGCATCCTTCCTTTCCTTATCTTGTCTTATCTGATCTTATCTTGCCTTTTCTCATCTTTCCTTATCTTCTTATCTGTTCTTATGTTATCTTGACTTATCTCATCTCCCTGTATCTTATCGGATCTTATCTTATCTTGTCTTACCTAGCCCAATTTTTCCTTATCTTATCTCATCTCATCTTGTGCCATCTCGCCTCGTCCTGTCTTATCTTATCCTGCCTTATCGTATCTTGCCTTATCTTGCCATGTCTTATTGGATCTTGTGGAAGAAAAATTTTAATAGACACCTTCCACTGGAATGCCCCGGTTTAAGCAATAAAACACAAGCAGGAGAAAGTGTCAATCACTATTCTTTATCTAAATCTTGCAAGAGACAACAACATACTGTATCTTATTAGCAAGTGTTGCAAAGGAAAAGAGTGTCCTCTGTGCTACATTATACAATTCATTGATTAGATCACAATTCCAAGGAATTCATTACATAATCAGAAAACTTTTAACATGATTGGTTACAACTAGTTGCTAACGGGACATGACAAATGTTGATACCTTAAATAACCACAATTAACCCCGTCCATTATGTTGATTGGGAGTTTGCAACTTCTCAAGAGCGTGTACAGGATGTGTATGGCTCAAATTTGATTTGAACCATATGCTTCCTATGTTTGCCATCAACAGGAAATTTAGCACATAACAATGAAAACAATGATCAGACCTTATAATATATGATTCTTTTTGCTTTAGAATAACTTAAATGCATTTTTTATAGTGAACAACAAAATAATACCTTCAGCCTTTAAGCATAAGCTCAGAAGAATATGAGACTCAGCGCAGGATAGGTGCACATTGGACAAGGGTTCAAATTCAACTCTTCTAATCTTATCCTGCCTAGTCATATCAGATCTTATCTTATCTTACCTTATCTTATCCTAGTGTTTCTTATCGTATCTTATCACATTGTGTCTTATCTTTTCTTTCCTTGCCTTATCGTATCTTACCTTTCCTTATCTTGTCTATTCTTTTCCTATTTTATCTTATCTTTCCTTATCTTATCATCCCTTGTCTTATCTCACCTCACCCGCATTCCTTATCTTATCCTGCCTTATCTCATCTTTCCTTGTCTAACCTTATCTTATCCTATCTTGTCTTGCCTTGCCTTTTCTTTTTCTGTCTTATTTTATCTTACCCTATATTATTTTTTCTTACCTTGCCTTGTCTTGTATTATTTCAGCTTTTCTTTTTCTGTCCTTATCATTCCTTAACACAAATTTTATAATTCCAAAATACAATATTTCTTTCCAGTGCTACACAAATGGTACACAGATACATTTTCACTGAAACAGACAAAAACAAATTCTCTTAAACCTTTATTGGACTGTCTGCAAGACGTTAAAACAAATAATCTTATTTGTGCTCTAGAAATTAATCTTGGCCCTTTGACAACCTAATGTAAATCCTTCACAAAATATCTCGGTGTGATTTTTGATGACACCCTAAAATTAATTCCATTGTTAAAGCCTGTTTGTATCAGCTCAGGGTATTGGCTAAGGTCAAGCCCTTTCTTTCTGTACATGATTTGGAGACACTAATTCATGTGTTTGTCTCTTCTCAGCTTGACTATTGCAACTTTTTATACACTGGAGTGAATCAGACATCCTTTGCTCATCTTCAGCTCATCCAGAATACTGCTGCTAGGCTTCTAACAGGCACACGAAAACAGAATCACTTCACACCAGTCTTAGCTTCTCTCCATTGGCTTCCTGTTCACTACAGGATTGACATTTTAATTTTGCTGTCTGTTTTTAAGTCCCTGAATGGTTTAGCCCTCTTCTGACTTACTGACCCTTTGCACCTTTACTCTTCTTTTCCACAATCACTGAGGTCCTCTGACCAGAGGTTATTGGTCGTGCCGAGTTCTTGACTTAAGCTTAGAGGGAGCCACACTTTTGCAGTAGCTTCTCCTAAGCTTTGAAATGGTCTGCCTGCTTATATTTAATCAGCACCAACTTTGGTCACTTTTAAATCCTGCCTTAGTTTTTTAAACTTGTACGTGAGTATTTATTTTTGGTGTGTTTATTTACTGTATACTGTATACTGTAGCTGGAGATCCACAAAGGGAGATTAAAATGAATCACGTATCATAAAGTAGTTTTTATACCTGAGCTTTCAACCCCTACCAGGGGTCTTCATCAGAGGATAATGCTTAGTCTTACAAGAATCAAAGGCAATATATAGCAAAAAAATACGTGGGGGGTTAAGTCAGTGTGATAATTTGGGGGGTCGGCATTGGTTTGTAAAGTCTTGTTTATTATGAATAAGTTCTTCTTAAGTTTGCATATGCTGGATTTATGTCCAAGTGTCTGTTGATGGCGTTCTCATTTGATAGCCAAGATTCGGCCAGCTCTCTGGCACTTTTAGTACTGGCTTTAAATTTTACTTGTACATTGTCCCAGTTAAAAGTGCCAGAGAGCTGGCCGAATCTTGGCTATCAAATGAGAACG
>JANRMT010062829.1:39732417-39750863 GCA_026402145.1 Polypterus bichir lapradei
TTTTGTGCACGTGACTGGGTCTGAGTGACCAATAGACTGGGGTCTGTAGGACCATTGTTGGGGTCTGGGTGACCCATATATTACTGTAAATAGTGTAAATAAACGTGTGGTGGTGTTTAAACAACATGTCCGCCTGTCTGTGTCCGGGCGGGGTTCACATCTGGCGTAGTCGGCAGGATACTCCGCCTGGTTCAAGGCGGGGACCTGTTCATAAAAATATTGTTGTGGACCACCCGGTGCAGCAGGGGACCCCACCCACGTTCCGCGGGTGCTGCGTGCACACAGCCCCGCGGGGTAAAGGAACCCCACGGACCGCCAGGGGTCCGCAGGAAGGCCATGTTTCCCTAATGCGGGTGGGCGGCGTGTCCACCAGGAGTGCAGCGGGCTCTGAAGATCGCACCGTTGCTGGAGGCGCCCGGGACGGCATAGCGTCGAGAAAAGCCACGCCGAGGAGTGGTTCTCGGTTTGACGAGTCCGGGGAGGTGAGTTCCCTGCCTTGTGGCAGCCGGCCCGTGGGGGCCGGGCGTGTATTTTCTTTTACAGGCAGGGACTTCCCGGACCCACGTCAGTGGCAGGCGCATGCTGGTCTGCGGGGCTCCGGCAGCACGGCGGCAACCACGGGGGCTGCGGAGGAGGAGACGCTGCAGCTCGACAGGAGCTGGCAACAACACGGCTGCCGGCAACCACGTCGCCGCCGCAGAAGGGGACGCAAGATGGCCGCGGACCAGAAGTCCCTCCCCCTGACAGGCACGCGATTGGACGGTGTGTCTTGTGTGCCCGCCAATGACCGTAGAGAGGCGGGTCCAAGGAACGTCCATCACGGGCAGGGGGGAGACCCGATTGGGCCGGAGGAGAAGGCCCACAGGAAGTGGCCGACGTCGGAGGCTGACAGACAGGTAAGCTCCGCGTCGGTTAACTTCCTGTCTTTGCCGGCTGCTCTGGCGAAGCTGGAGATCTCTCTTCAGCCCACGGAGCAGCGTGTGTTACAGATGCTATGTGCCATCCGGGCTGAAGTGCTGGTACTGGAGAGGAAGGCGTTCGCGGCGCTGAAGACGTTAGCAACAACGGGACGGCGCGACGCTGGAATCTCCAGCCGGAGGGGTACAGCGGAGGCGGTGAGTACAACCGACTCCGTACAGCATGCAGGAGGGTCTGCTGAACATGGCTGTGATGCTAAGGATCAGCTTCAAGTAAGCAGCCCTCCGACAGGAGGTGCGGCGCCGCGGGCTGTATGCGCGACGAGGGGGGAGTCCGAGAGGACGCTTAATGGACACGGGCTGCTAAGTGCCCCGGGTCCTAGCGCCCTCCGCCCCGAGTCGGCTGCGGTCTCACGCCGCACTGTAGGGACGCAGACGGGAAAGAGGCGCCTTCTTTTCCATAAGGAGTCTCAAACCGTCATGGCGTCCCAGAGCGAAGGGAGGAACAACAGGCTGGGTGCCGATTCCTCCGATATGTTGGGACGCGGTGCTGGGTGCACGCGTCCGGGTGCTGGCGGCCCTCTGCGGCGACAGAGGGAATCCCTGAGGCCGGCGGAGAGAGCGCAGGCGGTGCCGGCGGTTCCACCATCAAGAGGGGCACGGAAGCCGCGGAGAGGGTGCCGAACAGGCAAGTGCCGGGGTGCTGGATGGAGGGGGGAACGCTGCCAGTGCGTGGCACAGGAAGGGTGCCTTGGCAGCGGTTCTGCCCCTGTGTTGTTCTCTTTTGTAGGGACGGACCCCGGGCGAGCAGTAGGACCCCCTTCGTTGGGGACCTGCCCTCCGATGTCGGACCGTCTGCGGAAGGATCTCTCTGCTGGTGTGCGAATGCCGCCACGGCTGGAGGAGGCTGCAAGGGAGCGAGTGGCTTCGACCAAAGGGGCGCTGAAGCCTCGTTGGGGGTGCCGAACGAGGAGGCCCCGGGGTGCCGGTAAGAGGGGGGAGCACAACCTGTGCGAGGCGCAGGGGAGCACCAAGTGGTGGTGCTCAGGCCGTGTCTCCGCCCCTGTCCCTGCTAGGAGTGCGGGGCCGGACCCCGGCTATCCTCAAGTTGGACCCGCTTCGGGGCTATGCTGCCCTCGCGGGACAGGCCGCTCCTTACCCCGAGTGGTCTTCGCTGGCTGTGGGGCAATGTCAGGGATGCCAGGGGCCATGACCCGGCCGGGACGCCTTGAGGGACCGGATGTGGGTCTGGGCCCACCCTGGATCACGTGGGGGTTGCCTTCCGGGTTGCTTTGGGGGCCACGGGTACAGGGCATGGAAGCTCCACCCTGTAGGGGCCCGTGGTCACCGCCAGGAGGCGCCCCAATGCCTTGGGGACTTGCTACCCCAGCACTTCCGCCACACCAGGAAGTGCTGGGGGGAAGATTTATGACGGCGCCCGGAGAGCAGCCGGGAGGACAGCCGGCACTTCCGCCACGCTGGGGCGTGGCCAGAGGAGGAATGCCGGGAACACCTGGTGCTCATCCGGGAACCCTATAAAAGGGGCCGTCTCCATTCATTTGAGGCTGGAGTCGGGTGGAAGCAGGACAAGGCACGAGAGAGGAGTGTGGAGGCGGCCCGAAGACAAGGCATTGTGAGGCCAGGACTTTGATTGGGGGTATTTTGTGCACGTGACTGGGTCTGAGTGACCAATAGACTGGGGTCTGTGTGACCATTGTTGGGGTCTGGGTGACCCATATATTACTGTAAATAGTGTAAATAAACGTGTGGTGGTGTTTAAACAACATGTCCGCCTGTCTGTGTCCGGGCGGGGTTCACAATGCACAAACCAGTGCATAAATGGGATAAATGGGGAGGGTTACATCAGGAAGGGCATCTGGTATAAAATTTTGCCAAATCCATATGTGGACAGACGATCCGCTGTGGCAACCCCTAACGGGAGCAGCCAAAAGAAGGAGAAGGTATATATATTGTCACAGATGAGCGGGGGCACTGCCCGGCCGGGCCGCCTGAATAGTCCCCGATGTGGACAATATTACTCCTTGGCCACGAGAGAGCAGCCGCCCAGGCCTATTTGGGACACTCGTGAGAGGACGTGGCCACCGCCAGGGGGCGCCCAGACAGTGAGGGAATCCTGGATGGCAGCACTTCCGCCACACCTGGAAGTGCTGCCGGAAATAATTCCAAGAAGACCCGGAGTGCTTCCAGGTGCTTTCCTGAGACTTCCGCCACACCAGGAAGTGACGTCAAGGGGAGCACCTGGGGCTCATCCGGGTCAGGATAAAAGGGGCCGCCTCCTTCTAGTAGATGAGCCAGAGTTGGGAGGAAGGAGACGAAGCTTGTGAGGAGGAGGAAGGAGGTCAAAGAGAAAGAAGAAGAAGAAGAAGAGAAAGAAGGAGAAAGAGGAAGAAAGGAAGAGAGTTGGTGAGAGAAGGCATTGTGGTGCTCAAAAATAAAATAAAGGAGTGTGCTTTGGACATCCTGGTGTCGGTCTGTCTGTGTTTGGGGGTACGTTTTCCACAATATATATATATATATATATATAAAGGGCGGCACGGTGTAACCCGGGTCTCCTAACTGCAAGGCAGCAGCACTATCACTGCGCCACCGTGCCGCCCTTACACACACATATATATATAGTAATAGGAATAAACAACTCAAACAAAGTCAAAAAGAGTTCGGAAATGACCCCGTATAATGTCCAGTGGACCAGATGAAAAATAGTAGCGAAAATAGATCAAAAACCAAAGCATTTGACAATGACCGTAATGAGTTGGAGACATTTATACAAAAAAATGGCTACAGGATATGAGTTGGCAGGAAATGACGTCACTATGGCAGGAAGTGAAGTCGTGAGGGAGCCAGAAGTGACATCATCATTGCAAGACCAGAAGTGACGTCATCATTGCGAGCTGGAAATGACATCATCAGTATGGAAACGGAAATAGCGTCATTGACTGATGATGGAATTTTTGGTTTCCGGAATTAGTGGAGTTAAGGAATTGAAATCTTTATTTATCTTCTTTGGATCTGAAGAAAAAGAGAGAGAGAGGCATTAGTACCCAGATTCAGCACTTCATTTCGTGATATTACACTCACCTCAGGGCTTGTAGGCTGCCTCCTAACTGCACCTGTGTGACAATATATATTTATATATATATATGTATGTATATATGTATCTATATATATATATATATATATATATATATATATATATGTATAGTGTATTGGTGTATTAATGAAAGCTATACAGCACTTTGTTCGACGTCTGTTGTTTGAAACGTGCTCCATAAAATTCATTTGACTTGACTTTCTTTGCTTATGCTATCATGTTATGGTCTTTCTTGTCTTATCCTTCCTTTCCTTGTTTCATCTCATGCTATCTCTTCTTGTCTCATTTCTGTCTTGTCTTATCCCATTGTGCTGTGCCACATCCTGTTTCATCTTTTCTTGTCTTGACTTGTCTCATCTCATTTCATCCTAACATACCATATGCCATCTTTTATCGTTTGTTATTCGTTCTTATCATGGCTCATCTTACCTTATCTTATTGTATTGTTTCTTATCTTGTCTTGGATTTTCTCTTTCTCTCTTATCTTATGTTTCATTATATTATGAAGTCATACCATGTTATTCGTGCCTTGTCTTTCACTTCCTTACTTTGTGTTCAATCAGTCTCATCTTATCATATTGTGTCTTACCCTGTGACGATGAGGGTCTAGCTTCATGCTCCCCCTTCTCCCTTCGGGAGCCTCTTCTGACTCCCGCTGCCTTCCGCGGTGAGCCAGCCACCTTCCAGGACAGTCCAGCTCCTTGCGATTGCTCAGCTGAAGCGACCGCTTCTTACTGCCCTCAAGTGTCGGCCAAATACTCTTTCAGGGCTTTCCTCTCAGCTGCCTTCCTCTTTCTCTAACCTCCGTTCTGTCTTAGATCTTTTTGTTATAATAGGGATGTGGCACAGGTGTGGTGATTAGCAGCTCCCGCTGTCATTTACGAACACGGGCGATCCCGCACCTGTTCACTTCAGTGCAGAAACTCCAACGCCCGGGAACTGCTCTGAGCACACTACCACACCCTCTCCTTAAGCCGCAAGTGTGGCGATTATTAATTTAAAAAACTGGCCATTTGTTTTGAGCCGCAGACCCGCTATACCACATACCTCTGCTTTATCTTGATCTTTTTTGTGTTATATCACATTCTTTCTTATCTTTTTGAGTTGAATCACATTGTATCATTTTTTTTTGTATTGTAGTGCACTGAGTCTTACTTTGTTTTAGTGACTTCTTTATAAAAAACACTTACCATATATACTCGCATTTAAGTCAATATTACTGTATAATTTATGGTATTTTATAATTTCTTTCATAAGTCAAATGCAGAAAACTCACGCTATTGGTCCAAGAGATAATGATATGCTAATGCGCACCTGAGAGAGTAACCACGGAGCACACAGCCTTTATTTGTCTATGTATTGTCTCTATGTGACCACACGGTAATACCCAAACTATTCCGAAGCGACGTTTGCACTTTTTTGTGTTGTTTGTCATAAGAGCATCCCTTATCTACGATGGAGCGTTTGATCAGAAGAAAATATGAAGCTGGTTTTAAATTAAACGTCGTTGAAGTGGCGAAAGAAATTGGTAACCGCGCTGCTGCAACAAAATTCGATGTGTCTGAAAAACTGATGTGAGATTGGAGGAAGCAAATAAAAAAAATGTAAGTGTTGTATTTATGAATGGGCGTATAAGTCGGAGTCTGATTCTATGATCGATCTTTCGGGTTTGAAGACCCGACTTATACGCGAATATATATGGTATTTGGATGTACTTTGTTACTGCCCTGACTTTCCGTAACACATTTTTCAAACACTCATGTGCCATTTGCACAACTCATCATAAGAGTTGTTCACCTTGTTCTTAACACTGAATATCCCATTAGCGTGACTTTGCTTGAGCAGCAACTGACTGGCCATCTTACTTCCCTGTTCTTACACTTATTCTGTGTCATCTTCCTTATCTAGAATCTATGTTTCATTTCCATAATTATTTATCACATGCATAACAACACTTTTGTTATAAAGGTGTGGCGGTGTAAATCATGTGTTATGAATTAGTTAATAATTTCTAGAAGCTAAAAATAAGCCATAAGAAACAAGACCGAAGGTTTGTGGAATGCGTTATTCTTCCACGTTCCCTCCTGAGCTCAGAATAATGAAATAGTAATAAAACCTGCTAGAATGCTGTGTGAATAAATAAGAGAGCAGCACAAGTTGGTTTCCGACGCTGCCAGGTTAGGCTCAAGCCTGGAATACTGAAAAGAACTGGATGGTTGGATCAATCGATGATCATCACGTGTCAACAGCAGTAGTGAGAAATCGAAGCAGAGCTCAAAATGAAAGATTCATTGAATGACAGAAACAGCAGTATCAACTATTGTAGTATCTTTAATGCCATTTAGTATTGGCTAGCCATTCCTGAAATTAGTCATTCATAAAAGTGAATGTAAGGGAGGATAATAACGATCGTCATAGGTGACATTTCCAGAGTGGTGCCACCATGACTGCTCTCTTTGAGAAAGTCTGATAAAGCTGTGAGCGATGTTTATCTCTGCTCGGCACCCATTATCATCTTTCATTTTGCTTTTCCTGGTTTGGCTTTTGTCTGAGAGACGGCTTCAGGCTGCAGCTATTAGTGAGAACAATTGAAAAGTGAAAATGAATTCAGACTGCTGGCTGGGCAATGAAAAACATTCTTTTTTTTTATTTGGACCAGTCCAAAAAAAATTTGTGGCTACAAGCAGTAGGAGACAATATTCTTGTTGAGCCTGGGGAACTAATTAGTTTTGACAGACAGTTCATTATACTTCCTTCTATTCATAAAGTAGGCCTGTAAAAATGGGAAACATAACAGAAGGATGAAAAAGAAACCAAATGCCATTAAATTGACATGAGCTTGGTGACTTCACTTAGCCACTGTCACTCCAACCAGAAGCTTTGCCATTTGTGATACTCCGTAAAGCTTGCAGTTCTACAGTTTTATATCCAGATTAGCAAAATACGCGCGCTTCGCAGCGGGAGAAGTAGTGTGTTAAAGAAGTTATGAAAAAGAAAAGGAAACATTTTAAAAATAAGGTAACATGATTGTCAATGTAATTGTTTTGTTACTGTTATGAGTGTTGCTGTCATCAAGGATTTGATTATCATTATTTCTTTCAATCAGGTTCCTATTTGGAGGATGTGATGTGTTCAAGTTACATTCCGTGTTTGTCAACCGTTGTAAAGATAACAGGTTTCATTCATCGAAGTGTTCACTACCCAAATCGGTACTCGTGAATCTAAGATGTTTAACATGCATTCCCGGTATTAAGATGTGGATTTGCCTGCGAATATTTAGCGGCAGCGTGTCTATGAACTTAATTTAACCTTTCCTAGTCCTGCAAAGTCTGTTCACGTGAGCCGCTCAGAGTACATGCATCGACGCTTGTCAGCTGTGCTTGTGCTATCTCGTGCGATCTCGCGATGTCCACGGCTTTATTTAATGTTAGCTAAGACCCGGCACTTAAAAGTTTCTCTCGCACTTTTGCTGAGTTTGTGCCAAACACTAGTCTATCCCTGACCATCTCATCTTCGTTTGCATAAGCACAGTCCTTCACCAGCAATTTTAACTCCGTTACAAAGTGCTGAAAAGTCTCGTTTATACCCTGTGTCCTCTAATTAAACTTGTATCTCGCGAATATCGTATTCGTCTTAGGCATGACAAACGCCAGTGGCAGCCTGTCTATGAACTTAATTTAAACTTTAGGTTTACACCGTGCTTTGTTTCCGCAGTAGCTGCACTTATTAACTCTTTTAGGGCTAATTTTTTTTTTTTATTTCTTATCTCCCAGGGCTGAATATTTTTCCAAAAACTAACATTTTTTAAAAAAGAACACAAAGCAATTGTTTAACATATCAAATCAACAAAAAATATTTACTTTTGACAAATGTTACTGTCTTGCATGTTGTATGAGCCGGCATACTCTATGATTTCACATACATATCACATACATTTTACACAGCAAAGTCCTGCAAAGTCTGATCTCGCTCAAAGCAGCCAATTTCAGTCATTGCCACATTGCACTGCTTACAATACGTGTTGCTTTGGTGCCTACTTTTCAATTGTCTGTTGCTGCACTTTCTCACATATATTGTTAGTGTGTACTGTAGAGAGACAAATGTCTGTGTATTTATCCCACACGAACCTTGCCGTAGATGCATCGGCTGCGCGAAGGTGCTCAACTGGCAGCAGATCCGCTGGCGCGGCATCGGCTGGTGTTTGATCAGCTGATGCCGGCTTCCCACACTCTTGCTCGATCTCCTGATCACTGTCAATGAAATCCGATTCTGAAAAATCAGAGTCTGACTCCGCGATAAAACATTGTCTGCCAAGTGTTTTCTTTTCTGCACTTGCTTCGCTACCTTGTCACATGTGGATGCCATCTTGCCATTGTTTACATTTCGCAACTCACGCACGCGCAAGGATTAGTTGCCGAGTCAACGAGTCTAGCATTCCTCCAAGCACAGAGGGAATGCCTGTGACGTGACAGTAAGATTTGTCGCCATTAACAGCTGATTATCGCCCTCTATCCCTGGATGTCGACTTTAGTCGACATGCGCCCTCAACCCCTCCTGTCGACAAAAGTCGACATCCGCCCTAAAAGAGTTAATATGCTTGTATGCGTCACTCGCTTCATATTCTTTTGCTGCCTTCTCAATTGTGTAATGCGTTTTTTGAACAGTTTTCATTCATCAAAGTGATCACTACCCAAATCGGTACTCGTGAATCTAAAATGTTTAACAGGCATTCCCGGTATTAAGTTGTGGATTTGCCTGCGAATATTTAGCGGCAGCGTGTCTATGAACTTAATTTAAACTTAAGCTTTAGACCTTGCTTTCCTATTGATATGTGTACAAAGGCTTGTTCAGAGGGTTGTTCCTTTCCTACTGCATCAATAAGCAGCTCGTCTTCCTCTTTATCTGAGACATCACACACTGCATGCACGGGTTTACCTTTCCCAGTCCTGCAAAGTCAGTTCACATGAGCCGCTCGGAGTACATGCATCGAAAACATCCTCCAAATACAAATCGAAGGTTCTCAGCTGTGCTTGTGCTATCTCATGCGATCTTGCGATGTCTACAGCTTTATTTAGTGTTAGCTCAGACCCGGCACTTAAAAGTTTCTCTCGCACTTTCACTGAGTTTGTGCCAAACACTAGTCTATCCCTGACCATCTCATCTTCGTTTGCATAAGCACAGTCCTTCACCAGCAATTTTAACTCCGCTACAAAGTGCTGAAAAGTCTCGTTTATACCCTGCGTCCTCTCATTAAACTTGTATCTTGCGAATATCGTATTCGTCTTAGGCATGACAAACGCCAGCGGCAGCGTGTCTATGAACCTAATTTAAAGTTAAGCTTTACATCCTGCTTTCCTATTCGTTTGCATAAGCACAGTCCTTCACCAGCAATTTTAACTCCGTTACAGCAATTTTAACTCTGTTACAAAGTGATCAAAAGTCTCGTTTATACCCTGCGTCTTCTCATTAAACTTGTATCTTGCGAATATCGTATTCGTCGTAGGCATGACAAACGCCAGCGGCAACCTGTCTATGAACTTAATTTAAACTTAAGGTTTACACCGTGCTTTGTTTCCGCAGTAGCTGCACTCATGAATATGCTTGTATGCGTCACTCGCTTCATATTCTTTTGCTGCCTTCTCAATTATGTAATGCGTTTTTTGAACAGGTTTCATTCATCGAAGCGATCACTACCCAAATCGGTACTCATAAATCTAGGATGTTTAACAGGCATTCCCGGTATTAAGTTGTGGATTTGCCTGCGAATATTTAGCGGCAGCGTGTCTATGAATGTAATTTAAACTTAAGCTTTACACCTTGCTTTCCTATTCATATGTGTACAAAGGCTTGTTCAGCGTCAGAGGGTTTCCGCAGTAGCTGCACTTATGAATATGATAAGCACAGTCCTTCAACTACGAATGTTTACCTTATATGGGCAGGCGCTCAATTACGTGGGAGGCGTGATGATGAGGGACGCAACTCCGCCTCACACGGCGACCGAGCTTCAGGCTATGGCCGTATATATGTATGTAAGTAGGATTCAGTTATGACTGTTACGTGTAGAATTTCGAAATGAAACCTCCCTAACTTTGTAAGTAAGCTGTAAGGAATGAGCCTGCCAAATTTCAGCCTTCTACCTACACGGGAAGTTGGAGAATTAGTGATGAGTGAGTGAGTGAGTGAGTGAGTCAGTCAGTCAGTCAGTCAGCCAGTGAGGGCTTTGCCTTTTATTAGTATAGATCCTCCCTGGGGCAGGCTTTTTGCTGATAACATTGTGTTGTGTAACGCCAAAATGAAGGAGGAAGTGAAGAGGAAGTTAAAAGAATGGAGAAGGGCTTTGTAAGATAGAAGATTGTAGGATAAATAAGAAGACGACAGAATATATGAGGTTTAACGATGATCAGAATTCAGAAGTTAGCTTGCAGGGAGAGCTACTGGAAAGAGTGGAGAAATTTGAATATCTAGGATGAGTGGTAGCCCAAGATGGAAAATTAGATGCAGGGTAACCCATAAAGAGCAGTGTAGATGGAACAATTAGAAGCAGGAATCAAAGAATTAAGGTAAAGGTCAAAGGTGAGGATTTTAAGACAGTGGGATGACTACTAATGATGTATTTGACTTGACTTCCTTTCCTTATGTTATCATGTCATGGAGACTGAGACATGGCCAGTAAAGGGAAGGTAAGAGATAAAGGTAGATGTGGCAGAAATGAAGACGTTGAGATGGATGTGTGGAGTTACAAAAAAGGATGAAATAAGACAATCAGAGATAACAACAAAAGGTGGAGAGTTATCTAAGATGAGTGGTAGTCCAAGATGGATAATTAGGTACAGGGATAACCCAAAGAGAGCTTTGTGGATGGAACAATTGGAAGAACGAATCAGGAGTATTGTGTTGTTGAAGAATTAAGGTGAAGGTCAAAGGTGTGGTTTTTCAGAAGGTGGAACGGCTTGCAATGACGACTTGACTTCCTTTCCTTATGTTTTCATGTCATAGAGGCTGAGACATGGCCAGTAAAGGGAACACAGGAGTTGAAGGTAGAAGTGGCAGAAATGAGGACGGTGAGATAGATACATGGAGTTACCAGAAAAGGACAGAATAAGAAATGAGACGATCTGAGATACATCAAAAGCGGGAGAGACCTCTAAGGATGGACAGAAGAGGAGGTTGAAGTGGTGTGGACCTGTGATGAGGAGAAACAACGAATATGTGGGTAAAAGAAAGTGATGGGAATGGAAGTACAGGGGAAGAGAAAGGCAAAAGTGGAGGTGGTTGGAGAAAGTAAAAGAAGATCTGATGGAAATTCGCTGAACAGGCGAGAAGGTGCAGGTGTGGACGAAAACTCAGACCAGACAGCAGGTGCGGTTATAAAGCAGCTTTATTTTTCAGAGTCACGGTGAGAAGAGTTTCAGAAAAGCAGACAATCAAATATACATGACAGCGTCAGGACTCTTCTGAACCCCGTCTGTTGGGTGGGGCAAGTTTTTATACCCCTAGAATGCGTGATTTAATATCATTATGAAATGTAACAGTCAACACTTTATTATACACAATCCTTGAGCCCCTTCAACGCCCCTTATGCAACTTGATTTCTTGACCCCTTTTGTTATGCCGTTCAGATGTAAGCTAAGGGAAAACGTGATAAGGCAGACTCATGTGTGGAATGCTCAGACCTTGAGTCCTTTGCACAAATATTTTTCTGTTTGCTAAAACAAAGCATGCTTTTACATGGTTTAGTAAAGCTTACTTCTCAGATATGAATTAGTACAAGGGAACGAAGAGAACATTTGTCTTCCACACAGGACCGAGTTGTTTAGAGACGGTTGAGTAAGCACATCAACCCCACAGTAGGAAATGATGAAGAGGAAGAATAAAGATATAAAACCACATGTGCTGAGCCGTAGCGTGTGTGGTGCGAACTGAAGGCACTGATCTTCGAAGGGGGCTGATCGACAATGTGGTTGTTTTGGGTTAAAAAAAAAATAATGAAAACAAATTAATAAAACTTTTATAGGTTTTTCTCTTTCCTTTTTTTGATTTTGTGAACAACTTGCATATTGAAATATGTTTATGTTGTCTTTTACAATCACAACCAAATTATTGAAAATAAAAGTGCAGTTCTAAGTAAAATAACAATGAGAATGAAAACTGCCAGGCTGACAAATTTAGCAATAATATCCATTGGCCTCGAAGTCGGTTCTTCTTTCGACTATAGCAATAGAATTCAAGAGTTTTCCGCATGAAGAAGCTAGAAGAATAAAGTTTTGAATGTTTCTTTCCTTAATTGTTCTGTATTTCCATTTTTATATATTTTGTTAATTTTTTTTAAATATTGTCATTTTTTTATGTTAATAAACAATTTTGCTTGGCACTCCTTCCCACCACCACACCAGAACATATAAATCTGCGATGCATACAATCTGTATTTATTGACGGATTTTGATGAAACTTGATATCTGAGTTCCAAATATGGTCCTTTACCCGCAGATAAGTCGGGACTTGATTTTATCGTATAATTTCTGGTATTTTATAATGTCAGTCATATAAGTCGAATGCAGAAAACTATAATTATGATATGCTAACGCCCACCTGAGAGAGTAACCACGGAGCACACGGCCTTTTTTTGTCTATGTGGGTGCGGCAATGTGCTGTATCAGCGTGTGCTCCTAACCTCTCTCTCTCTCTCTCTATTGTGCGTACGTGACCACTGTGACAGATAAGGGGCGTTGTGGTCCCCTTGAACCCTCGGTTCAGACGCCATACACCAGATAAAAGTCCAAATATAATTTTTATTTGAACAAATATGTGCACAAAGCACCCTCCAATCCACTATACTCATATAATAAACAATCAAATCCTCAATACCAATAATCCTCCACTCTCCCAGATGCGTTGCCACCCTGCCACCCAGCTCAGCTCGTCATCTGGGATCTCCCACAGTCTTTTATAGTCCATGACCCAGAAGTGCTTCTGATCCCTCAATCCACGTGACTTCCTAGCACTTCCGGGTCAGATCAAAAGTCCTCTTCTTCATCCCGGAAGTACGTCATTTCCCCTGTCGCTGTGACTAAGACGTACTTCCGGGTTATAGGGCACGTAATAGTCTTTGGGCCTCCCTGCAGCGTCCTCTAGGGGCCCATGTGGTATCCAGCAGGTCTGTGGATGAAAACTCCAATGTCCATAATTCCTTGCTGGCATTTGGGGCACCTCCATGCTGCAGGGAAGGCTCCACCTGGCGGCCTGGGGGTATCGGCCAGGATGACTAGCCGGCCATAGTCCACACCACACGGTAATATCCAAACTTTTCCGAAGCAATGTTTACACTGATTTGTGTTTTTTGTATCTCACACCCTCATACACCTTTATCGTAAGAGCATCCCTTATCTACGATGGAGCGTTCAATCAGAAGAAAATATGAAGCTGACTTTAAATTAAATTTTGTTGAAATAGCGAAAGTAATTGGTAACTGAGCTGCTGCAACAAAATTCGATGCGTCTGAGAAACTGGTGCGAGATTGGAGGAGACAAGAAGATGTAAAAAAATAAAATAAACGGGCTTGTAAGTCGGGGTCTTTTTTTTCTGATCGATTTTTTCGGGTTTCAAGACTCAACTTATACGTGAGTGTATGCGGTAATTAGATTTTGATTAAGCCCGACAGGGCACAAGCGTTCAACCATTACACACGGACGAATTTTGGTTTTTATACATTGTATTACTTTTATCAAAAGTGTTTGCATCTCTCAGACTGACACAGATAACCTGTCTACAGACCCATATTGTTTTGAAAAACTCATCACAGACTTCAATGGACTTTGTTGGACAGTTATCTTATCCAAAAATCTCTTGACCATACATCGTTTTTCTCTCTCTTGATAAATTAATCTTAGCCTGAGTGAACCTATTAATTTTTTACATTTAAGATTTTTCCTTTAAAGATTTACCATTGTTGTTTCTTGTCCTAGTGTGTGGATATAAACACAGGAAACTTCAGTTTCTGTATTACATCTTGCCTGAAGAAGGGGCCTGAGTTGCCTCGAAAGCTTGCATATTGTAATCTTTTTAGTTAGCCAATAAAAGGTGTCATTTTGCTTGGCTCTTCTCTACATCAAAAGTATTGAAATTTGTTTATGTAAATAAATAAAATTCAAAAATAATACTTTTTTGTTTTCTTTCTGAATACCATAAATTTGTTTTATCCATTTTGATTGAAGAAGGGCGCTTATTTTCCCATTCGGCCCCAGGCGTCAGTCGTTTTGCCACGCTACGGCTCTGCACATGTGATCAATAACCGATTATTCTATTTGACATTTTTTAAATAACACATGGGCTAGCAATTTAAATTATTGAAGAATTAACAAAATTTGCACTTTTTTACTATAGAGACGGCCATGATGGAGATGTGAGGGGATGGGGGTCAAGCGGGCAGGTAGTGGGGCGCCTAGAGAGGAGGCTGGGAGCATCAGTGGTGGAGAGAGGCGAGAAAGAGAAGAAAGCTGTGGCGGGTTCAGGAGGGAGCAGGCTGAGAATTGACTGCTGATGACAGCCACCTTCTTCCTGAATAAAGGCCATCAACACTCATTGGGGTTGAGGGTGGATGCGGCGGAGGGTTTAGGAGAGAGGTGAAAGCAGAGAACAGGCCCCAAGTTGTCAGAAGACTTACTAATCCATTTAAAATTAAACAAATCAAATAAATTTGCAAACCTTTCTGAAAGCATGCTTTCACTTTGTCATTATGGATTATTAATGGGCAAAAGTATCCATTTAAAATGAAATCTAGGACACAATAAAGAGTGCAGAAAGTGAAGGGGTCTAAGGACTCTCTGAATTTACTGTGCATCTGTGGACCACTCACCGGGCTCATCTGAGGTATGTACTACCACCCCGGGCTGAGAGAGGGCGCTGGTGTTAACTTTCTCCTTTTCTGTTTCTAGAGAAGACACCCGGTGAGGTCATTTGACTCCACCCCTTTTGGTCTCCCCTGCAGCCATCAGGAGGAGGCGTTCCTTTTTGAGGGCGGAGCTCCTATCTGGTGACCCAAAGAGAATGAAATCCCTTTCTCTCATTTTGGACTATTCTGTTAGCTTTACACCCTTTATGTTCCTTCATTGTATTAAACTGAAATGACCCCAATATTTATTGCTGGGTCCTTTCAATCAATAACACTGCATTTTCACCTAATTCTCATGATTTATTACTTGAATGGCTCTCCATAGCTGACCAGAACAAATTCTGTTTTGCTCTTTTCTGTTTGTCTGTTTTCCCCCATCATTTGCTTCTTTTATTTTGATCTTGTGGGACCTCCTTCTCCTTTTGATCGTCATCATTCATTACCATTCTGTACATGCTGTTCGGGTACTAAAAAATGGTGCTGCTGTCTTTTTTTTTGCCTCAAATTTTCTCTTGCTGTCTAATTAGATAATTAATGAGCTTATTTGAGCCATTCATCCAGGCCAATACCCCCAGGCCTCCAGATGGAGCCCTTCCTGCAGCATGGAGGTGCCCCGAATGCCAGCAGGGAATCCTGGACAATGGAGTTTTTATCCACAGCCCTGCTGGATACCATGGGGGCTGCTAGAGGATGCTGCAGGGAGGAGCAAGGATTATTTTCCCTACAGCCCGGAAGTACGTCCCAGTCACATGGACAGAAGAAATGACGTACTTCCGGGTTGAAGAAAAGGAGTTTTTATCTGACCCAGAAATGTTGCCAGTCACATGGACAGAGAGAGAGAAACACTTCCAGGTCAAGGACTATAAAAGACTGTGAGAAATCCCAGACGGGCGAGCTGAGTTGGGAGGAAGAGAACAATGCTTCTGGGTGTGGAGGATTGATTATTATTATTATTAATATTGTATTGTTTACGAGTATTGTGGAGTGGAGGGTGCTTTGTGCTGTCTGGCGTTTGGTCTGAGGGTTCAAGGGGATGACAGCGCCCTCTATCTGTCACACTGTTCATATTGACTTCTAGACGTGTCTTTTGTTTTGCACGTTCCACATTACGTGACGACCGTTTCCGTCTTTCATTGGTTAAGTCGGCAGTTTTCGGTGGCGCTCCACTTTCATGCTGCTTTATGAATGAACATATGTTCAATGAAAGGGAACTGTGAAGATGGATTTGATTTTCTGTTATTACACAGGAGTGCAAGTATATGAAGAAAGAGAGAAATAAGAAATCTTCTAATACTTTTAGGGACACAGTCTGGAAATAAAACCTGCTTTATGGCACCGGCTGGCAGAGCAGAACTAAGCTGGCGGGCACCATCTGATTTAGACCCTCACACCCTGCACTCCACTGGGCCCACACTTTGTCTCATTGCCCTTCAAAGGAGCCTCGTACGCATTATTAACAGCTTGAACTACAGCAAGAATGCCGACTTACATCAACATTGACGGCATTGTGAACGTATTTAATGGGATTATGATGGTTTTACAGTGACATTAAAATGAAATCCAGCAGAAATGTAAAAATGAAAACACATTATAGGATCAAATCCCAATAGTTCCTTGAACATTTAAAATAGGACCTCAGCAAATGTTATAATTTAAATACTGATGCATATGCAGTAACACATGCACCATATCATCCATTTTGTGTTTCTGCTTCTTCATTGTCTTGGGGCAACAGTAAGTGCAAAGCCTGGCAAGGAGTCGATCAACGCAGTGGATCCAGAAAGCACTGAGACCCCTTCAGCGTCTGCACACTTTACCGTGCTGTAGATTAAATTTTTAAATGGAAACCTTTGTCATTTTTTCCCACCAATCTACACTCAATAATCCCTAAGTAGAAAGTGAGCCCATGTTTTCAGAAAGGTTTGAATATGTTGTGAAATAAATAGCTGGACACACAACGAAGGTTTGGGGGCAGCCACCCGTATACATCTTCTGGCCGCAAAAAGGTTGAAGTTTAAGTACAATGTGTTACAGGTTCGAGTCCAAAAGAGAACTGATCCAAGCAGGGTAGGGAGAAGGGCGGGTTTTTAAGGTGCTTCAAGGGAAGTGACGTCCTCAAGGCCAGGACAGGAAGTGATGTCGTCGGACCGTAATCGGATACAGGTGCAGCTTCTCGTGTCTGGTCTGCAGAGAGAGATTTAGTGAAACCCGCAGCCCCCTGGCCTGGCATGGAATTAGCATCTTCTGGTCCCTTTGTTTGACTCCCAAACACACGTGTGTGACAATCTATTAAGAATCAAAAACGAAAATCTCTCCTTCAAGCATTCAGACCCTTAATTCATTGTTTTGCAGAAGCCCCTTTGTCAGAAATTGCAGCTTGTTGTTTTAGTTAGTGGCTGCGAAATGCGAAGAGGCTGTGTGCTTTTCACAAAACACAACATGGCAGGTGGCAGTGGGCGCCAACAATTCAAAGTAGGGACGGGCGGATTGATTCTAAAGTATCGATGCTTCTGATCCTGACCTTTTAATTTAAACGTTGTTGTTCATATTAAAATTATCCATCTATCCATCCATTACCCAACCCTCTCTATCCTAACTACAGGGTCAAGGGGGTCTGCTAGAGCCAATCCCAGCCAACACAGGGCACAAGGCAGGAAACAAACCCCGGGCAGGGCACCAGCCCTCCGCAACAACTCATCACTCAATTACCTAACATATCCAACCATGCATGTATAATCCTAGTAGCAAATCATTCATCTTGCTAATTCATCCACCAATACACAGATCTTTATAGGGTTAGTTTCTCCATTATATGCCCATACAGCCATTGATCAATGAAAGAAAACATTAATGAAGAGACCAACCCCTCCATCCATCCTTATGTCTGTCCACCAAACATTTATCATTTATACATCCAGTCAGTCAGTCAGTCATTTTACAACCCGTTACATCCTAATATAGGGTCATGGGGGTCTGCTGGAGCCAATCCCAGGCAACACAGGGTGTAAGGCAGAAAACAAACCCTGGGCAGGGTGCCAGCCCACTGCAGGGCACACACACCCACACACCAAGCACACACTAGGGACAATTTACGATCGCCAATGCACATAACCTGCATGTCTTTGGACTGTGGGAGGAAACCCACGCAGACACGGGGAGAACATGCAAACTCCACGCAGGGAGGACCCAGGAAACGAACCCGGGTTTCCTAACTGTGAGGCAGCAGTGCTACATTTTTACATTTTTATGCAATCTTTTTGTTCAACCCACTGAATTAAAGCTGAAAGTCTGCACTTCAACTGCATCTGAGTTGTTTCATTTAAAATTCATTGCGGTAATGTACAGAACCAAAATTAGAAAAAAAGTTGTCTCTGTCCAAATATTTATGGACCTAACTGTATATATATACATATATACTCAGCAAAAAAAGAAATGTCCCCTGACTTTCAACTGTTTTTACTTTCAGTAGACTTAATGTGTAAATATTTGTATGAACACTAAAAGAGTCAACACCATAAGACATAAACTA
>JANRMT010062829.1:39751263-39776141 GCA_026402145.1 Polypterus bichir lapradei
AACAGTGTACCGTGAATACTCTTTCTCTGTATGTTTAGCATTCCTTTGCTGATGCGCTTGCTGCTTCCTGAGCAGCTCTTGTTTTCTCCACCCTAGCGGCCCGCTTCTTTTCTTCTTCTGTCGGCATTTTTTTGCATTAAAACTGATTAAGTCAGTGTTTCTGTTGCAATTACTTAGTATGCTTTTCTTAATTTTTCACTTAAGCTGGCATTTAAGTCTTCAATCTGCCTCAGGAATGATTTAAGATATGAAGAGGTAGAGGAAGTGACGACGAACTGTGGTAGGGAATAAGAACGGCCCTGCTGGCCACTGCTGAGAGTTGATTTTACAATAAAATAAAATAAAAATAAAAAGAGGAATAACCTTGGAGGTCAATCATCACCCTGAAAGCGGATTGTAGACGTCACGTAGTATATGTGTACCAAATTTCAGGTCAATGTTTCAAACGGTTTGCGAGCCACAGGTGATTTAAAATCCTGGACAGACAAACGGACAACCACAGTAGCGTATTAAATATGAAGATATATTTAATTAGTTGAGTGCCATGGAGCCAGGAGCATACGTTAGGTGGCAATGGTCTGTTGGAGACGTCCTAGCATGGGCACCCACAAGGGTTCATGGGTTCAAGGGTTATTTAAAAACAACAACAAAAACAAGGTGTTCAAAATAAGTGCAGTGCATTGAAAAGTCATTAAATAAATTATCCATTAAAACGAGTGTTACTGTGGAGGATAAAATTAAATAGAACAAATCTTCTAAAAACAACGAGGTTAAAATAATGCAGGAAGCAATCCTCTAAAACAACAAAGCCCGATGTCTTCAATCCTGCGTCAACTCCCCTACTCCTCCCATCTGGGCTTCTCAACAGGGGAGTCGCCCTACCTGCTGCTGGCCCTCTGTCCACTCTCCTGCTGGTCGGTCACCTTACTGATCCCTAGCTCCGGTAGGCTCTACGAACGGCGTCTTGGGATTCCCCAACGACCAAGGCTCTCACGCTGGGGACACCACGTCCCAAGTCCCAACTCCCGCTGCCTTCCGCGGCCTTATGCAGAGAGTCATCCACCTTCCGGTCACTCCCGTCCTTCATAAAAACAAACTCTGTGGGAGCGACCACAACTACTACGCCCCGGGTGTCGACCAAACACCCAGGCTACCTGCACAGCTGCATGCGAGCCTTCACTCGCTCACTCTCCCGCACTGGCTTTTTCTCTCTCTCTACTGCTCCCTGTTTTTTCCTCCTGCAACCTCCCGTCCGTTCTTTCTTTCCTTTCTTTTCCTTCCCCTCTATCCGACTCATGCTTCTATTTATCAAAAGGGCATGGCAGCTGTGCCAAATCAGCGGCCCCAGGAACAATCACGGATGTCGACAGTTTCTCACCTGTGAACTTAGGTGAGAAACGCCCACACCGCGAATTGCCCCGAGAACCGCTTCAGCCACACTACCACGCCCCCTCGCTAAGCCGCAAGCACTGTGATTATTTATTTATAAAATGGACCTTTTGTCGTGCGCTGTGGACCCGCTACACCACAGGTTTACATCTAAGAAGATGTATCGACCTCTTCATGTTAAGTTTTGGACTTGGGAATTGTTTGGACCTTCTACCCATTAAGCACGGAATGGCAGCGTCCACATTTCTCAGAATATTTTTTCTCTTAAATCACAGGCACGTTGTGCAAGGTTGTCAGGCAGAAATTTGCAGGATCGTATAGAAAATGTAATTTCTATACCACAGGGGTCGTGTAGCGCCTTTCACAAGGGATCTCCTACCGAGAGATGATCCAAATATATTTAAGCTGCTGTTAGTGCTACTTACCTGTTGTGTTATTGCACCTCACTCCAGTACTGCTCAATGTTATCTTTACTTCTTACATGTGTGGCGGACGGCTGGGGGTGGTACCCAGCCGGGACACCCAGGAGGACCGGAGGAGGGCTTGCGCCTCCTCCAGACCACGAGGGGGCGACCTCCCTGGTTGTACTGGGGACCACGGGTGCAGAGTTTGGAAGCTCAACCCTGTAGGGGCCCGTGGTCACCACCAGGGGGCGCCCCGGTGCCTGAAGAGCCCTGGACCTCAGCACTTCCGCCACACCAGGAAGTGCTGGGGGGAAGAAGACTAGAGACTAAGCACCATGATGTTCCAACAATGATGGATGGATTAAAAGCCAGAAGTCTGTATGACCATCAACATCAAGTGACTCCGTGAGAACCCTAACTACAAAGAGGACTATTTCATTTATGTTAGGTAGAATGCCCAAAGGGGACTGGGCGGTCCCGTGGCCTGGAACCCCTGCCGTTTTTTTTCTCCAGCCGTCTGGAGTTTTTTTTTCTGTTTTTTCTGTCCACCCTGGCCATTGGACCTTACTCCTTTTCTATGTTAACTAATGTTGTCTTATTTTAAGTTCTTATTTTGTCTTTTATTTTTCTTTTCTTCATTATGACCTACTTTTTGTATGAAAATGTGCTATATAAATAAATGTTGTTGTTGTTGTTGTGGGGACACCTGGAGGGTTTCCGGGTGCGCAGCCGGCACTTCCGCCACACAGGGGAGTGTCCGCGGAGGAGTGCCGGGAAGCAGCTGGAGCCCATCCGGGCTTGTATAAAAGGGGCCACCTCCCTTCATTCGATGACTGAAGTCGGGCGAGGAGTGGACGAAGTCATGTTGGAAAAGAGTGGAGGCGGCACGAAGAAGGCAGGCACTGGACTGTGAGGCCTGGACTTTGGGGGATTGGTGCTGGAGGCACTGGGTTGTGCACTTGACTGTTGTGAATAGTGTAAATAAATATGTGTGTGCTGGGTGACAAAGCGTTGTCCGTCTGTCTGTGTCCGGGGCTCGTTCCACACATGTTAATGTTTTACTGTTTAATAATTTATATACTACATTTTATTTTTATCCCTTCCACTCAGTGAGCGAAGCCTGGATAATCAGCTAGTATATATATAATGGATAATGGATGGATGGATGGATATACACTCACCTAAAGGATTATTAGGAACACCTGTTCAATTTCTCATTAATGCAATTATCTAATCAACCAATCACATGGCAGTTGCTTCAATGCATTTAGGGGTGTGGTCCTGGTCAAGACAATCTCCTGAACTCCAAACTGAATGTCAGAATGGGAAAGAAAGGTGATTTAAGCAATTTTGAGCGTGGCATGGTTGTTGCTGCCAGACGGGCCGGTCTGAGTATTTCACAATCTGCTCAGTTACTGGGATTTTCACGCACAACCATTTCTAGGGTTTACAAAGAATGGTGTGAAAAGGGAAAAACATCCAGTATGCGGCAGTCCTGAGGGCAAAAATGCCTTGTTGATGCTAGAGGTCAGAGGAGAATGGGCCGACTGATTCAAGCTGATAGAAGAGCAACTTTGACTGAAATAACTACTCGTTACAACCGAGGTATGCAGCAAAGCATTTGTGAAGCCACAACACGCACAACCTTGAGGTGGATGGGCTACAACAGCAGAAGACCCCACCGGGTACCACTCATCTCCACTACAAATAGGAAAAAGAGGCTACAATTTGCACGAGCTCACCAAAATTGGACAGTTGAAGACTGGAAAAATGTTGCCTGGTCTGATGAGTCTCAATTTCTGTTGAGACATTCAAATGGTAGAGTCAGAATTTGGCGTAAACAGAATGAGAACATGGATCCATCATGCCTTGTTACCACTGTGCAGGCTGGTGGTGGTGGTGTAATGGTGTGGGGGATGTTTTCTTGGCACACTTTAGGCCCCTTAGTGCCAATTGGGCATCGTTTAAATGCCACCGGCTACCTGAGCATTGTTTCTGACCATGTCCATCCCTTCATGACCACCATGTACCCATCCTCTGATGGCTACTTCCAGCAGGATAATGCACCATGTCACAAAGCTCGAATCATTTCAAATTGGTTTCTTGAACATGACAATGAGTTCACTGTACTAAAATGGCCCCCACAGTCACCAGATCTCAACCCAATAGAGCATCTTTGGGATGTGGTGGAACGGGAGCTTCGTGCCCTGGATGTGCATCCCACAAATCTCCATCAACTGCAAGATGCTATCCTATCAATATGGGCCAACATTTCTAAAGAATGCTTTCAGCACCTTGTTGAATCAATGCCACGTAGAATTAAGGCAGTTCTGAAGGCGAAAGGGGGTCAAACACCGTATTAGTATGGTGTTCCTAATAATCCTTTAGGTGAGTGTATAAGTTTATACAGTATATATATATATATTTATATACATCCATCCATCCATCCATTATCCAACCCGCTATATCCTAACTACAGGGTCACAGGGGTCTGCTGGAACCAATCCCAGCTAACACAGGGCGCAAGGCTGGAAACAAACCCCCGGGCAGGGCGCCAGCCCACCGCAGTCTATATATATATATATATATATATATATATATATATTTTTTTTTTTTCCCACTATATTTTTTTACTATATATATATTTTCATTGATATAGATATCAGCACCACTTTTATCAAACTAGGTAAAGAGAAGTTTTGCTTTGAGGTCTGATTTTTGAACAGACTTTTAAAAGTAATCCTTTCCCTGCCTTGTGTTACTCATTATTCCAGGAGCTTACTGGCTGGTTGTTTGTCTTTTAGTGACAAATACATTCTGAGATTTTTTGAGGTGAGGTAGTTCTGCTCGCTAATCATGACTCCAGAGAGTGGTGACATGTTCCATATTAATTAACACATGCAAGTGAGAGTTGTACTGCACTCTGTATGCATGGCAGTAATTACCCTATAAACCTACAACCGAACAGGTGCAGCAGTTGTGAAAGACTGAATTAAAATTGGCTTTGCATAAAACATCCGCTGTTCTCAGCAAACATCTCCTTGGTTTTTAACCCTTATTGTCTTTTACAAGTTGCTATTCACTGTTGTAGCCAATTATCCACCTTAATAAAGGGACCAGTGTCTGTGTATCTGTTTGTTCGTCCGGTTGCTATGTCTCTGTCATTCCATAAGATGGTGCATCAAAAACATTTACAATAATAAAATGAATTGCCTTTGTCATTCCAACAGATGGGGCATCACAAACATTAACACTGCTTTAGTGAATCTCTTACCAGCAGAGACATGTGCATTACATTTGTCTTTCCAACAGTTACTGCATCAAAAACATTTGTAGTAATGTGTTTTATCCCTGTCTGTGTGTCAGTCCGATTGCTGTGTCCCTGTCATTCCATAAGATGACGTATCACAAACATGTACAATAATAAAATGCAATGCATTTGTCATTCCAACAGATGGTGCATCACAATCATTTCTAGTAATAAAATGAATTACATTTGTCATTCAGAAGATGCCGTTGGATCATCTGCTGTCTTTCTGCTGCTGGCAAGCTGCCTGTTCTGCTTGTCACTTGTCGTTGTTTTAAGAGCTGGGAGCACATGATGCGTGTCTGCCAAAAGCAATCCAACAACTGCTAGGCTAGATGTCTGTGGACTTGTTTTAAATGATGGCTCACTGCCTTGTCTCACGTGACGTTGTAAAAAACAATACTTGTCCTTTATTTCCAGCCCCGGGCGTGGTTAAATCTCTTTCTTGCAGGACGTATAATGCTGCTCGTGTTGTGAAGGGGGTCGATCATTTTAAAGCCTGTACAGCTGCTGTCCTTTTTTGCAACTCCGTGTTACTGCTGCTCGCGTTGTGATCGCTTCTCCGTGATCATAAATATACACTTGACCGAATTGTGTTTTCTTTGAAATTAAACTTGTCGTTGCTTTAACTGTTGCAGGACCACAGATTTTCATAGCGTATGGTCCATTATTGTGTAAATCTACGTTTTGTGCATTGAATGATGCGAAGGCAAAAAGAGTTTGTTTTCTGCTCTTTGCCTTTTATTTCTGACCTCGCTTTGTCCTGCGATTTTTTCAATTACACCTGGTCCTGATGATTAATTTCCTTGTGTTTGCGCTAATGCGATCTTTACTATCTTTTTTTTTTTTGATACTGTAGTGACTGACGTAATAAAGTGTCACAAAAGTTTTACTTGAACAATCGCCGACTTCCTCAATCGGACCTAACAGTCACTTAAAACAAAAAAGGCTTCAACCTGGCTGGGACGCTACAATACTTTCGAATTTTACTGCTTTAATATTCTTTACCTTTCTCTGCATGTGTTTCGCGCCATTGTTTGTTTGAGCCTTTCGAATTCCACTGCTTTCATACTCTCTTATCAGCTTTTTTTTCTCTCCAACGCTTTTGGGACTCTTTCTTCTTTGCTTAGTCGTTGATGTTTCAATTAGAACGTATTGTCCTTATACGCTTTATATGTGCTGAGAGCACAGGATCTGTGTGTGCTACGTGCTTTTACACGACTGAGTGTTTGGCCGTGCTCTTATTTGATATTGTTTGCGTCTCGCGGGTCTTTTAAGTGTCTTCCGAGAACTTCCGAGAAGATCACGTCTCGTCGCCCTGCTTTTCCTTTCCAGGATTTTTTTAATAATAGAGAGATGTACATGGCAATGCAGTTTGCCTTTGACTGCTGTGTCAGAGAGCTTCAGTCCTGTCTGCATTCAGGCACCAGAAGACAACCTCGTTCTGACAGCTCACCTGTTTATAAAGGTCTGGGCACAGACAGGGCGGGGCTTAGAGTATACATCAGGGGTGGGGCTTGTCATCATTTGCTCAGAGCTGTAGAGGAAATTTGGAGCTGTTCTTAGCAACGGTGCCCCCTCCTGCTGTATAAGCGGTATTGATGGAGTTACCTGAGCCTTCCGGGTGGTCCTTGAGATGATGATTATATCTTTATTAATCCTCGAGGATGATCCTTGATGGGGGCTCAGAGCACAGGGTCAGCCATTGTACAGTGCCTCTGGAATTAAAGATTCTTTATCTGTTGATAAATAACAATAAAGCCAAGTTAAATCCACTGTCACTCAGTGTTTTACAACAATAAACTGTGCCATACTTTTTAAAGGCACTGTATTTAATTGACTCAAAGTGTCCCATGAATGACCCCAAGGACCCCAGGAACGGTAAGCATTGTCACGGACTGGGCAAAACTCCTAACGATTGACAAAGCGCGTCGTCAGCTTTGATTTTCCTAATGCTTCCTTTCTCTTTAGAAAATCGTTTTGTTTCATTTCTTTTAACCTTTCCAGTTTTGGCCACCAACTCATGGCCTGGTCAGCTATACAACACCCCCCTGCTCCCTTTTGCTGCTTGGCTGCCCTGGGTTGAATACAAATTGAGTTCGCAGGCCAAGACTCAGCACTGCAGCTCTTCTGCAGAGACTGGCGACAAATGCTTATCGTCACTCACGGCGCCCCCAAATTTATCAGCTCTTTGGAGCGAAGGTGCACCTCGAGGCGCTTGATAATGCTATTCATTACTCCTGCCACCGAATATTTCTAATGTAATAGGCCACAAAAGTAATTTATAAGCATGGATTAAATGTCAGAGCGGAGCAGACGCCAACTCTCAAATCCTGGATGGCATCCAAGCCTAATCCCTCTTGCTTGGAGCAGGAGAGCCGCGACTCACTTTGCATACACAACAGGGCTATTTTAGGAACGGCTCACTGCCGTCTCAAGCAAGGTAAGCCCTGAAAGGTAAGAGGCAGAATTTAACAGAATGCCATCGCTGAAATGTGGCTGGAGCACGTGGGATTTTTCAAATGAATTTGTCTGGAATTTACCTGCGTTCTGCAGAACCTCGGAGTAATAGCATCGCCTCATTATGTAGTGGCGCGTTCACGTGCGACGAGAGATCAGGACACATTTTGGTTTGTTCCTGTAACACAAACTGTCCATCAGGTTAACTGAACTTTTCACATATTCAGCTTTTTTTAATTCACTGAGCTGAGCTACTCGGCAGTGCCACGGTGAGAACGTAGGCAGTGGGGCAGGTAAAAAATCAGAACAAACCACACATTACAAAAGGGGAGTGAAACAGGCGAATTTCGATTCGCAAACAGTTGAACGAAAGTAACACTAAAATGTGTGGAGCAGCTGAGTGCAATCTAAGCGTTTGTCGAGACAGGATTTAGACCTGGATGCTCCTAAACCGTCTGAAAGGTTATTTGTCATTGTTTTCAAGTACACTATTCACACCTTAGTGTTTCTCTCGCCTCTAAGCGCCTCATCAGAACGCTCCTAAACCGCCGGAAAAAGGTTTTTGTCATTGTTTTCGATGACACAATCCACACATAATTGTTTATTTTAGAGTTGTAGCGCTAGACCAGAACTCTTCTAAACTACCAGAAAAGTTATTTGTCATCATTTTCAATGACCGGTGGCGCAGTGGTAGCACTGCTGCCTCGCAGTTAGGGGACCCGGGTTCGCTTCCTGAGTCCTCCCTGCATGGAGTTTGTATGTTGTCTGTGTGGGTTTCCTCCGGGCGCTCCGGTTTCCTCCCACAGTCCAAAGACATGCCGGTTAGGTGGATTGGCGATTCTAAATTGTCCCTAGTGTGTGCTTGGTTTGTGTGTGTCCTTCAGTGGGTTGGCACCCTGCCTGGGATTGGTTCCTGTGTTGGCTGGGATTGGCTCCAGCAGACCCCCGTGACCCTGTGTTCGGATTCAGCAGGTTGGAAAATGGATGGATGGATTTTCAATGACAACATTCAGACCTAAGTATTTGTTTTAGTGCTAGACTGGAATATTCCTAAACTGGCAGAAAAGCTATTGACCATCTTTTTTAAAGAAACTAATCACACGTGAAAGATTATCTAGCATTTTAGCGCCAGAACAGAATCCCCCTAAACTGCGTGAAAAGTTATTTCTCATTATTTTTAATGACAACATTCAGACCTAAGTATTTTTTTAGCGTTTTAGTGCGAGACCGGAATGTATCTAAACAGCCAGAAAAGCTATTGACCATCTTTTTCAAAGAAACTAATCGCATGTGAAAGATTATCTAGCGTTTTAGCACCAGAACAGAATCCCCCTAAACTGCGTGAAAAGTTATTTGTCATCGTTTTTAATGACAACATTCAGACCTAAGTATTTTTTTTAGTGTTTTAGTACTAGACTGGAATATTCCTAAACTGTTGGAAAAGACATTTACCATCATTGTCAAAGACACTAATCAGACGTAAAAGTTTATGTAGCGTTTTAGCGCTACAACAGAACACTCCTAAACTGCGTGAAAAGTTATTTGCATTCGTTTTTCCATTATTCACACCTAAGTGTTTGTCCATCTTTTTAGCGTTAGACCAGAACTCTTCTAAACCAATCGAAAAGTTATTTGTCATCGTTGTTAATGACAGCATTCAGACCTAAGCGTTCTTTTACCATTTCAGTGCTGGACCGGAATGTTCCTAAACCACCGGAAAAGACGTTTCCCACAGTATTCAAAGACGCTATTCACACGTAAATGTTTTTCTAGCATTTTAGCTCCAGAACAGAACACTCCTAAACCACGTGAAAAGTTATTTGAATTTGTTTTCAATTATTCACACCTAAATGTTTGACTAGTGTTTTAGTGCTAGGCCAGAAAGCTCCTAAATCATCTGAAAGTTATTTGTCATCATTTTCAATGACACAATTCACACATAGGTGTTTTTTTCTAGACTTTTAGCGTTAGACCGGAATTCTTCTAAACCACTCGAAAAGTTATTTGTCATCGTTTTCAATGACAACATTCAGACCTAAGTGTTTTTTTTTTTGTGTTTTAGTGTTGGACTGGAATGCTCCTAAACCGCCAGAAAAGATATTTACCACAGTTTCCAAAGACGCTATTCACACATAAAAGTTTATCTAGCATTTTAGCGCCAGATCAGAACGCTCCTAAACCGCCTGAAAGTTATTTGTCATCATTTTCAAAGACAACATTCACCCGTCAGCGTTTTCTTAGCATTTTAGCAGCAGAACAGAACGCTTGTAAACTGCGCGGAAAGTTATTTGCATTTGTTTTCAATTCAGACCTAAGTGTTTGCCTGGCGTTTTAGTGCTAAACCTGAATGTTCCTAAATCATCGGAAAGTTATTTGTCATCATTTTCGATGACATAATTTACACATCAGTGTTATTTTTTGAGAGTTTCGGCGCTAGACCAGAATTCTTTTAAACGACCCGCAAAGTTATTTGTCATCGTTTACAATAACAGCTTTCAAAACTAAGCTTTTTTTTTTTTTGTGTTTTAGTGCTGGACCGGAATGTTCCTAAACCGCCAGAAAAGATATTTACCACAGTTTCCAATGACGCTATTCACATGTAAAAGTTTATCTAACGTTTTAGCGACAGAACAGAGCGCTACTAAACCAACTGAAAGTAATTTGTCATCGTTTTCAATGACAGCATTCAGATTGAAGCGTTTTTTTTTTTTAGCATTTTAGTACTGGACCGGAATGTTCCTAAACCGCTGGAAAAGATATTTACCACAGTTTTCAAAGATGCTATTCACACATAAAAGTTTTTCTAATTTTTTAGCACCAGAACAGAACGCTCCTAAGCCACGTGAGAAGTTATTTGCATTATTTTTCAATGATGCTATTCACTCCTAAGTGTTTTTTTAGTGTTTTAGCGTTAGACCAGAATGTTCCTAAATCATCTGAACGTCTATCGTCATCATTATCATTCACATTATTCACATGTAAGTGTATGTCTGGGATTTTAGTGCTAGACCTGAATGCTCCTAAACCGCCGAAAAAAGTGATTTGTCATCCTTCCAGATCAGAACGCTCCTAAACCACCTGAAAGTTATTTGTCATCATTTTCAAAGACAACATTCACCCGTCAGCGTTTTCTTAGCATTTTAGCAGCAGAACAGAACGCTTGTAAACTGCGCGGAAAGTTATTTGCATTTGTTTTCAGTTCAGACCTAAGTGTTTGCCTGGCGTTTTAGTGCTAAACCTGAATGTTCCTAAATCATCGGAAAGTTATTTGTCATCATTTTCGATGACATAATTTACACATCAGTGTTATTTTTTGAGAGTTTCGGCACTAGACCAGAATTCTTTTAAACCACCCGCAAAGTTATTTGTCATCGTTTACAATAACAAGTTTCAAAACTAAGCGTTTTTTTAGTGTTTTAGTGCTGGACCGGAATGTTCCTAAACTGCTGGAAAAGATATTTATCACAGATTTCAAAGACGCTATTCACATGTAAAAGTTTATCTAACGTTTTAGCGACAGAACAGAGCGCTACTAAATCAACTGAAAGTAATTTGTCATCGTTTTCAATGACAACATTTATCCCTAAGCATTTTAGCGCCAGGTGAGAACACTCCTAAACCACATGAAAAGTTATTTGTCATCCTTTTCAATGACACAATTCATACATTGGTGTTATTTCAGAGTTTCAGTGCTAGACCAAAGCTCTTCTCAACCACCCACAAAGTTATTTGTCATCATTTTCAATGACAGCATTCAGATTGAAGCGTTTTTTTTTTTTTTAGAATTTTAATGCTGGACCGGAATGTTCCTAAACTGCTGGAAAAGATATTTACCACAGTTTTCAAAGACGCTATTCACACATACAAGTTTTTCTAATGTTTTAGTACCAGAACAGAACGCTCCTAAGCCACGTGAGAAGTTATTTGCATTAGTTTTCAATGATGCTAAGTGTTTTTTTAGTGTTTTAGTGTTAGACCAGAATGTTCCTAAATCATCTGAACGTCTATCGTCATCATTTTCATTCACATTATTCACATGTAAGTGTATGTCTGGGATTTTAGTGCTAGACCTGAATGCTCCTAAACCGCTGAAAAAAGTGATTTGTCATCCTTTTAAATGACACAATTCACACATCGGTGTTTTTTCAGAGTTTTAGCGCTAGATCACAACTCTTTTAAACCACCCGAAAAGTTATTTGTCATCGTTTTCAATGACAACATTCAGACCTAAGCATTTTTTTTTTTGTGTTTTAGTGCTGGACCGGAATGTTCCTAAACCGCCAGAAAAGATATTTACCACAGTTTTCAAAGACGCTATTCACACATAAACGTTTATCTAGCCTTTTACGGCAGATCAGAATTCTTCTAAACCAGCCGAAAAGTTTTTTTGTCATCGTTGTCAATGACAACAATGTGACCAAAGTGTTTCTTTAACATTTTTAGTGCTTGACCGGAATATTTCTAAACCGCTGGAAAAGATATTTACCACAGTATTCAAAGACGCTATTCACACGTACAAGTCTATCTAATGTATTAGCACCAGAACAGAACGTTCCTAAGCCACGTGAGAAGTTATTTGCATTAGTTTTCAATGATGCTATTCACCCCTAAGTCGGCGATGGGCTGGCGCCCTGCCCGGGGTTTGCTTCCTGCCTTGCGCCCTGTGTTGGCTGGGATTGGCTCCAGCAGACCCCCGTGACCCTGTAGTTAGGATATAGCGGGTTGGATAAAGGATGGATGGATGGATATTCACCCCTAAGTGTTTTTTTAGTGTTTTAGTGCTGGACCGGAATGTTCCTAAACCGCCGGAAAAGATATTTACCATCATTTTCAAAGATGGTATTCACATGTAAAAATTTTTCAAGCATTTTAGTGCCAGATCAGAACGCTCCTAAACCACCAATCATTTTCAATAACAACATTCACACCTAAGCGTTTCGCTAGCGGTTTAGCACTAGACCAGAATGCTCCTAAACTGTCTGAAAGGTTATTTGCCATTTTTTTGTCAATAACACTCTTCACACCTAAGGTTTCTTTTAGCGTTTTAGCACTTGACCAGAATGCTCCTAAACCGCTCGAAAACTTATTTGTCATTGTTTTCAGTGACAGCATTCACACCTAATAATTTCTTTAGCGTTTTAGTGATAGGCCAGAATGCTCCTAAGCCGCTTGAAATGTGATTTGCCATGATTTTCAAGGACACTCTTCACACATAAGCGTTTCTAGTAGCAAGCAGTTTGAAAAAGGGTTTTCATCGATAAGCTTTTTCCACTGACATCAACAGGAAACGCTCATAAAACGCTGGTAAAAGAAAGCAAAGAGTGTTTTCAAAGCATTTTTACAGGACACACTAGCTCTGTGTGGATCAGCCAGTAGTGAAGCAGCTCACTGAAACTTAAAAATAAAAAACCCAGCGTCGTTGTGAATGCACATGCTTCAGTCGTCTAGTGACAGCTATTGAGGGAGAGGTCAAGTGCACAAGTACCTCGCAATCAAGTGACAAGAACTGAGCAAACGTTAAAGGGACTCATTTAGTTGTAATCAGGTTAAAGTGCAGTGCAGATGTTTTAACATGTACAGTATGTGGTGTGGTAGCGCAGAGCTGGCATTCCTTACTTACAGCATCAACTGCGTGGGGTTTGCATGTCACACCAATTGGTCGGTATTTTTGAGTGTGTTTACCTGAGTACGATTTACCTGTTTTAACACCGAATACTGGAAATGTGATGGCAACGCTTTTCAATTGCGAAAATGTGTTTAGTCCATTACGTAGTACGTAAAGTCTATCTCCTTTTTCATCCCCAATCTGAACATTAGTCTCCGAGAATGTGGGAATGGCACAAATGTTCGCTGGCTATAAACTACATTTTTTTGATTTCGGTTGAAAATGTAAAATCACCCACTTTAATGACATATTTTTCATCATTTAACATTGTGGATGTATCAGAATTTGAGATTTGTTTCATTAGTATCTTTAGATAAAGGACATATTAAAGTGATTTATGTAGCACATTTAAAAGCAACAATAGCTGACCAAAAGTTCTACAATCAAGAATAGTAAAGTACAAGACAAGACAATTCATTAAATGGAAGTCAAACAGAAATGAGATGTGAAACAAGCCAATGGATGACCAGCTAAACTGGAATGTCAAACTCCATTCAGTTTCACTCCAACCAGTTTCTTAATGGGAAGCCGATTCTTGCTGTTAATTAAAGCCGTTACTGAATATCAGGACTTTTTGCTGCTCTCATTTTTTTGATTTTCTGTTTTTTCTAAGACCACCGTCAAGATGTTTTGGTGACTTGAGCTGACCAACATGACTGAGACCTTCACCTTTCTTTATTTTCAGGTGAGCTGGTCATGTGGCGGCTTGTTTTGGGTCTCATTATTGTTTGGCTGCTGATTAAGGAAAAAGAAACAACTAATGGGGTCTGAGTCACGTCAACTAAAACTAAGGCAAAACAAGTTAATCAGCAGCAAAAATAGTTCACTAATCTCTCTGTTATATAAAAAAAAATCCTGGGATGAGACAAGACAATAATTTAAAGTCCCGCGAGATGAGACTTTGTGCCAAAAGATTTAACCGTGCCCACTGTCTCCTCACCTCTCATTCATGTGGATGCTATTGTCAGGCACAATTCCTGTACTCTCAGCTCTTATAAATTTTAACATTTTCCTAATTTTAATACAAGACATACAATCTATTCGTTTCCTTTGATGTAGTCCTTTTCTGGACAATAATTTTATAAATTCTAGATGAAATGTCAACGACTAAGCAAAGAAGAAAGGGCAACTTTGCCACTGATCAGAGCTGTAGAGTTGTTTGAAAAAGTAGCTGCGAATATGCACCTGACTTTATACTCGTAAAACAAGGGTCAAATATTCAATAACCCTAACCCTAACCCTAACCCCAAAATATTAGTTGGCGCTGCTTTTCATGTCAAAGTACCTAAACTATTACAGCCGTTGCAGCTTACCGTATATCAAACTGGCTCATTCGCCTTGTGATCGTCTTCCCCGATACACCATATAGATCTGCAATCTGTCGTACTTTTAAACCGCATAACAGAAGGTGTTCTATTGACTCAGCTGGAATGTCAAAGGATGGACGTCCAGAGCGGGGAACTGCGTCACCTGAACTGGAGTGTAGTAGAGTCCGTTCCACCTGTTCTTCGATAATTTCAAAAATAGTTTCATCTATATCGGAGTCTAAAAGGGCCGCTAATTTCTTCCGATAAATCTTCAATTCTCTCTCTGAAATACGTAATATCTTCGGCAGAATCCATTTCATCGGCAGTAGTAAGCATTTTTCTAGTTAATTCTTGTGCTATCGATTCACCAATCAGTAACTAGAGGGCGTGTTAGAGCCCACCCTCTCAACTTTGACGAGTGAAAGTGACAGATTTATTTCAAGTCGTATTTCATGACGGTTTGCAGGAATGTTACGGACAAAATGAAATAAATAAATAAGCAACAAAAAACATGTTTCGTGACACATTTATTTATTTATGCTCTCATTTCATGATACATTTATTTATTAAGGCTTCATTTCATGATACATTTATTTATTTATGCTTACATTTCACAGTACTTTTATTTATTTGCGCATTTATTTATTTAATTTTGTCCGAAATAGTCCTCCATACCAGGGTAGGAACCTTAGCTGAAATACAACACAATGCTGTCTTAGTGCCTGCCATTCCTTCCATCTGTTAGGTCTCTGCTAGGTTTCCGGTGGTCCATCCATCATAATTGTGGATTATGCACCACACCTCAGTGAAGTGGAATTTATGACACATGCTAAGCGCTAAGGTCTTGCTCACCACAAAAAGGGGGTTGCATAATAATAATAAAAAATCATAAATTGACAAAACAAACCCCTGGTCCTTGTGGGAGATCTGACGAGTATTGTGAACATTTTAGTCATCTTTCCAGTGGGTGCTGAAGTTTCCCAGAGTGGCAGCAAGACCTCCAGAGCTGGTGCTGTAAAGAGTGGAAATGGCGTCTATCCTGATCCTTGAAGAGTAAAAGCTGCTGACCCGCAGCACCCCCTCCATTACCATCTCAGTTCATTACACACTCGGCATTCAGACAGTCAGCGGTTGCATGCCAGTCAGGTAGGCGTACGTTACGTGGCTAATTAATTTGGAAGGCTCCTCGGCTGAACTCCCCGAGTATCCTCAGAATGTCAAGTCCAAGCAGCTGTCATTCTGCCTCCAGGGGTACCTGTGTGGAGGAGAATATTTATGAAGGAGCAGTTTAAGATTTGTGTTTGCTTATTGGGAAGAGGGTTGTAGGGGGGCTCAGTGGTTAGTACTGCTGCCCCTGTGCAGTGTATAAAGCGTATGGAGCTTGCATGTTTCTACCGTAGGATACTCCGAGCATGATAGCCACATTCCACAGACATGTGTTGTTAAGCTGGTTGACATTCTTAAATTGATCTCATCTTGGCGCACCTCACAATGAGTTTTGAAGCGGAAGCCTTGACAACCTTTAAGAAGTAGCTGGAGGAGATTTTGAGACAGCTTAGCCATTAGCTAGACAAACGAGTCTGATGGACTGAATGGTCTCCTCTCGTTTGTCAGACTTCTTATGTTCACCTAGCAAACATACACATAGTGGCCCCCCTGTGGGCATACCATGGACAGTGTGGGCATGGGATAACCCAATTAAATACCACACAGGCCCAATGTGGGAGGGCTACTACATGGGGCCTCTAGGCAAAGTTCTCCAATTGTTTTAAAAATGGACATCTTCACACTCCTTCTGGAGTTCTTTGTTGTGTGGTACCATATTTTCTCATTTTCTTAACAAATTGGGGGCTTAACAGTTTTTCTTGCAGAATGAGAGTGAGTGTCTGGGTGATTAACTGGCACTGTCCAGGGCTGGTTTCAACCTGGCACCGCAATGCTGCCAGGTTGCACCCCAGCAAGCAGACATTTGCTCATGAACCAGAAAAAAAACCCATACCTTACTAGTCCATTGGCTATATTTGGTTATCCAGGATGCAGTTGCCATGTCCTGCTTCTACTGCCGAACATCAATAAGATTGGGGTACCCATCCCAGGTGCTTCCTGTGGCACCCATTTTCTATATCCGCTCATCCAGGATTTGTTTGCCAGGTGCAGACAGGAACAACACCATCAGAGGGTGGCCACACAGACACATGCAGCATAGTGCCAATTTAGTACCACCAGTCCACCTAACCTGCGTGTTTTTGGACTGTTTACAGAAACCAGAGCACCCTAAGGAAACCAACATGGACACGGGGAAAACGTGCCAACTCCACACAAGGAGAACTTTGCTAAAGGGCCCCTTGTAGTAGCCCCTCACGTCGAACCAGTGCAGTTTTTAATTGGCTTTTCCTAAACCCACACTACCCATGGTCTGCCCCGCAGGGGACCACTGTGTGGGTGTTTGCTGGGGCACATCCTGGCAGCATTGGGGCACCAGGTAGAAACCACCCCTGGACCATACCAATTAGTCACTCTCACTCTCATTTTCCAGGAAACAATGTAAAGCCCTCAGTTTGTTAATAACAACAACAACAACAACATTTATTTCTACAGCATGTTTTCATACAAATGATGTAGCTCAAAGTGCTTTACATGATGAAGAATGAGAGAAAAAAGACAAAATATAAAAATAAAATTAGGCAATACTAATTAACAAAGAATAAAAGTAAGGTCCGATGGCCAGGGAGGACAGAAAAAACAAAAACTTCAGAAGGCTGGGGAAAAAAACAAAATCTGCAGGGGTTTCGAGTCCAAGAGACCACCCAGCCCCTCCTGGGCATTCTACCTAACATCAAAGATCTCAATCAGTCCTCATGGTTTTCTGGCTTCACGTGGGAGAATATGATGATGATGGTGGAAATCTGGCCTTCAATCCATCAACGTAGGGACTGCACGGTGCTTTGATTGGATGGTGGTGACGCCGATTGCCACCACAGAAAACTGGAAAAAGAACAACAGAGAAAGTAGGGGTTGGTATGGATTGTGGAGCCATAAAGAATGATAATGATGGTTCAATGCATATGCAGAATATCAGGGTTAAACTAAAATGAAGCCATGAGAAAGCCATGTTAAAATAATGAGTTTTTAGCAGTTTTTTAAACTGCCCCACCGTATTAGCCTGGCGAATTTCTATCGGTCAGCTATTCCAGATTTTAGGTGCATAACAGCAGAAGGCCGCCTCACCACTTCTTTTAAGTTTAGCTCTTGGAATTCTAAGCAGACCCTTGAAGATCTAAGGTTACGATTTGGAGTGTAAGGTGAAAGGCTTTCTGAAATATAGGATGAAGCGAGATTATTTAAGGCTTTGTAAACCATAAGCAGTATTTAAGAAAAATGCTTAGAAAATGCTGTTGTGGAAAATTTGAGGACAAGAACAGATGTACCACCCATCAAAGACCCCAGAAGGAGTGTGAAGAGGTCCATTTTTTAAAACAATAACAGCATGCAGGGAGAACTTTGCTTAGAGGCCCCATGTAGTAGCCCCTCATTCCCACATTGGGCCAGTGTCGTATTTAATTGGGTTATCCCAAGCCCAAACTGTCCAAGGTATGCCCAAAGGGGGGCCACTATGTGTATGTTTGCTAGAAGAACATAAGAAGTCTGACAAACGAGAGGAGACCATTCAGTCCATCAGACTCATTTGTCTAGCCAATGGCTAAGCTCAAAATCTACTCCAGCTACATCTTAAAGGTTGTCAAAGTTTCTACTTCAAAAATCATTGTGAGGCGCGCCAAGATGAGATCAATTTAAAGATGTCGACCAGCTTAACATGCATGTCTGTGGAATGTGAGAATCGAGCTCAGAGTATCCTATGGCAGAAACATGAAAGCTCCATACCCTTTATACACTGCACAGGGTCAGCAGTACTAACCTGACAAACGAGAGGAGACCATTCAGTCCATCAGACTCGTTTGTCTAGCCAATGGCTAAGCTGTCTCAAAATCTACTCCAGCTACATCTTAAAGGTTGTCAAAGTTTCTACTTCAAAAATCATTAACACGCATGTCTGTGGAATGTGAGAATTGAGCTCGGAGTATCCTACGGCAGAAACATGAAAGCCCCATACGCTTTATACGCTGCACAGGGGCAACAGTACTAACTGACAAACGAGAGGGGACCATTCAGTCCATCAGACTTGTGTGCTAAGAGTTTTTATTTAAAACAACTGGGATAAAGGCAGGTCTTCGGATTAGCAAATGAATGTTCCGCCCAAAGGGTCCTGAAAATTTCATTCATCCAGGGAGAAATTCCGTTCCCATGGTTACTCTGATTTATCTCATTGACATTTTTCGAATGACTTTGGGGTGATGCTAGCTTGGCCATATTAGGAAGCGGTGCCAATGTGACTCTGGCTCACCAAGGTGATAATTTACTTGATGTGTGTGTGTGTGTGTGTGTGCATGGTGTGTGTGTGAGGACACTGTGGCAGCTGCCACACACACCAAGCACACACTAGGGACAATTTAGAATCGCCAATGCACCTACCCTGCATGTCTTTGGACTGTGGGAGGAAACCGGAGCACCCGGAGGAAACCCACGCAGACACGGGATGAACATGCAAACTCCCCGTTCAAAAATGCGACACTTATCCATCCATTATCCAACCCGCTGAATCCGAACACAGGGTCACGGGGGTCTGCTGGAGCCAATCTCAGCCAACACAGGGCACAAGGAACTAATCCTGGGCAGGGTGCCACCCAACCACAGGACACACACTAGGGCCAATTTAGAATCGCCAATCCACCTAACCTGCATGTCTTTAGACTGTGGGAGGAAACCCACGCAGACACAGGGAGAACATGCAAACTCCACACAGGGAGGACCTGGGAAGCAAACCCGGGTCTCCTAACTGCAAGGCAGCAGCACTACCACTGCGCCACCATGCCACCCAAAATGCGACACTTAATTTTTTTTTTTTACATCTTCCTGCCTCCTCCAATCTCACATCAGTTTCTCAGACGCATCGCACTTTGTTGCAGCAGCTCAGTTACCAAATTCTTTCGCTATTTCATTCATTCATCCATTACCCAACCTGCAATATCCTAACTACAGGGTCACGGGGGTCGGCTGGAGCCAATCCCAGCCATCACAGGGCACAAGGCAGGAAACAAACCCCGGGCAGGGCAGCAGCCCACCGCAGGACACACACCCACTAGGGACAATTTAGAATCGCCAATGCACCTAACCTGCATGTCTTTGGACTCTGGGAGGAAACCGGACTGCCTGGAGGAAACCCACGCAGACACGGGGAGAACATGTAAACAGGGGGGGCCTGGGAAGCAAACTCAGGTCTCCTAACTGCGAGGCAGCAGCGCTACCCACTGTGCCACCGTGCCACCCTTTGCTATTTCAGTGACTTTTAATTTAAAACCAGCTTCATATTTTCTTCTGATCGAATGCTCCATTGTAGATAAAGGATGCTCTTACCATAAAGGTGTATGAGGGTGTGAGATACAAAAAACACAAAACAGTACAAACGTCACTTCGGAATAGTTCGGGTATCACCGTGTGCTCACGAAGGCACAATAGAGACAGAGAGGTTAGGAGCACATGCTGATACAGCGCATTGCCGCACCCACATAGACAAAAAAAGGCTGTGTGCTCATTGGTTACTCTCTCAGGTGGGCGTTAGCATATCATTATCTCTTGGACCAATAGTGTATGTGTTCTGCATTCGACTTATATGACCGACATTATAAAATACCAGAAATTATATGATAAAATCAAGTCCTGACTTATCCATGGGAGAACTTATCCACGAGTATATACGGTAATATATTTTTGGGTAAATGAGAATAAGGTAAAACAGAGAAGTATGGTCTGAAAGTTGTGACTGCTGCCTCCTTCTTTTATGATTTTTTTTAACCATATCTCTGCGGCTATACCCTGCAGCAACAGTGGCTTGTACCTTGCCCAGGTTCCTCTAGGCCTGAGGCCAGTGACAGATGCAGCAGGAATCCTCCTGAAATTCGTTACCATCTATTCATCGTTACTTCGCACTATGGAGCCTGTTACAGATCTAAAAAACAAACATAAAAGGTTCTTTCTGGAACCTTCTTGTGGATGGGTCTATCGGCAAGCCAAAGTGGTTCTGCTATGGCATCGCTTGGAAGAACCATTCTGGCACCTTAATTGTTAAGAGTGTACTGGGGTCCGATGGTAAAGAAAAGTCTTAAGACTTACCATTTTTCAAGTCAGAAATGTTCCGACTTTGTTCAGGTTTGAATTTGTGTTGCTCATGGAGTCCCGAATGAGGCACATTACCTGCATTGTGAGGGAACGTCAGTTATGGCACTACGGTCTTAGGTATGATTCCCAAAGGGTGAACGGCTTACAGGATCCTCGTTGTTGGGGACCTGAATGGCTGGTCCAGGCCAAGGGGACACCCATGTAATACCTGGCTGCGGCAGAAAGAGGGTCATCTCCAGAGGGCGGGACTGGACCGCGTGTCTGCTTGGGGGGGTTGCCAACCAGGATTCCGAGCTGTTTCATCATGTGGTGGGTGTGGCAACATGCTGTACCAGTGGATGTTCCCTGACCTGACCTATCCACTAGACCACTTGAAGCCATACATGCCACAGATCTAGGCTTTATGGAAGCCATTGTTTAAAGAATAAAATCAGAAAGCATGTTTGGAGTTTGCTCAACGGCATGTGGTGGACTCCCCAAGCACATGGAAGGAGGTTCTCTGGGAAGATTAGACTACAATTGGCCATCATGGGGAAACATGAAGTGTGGTGCAAGCCCAGCACTTACCCTGAAAACACCATTCCCGCAGTGAAGCAAGGTGGTGGGCACCATCATCTTGTGATGACAAGAAAACTGGTCAAAATTGAAGGAAAGACAGATGGCATGAAACACAAACCAATTCTTGAGGAAAGCCTGCTTCAGACTACTATAGTTGTGAGACTGGGATGAAGTGTCACCTTCCAGATGGACAGCGAATGACCCTAAACAGACTGCTAAAGCGAGACTTGGAGTGCTTTAAAGGGAAATAATGAAATGTCAAAGCCCAGACCACCATCCAACTGAGAAACGGTTGGCATGACTTGAAGATGGCTGGACACCAGTGCAACCTATCTAACTTGAAGGAGTTGAAGTGGTTTTGAGGAATGGGGTGAAATTTCCAATGTGCTAACCTAATAGAGACATTCAACAAGAGACTTGAAGCTGGAAATGCAGAAAAAAAGGGGGGGTCTCTGCAAAGCATTGTGGGTGGAGGGGAGGGGGTGAATACTTATGCACACTCCGGATTTCAGTTTTTTTTTTTTGTCTTAATTATTGTTTGTGTCACAATAAAAAATATTTTGTTCCTTCAAAAGTGCTATATGCATGTTGTGTCAATCAGGGGTGCTAGCCAATAAAAAAAGTCAAATTTAATTCCAGGTTGTGAGGTGACAAAACAGGAATACTTTTGCAAGGCACTATATAAGCGTTACCTGGTAGGTAACCACCCACACGATCAGATTGTGATTCAGACTACGAATGCAGTGAGTATATATATATATATATATATATATATATATATATACCTTGTTAGGTTTCTTTGAGTTTCTCTTTATAACATACAGTCACATGTCTTTTCTTTTTATACCCTCTTAATGCAGACCAGAGTCGTGGTGGGGGGACTGCAGCCCATGTTGTCAAATGTCTGTGTTTATTTATCCGCCATTCCGTTGCTTATGCCCTGTGAATTTCCATATGCTGCTGAAACCGAACGTTTATTTTCAGTTTACTTGAGCAGATGTTCAATAATGAAACAGACTTTATGTGGTTAATTAAAATGCAACTATAAAGTAAGTTGTGTGCTGCCTGCATTGCTAATCACGTTACACTAAGAGAAAGCTTACAAGTTAAAGAGAGATTTTAAATAAGAGGTACATACGGTGCCCTCCATAACAGTTGGGACAAAGACGCAAAGATCTCCCCCTCTGCTCTACAGTTCAAACAATTCAGATATTGTGATTAAAATGCACATTGCAGACATTTCAGTCACATTGTGGTCCCCCCCATTGCAGGGCACCATCATGTGATTTGTCACATATCCCAGCATGCAATGAGTGCTTCAAGTCTACGATTGATAGACATCACCAGGTGCTGAGGGTCTACTCTGGTGATGAAGCCTCTAATGCATCCATCTTCAGCTCCTGCTTGTTTTGGGGGGCTTATCCCCTTAAGTTTTCTCCTCAGCACATGGAAAGCCTGCTCAGTTGGATTGAAATCAAATGACTGGCTTGGCCATTCAAAAATTTTCCGTTTTTGCAGTTTTGCTGTTTGGCCTCAGCAGTGTGTTTGGCTCATTATCTTGTGTAGGATGAAGTGTCATCCAGTGAGTTTGGATGCATCTACTGGAATTTGAGCAGATCAGATGTTTCTACAAACCTCAGAATTCATTGAGTGACTGCTGTCACTACTCACATATCAATGGAGAGAAGTGTGCCAGGACCTGTGGCAGCCATAACACCCTCAGCACTGCCCTGTTTAACAGATGAGATGGTCTGCTTTGAATCTTGTGCAGTTTCTTATCGTCTCCACACTTTGTTCTCACCATCACTCTGATGAGGTTCATCCTTGTCTCGTTTGTCAACAAGACCTTTTCCCAGAATTCCACAGGCTCTTTCAAGTCCTTTTTCACAAACTGTAATCTGTTCCTCTTGTTTGTGTGGTCTGCACCTTGCAGTGTGGCCTCCGTGTTTCTGTTCCTGAAGTCTTCTGCTGATAGTCGTCTCATACGTTTTAAAACATGATTTTTTATTCCTTATTGATACATTAAGTTACACTGATGGCACGTGATGAACAGGAGCACACACACACAATTGATCAGATTTCAATTCAGGACATCTCAGGTCATTCATCCCATTTGGCTCCTCTATAGCGATTGTACTTGGGAGGATGTGTGCTCTACGTCTGAGAACAAAGCCACCGAGGCAACAAATGTTTTAAAAAAGTCTCTAAAATTACTTATATATTTTATGTATAAAGGCACAACTGTGTGATTCTTTGTGATCCGTATGCCTTAAAAGAATCGTGCATTGAGCGCACAATCATCACCTGTGAATGGGCCACAGAAACACATGTTCTCGTGAGTCTCCTCCTGCAAATAACCCTTTTTTATTTTTTATTGAACAGAATTTGGATGTTATGATAATGTCTAGTAAAGGCTGTGGACTAGTACTGATTTCTGTGCAAGTCCTGCTCGTAACGCGCCACTGATTTTGAGGTTTGATTGACATTTTTGCCTGGGGGACATTGGGGGCTGAAGTGGATACAACATCTGCAGCAACCCTGTGAAAAAAAGCAAAGCATAACTTTTAGTAAGTTGTGAATCATGGAGCAAACTATGCACGTTCACGTTTGGAGGTGGGGCAAGGAGGTGTCTCGCGATTGGCTGGTTAGCATTGACTACTCCCATTGGCTTGAAAAATGAAGTCCCACCCTTGCCTCGCTGCTTTCACTCTCAAATAATTTTGACAGTGATCACGTGACCGCAAAACACTCGCCAAGTGCATCACTCACTCTCAGGATTTAACTTGGGCTTACGAAAGGCGTGTTACTTTCGACATGGACTTTTGGCAGCAATTTACCACCATACTCGGTGATATGAATTATTATACATGTGAGTTGTACTTTTGCTGATTTGGCAGCATCTCCCTACTTGATCAAGGCTGTCATCTTTTCCCAGTCTCTCTGAAATGTAGCATATGGATGGGTCGGAGTTGCCATAAAAGTATTCAATTTCTACTTTCACTTTTGTTGGACTAGAAAATAAATGTGATCTTAGAAAGATGGATAGATAGATAGATGGATTTGAAAGACACTATATGGCAGACAGAGAGACAAATATGTAAGGGACAATATGAGTGGCAGACAGACAGACAGACAGACAGACAGACAGACAGACAGATAGATAGATAGATAGATAGATAGATAGATAGATAGATAGATAGATAGATAGATAGATATTAATTTTAGTATAGTAGGCTGGATGAGATAGATAGATATTAATTTTAGTATAGTAGGCAGGATAAGATAGATAGATAGATAGATAGATAGATAGATAGATAGATAGATAGATAGATAGATAGATAGATATTAATTTTTGTATAGTAGGCAGGATTAGATAGATAGCTAGATATTAATTTTAGTATAGTAGGCAGGATTAGATAGATAGATAGATATTAATGTTAGTATAGTAGGCAGGATTAGATAGATAGATAGATAGATAGATATTAATGTTAGTATAGTAGGCAGGATTAGATAGATAGATAGATAGATAGATAGATAGATAGATAGATAGATAG
>JANRMT010062829.1:39785239-39798787 GCA_026402145.1 Polypterus bichir lapradei
TACAAAACATTTATCAAGTTATATGTAAAATCTCACATCACAACACTGCCCATATAAGGTAAATATTCACGGTTGAAGGACTGTGCTTAGCATATTCATAAGTGCAGCTACTGCGGAAACCCTCCCTCAGCGAAAGTGCGAGAGAAACTTTTAAGTGCCGGGTCTGAGCTAAAATTAAATAAAGCCGTGGACATCGCAAGATCGCACAAGATATTCGCGAGATATAAGTTTAATGAGAAGACGCAGGGTATAAGGCCTCGATGCTAAAGACCTGGCGAAGTCATGCTTTCTCTGCTGGCCTAAAAAAATATCTGAATCACAAACTGATGTTAATTGTATTTTGTTCATGAATACTTATTAAATAATTCCAAATAGTCTGTTCGCTTCCTTTCATAGCTTTTCCGATGGTTGTGCTGCCTCCAGACATTTTCGTATTAAAGCATTTAACCAATCACATTTCAGCCATCATTTGTTGCCAGGCAGAGAGGCCTTCACAATCCATTGTGCAGGCACTCTAACACAGAATAAATGTCGATTAACCTGTTGCTTCAACCAATCAGATTTTGAGTTGGTGTCAGTAGGGCCCTCTAGCAGGCGTACGGCAACGTCACCGTATTCAGACCCATTGATTGGATAGAAGCCGTTATGAGGAACTCTACGAGGCCACTGAATGCACCGCAGGCGCTCCGAGCGCAAGATCCTCGCGCGCACTACGGCCAACTCCATGACAGGATTCTGGACAATATTATTTGCCAGACACAGACCAGATTTGAAGACCACGAAAACCTGATGTTTGTCACGCTCCTCGACCCCAAGAAGTTTCGGGAATACAAGAAAAATTTCCCACATGCAGCCTTCTCCAGTTTAACACAAGAGCCACGGAGCGCTTCTTGATCTGTCTCGGCTAAAAACAAAACTGACTGTAATGTATGCCATGGATGATTTTGCAGGAAAATCTCCCACTGATCTCCTTGACTTCCTTCATCAGAAACATCGGAATGAGGGCATGGGGCAGCTGTTCACATTGTTATATTTGGCGGTGACCATTCCCGTGTACACTGCTTCTATCAAGCGGACATTTTCAGCCCTAAAGCGAATTAAAACTTATGCCAGAAATACGACAGGGCAGGTTCGACTTTCAGCATTAGCTTCGATGGTGATAGAAAGGGACTTTTTGATGGAACTGAAGCGCACGGATAATCTGTATGACAGAGTAATTGAACTGTTTTTGAGGAAAGAGAGGAGGATGGATTTTGTTTACAAATAATCGGAATTTTTGGTGAGTAAAATGTTGCGATTTTCCTAAATAATATTGCAAGTTTATGAGTTATTGATGTTTTTTTTGTGTGTCACGGCTGTGGCTGCAGTAGAAAGGAACTTGTTCACCCCTGGTTTGTCTATTCAATAAAGACATTTATTGTGGCTACAGGAGTTATCTATCTGCGATGCAACGGCTCTTTATACTGTATTTCTGCATATTAAGATGGTTTTTATAACCATAAATTAGTTTTTGAGGGGCAGGTTGATTCAGAAGGAGCACTACTGAAGGCCTAGGTGTGAAATGAACGGTCCGCCAATGAGTTATGTTATTTTTAAAATGTTTCCTTTTCTTTTTCATAACTTCTTTAACACACTACTTCTCTGCTGCGAAGCGCGGGTATTTTGCTATATATTATAAATCAAACGCCCGCTCCACAACAGACAACTAAAGCCGTGAGGTCCAAATATCCCTTTTAGATTAGCAGGCACCCCTTCTGTAACAATAGGATTGTTAAGCCTTATGATAATGTTCCCGCACAGAGGGTTTAGAGAGATGCACGTTCCTCCGTGCGGGAACATTATCATAAGGCTTAACAATCCTATTGTTACACCATCTAGTGCACCTAACCGTCCTTATTAGGGAGTCTTCCTTGCTTTACCACTGGCTGCTTCTTTCTATTCACCTTCCCAGCTCTTTATTTAAACAGTTTTTCTTCTCACTTTTCAGCTTCTTCGCTGTCTTCTCCCTTTTCGTTCAAAATACGCGCCTCCTTGCCTTTAGCGATTTGGGTAGTGAACACTTCGATGAATGAAACCTGTTATCTTTACAACGGTTGACAAACACGGAATGTAACTTGAACACAACACATCCTCCAAATACGAACCTGATTAAAAGAAATAATGATAATCGAATCCTTGATGACAGCAACACTCATAACAGTCACAAAACAATTACATTGACAATCAGGTTATGTTATTTTTAAAATGTTTCCTTTTCTTTTTCATAACTTCTTTAACACACTACTTCTCCGCTGCGAAGCGCGGGTATTTTGCTAGTTATAAATAAGAACAAGAAAATACTAGAAACATGAAACACTGAATCAAGCATATGACACTTTTTGAGAATGTTTATTATTTTTTCATGTAATTTTTTTTGTTTGATTTACTTTTGCATTGTTATGACACAAGCACCATTTCACTTTTGTTTGATCTTTTTTTGTTGTTTGTGATGAAGTAATCCATTGCTAGTCATTTTGTTATACACCTATTTAAGATGGTGGCACCCTGGAGCAGCTATCCAAGGTTTTGGACACCATCTACCCTCACTTTAAAACATTTTTAGATCACAATTCTTCTCTAACATCATTGTGAAAGACACTACCATCATCTTGATGTCATCTTTTCACCCTGTTAATTAATTAATGGATTAACTAATTAATTGAACTGACTTCTGTCCAATGAAGACTAATATGAAGTTGGAGAATTTCCTGACAGCACTAGACAGAAGACTTATAGTAGGTTCTAGAATAGCATCTGTCTATCACTGGACACACTATCTCACATATCATCACTGGTCCATATCAATCAACAATCAACCTAATTCACATTCATGTATTCATTTTTATCAGTAAGTGCTCAAGGCAGCTTTATCAGGTATAAAAGCAGAACTAACTGATGGGACTTCAGTTACTGGGCACCCAACTGGACAAGTTTACAGCTGCTAATCGACTTACAATTCATTCATTTTCTGAAAGTGATCGTTACAATACATGGTCATGAAGAAGTGGAGGATATGCCAACTGCATTGGGTACAGGGCAGAAACCAGTCTTGGACAAGACATCAGTCCATCACAAGGCATGCACACCACACAGCCACACACACACTGGGCTGAATTAATCACCATATACCATAATACAACCTTCCTTCCTTCCTTCCATTACTCAGTCATTTATTTATTATTTGAACGTGTTCATTCAAGTTAAAGTTCACAAACAGGTGGAAGCTTTGTGAGCAAGGCAGAAGTTGATCATAGACATGACGTCGGTCCATCATGGTCCACGCACACACACACACACACTCCCTCACGTGCTCATTTTTCGTTGACTGACAGGTCAGCAAATCCCACCCTCTAGTTGTGAGCTTCAGTTTTATTCTCTTTTCCGATTTTCTTGTTGGTTCCCCCTCTTTAGAACTCAGGGCAGGCATCTAAGATTCAGGGTCTGTTGAAAGTCAGCAGTTATCCAAGGAGAGGGACAGTGCTGCTGACCACGAGAGAAAGGGAGGAATGATTAATGGCCATGTTATTTAGAACTAGCAGGGCTTGAGTGATGAGAGGAAAACATTGCAGACGTTTTGCTTCTGTGGCATTTGTCTGCCGAAAAACCCATTTGCTTTGTTGCTGTTTGGTATTAACCTTTCCGCAGCAGAGGTTTAGACGCCGCGGGATCGGAAGGGGGAATGTGAAGGTGTGAGAGGGAGAGACTCCTCTCTGGATCTCTCAGCACTGTGAGACACTGAGAAGAGCTGCTTAAAGGGCCAACTGGCTGCCCCGGTGGTCCTGAGTTAACCTAATAATTTCATGAAAGACTGCTGCCAGATGGCATCTCATTATAATAGAGGGCAAAGGAGAGGAGGACATTTAGGATAAACTCAAAGAATTGATTACAGAAGAGATTCCAGCTCCTCCTGGCGGCACCCATGGCACCCAGTAGGGCTGTGTGTCTGAACTCCATGTCCCATAGTGCCCTGCAGGAATCCAGGGTACCACTGCACTCCAGGGAAGCTGCCATCTAGCTTTTTGGGGGAAGCAGTGTTGGCAAGTAGCCGCCTTCCCTCATCCTTCTATTCCAGGGGCGTCCCGGCCGTCCATCACACTATCTATCATCAAATGCATTTCTTGTTAATTTATTTAAATTGTGAGTCTTGCCTACTACACTATACCATCTATCTATCTACCTATCTATCTATCTATCTATTGTAAATGAGTGGACGCTTGGTGGCACTGTTGCTCACCTTTTCTCCCAGCAGACAAACACACTTGACACAGGTTAAAATCACCAAGAAGTAATTTAATTTCTTCTTTTCTCTGTGTTGTGCCCCAAAGCACCTCCACCACAATAAACAGCAATATGTCAGCACAACTAATCACTAATTTCTCCTCCACACTTCCCAGCAAGCTCTGTCAAACCACCTCCCAACTCCGGCTCGCCTGCTGGGTTCCCATCAGTCCTTTAAATAGTCTTTGACCCGGAAGTGCTTCTGTTCTTCCGACCACATGACTGGCTGGCACTTCCGGATCTAATAAAGAACAGGGATTTTCTTCAGCCCAGAAGTACTTTGGGGCTTCCATCCCCATGACTACCTTGTACTTCTGGGCTACAATGAAAGTATATGTCCTCAGGCCCTTTGACAGCTCCTCCTGGCGGCACCCATGGCACCCAGCAGGGCTGTGTGACTGAATTCCATGTCCCATAGTGCCCTGCAGGAATCCGGGGTACCACTGCACTCCAGGGAAGCTGCCATCTAGCGTTTTGGGGGAAGCGGCACCCCGGCCGTCCATCACACTATCTATCATCAAATGCATTTCTTGTTAATTTATTTAAATTGTAAGTCTTGCCTACTACACTATACCATCTATCTATCTATCTATCTACCTATCTATCTATACTAACATTAATATCTACCTATCTATCAATACTAACATTAATATCTATCTATCTATCTATCATATAGTGACTCTCACATCTATCTATCTATCTCAGGATTAATTGTGAACGGTTATACTGAAAGTGAAGTTTCATTTATTACGCACTGTTTTACTTTGTAAACTGTTTGATTGAGTTGTGTTCTCTTGCTACAATTTCTTTCCCAATATAATGAATATAAAATTAGAATGAATTGTGAATAATTATTTAACTACAACACTTTGCAACAGTACCCCATGTGAGATAAAGTCTGCCTGCTACGTGTTTCTGCAAACCAATTGTGAAAGTGTGATATTTCAGCCAAATACTGATGGAGATGAAGTCTTGTTTTTGGTGACAGTGCTGATCCAACACATTGTTGAACCATCAGCTCTGCACTTTGATTGATTTCCAAGTGAAAATGCTGAAGCGAGAGGCTGCGGTGGGGGGTTTGGGGTGTTAGTTTGTGCCACTTGTTACCTAACATATAACACTCATGCCGAGACCGGCCATCTTTTTTATTTTTTTATTTTTCTTTCAGATTTAAAGCGTGGTCCAGCCATTTCAAAGCTGTCAGGACTCGTTCTCAAAGTAATAAAATGTCGAGATAGAGGCTGCATCTCCTGGTAACCTTCACAGGGAACAGCTGAATAAGCTATCAAGGAGCTGGCAGGAGAGAGTCGTGCGCTCTGTCTGCTTGGACGGCTCATATGTTCAGGACTCCCCCAGACAGGGGGACCGAGCTGCTGGTGGGAATAGCGCTGCTCCTGTTGTCTCATCCCTCTCATTTAAATTTGAAAGTGGATTAGTGGTCTTATCTTCCAATTTCATGATTTGGAAGGCTTAAAGCTTTATACTTTTATTCAGAATGATTTTGCCATAAGCTTTCCCCCAAGATCACAGCCTGAAATCCCACCGCTGCCCCACTGTGCAAATCATGTGTATTGCTTATGGCAGTTTAGGATGAGGGGTGTGTGTGTGTGTGTGTGTGTGTGGTGGGGAGTGAAGCCTTTCGCTGTAGCGTCGGTCACAGAGCAGCCCAGGACAGTGGTGCCAGTCTGTTGCAGAGCACATTTACTGTAAAAAGCATTTATTCCATGGAAGTTTTCACATTAAATTGTTATACAACATTGAAGTACAAAGCATTTAATTTTCCTTTTTTGACACGACAAAAGACTCTTTAATGACAAAGTGAAAACTGATTTCTATAAAGTGGTCTACATTCATTATAAATATAATACACAAAATAATCAATCACATAAGTATTTACCCCCTTTGAATTCATGGCAGGATGGCATGGTGGAACAGTGGTGGTACTGCTGCCTTGCAATAAGAAGACCGAGTTCCTCCCTGTGTGGAGTTTTCATGTTCTTCCCGTGTCTGGCCTGGATTATACAGGTTAGAAAATGACAACAACATTTCTTTCTTTCTTTAACTTTATGTATTGCATTTATTTAATAGCATATACCATTCCATACAATCAAGTCAAATTTAACAAAACTAAAATCAAATCAACCTCCACCCATGAGAAAGAGAGGAAGGCCAACAACCAGAGCACAATTATTAAAAGTAGTGAAGAGAGAAAGGAGTCTTTCCCCCAATGTAAAGGCTTATTCTAAAATGTTACTGATCAGATCCTGCCAGGTTTTTAAAAAGTTCTGCACAGATCCTCTAAGTGAGAATTAGATTTTTGCCAATTTCAAACAATATATAACATCAGATACCCACTGACTTAAAAGAGGTGAGTTATGATTCATCCAGTTGACCAAGACAAGTCTACATGCCAATAGAGAAGTGAAGGCACTTACCGTTTATTTGTCCTTCTCCACTATAAGCCCCTCTGTGAGCCCACCAAACACAACTGTTAGTGGGTTGTGACACCCAGGCTGTCTGAAAGGCATTTAAAGATTTTCATCCAGAATGAAGTTAATTTGGTACACGCTCAGAACATGCGGCCCAGTGAGGCTGGAACTCGATTGCAACGTTCACAGGTTGGATCTTGCCCTGGATACATCTTGGACAATTTGGACAGATGTGCTCGATTAAAGATTTTAAGTTTGCTTTGTACGTATAGAGCTCGAGTGAATTCTGTGCATGGCTGCCCTCCACTCCTTTTCTTAAATGTTGAGTGAGAGATCCTTTTCCCACTAAACTCTGGGATCTTTAACAGTAAAGGGACTTTAAAATGGTTTCCTATATTATAGAAATGCTGTCTGAGTCCCCAACAACATTTATTCCTATAGCACATCTTCATACAAATGATGTAGTTCAAAGTGCTTTACAAGATGAGGAAAGAAAAGTTTATAAAAAAATTAAAAAAAAGACTAGGCAATACTAAGTAACAAAGAATAAAGTAAGGTCCAAAAACAAACAAAAAAAAAAAACTCCAGAGGATTGTAGAAAAAAAAAACAAAATCTGCAGGGTTTCCAGGGCCGCGAGACTGCCCATTCTCCATTGGGTAAACTCAAGGCTGGGGTAAGACCCCCATAGGCCCATATTTCCTTAACAGAGGGTTGATCATTTAATGCAGTGTGGTATTTCTCACTTTTTCTTTTCTGTCGTCCCCCAAGTGGCTCCCCCACCTTTGATCATTTTCGTACCGATACTCACCCATTACATAGAATTTCCCCCTTGATCATTTTGGTGTGCTGATACTTCATTGTTTTAATGAGCTCTTGATGGTGAAAAGGCCCCTTGATGTCATGGGCCCCACAGAACACTCTTATGGAAGATCTGCCACTGCTTCAAGTCGGTATTTAGTAGATGTAGAGGTCTCCCTCCCTCTCACTATGAACTTTTCACGTCTCCATTCTCCCATTTTTGGTCCTTCTTCTTAACAAAACTACTCAAGAGAGCCAATCAAGAGCCACTGTGCCTACCACCCCTGAACCATGACAGGCCTTTCCTATCCTATGTTACATTTTTGCCATTCCTTGTAATACCTTTAACAGCACAAATAAATCTCCATGATGTTACTTGGAGCACTGTGGATAAACTTCACATTTTAAATTCATAAAGGAATGGAAAATGAGAACAAGACACAAGCTCGGCTTCAGCACATGAAAAGCCAATGAGATATCATGGTGGGTGGGATCTCCCTGGTCGCCCCTTAAAAAAAAAAAAAAAAAAAAGACATCTAACAATGCTGTTTTATCTATTTCTGGATTTTCCTTTATGTCTCCCTCACAATCTTTTTCCTTTTATGTTAATAAAGGGAAGACAAGCAGTCCTGACGCACTCCCACTGAAGTGATTATTGTTAAGACTTTATTCATTTTGTTGATGACATCTAATACTCATTTTCCAGCAGAAATAATTTAACTAATGTAATTTTAATCTTAATGCTTGTCCAAACATCATCATAGAGAAACAAAATAATTAGATAGAGGGCAGCTTTTGTGAACTTTATGCAATATATTCAAATTAATAGAAAAGAGTCATTAATTCATTGCTTTGAGCAAGTAAAACATCAAGAAATCCAGTGCGTTGTGTTTATTTGAAGTAGGGGGCCGATATTAACAGGCTTAGATTTTTTTTTTATGACTTTCAGTTATTTGGATGGGAAAATATCCTTACGGTCCCTTCTGCTGCTCTTATGTCACCCCACAATATAAATGAAAATATTTGGACTCTGCCCACTGTCCTCTCCACTGACCTCGCTCCTCTTGTTAAAGTGCTTAGAACCATGAAAGGGGAAAGTCGTGAGTCTCTGTCTTTTAATAATGAGAAGTATTCATTCATGCGGGCACTTTGAAAAAAATCAAAAAAATCAAACACTGCAGTCCTTTTTGTATAAATCACCTAAAAAGAGTGGGCTGGTGACATAACAGGTTTAGCATTGAGCTGGTGGAAGAACTCAAAATGCCAAGAATCAGTGCAGCGGTTAGGGGGTGGACTGTTCTCTATAACTTACCTTTTCAGGTAAAATTCTAGAAGTCATTTTCAGCATTTACAAATTAAACCAAATAAAGAATTGCATTCTTGATAAGTGTCTGTCAGGCTTTAGGTCAAATTAAAGTAGTTAATGCCTTGTAGGTGTTCTGCCGATGAAGGGAGTAAGGCAAATTTATGTCCTGATTAGGAAGGAAAAAAACATGTTGAAACCAAGAATCAGTACTAACTTTCATCTTGCGGTGGCCAAGGGAAGAACTACCTCTTCTGGCTGAGGGAAGAATCTGCTTCATGTGTTGGCCTTTGTTTAAAATACTAACTTCTATGGTAGCATCAATCTTAGCTTGCTTTTCCAGTTTCACCTCCTGAACCTTAATTTGACTCTTTCTTCCTGTATAGTCATTACATAACAGTTGTTAGCTATAAACTATTTAAGACTACTCATGAACAAAATATAAATACATAATGCAAATACAAAAAGTATTGCACTTCTGGTAGATTATAGACAGTCATCAGCATTTCACGTGAGACGCAAAATTACATGCAAGGCCCCAGAAAAAACGAGTAAGGGGTGGTGGTTGGGGATAATGTTTTCACTAAGTTCAGTTCAGTGATAACTCTAGAATAAATAGTCACTTTGTGTCTTGAGGTGCAGGTTTATATGGTGCTCTAGCGTCTCCGAGAAAGCAGCAGCGTGAAAAGATGACAGTAAGATGATTTTAGTGTCTTTCACAATGCTGTTAGAAACGAGTTGTAATCTAAAAATGTCTTCAAGTGAGGGTAGATGGTGTCCAAAACCTTGGATAGCTGCTCTAGTCTGCCACCATCTTAAATAGGTGTATAGCTAAATGTTTAGCAATGGATTACTTTCTGACCTTTAAGTTTCAAATAACTGGGTTAAGGTGAATAAACCTTGTTAAGATAGAACCCTGGTTAGATAGACAGATAGATAGATAGATAGGGGGCATTTGGCTTTTTACAGAAGCCCCTTAAATAAATATAAATACACACTTTGGCAGGCATTATGCAGACATATTGCTATTTGTATGAAGGAGCCCCCCTAACATTTTGTGACATAACTTCGGCTGTGGCTAACAGTCCTCAGTGTTGGTGTCAGAGAAAGGATATACAACATTGTTCATAATGGCACTCAGTTTTGTTTGAATTCTTGCCTCTGCTACAACCTCCGTTGATCCAGATTGTGCCCCATAACTGAGCCTGCCCTTTTAATTAGCTTGTTGAGTTGCTGGGTCTCATTTGAATTGATGTTACCAGTCCAGCACACCACAATATAGAAAATCGCACTGAGCATCAGGAGAGTTGTAGAAGATGTGAAGGATGTCACTTCCCACAATTAAGGAACACAGTTTCCTAAGGAACAAGAGCCTGCTTTGCCCTTTCTTATGTAGTTCCTCTTTGTTCTGAGATCAGCCCAACCTCTCATTCGTATGCACCCCCATGTACTTGTAGGAGCGTACCACCTCTACATCCACTCCTTGAATACTGACCGGACATGGAGCTCTTTGGTGTGGTGAATAAGCAGTCAATAAGCAGTTCCTTGATGTTGCTGATGTTAAGTTGCAGACAGTTCCCTTTACATCAAGAAACAAAGTTCTCCCCCTGACTCCTTTCCTCCATCTCTTGTCCTCCTTATCAATACACCCTATAAGTGCAGAATCAGCTGAGAATTTCTGCAAATGACATGACCTGCTGTTATATTTATAATCTGAGGTGTACAGAGTGAAGAGAGAAGCAGATAGGCTTGTTCCTTGTGGTGCTCCAGTGTTGCTCACACAGTCCTTAAGTCTCGCAAACTGAGGCCTGCCAGACTGATACTCCATGATCCAGAACACCAAGGGCTCATCTGCCTGCATATCTCCGAGTTTACCACTTAACAGGGAAGGCTGGATGGTACTGAAGGTGCTGGAGAAATCAAAAAACATAATCCTCCCAGTACTTTGTCCAGCCATGAGGAGCAGAGAGATCATTGGATACTCCACTCAAATCTTTGTCCAATAGGCAACCTGCGGTGGGGTCCTGGTGGTCTACCACAAGAGCACTCATATAGTCCAGGACGAGGCCCTCAACGGTCTTCATGAGGTAAGTGTAGTCATTAGGTGAAGAGGCACCAGCAGTACCTTCTCTGGAACAGAAGCAGTGCAGGGGGTTTAAGACAGCACTGGAGTCTTAGGGACACACTGAATGGGCACTGAGTCAGTAAGTCAGGCGGTCAGGCAGTCAGATGGTCAGTCAGTCAGTCAGTCAGTTAGTCAGTCAGGCAGTCAGGCTGTCAGTTGGTCAGTCACTCATTTAGTCAGTCAGGCGGTTAGATAGTTGGTCAGTCAAGCAGATGGTCAGTTAGTCAGTCAGTCAGACAGTCAGGTGGTCACACAGTCAGTCAGGTGGTCAGGTGATCGGTCAGGCAGTCAGTCAGTCAGGTGGTCAGGTGGTCAGACAGTCAGTTAGGTGGTCAGATGATCGGTCAGTCAGTCAGTCGGTCAGTCAGGTAGTCAGTTGGTCAGCTCACCCATTTGTGACCCTCTTAGTCCTGAAGTGGGTCGCAGGTTGGGAGTTGCGTAGGCGATGGGGGGGGGGGGGGGGCATACCCCAGCTAGCATAAGGTGTGAGGCAGGAACAAACCCTAGACAGGGTGGCAGTCCATCGCAGGTGGTGTCATGTTGCGATGTGACATCATATTAAGATTCGTAAGTGTGCTAAATCTGTACGCAGTACATGTCGTTTTGCTATCAGCTCCTTAAACATCGGGATGGGACGCTAATCACAGATGCCATCCATCTCCCTTCAAGGATCCTAGGATATCCACACAGGAGCTCTCCCGACAGATGAGCTGATGCCATACTCGGTTGTAATTCTCATTTTTTTCTGTTATTAAAAGTGTGCGTATGTGTGTGTTTGGGAGGCGTCTTCTTAGTTTATTGTCAAGCCCAGTGAAAACTGCATGGGCGTGAAATGTCAACTCCTTCCCGAAAGCCTGCATGAGCAAGATTCAAGGCTGGGGAATTTCAGGCACTCGGTGCCATCTGTTTGAGTGCGTTAAGCTTTAAAAGTTTCTTTTTATGGAACCACAGGCAATGCAGAATTTAAAACCATTTTGCGGTTTTTGTTTCTCTTCCATCCTTTTCATCATATTGCCTGCAGCAAAGTCAATTCCCCACAGGCAGCCTTTGCGACTGCTTACCCAAAATAAAATACACCTGACCAGTCAATATTTTCCTAGCTACAGGCATCTGAATCCTTCAGAGTTTACACTTTCAAGAAAAGTCGCTGCCTCTCTTGCTCCCTCTCTGTGTTTTCAAAGGAACGTTTTGTGCCTTTCAGTTTGGTTGCTTTTTCAGAAGGCTTAGCAGTTGAAGGCCATTTGCATTATAAGGTAAGCATTGTGGAAGCTTGAAAAGTTCACATTGTATTGTTTTAAAAGTTTAACTGAAGCCGTTTCCACAGGGAGCTTCCATTCGTGTGTTTCTCTGTGCTGCTTGTTTCCATTCGGGGAGCCTCAGCCTGTCCCAGGAGCAGAAGAAGCAACGGAGCAAGTCAGGAATCGGTCAATTTCAGTCAACTGCCAGGCCACAAAAATGCCTGAGCAACCTCACCCAGCGTAGGAACACATAAATATCAGATAGCCGTTTCATCTGAACTTCAATATTTAAATAGCAAACAATAGAAAAGATATCCATCTGTCTATTATTTATTAAGTCGCAACACTTTTCGTGTGTATTTTTATCAGACCACCTGTGACACATATCTAACACAAAAGGTGCCAACTAACCTTTTAGGTTCTTTTCTTAACAGAGGAATAACAAGAAATGACCAAACCAGTGTAACGGATGGCACACATGGGCCTGGGAGGCCAGTGCAGTAGAAGGAGAGATGAGGACAGCTGAATATTTTCTCCCCCAATACACTAGATGGCAGCATTCCTAGGGTTAGGATTCTCGCACAGACACCCGCAGGGCATGCTGGGACCAGTAGTCCCGTGAGGTAGCCCTGCTGGAGTTCATGGAGTGGCCACCAGGGGAGTTGTTGGGACTCACAATCCCTACTTTCAGGGACTTAGATAAAAGAAGCCACTCGATCTCATCCAAGCAAATCAGAGTCAGGAGAGGAGTTGAGGAGAAAGAGGAGAAACAAGTTTGCTGTTTTTGATACAATGAAGTCTGTTAAAGGTACCTTATTGACTAAAATACGTATCTGAGCCTGAGACTGTGTTGGGGTTTGGAGTTGCTGTTTCACCCCTTACTGGTCACGCCAACTAAGTAACTGTCACCTGTAACATCTTACCTGTCTTACTGTCCTTACTGTAGCCCACATAATCAACACCAGAGACCTCTAATGGCAGGCTGCTCACTGAACTAATCAGTCCAATCAATCAAAGGTGGAAACGTCTCAATAAGGGTCAAAAGAACGGGATGCACCTGAGCCAGAGTTCAAGTGATTTTGTTCATTTTTTGTCAAAAAGGTTTCAAGTCCCCGATAACCCTAAAAAGATGATGGTTTTCAAAAACAGATGAACTCGTGTTGAATAAATTCTAACCAGAAGTGTGGCTACATAGCAGCTGAAGTGTTGGAAATTTGACAACCCCTACGATAGATAGATAGATAGATAGATGTGTAAGGTGCTATATTAAAGATAGATAAATAAATAGATGATAGATAGCTAGATGTGTAAGGTGCTATATTAAAGATAGATAGATA
>JANRMT010062829.1:39832472-39848619 GCA_026402145.1 Polypterus bichir lapradei
TGGTTTTCTACGTACTGCGTGATTACGTGGGAGGCGTGATGATGTCAAACTCCGCCCCCACGGGTTTCAAGCTCATCTCCATTACAGTAAATGGAGAAAAACAGCTTCCAGTTATGACCATTACGCGTAGAATTTCGAAATGAAACCTGCCCAACTTTTGTAAGGAAGCTGTAAGGAATAAGCCTGCCAAATTTCAGCCTTCTACCTACACGGGAAGTTGGAGAATTAGTGATGAGTGAGTGAGTGAGTGAGTGAGTGAGTGAGGGCTTTGCCGTTTATTAGTATAGATTAAATTCATTTCTTGGACTTTTTACCTGGTGTCTGAACGTGGTGTCTGAGGGTTCAAGGGGCAACAGCAACCCCTATCTGTCACAGTACAGATACTACAGAACCCATTTTAATTAATTTACTTTCTGGGAACGGATGGATGCTGTAGGGTTAGGAATTACAGAATAAGTTTACAGTTTGAGAAAGAAAGGAGTGTGGAGGTCCTTCAAAGATTAAACCCTTTAATCAGAGCCACTCGTCATCAGGATAAGATAGCCAATCAAAAGAGTACAATGTGTCTCGAAACCCCATGTGTGCATTTTAACATACTGCAAATAGGGCTCGTCTCAAGGACCATGAAGAAGAAAAAACAACAGAAGGGTGGAGTTTGGTCTCGTCCATTATTGGAGGTGAGTGTTTAGGGGGGAGTTCCATTAGCAGCGGTGTTATTCTAACCTTTTTTTATATATCATTTCAAAATATCCTGTATTTATTCATCCCGATGGGTTTTAAATATATTACATGCAAGTACAAATAAGTATGAGTAACAAACAAAGAGCTCAGAAGGAAAACGATAAGACAGTAAAAGCCCCATCAAAGTCTAAACCTGCCTCAAGTTCATGGTACAGGCCTCCCAGAGAGTGACCTGGGACTGACGGGCGAATGGTACAGAACTGCCAGGGCCTGACATGGCAGGTCATATTATATTATGTAATATTATCTACTATTAAATTCTGCTCCGTACTTGTGAAATTTATATTTTTATACTGTATTGAGGATTTGTTCTGTGTATTGTATTGTATTGTATTGACCCCCTGCTTTTTGACACCCACTGCACGCCCAACCTACCTGGAAAGGTGTCTCTCTTTGAACTGCCTTTCCAAAGGTTTTTTCCATTTTTTCCCTACAAGGGTTTTTTTGGGAGTTGTTCCTTGTCTTCTTGGAGAGTCAAGGTTAGGGGGCTGTCAAGAGATAGGGTCTGTTAAAGCCCATTGCGGCACTTCTTGTGTGATTTTGGGCTATTCAGAAATGAATTGTATTGTATTGTATTGTATGGCAGCCGAGAGCGCTAGTGGGACAAAACTATGAGTGAGACGTGGACTCCAGGAGGATCATTGGAGCTGAGCATAGCCTTTTCATTGCGACTGTCAACTTCAGCTAATTTCCCCCCGCAAGTCCATGACATCATCTCCTACTTGAATTTGCAACTCCTATGGAAAGATCGAAACACACTCTCCGAGTTGAAGGTAATGATCGCCGTGCTCAGGGTTAACATAAATTATATAAGGCAAGATGCGAAGAACAGTAGAGAAATAAAGAATGAATTAAAGAACAAAATAAAGAACGAAAGGTCCTAAATGAGAAACTGCATCAGAATATGAAAGACCTGGAGCAACATTTAACTACTACGTTCACTGTAACCTTTACAGAAATGCTATAAAAAATTATGAAATAATACTGGAAAATATAAGTAACTTAGAGAGTAAAATTAAAGTACTTGCTGCTCAGTTTGAAGATGTTAAGCAAACTTTCACAACCCGTATTGAAATTGATGATCAATCGGTTTCTGCCGCAGATGAAAAAGCGAACCTAGGTCTCCTTACTGCGAGGCAGCAGCACTACCACTGTGCCATCGTGCCACCCTTATCTAGGGGTAAATATTATAAGTAAATATACAACTCTTTTTCAACAAAGTTTTGCTGTCTGCAAAGACATATTTAAACAAGATGTGACTAGATGGTCTACCCTCCACCTTTACATTAGCAGGGAGAATCAACATTGTTAAAATGACCATCCTTCCTAAGCTGCTCTTCCTATTTCAAAGTATCCACAAATACATTAACAAATAATTTTTTAAGAAATTAGATTCAATTATAACTTAATTTATTTGGAATTGGAAACATTCACGCATACAAAGGGCCTCTCTATAACAACCTAAAGCAGAAGGGGGCATGGCACTACCCAGCTTTCAATTTTATTACTCGGCAGCAAATATTCAAGCTATAAAGACCTGGGGCCTCATGTATAAACGGTGCGTACGCCCAAAAATGTTCCGTATACCCGTTTTCCATGCTCATATCGTGATGTATAAAAACTAAACTTGGCATAAAGCCACGCACATTCTCACGCCAGCTCAATCCATGCAAGTTTTCGGCTCGGTTTTGCAAACAGCGTCAAAGCAGTGTTACTGTTCCTGTGTGATTTCCCTTTCTTTTTTAGATTCACATCCCTAATTTGGCCTTATTAAATACAGTGAAATTAACCACATATAGTTTATTAGTTTAAAGAATCTGATTGTAATCAACCTGTAACCATATAATGGTGCACGAAATTGCCAAACTATTCCAAATGCCATAGCTGCGCTGCTTTCGCGTTGTTACTCTCAGTGCACCACTCAGAGTATTTTAACCCACTGTATCTGAGTTTGGAATCACAGCTCTACAGTGGCTGATCGGAAAGCTCTACGGCAGATTGTGTCGAGAGCGGAGAGAATTATTGGGGTACAGCTTCTAGCACACACTGCCTCAGCCATGGTCACAGTCTATTTGAACTTCTCCCATTTGGCAAACACTTCAGAGCCTTTCCTGTAGGGACCTCGTGATTCAGAAACAGTTTCATCCCAAGAGCTATAAATGCACTCAATCAGTCCATCAAGTGCTCCTGGTAGAACTGTTTGTACATATAAGCACAATTACCTCACTGTAAACTTGCACTACGGTTTTAATATTGCACAACCTGAACCAAAATTTGCCATCCATTTGCGGACCTCACTTTACCACAACTGTATGCTGCAATACAGTGTATGGATGGTATGACAATAAAGCCACTTGATTTGACTTGGCTATTTTCAGCTGTGTAAATTGACGTGAACCAAAGACAAGATCAGCAATGTAGCCGGCAAGTGTGACATACCCCATGACTAGAAGTCGTGTCATGTGCAATGAAATGAGCAATAATCCAGTGGGTCAACATTGGCGAGCAGCGCTACATTATTACTCTGCAACCTCAATAAAGAATGAGAGTTTCGTTTTAAAGAGACTATTTTTCAGGGTCAGCCCTTCAGTTTGTCAGTCTATAGCGAGCACCTCGCTCATTGAAGGCAGCACATCACGGGTTGTGCAGAAGTCAAAACCACTTTGTCAATTGTGAATTACATGTTAACCTTTAGGACCTAAGATTACATTTTAATGATTTAGAACCTGTCATATACATTAATATTAATATGACTGTCCAAGCCCTAAATGATTCATAAATAATTCTGAACTACAGCAAAAAAGAGCTGCAATACGACATATTTGTTTTTTTTTTCCTGCCTTTCGGTCTTTGCAATTGCTAAGAAACCCCAGGGTCACTTTTTCAAGAAAATGCCAGAGATCTTGTTAGAAAGATGTGAAATGAGGATTTCAGAAAGGCCTCGGCGAAGAATCCCAAATCGTATCTCAGGCAGCCCTCGGTTCAAAGCAGCATCAATAATTATCTGCTCAGGGTGCAGTAAAAACTTTGCTTCCTGTGGGTCTCCCGCCACAGAACAGCTTCGTGTTGTCAGAGCTGCACACTTAGTATTAATCAGAAAGTGACAGACTCGCCAAAGTTTTGCATGAAATGACTTTTATTTTTATTTTTTTTTTTTTTATAGACTGTCAGGATGACTCATTCGGGTACTGCGATAACAATTCATTATAAATTGACAGACGCCGGCATTTCCTTTCCTCTCATTTTTATTTTCTTTGCCGTCTACCTGAGCGGAAGGCACTGGAGATCCAGCAACTCATTATTTGTTCATTTATGGGTTTCTTTGCTGTAAGCTTATTTTAAAAGAAAATAAATTGACACATCCAAATGTATGACATGAAAACCGTATGAAATTGGGAAGGGGAGGGGGTGTTATTGAAATCACACAATTCATTTATTTGAAATATATCTACTGTATGGAGCACACTTTCTGTAATAAAAGCATTCTGCACTTGCTTTAAATTGAACACATATGATAAAGCAGAGGAAAGATGAGCAAGGGGTGGTCTTGAGTGAGGATGATAGGATCAAGAAGAGATGGAAGGGGGATTTGAAGAAAATCCAAGGGTAGCATTTGGGGATGGAGTCCCAAATGAAGAATTAGTACCAAGAATAAGGAGGGAGGAAGTAAAGGAGGCACCGAAAAGAATGAAAAATGGCAAGACAACAGGATCGGATGGTATACCAGCGGAAGTGTGGAAGAGTTTAGGCGAAGAGGAAGTAGATGCTTTGTGGGATCTGAGGCAGAAGATCTATGAACAGGAGAGAATACCAGAGGAGTGGAAGAACAGTGTGATTGTGCCCATTTATAAGGAGAGGGACGACATTCAGGATTGTGGAAACTATCGAGGGATAAAGCTGGGGTCACAGAGGTTGGGAGCATGCACTGAGACAGCTCGTTGCCGCACCCACAACATGACAAACCACCTCAGGATCCCAAATTAGGACCTGAGTCTAGCCGTGTAACAGGTGACACCTTAGCACCACAGTAGTTTTAATGGAATGGAACAGTGTGGGGACTGTTCAGGATATGGATGAAGGAGTGTGTCGAGTCATGGTCATAAAGTACCGATTCCCCCTGATGCAGGTTTTTTATTGATGACATTGTGTTGTGTAGCACCAGAAGTTGGAAGAATGAAGAAGGGCCTCGAAGACAAATACAAAGAAGACAGAATATTTGAGATTTAATTAGGATCAGGATTCAGAAGTTTACCTGCAGGGATTGCTATTAAAAAGAGTGGCTGTGTTTAAAGATCTAGGATGAGTGGTAGCACGAGATGGAGAATTACATTCAGAGATAACCCATAGAGGAACAATTGGCAGAAGGTATTGGGAATATCATTTGACCCAAGGTTAAAGGTAAGGTTTTTGAAGACGGTGGGTAAGACCAGCAATGATATATGGAGTTGAGAAAAGAAGAACAGAAGTTGGATGTGGAAGAAAGGAGAATATTAAGATGGATGTGTGGAGTTACAAAAAAAGGACAGAATAAGAAATGTGACAATCAGAGGTACAACAAAAGTGGGAGAGATATCTAAGAGGGTGAGCTTACTTTTTTCCACATGTAAAATGTTTCTTTACATTATTCTAGGAGCTACACAATATTAATGTAGCATGATGTTTGTTATATTACATCATTTTTATCTATAGATGCTACCTGAATGAAGATCAAATCTGATGTCCTTCAGGACAGTACAGGACATCCACCTGAAGCTAAGCATGTTCCGGCCTGGCCAGTACTTGGATGGGAGAGATGTTGGAGAGGCCAGCAGGAGGGTGCTTACCTGGTGGTCTGAATGTGAATCCCAATGCCCCAGTGCAGTGATGCAGGGACACTTTGCTGTAAAAAAAGGTGCTATACTTCGAATGAGATGTAAAACTGAAGTCCTGACTCTCTGTGGTCATAAAGGATCCCTGGGTGTCCTTCATAAAGAGTAGGCCATACCCTGATGTTCCACCTAAATTGCCCACCACATCCTAGTCATGCTGGCCCCCTAATCATCCCCTGTCTCTAATTGTCTCTCTCTCACCCTTTGACCTCCTAACAGCTATTGTATGGTGCGCATACTGAGTGCAAAATGGCTGCCGTCGGATCATCCAGGTGGGTTGAAGCGGCTGTCCTCCCACTATGTAAAATGCTCTGCTTTATAAAAGTAAAGAGTTTATTATTATTATTATTATTATTATTATTATTATTATTATTATTATTATGTTTAAAAAACATTTTATGGGGTGCACTTACTTTTTCACATGACTGTTGTGGTGGACAGTTGGCACCCTTGCCCAGCCGGGACACCTTCTTAAAGGAAGAACCGGGGGAGAGAACATACACAGGGCATTATCTCCCCCAGATCACTAGACTGCAGCAGTGCCTTGGAATCCCACAGGGCTCCCTGGGAGATGAAGTTTGGCACAGCAGCCCTGTTGGGTTCTGTGGGTGCCGCTAGGGGGTGCTGCAGGGATTGCAGAGCTCTTCTTTGTCGGGCTTCCACCTCCTTCGGAAGTGTTTCCGGACCACGCTAATGGGCCACCAGAAGTACTCCCAGGTTCAGTATAAAAGAAGCCCACTACCTTCATTCTGAGAGCCAGAGTTGGGAGGAAGGTGACAAAGCTTGCAGGAGGAGGAGTGGAGGTGGAGAGAAGAAAGAGAGAAAAGAAGACAGAAGTGCTGCTGTAGGCTGCTCTGTGCTTTACTGACACTGTGCTGTGGCGTGGGAAACGAGTACTGTAACAGTTTCCCACAACAAAGAAAATAAAAGCCTTTGTGTGTGTGTGATAGAACTGTGTCTGCGTGTGTCTGTGTTGGGTTTGGGATGCTGGTGCGCCCCCTGCAGTCCACCATCTATACATACTTACTCTTACATTTTAAGTGATTTTTTTATTCTCATTAAAGTGAACAATGATTTTCTCAGGTTGATCAAGAAGAACTCATCCTGTTCCCTAGCACTATCCTGTCATTGAGGCAAAGGGTCTTGGCTCTCTCCCAAGCAGACATGTCGGCACTTCCTTTCCAAACTGAAGGCCTTTCTCCCTCACTAGCGAGTGAGAGAAGGTGCAGCCTCCTAGCAGGAAGGCTAATAGGATTTGCAGGACATTTCTGTCTGACCGCACTGTGGTTGCCTGCAGGAATACTAAGAAATAAAAGTGTCTGATCAATGAGGGTGGGAAAGGTTGGATGAAAACTTGAGGAGGGAGTGAAAGGTCGTTAATAGCATGGCTGGAAATCCTAACAAATGTAGCCATCTGGACGCAATGGTGAGCAAGGAATGTGTTATTATTTACTTCTGTGCAATACCTTCCTTCTTTATACGGCCTAAAAAAGCACTTGCTCTCTAAAGCTGGAGAGCGCCCCCTATCACCCATAATATTCAATTGTACATTTCCAAGGTAAAGGTTTACTGCTTACTGTGTTTTCACTTTACATTCTCTATTTCTGCAATCAGATGGTTTTTTTTATTTAACAGCACAGAGACACACAGATAACATGTAAGAATTTTGAATGCTGAGCTGTAGGCAAGCAAGAAAAAAAAAACACTGAATCAGTTCCCCCCAATCCCCCCAAAACTTACTGGCGCCCACCCACTTTACACTCAGCAGTGCTGGACAGACGACACCCGATCACACTGAGGAGAGAGATGTTACTCTGCTCACTGAGGCTTGAAAATGTAGAAGGTAGGTGATCACCAGAGGTCTTCCATCTTGCAATATTCACTGCTGAAAGTTCAAGAAGAACTTGGATTAAGAGTGAAGGAAAAGGAGTCAGCAGATACTGGGGATGTTTTATTGGGATTGTGTCAAGACTGATTGGCCTTTACTGGATTGATGTAAGGGAAAGAAGAACAAGAAGACAAAGAAAAAGAAGAGCAACAACAATAACAAAAAGACCAAGAAGAACAAGAACAATAACAACAACAAGACAAAGAAGAAGAAGAAGAAGAAGAGGAACAGCAACATGAGCAAATAGAACAAGAAGAAGAAAAATAAGATGAAGAAGATGAAGAACAATAATAAGAAAATGGTAAAGAACAAGAAAAAGAACAAGACAAAGAGCAAGAAAATGAAGAACAAGAACAATAATAATAAGAAGATGATAAAGAACAAGAAGAACAACAAGACAAAGAGCAAGAAGAAGATGAAGAACAAGAAGATGATGAAGAAGAACAACAACAAGAACAATAATAATAAGAAGATGAAGAACAACAAGAAAAAGAAGACAAAGAACAAGTAGAACAAGAAGAAGAACAATAACAACAAGTTGAAGACAAAGAACAAGAAGAACATGAGCAAGAAGGACAAAAACAACAACAATAATAAGATGAAGTAGAATAAGAAGAACAAGAAGAAAAATAACAACAACAAGTGTTATTTACAGAGCACCTTTCTCAAACCCAAGGTCACTACACATAACATTAAAAGCCTCTCCCAAACTGATGGTCACCATAGACGGGGTCTCAAAGACACTAAGAAGGTGAGATTGGGTCTCTAGAAAACAAAGTTTAAGCCCCACTGATATACCAAATTTACAACTCGTCATACCCAAAGGCCATCCCCACTTTCTTTTTTTCTGCACCAATCATCTGATTGGCCCCCCACACGTCCCTTTGATTCAGTCAGCTTGGATTTGAGTGAAAACTGACACATAGTTGCTGACACTGGCTGGGGTTTTACTGTGCCATTTTATTTTTAATTCACTGCAGCTGCTTTTCCAGTTCCAAATGTCATGAGCCTCAAGTGTAGATGAAAAAAACGTGGCTTTCCCTTTGCCTGCAAGTTATTTTGATTTTCCGACTGCTGGAGCATCTTCAGCACTTCCTAATTATGCTAATCCTGAGCCCAGGATGCCTTTGGAGCAATTAACAGGCCATCTGCTAATTAGGGGGGGGGCTTTCTCACATTTTCGTCTAACACCTGGACTTGTGTGTCTTCCAAGAGCTCATCGGCAAAGAAGTCAAGCCCTCCGCCGCTAATGCTGTGCTGCTGCAGCCACACATCAGGCAGCATTAGATGGGGGGCAATCCTGGAATGGGTGCCAGTCTGACCAAAGTAGGCACACACACTCATGCCTTGTAACCTAAAGTGTTCATCCAATCGATTGAGTTAATGAGGTAAAATAGGCACCAGAATAATGTGCACACTTCAAACAGGCAGTGCCCAGCTCTGGGGTTGAAGCCGGGGGTCTCTGAGATAGCAGCCCACAACGTTTATCTTCTTTAATTTCATAATACATCTGGAAGTATGGCAAAGAGGCTCAAAATTTCAGCTTTCAGCTTTCAAGTTGCGTGCGTGTTTTAGTTCAAATTGAATTCCATTTGACGATTTCAAGTGAGGTGCCTGTTTGTGTGAGTGTGTGTTATGGTACAGCCAGGGTCTCGATCCTTGTTCTCCTTTTATTTAACCTTTTCATTATTTGTAAAGGTTTTGTAAATGATAGCTATGTTTGTATTTCCTTGTCTGTCTATATAACCTCAATTAATACTTGGTTTCACTGATTGCTTTATCTTAACATTGATTCTTTCCATTACACAGTGTGCCCTTTTCTCTATACACTGTTTAGTCACTAAGATCGAAACAAACAATACCACTTCAGGGTGCATTTTGCCAAAAGGATGGACATGGCTGTGGTGAATACGTATTTTAAGAAGAGGGAGGAACACAGGGTGACGTACAAGAGTGGAGGAAGATGCACACAGGTAGATTACATCCTATGCAGAAGAGTCAATTTGAAGGAGATTGAAGACTGCAAAGTGGTGGCAGGGGAAAGTGTCGTTAAGCAGCATAGGATGGTGGTCTGTAGGATGACGTTGGAGATCAGGAAGAGGAAGAGAGTGAGGGCAGAGTCAAGGATCAAATGGTGGAAGTTGAAAAAGGAAGACTGCAAGGTTGAGTTTAGGGAGGAAGTGAGACAGGCACTGGGTGGTAGTGAAGAATTACCAGACAGCTGGGAAACTACAGCAGATGTAGTAAGGGTGACAGCAAGAAGGGTGCTTGGCGTGACATCTGGAAAGAGGAAGGAGGAAAAGGAAACCTGGTGGTGGAATGGGGAAGTACAGGAGAGTATACAGAGGAAGAGGATGGCGAAAAAGAAGTGGGATAGTCGGAAGAGATGTAAAAAGTAGACAAGAGTGCAAGGAGATATGGAGCTAGGAGAAGAGAGAGGTGGCAAAGGCTAAAGAAAAGGTGTATGATGAGTTATATGAGAGGTTGGACACTAAGGAGGGAGAAAAGGACTAGTGGGCTAGAAAGAGGGACAGAGCTGGGAAAGACATGCAGCAGGTTAGGGTGATAAAGGATAAAGATGGAAACATACTCACAAGTGAGGAGAATGTGTTGAGCAGATGGAAAGAGGACTTTGAGAGGCTGATGAATGAAGAGAACGAGAGAGAGAAGGTTGGATGATGTGGAGATAGTGAATCAGGAAGGAGGAAGTAAGGACAGCGATGAAGAGGATGAAGAATGGAAAGGCCGTTGGTCCAGATGACATACCTGTGGAAACATGGAGGTGTTTAGGAGAGATGGCAGTGGAGTTTTTAACCAGATTATTAAATGGAATCTTGGAAAGTGAGAGGATGCCCGAGGAGTGGAGAAGAAGTGTACTGGGGCCGATATTTAAGAATAAGAGGGATGTGCAGGACTGCAGTAACTACAGGGGAATAAAATTGATGAGCCACAGCATGAAGTTATGGGAAAGAGTAGTGGAAGCTCGGTTAAGAAGAGAGCTGATGATTAGTGAGCAGCAGTATGGTTTCATGCCAAGAAAGAACACCACAGATGTTATGTTTGCTCTGAGGATGTTGATGGAGAAGTTTAGAGAAGGCTACAAGGAGTTGCATTGCATCTTTGTGGACCTGGAGAAAGCATATGACAGGGTGCCTCGAGAGGAGCTGTGGTATTGTATGAGGAAGTCGGGAGTGGCAGAGAAGTAAGTAAGAGTTGTACAGTATATGTACGAGGGAAGTGTGACAGTGGTGAGGTCTGTGGTAGGAGTGATGGATGCATTTAACATGGAGGTGGGATTACATCAGGGATCGACTCTGAGCCCTTTCTTATTTGGTGATGGATAGGTTGACAGACAAGATTAGACAGGAGTGGACTATGATGTTTGCTGATGACATTGTGATCTGCAGTGATAGTAGGGAGCAGGTTGAGGAGACCCTGGAGAGGTGGAGATATGAGGAGGAGAGGAGAGGAATGAAGGTCAGTAGGAGCACCAAGACAGAATACATGTGTGTAAATGAGAGGGAGGTCAGAGTAATGGTGAAGATGCAGGGAGTAGAGTTGGTGAAGGTGGATGAGTGTAAATACTTGGGATCAACAGTACAGAGTAACAGGGATTGTGGAAGAGAAGTGAAAAAGAGAGTGCAGGCAGGGTGGAATAGGTGGAGAAGAGTGTCAGGAGTGATTTGTGACAGAAGGGTATCAGCAAGAGAGAAATGGAAGGTCTACAGGCCGGTAGTGAGACCAGTTATTTTATATGGGCTGGAGATGGTGGCATTGGGTGTGATGAGGATGGATAGGATTAGAAATGAGGACATTAGAGGGTCAGCTCAGGTTGGACGGTTGGGAGACAAAGTCAGAGAGGCGAGATTGCGCTGGTTTGGACATGTGAAGAGGAGAGATGAGTGGTATATTGGAAGAAGGATGCTAAGGATAGAGCTGACAGATAAGAGGAGAACAGGAAGGCCTAAGAGAAGGTTTATGGATGTGGTGAGAGAGGACATGAAGGTGATGGGTGTGATGTATGCAAGATGTAGAGAATAGGAAAATATGGAACAAGATGATTGGCTATGTCAACCCCTATCAGGAGCAGACAGAAGAAAAAGATGAAGAAGAGCCTCTTCTATTGTGCCATATTGATTGAAGTTCATGGTCTCCTGCAAAGGGCTCTGAGGCTAAGGATTTGCGCTGGCATCCAGAAGGTTGCCGGCTCGAATCCCCGTCACTGCCAAAAGAGATCCTACCCTGCTGGGCCCTTGAGCAAGACCCTTAACCTGTAATTGCTCCAGGGGTGCTGTACAATGGCTGACCCTGCACTCTGACCAAAAGGGGTATGTGAAAACTAAAACATTCCTAATACAAGAAATTGTATAAGGTGAAATAAAGAACAAAAAAAAAAAAGAGAGTATCCGATTTGACTGTAAGATCTGTCAACAGGACGGTCCGCTGCACAGACTGTAGGATTTCACTTTATCAAGTGAGGCGAAAATTACTATTAAAAAACGCACTTATGCAAAAGTGCTACACTTCTCAAGAGCCAAAGGTGAAATAAAATCAGCCTGCTTCCCAAATGAAACTCTCAAATGTTGCCACTTTTATTCTTCCCAAACTTGCACAGGCTTTTTACTATAGGGGATGGCAAACGGGCATGATGAATGGAAGAGGACTGAATATCCTAATGGGCAAGCCAAACAAAATTGATCACTGCTTGTGAGCCCCTCCAGAAGGGCAGACACCAACCGGCAGGCCAAATGTCAGATTGCAGTATCTGGTGGCTCAGGATTACAGGCACCTCAGTTTGCAGTGACCGACTCCAGGTTGCTCTGCCACTCCATAAATCACTCTTAAACTCTCTGCCACTAGCCGACTCCGGGTCACCAACGTGGACACACAGAGTGCTGGAGGGAGTCTTCCATTCAGTTAATAACTGCATTTCTAATTTAGGGAACTTTGAAATGTTGTTATTTCTAGAAATGTCTAGGAAGCAGACTCCCCTCTGGTTTGTCAGCAATTACGGAAAGGTCTTCAATTTATGAATCTGCAACCACTGTAGAAAAAGAAAACACAATTATTGCTTGCAGCTTTGAAGTATTTGTCAAATATATTCTGTGAAGAAAACAATAATTGTACACTTTTGTAAAGTCCACATGAAAACTGGCATGCAAAGTAGATGTCACGAACCAGAAAAGATTCCAGAACTACAGTAAACGTATTGATAGACAAGTTGGCGTCATCAGATTTGGAGTAACCCTCAGTTTAGGTTATATATACTGCTCAAAAAAATTAAAGAAACACTTTTTAATGAGAGTATAGCATCAAGGCACTGACACTTGTGGGCTATTGATCTGCTCAGTTAAGGAGCAGAGGGGCTTGTTCATCAGTTTCAACTACTTTGGTGCACTAGAGGGACAACAATGAGACGACCCCCAAAACAGGAATGAATGGTTTGACAGGTGGAGGTCATTGATATTTTTCCCTCCTCATCTGTTTTGTCACTAGTTTTGCATTTGGCTATAGTCAGTGTCACTACTGGTAGCATGAGGCCATACCTGGACCCTACAGAGCTGGCACAGGTAGTTCAACTTCTCCAGGACAGCAGGCACGTCAATACATGCCATTGCCAGAAGGTTTGCTGTGTCTCACAGCACAGTCTCAAAGGCATGGAGGATATTCCAGGAGACAGGCAGTTACTCTAGGAGAGCTGGACAGGGCCCCTCGTAGAAGGTCCTTAACCCATCAGCAGGACCCACTGGTATCTGCTCCTTTGGCCAAGGAGGAACAGGATGACCATTGCCAGAGCCTACAAAATGACCTCCAACAGGCAGGCCCCTGGTGTGAATGTCTGTAACCAAACAATCAGAAACAGACTTCATGTGGGAGGCCTGAGGGCCTGACGTCCCCTAGTGAGCACCGTGGAGCTCGATTGGCATTTGCCATAGAATACCAGAATTGGTAGGCCCACCACTGGCGCCCTGTGCTTTTCACAGATGAGAGCAGGTTCACCCTGAGCACATGTGACAGAAGTGAAAGGGTCTGGAGAATCCGTAAAGAACGTTATGCTGCCTGTAAAATCGTTCAGCATGACCGGTTTGGTGGTGGGTCAGTGATGGTATATCTAGGGAGGCATATCCATGGAGGGACGCACAGACCTCTACAGGGTAGACAACGCCACCTTGACCGCCATTAGGTATTTGGATGAAATCTTTGGACACATTGTCAGACCCTATGCTGGTGCAGTGGCTCCTGGGTTCCTCCTGGTGCACGACAATGCCCGGCCTCATGTGGTGAGAGTATGCAGGCAGTTCCTGGAGGATGAAGGAATTGATACCATTGACTGGTCCCCACACTCACTCACCTGACCTCAATCCAACAGAACACCTCTGAGTGGGACATGAAGTTTCGGTCCATCCGACGCCTCAGACTGTCCAGGAGCTCAGTGATGCCCTGGTCTATATCTGGGAGGAGATCCCTCAGGACACCATCCGTCGTCTCATTAGGACGTTGTCAAGCATGCATACAAGCACTTTGGTTTGGGGCATACAAACTACTGAGTACCATTTGGAGTTGCTGCAACATCATTTTTTCACTTTTTTTGATTTTCGAGGTGTCTTTGAATTCAGCCCTCTGTAGGTTGATCATGTTCATTTCCATCACACAATGTGCCACCCTTTCGTTCCTAACACATTACCATATCAGTCCATATCAGTAGAGATAGCCAGCAGGATTTTTTTCCCGTTGAGATCTGATGTGTTTTCAAAGAGTTCCTGTAATTTTTGTTGAGCAGTTGATTATGACATGGAGTCATTCAGGTGCCAAACGAGGCACTGGGTAAAGGGAGCCACTGGCACAAAAAGTGTGTTGTGTCAGAGCCCTACTGCTCCCACATAATAATGTGCTGACAAGACATAGGCATTCCGGCTAATTGTAGTATACCTGTGTATATATAGGATGGGCAAAAGTACACATAGTATGCGAGGCCAGCAATTGGTGCACTTACTGGATTTTAACATAAAAGTGTCTGACTGGAGAGGAGGCACAGAACTGAGCTGAATGGAGAAGGTTCTTCTTAAGATAGCAGCGGGAAGAGATGAAGAGGAAGAAGAAGACGTCTAGCCTGTGGGCTATATGACATTGACAGGAATTTCAACCCAATCATGGGTGCATCTGCAAGTCCAAAGGGCCTGCTTTAATAAATCACGCTGAGTGGTCCTCACTAATCATGGCATCAGAGAGTGGCACAGGCAACTCAGAATGTCACTGCACTCTGTATTGACCTCATGACCCCACACAGACAGGGACCAGTCAGGATATCTACTGTGCCCCCCTGCCATTGAAGAGTGCCAGGTAAAAATAAAGGGTGTGTGCCCATTCAAGGAGCTTTTCTGCCTTTTAACTGGGTTGAGTTTGGCTCCATTTTCCGTTGTAGCCTCACCAAGAGCAAGAGATGGGCACGCAGTCCATCATTGGCTCAATAATGTCCTATTATTCAAATCCAGTGTATTAAAAACAATGCAAAGCCAAGTTAATTTGTCCAAAGCCTCATATTTCATTACAGCTTTTCTCACTGTTCCGTTTTCCACTCATTCAGTGCTCTCCTTTTCTGCCAATTTTTAAATTGTTCATTAAACAGTCCATTAAATGTGTTAAAATGTGCAAAAGACATAATAATGCAGCAGCAAAGTTGCCTGGGGCATAAAACTAAAAGGGGGGCTTGGGGTGGGGGGGGGTGAAATCGCTTATCTCTCAATGCAGCTTCAGCACTGCGCTTGAAGGCACCTTACAGCTGTGTGGGGGCAAAGTGGCGTAGCAAAGCAAATCGCCTTCTCTTTGCTCTGCTGCCATTGCTTTAAGGCTGCTGTACTGGGGCCGCTCCTCTTGGGACTGGAACTAGAACTGGAACTGAGTAAATGCCAATGGAGTTAATGAGGCCAAGGCCTGAGAAAGCTTGGGAGAAGAGAAGCAGCATATCAGGTACTTTAGGTAGTGAGGGCAATAACCACAATAGCTTATAAAAAGGAAAGGCGGTGGTAGCTGTTAGCAGACAGACTCAACAGATTGTGCAAGATTCACCCTCACTACTGACCTCAAGTGTCAAGAAACGCACAATACTTACAAGTGGGATTTTGAATCTTCTGACAGGCAGACCCCCAGGTAGCTCGAGTGGATGGCCACACTTCATCATCCCTCACTCTCAACACAGGGGCTCCACAGGGTCATGTTCTGAGCCCTCGGCTGTACTCCATGGCTGCACATGACCCTAACACCGTTGTCAAATTTTCTATGGTAGGCCTGATTATTTTACAGCAATGAGCGGGCTTACAAGAAAGAAAGAAAGAAAGAAAGAAAGAAAGAAAGAAAGAAAGAAAGAAATGGAAGGTTCTGGCTAAGTCAAAGCTTAGATCTTGATCCCACTGGGATGCTGCGGGGGAATTTGAAATGGGCTCAAACATCGGACAGCTGAAAGGGAAAAAACTTTATCCCAATTGATCTCAGAGAATGCTAGACACTTGTAGGAAATGGCAACTTGATGGGGAAATGGCAGACATTAGAGCCAATGGTGAACTTACTTTTCCAACAATAAGAAATGGCGTATGGCAGAATGGCAGAAATAGATAGATAGATAGATAGATAGATAGATAGATAGATAGATAGA
>JANRMT010062829.1:39858972-39886730 GCA_026402145.1 Polypterus bichir lapradei
TATCTATCTATCTATCTATCTATCTATCTATCTATCTATCTATCTATGCAACCATCCATGCATACATCTATCTGTCAATAAAAGTATTACTCAATTAAAACATCTTTTCCTTCTTTCAGCCAAGTGATAATTTCCTCCATCCACTGACTAATTACTCCATCAGTCTGTGAACCAAACAATAATTTAAGCAGTCTTTTAATTAATCCATCTAACCATTCATTTAGTTATGCATCCATTCATCCATTAAGAAATTACTGAATTTGCCACTAAATGAATCCATCCAAGCATCCACCCTCAAACCAAGTAATCAGCTCCAGCTTCTCCCATTGCCAATTTTATGCATAATAACCTTTGCTGTTGTTGAAAAGGACTCAGTGTTTCTTGGCTTGATTTTTTCAGGCTTACACATAATGCTAAGGAGGAGCCTCTCTCTTGGATTTGTGCAAATAAATTGGTACCGCAAGTGAACTATGATACTTAGTGCGATGAGAGAAATCACAAAATTAACCAGAATGTTTAAGCAAATTATAGAAAAAAACCCGATCTAAATCCGTTACATAGTTCTCTTGCTCGCTAGTTAAGCGGAGGTAAGGAACACCCCGAGGCTGGCGTGTGAGTGAAGAGGGCTCCGCCCCCCTCACCTTGGCTCGGTGAGAGTCTCTCAAATATATAATAAATCGATAACTCAAGCAAACTATGATACACACCATAATGAGAGAAGTCACAAAATCAAGCGAAATGTTTAAGGAAATTATAGAATAAAACCCGATTTAAATCCATTAAGTAGTTCTCTCGTGAAAAGCGGACAGACAGACGTTGGATTTTATATATATATAGAGATAGCAGCATCTAACTTAGTATCATGTGCAAACTTAAGCAGCTTGTTATTTATATTCCTATCCAAATCATTTATATATATTAAAAACAGCATCGGCCCTAACACCAACCCCTGTGCAATGCCACTTTTAATGAAGACGATTAACAATTTACTGAACTGAAAATCTATTTAAAAAAAAAAAAAGTATGGCATTTGCAAAATTTTCAGTTGTAAGATCTCAGCACTCATCAAGTCGTTGCTCTGCTGTGGCTTAGCTCAATAGGTTTTAGTCTGGTCAAGAATTGTCACTAGAACTTGTCACCTGATGATAATTCCAGAGCTTAATACATTCTTTGACTCTTCAGACAGTGTCCACACACTCAACAATAATGGATACTTCTAAGCAAACTGACTGAGAATCTGAAAATTAAATTATTGGATGCCAACAAAACAGGGTCAAGCTGAAGGGATGGAGTCAGGAAAGGCATTCAGACAAAAAAATTACGCAGAAAGCTCTATTGGAGAAGTCTAGTCAAAAACAATGACCACATAAAAATGGGAATAGCTATGGAAGAAGAAGAAAAAGAAGAATAAGGAGAACGAGAAGAAGGAGAAGGAGGAAGAGAAGGAAGAGAAGAAGGAGGAGGAGAAGAAGGAGGAGAAGATGAAGAAGATAGCAGGTTTCTACAGTCCACAATGTCATTAAGAGTTGGCAGTTAAGGGGAACTGTGGAGGTTAAGACTTTAAGATCTGGAAGACCAAGAAACTGGACAGACAAATCTGCTGAGAGGGTTTCTACTACATGATCTTTCCAGGAAGAACATCGTTTCATTGTTCTTCTAGTTTGTCTTGGACACCAAGGGATATTCCATAACTTGGAGATTTTTCTCGCCTCCATCCCCTGACTTGTGCTTTTCATGGATTTGCTTGGAGCCTTAGTCTCCATTGTGTAAGTTAGGCCACCACCATGCTAAAACACCTCAAGCTGATCCTTAAAGATGACGTGCATTTAGACTGCAAAAATAGTGAAACTCCAAACAGGTGAATTATGGGATGTCTAAACCCAATTGGCTGCACGAGTAATGATACTTGTGTGTCATATTAAAAGGGGGTGAATCCTTTTGAGTTTTATATTTGTAAATCATGATGACCGCTTTGCGGAGATCTTTTTGCACTTTCACATGCTGTTGATCAGCATCAAAAAAGCCAAATGAAATTCACCGAGATTCAATGTTAAATAACAATAAAATGCAAAAACTTCCTAGGGGTGAATTCTTTTTATAGTCACTGTATTATTAGTAAAGAAAATAGCTACCTTTAAATGACTTAAATTCAACTTAGACAAAAAATCTGAAATAAGAAGAAGGGTAATAGACTTGCTAGATCTCCAAAATGGCTGTGCCCTTGGCCCGAATCTTTGGAGCTCCTTAACTGCACTGTTGTTGAATCCCCCATGCTAGACCCAGAGCCTTATGGATGATAACAGATAATTACAAATGGCTGATGATGTATCAGCTAGACAGTTAGTGATATTATTAGCCACACATTAGGAACGTGTTTCATGAAGGTAAAGTGCTTCATAAAAAATGAGAGGTGGAAGGTTCAAGTGAGCGTTAATTTACTCTTGGAAGCAGCCTGTGGCTGTTTAATAAAACCTCTGAAGTCATTACTTCCTCTGGCATGCACTAATGGCTGTTAACCTCTTGCCTTCGGAGATTCCATTTGCGGAGTGCATTATCCTTGGAAGCATTTTCCAAGCGGTGACCTCAAAAGGGCACTCCCCTTGGTTTTTGCGTTTTCATCCTGGTATGTCTGTGTTTAACCCTTGATCCAAATAAGTAACCCTGGCTTCTTCATGCCCAACATACAGTAAATTCCCACATGTTGAATACACGACATATGCAGTCAGAACAAAACCATTGCTCTGTTTGTCTTAACTCACCTCAGTAATGACCTGAACAAACCAGCTCATCATCTGTCTGTTCATAAGATGTCTACAAAAATCAAATTATCTTCACATCACTAACCCTGTAACCCTCAGGTGGGTCGCTGGTGCACCACAGGTGATTTTTTGATGACCTCTCTGCTCCTCCGCTACCTTCGAGTCTCTAAAGCACAGACTCATCCGCTCTTTAATGCTGTTCTCCAACCTCATCTTTTGTCTGACATGCTTCATCCTCCCTGCCTTGTGTGGAAGAAACTATTCACCCACATATATATATATATATATATATATATCGTCACACACGTGCGCTTAGGAGGCAGTCAACAAGCCCGGAGGTGAGCGATATATGGTCCGACGGGGGGTTGAATTGTGGTACTGATATCTCTCTCTCTACCTTTACAGAACCAAAGAGGAAAAATAATAACACACAATCACCATCAACAATCCCAATACTTAAAAATGGCTCCGCAACAGTAACTCCTTCAGAATCAACATAACTTCCGACTCCTGCAGTTGACGTCGCTTCCGGTCCCTTGATGACGATGGCACTTCCGGTCCCGCAATAATGATGTCACTTCCGGCCAATCCCGATGACGTCACTTCCGTTGCCACCTAACTTCCTGCCACCTCATTTCCTGTAGCCTCTGTATAAAAACGTCTGTAAGAGACTGAGAGAGACAGTCAGCACACTCCACCACCCAATGGTTTGACGTAGTATTACAGTTACTCAAGCTCCTTTAGCTGTCTCCTAATCGCACGTGTGTGGCAATACACATATATATATACATATGCGGCACGGTGGCACAGTGGTAGCACTGCTGCCTCTCAGTTAGGAGACCTGGGTTCGCTTCCCGGGTCCTCCCTGTGTGGAGTTCGCATGTTCTCCCCGTGTCTGTGTGGGTTTCCTCCCACAGTCCAAAGACATGCAGGTTAGGATCCTAAATTGTTCCTAGTGTGTGTGGGTCCTGCCCGGGGTTTGTTTCCTGCCTTGCGCCCTGTGTTGGCTGGGATTATATAATGTAATAGGCGGCCAGCAGCTTAACCCAGCTGGGGCGCTCTGAGAATGGGGGGAGGCAGCTACTTTTGGACACTTCCTCCCCCAAAACACTAGATGGCAGCTCCCCTGGAGTGTAGCGGTGCCCCAGATTACCTCAGGGCAGACTGGAACTTGGATTTTGGTTTCTCAGCCCTGCTGGGTACCGTGTGTACCGCCAGGAGGAGTTGTGAAAGGACCGGATGAGCCATGCCTCATCCATAACCCGGACAGAAGCTCCGAAGTACTTCCGGGCTAAAGAAAAAAGCCAGTTCTCCATCTGACTCGGAAGTGCTAGCAAGTCACGTGGGTGGAAGGACAGAAGCACTTCCTGGGTCGGGGACTATATAAAGGACTGATGGGAGCCCAGCAAGCGAGTCAGAGTTGGGTGGAGGTGGACAAAGCTTGCTGGGATGTGTGGAGGAGAGATATGAGAGTATTGTATTATTGGGATTATTGCCTGTAATATTGTGGTTTGTGGTACTGAAAGGGCGCTGTTTAAGAAGAAAATTATTAAGAGGCTTCTCATTGCTTTTACATTGTGTCCTGAGCATCTGTCTGTTGGGGTTAAAGGAGCACAGCAACCCCTAGCGTCCCACAATATATACTGTATATATATATATATATATATATATATATATATATATATATATATAGTATATATTGACTCGGATGCTAACATTGATACTATTTTTGTCATTGCCCATCAGTTTGGTCTTTTCTGCCCTAATTTCCAATGCAGAAGACCTGGAGGTTACATCCAGGGATTCTTCTAAGATGACCAGCTTTTTCACTCACTTTATCAACCTCATTGGCAAAACAAACATTCAGAATTACTCTGCCCCTCATGCTGACTGACGTTCATGGTCTTTCCCGTGTTTCAGATATGATACGCTCCAAAAAGATTTCGAAGAAGACTCCAACTGCCATCTTGAACCAGATCTCAATGGAAGTATTGCTGAGCCTGGTCATGTAGGTGTTCGAGAAAGGGGGCTAATGCTGTATTTTATCACAGTTACCCATAAGGCTGCACACCAAGCCCTATTGAAAGACTTCTTATTGAAAATCCATGGACATGTTATCATGGTGTGCTCCTCTTCACATGTTTGCCATACCCTTCATTGTTGCTCACATTCTTCACAGTGATGGAATCATGCCGTAATGAAAGCTTATTTAATAAATGTTCAAACTCTCTGCTCTGAACTGTGAATTACTGATTTAGTAGCCGCAATAAAGATAAGCTACACTTGTTTTTTTTTTTTTTCAATAAGTCCTCGAGCAAGCCACAGTTTTACCTGTTGAAATCTTGATTTGATACTTTACATCTTTTAAATGATAGCAGAACAACCTGCTAGATATTGATTTAAACTGTGAATCTTTATTGATTTGAACTCTGCATCTGTTATTTAATCCTTTACATGAAACAGCCTTATTTATATAAGCTGGGGGAAATTAAGGTTATAATGGGCATTGGAATGGAAAACAATAAAGCAGTTTCGAAATATAAACATGACAGTGGGTTTATGATTATCGATCATTTCTGTAATTGTTAACTTCATATGGAGAGGGGCCTACAGGTTTAAAATACGAGCTGGTCATGAAGAGAGAAGATCTCCACCATCACCCAGACGGGACTCACTGAGACTGGACAGACAAACAACCCACGTGGACTGACGAAATGCTGTGAGCATGGCTTGAAGGGGCACATCCTCATCTGTACTCTGACTTTTCAAAGGATCTTTCAATAAGTCTTTTCAAATTGCCTTCTTTTTGCTACCAATGGTTTTAGTGACTGTGGTGGGCTGGCACCCTGCCCGGGGTTTGTTTCCTGCCTTGCGCCCTGTGTTGGCTGGGATTGGCTCCGGCAGACCCCCGTGACCCTGTAGTTAGGATATAGCGGGTTGGATAATGGATGGATGGGTGGTTTTAGGGACATATTTTTTGGTTGATTAACATACGGATGCATTCATGAACAGACTGGGCAATGGACGGATGTATGTAAAGGGTGTTGTCCAAGATGGTCAAAGTAAGCAAGATTACCAGCAGGAAAGGATGGCTGTCTATGTACGGGTTAGGTTAGGTGGCAGTAAGGGGCCATTGCAATAGGAATGGAATGTGTGGGTCCAGTCTATTGTGGTCTGTCAAAGGGATAATACTGGAATTATGTCTAGTGCTGCCAAGTGTACTCTATATTGAGGATGACCCAAAAAGAGTCGGAGGATGGATCTTAAAGTAAGAGGTATTGGCATGGGATTGAAAAAACCCAAACTGTGATAGATTAGAACACACACACACACACACACAGATAGATAGATAGATAGATAGATAGATAGATAGATAGATAGATAGATAGATAGATAGATAGATAGATAGATAGATAGATAGATAGATAGATCTAATCAACTTACGTATTGCTTATAGCCCACCTTCACAATGGCCTGACCCCTTCTATGGAGCAAGCCCAACTACTGCTGATGTCACCAAGTCACAGCTTAAGATGTCCACCTTTGAATGGGAAGCCATTTGATACAACCATCCCTCACCTTCAGAGGCACCATTTGAGTGTGACAATGTCCTGTGTGTTGATGTGCACTGATTTCTATTAGATTTAAATATCTGAGCTAAATATCCTTGTGGCTAATCTCACAATAGCACCTTTTTGTGAGAATATTATGATCTGATATGGTAAATGTGCAGAGCAAATATCATATACAGTGAGATATTAAAAGCAACATATAACAATAAGTAAACAGATATTTAGAGCACTATATGATGATAGATAGATAGATAGATAGATAGATAGATAGATAGATAGATAGATTAGGTGCAGGTTATTTCAGTAATGTTATTGTGGTGCCATTCTATTTTAAGAGTTTTCGATAGAAGTGCATATTGCATCTCCACTATAAAAGAGACTGGCATACACAGTCATACGTCCAGAGCGATCACCTGGCACTCGGGCAACTATTTAAGTTGGTCAGACTTGAAAAGGACTCATATTTATAGAAAGACTAAAGTTAAAGTAGCCTAACAACTTTTTCGGAGTACATGGATGGTGACAGATAAAAATTCCAATCACAAAAGGCTTACTGAATTTTTTTTTGCATTTAATTTTTCCTTTTTTGCTAACAATTGTCTTCAGATTTCAAGTAGTAAGATGACCCTGTATTCACATAAAAAACGGAGCAATCCCACATTAGGCTGAAAGAATTCCAGCAGTGCTTGTGAATAGGAACAATAAATGGCTGGCTTCAGAGGATATCATCTGTTGCGCTGGTTCATCCTGAAGTAAATGGCACAGCAGGTACCCTCACTGACCTGATTTCAGAGGCTTAATAAATGATTAGCGGCCTGCTGAAGATGATTCTGTAGTGGACCGGACACGGGTAGAGCAGTGCTGTTTGCAATGCAAAAAGTTTCCTATAGTCATACCTTCTAAGGCCTATTAGAAATCCAAAAATATAATAATTCAGAAGAGTTGATATAACATTAATATGGACGAATACTTGGAGATATGAGAAGGAAATGGAAAACAATGCTTGTATTTTCAAAAGGAGGAAAGGTCAGACTCTTGACATGTTCTATCAGTGATAAAAATAACCGTATTTTTCGCTCCATAAGACACACTTTTTTCCACAAAAGTGTGTGGAAATGTCTGTGCATCTTATGGAGCAAATATTGCATCACAGACTGTGATGTGTATTATCTGACCTGTCAGCGGTAGCGACAGCTGTTAGAAGAGGAAGTACTAGGCCCACGAGAAATCCCTGGGGACGCTTAACACTAGAATTACCAAAGCTTCGCACCCCTCAGTCAGCGTCTTTTGTCTTGTAAATGTGTCGATAAGCAGCAAGCAGCCTGCTATCCCATCCCCCCACTGCCGCACAGTTTTCTCAGCTCAAGTCTGTTTACCTGCGTATCAGTTGCTTAGAGTTGTATAGAGTGAGAAGTCAAGCAAAATGACACCTTTTATAAATACTATATCATTATTTGGAACACATGCATTTCATGTGTGTTCCGTGTCTACAACTTGTAAAGGTTAGCTTTGTTTTTTTTTTATTTAGTTTTATTCTCTCAGTTGCGTTCATGCTTCCCCTGATCTGACACTGTTGTTTTCACATAAAGACGTCCTATAGCAGAGGTGAACTCAGATGATGACAAGGGTACTACGTCGGAGAAAGAATGCACGTCGTGTAACATCGTTCAGCATGACCGGTTTGGTGGTGGGTCAGTGATGGTATATCTGGGGAGGCTTATCCATGGAGGGACGCACAGACCTCTACAGGCTAGACAATGGCTCCCCACTCCTTCACCACGCCCCTCCCACCCCTGCGCCCCTTGGCCAGCAGCCTCTATCTCAGATTAGTGAACTATGATTCTTAGCGTGATGAGAGAAATCTCAAAATCAACCGGAATGTTCATGCAAATTATAGAAAAAAAAGTCTAAGTCGGTTAAGTAGTTCTCTCATCCGCCAACTAAGCGGAGTTAAGGTTACGCCCCGAGGCAGACCCATGAGTGAGGAGGGCCCTGCAGCACGATGAATTTCTCTCAGATTCACGCTAATAAATCGGTACCGCAAGCGAACTATGATACTTAGCATGATGAGAAAGTCACAAAATCAACGGAATGTTCAAGCAAATTATAGAAAAAAAACCATCTAAATCCGTTAAGTAGTTCTCTCATGAAAAGAGGACAGACATACAAACGGGTCTAAAAAACTATAAGAAATTTTGCACTTGGACCACGAAATGTTTAAAACCGTTTCTTAGCAAGCACCTGTGGGCCAAGGGTAACCTACATGCCAAATTTCAAGTCATGGTTTGTGAGATTTCGTGATGAGTGAGTCAGTGGTATTTGGTTTTTATTTGTATAGATTGAGGATTACTTGTGTTCTGTTCTGTGCAGTCTATTGTATTGACCCCCTTCTTTTTGACACCCATTGCGCGCCCAACCTACCTGGAAAGGGGTTTCCCCTTGAACTGCCTTTCCCAAGGTTTCTTCCATTTTTTTCCCTGGGAGTTTTTCCTTATCTTCTTAGAGAGTCAAGTCTGGGGGGCTGTCATAAGGCAGGGCCTGTTAAAGCCCATTGTGATTCTTCTATTGTGATTTTGGTCTATACAAGAAATACATTTCTATCGTATTGTATTGTTTTGTACTGTATAGCATAGTTACTCAGGTCACCTTTTTTAGGGATCATGATGAGATGTCCCTCCTTCCACTCTGTTTGTGTCCGTTCCTCTTCTCAAATCCTATCAATGACAGCGTACACAGCGTATAAACTGATAAAGGTCATGATATATTTTGCTTTGCCCCAACGCCATTTTGTGGGTGCCGTCATTTTGAGAGATTTCAGTCTGTTTTCCTGCTACATTGTAACATCTGGAAGTTGTGGCACATGATGTGGCTGATCCAATGGCACAATGATCAGTGAAGAGTACTTGCAGGTTGTCCAAGTTTGAGGATGAACAAAGAAATATTTGCAAGTATGATTTCATTTGGGTTATTAATTTATAACTCTTTGGGCTAAGGATTTATGACAATGCGCTGGATTAACATGTGTTTTGATTTCGATTCAGTTCACTTTTGGTTTCTTCTTCATCTCTCCAGGCCTTGTTCAATAGTTTGTCTTGTGGCTTGCTTATTTCAGTTATTAAACAGAACATTTAAGGAGTAAAAGTCAAACATCTTGATGTTTTCACCCTCACAGAATCTTGTCTGCGTAACAGATAATTAATTTCCATGTGGCTAATTTGAAATATTTTATCTTAACATCCAGTTTTGATGTTTACGTATTGGTTTATGCAGTTCAAACTCTGAAAGGGTAGCAACTTGCTGAGAATCGGTGATGGGAATTGTTAGCTGTGATTGTGTCCTTGAATCATGTTTGCTTCTGAAAAACCTTCCTTACATTTTTTTGTTGAAATTTTCCATTTTCACACACAGACAGGTGTAATCAATTCTCACCACAGAGGGAACTTTCCTTCGACTCTACGCTTCCCATAGGCTGTCTGAAAGCTGAATGTGTCCGGCAGACCCTCATCCACACACACTTGCCAGAGTGAGTGAGAGGAAGAGAGGAGTGTAAATTATCAGGAGGAGGCCAGAGCAGCTCTTCTGAGCATTCATCAAGCAACCACAGAGCTAGAAAGGTTCATTTGTATGCGAAGTCCAAGGTCTCCACACATCTGACGTGATCTTTCCAGGAGTCACAGTTGGCTCTCCGCAGCATCTGTTCCACAGATAAGTGATCCTAACCCGTCTTACTCTGCTCTCTTCATTAGCAGATGGCATTTCAGAACATCATTAGAACTAAGTAATAATTAAATCTTTGTCAGTTTTAATATATGGGCCTCTCTTGGTTGCCAGTGCAGCCTAGATACCTAACAACAGTCTACCGGCGCTGAAGGGATACTTCTCTCGTCAACAGTAAAATTAATTGGCTTTTTTTTTTCAGTCAGCATTGTTGTTATTGTTAGACTTGCCACAGAGTGCAGTAAATCAGTAAACTGGGAATGGAAGCCTCCTGCAAAAACACAGCCGCAAATGGTTGGCTGGATGGCAAACTACCACTACTGTCCTAATTAAGGGCAGTCATAAAAAGAAAGTTGGATCCAAAATAGCCGTCCATACGCTGATCGATGAAACACACTTTTGGAGCCAGAGTTGGAAGGCTTAGGACACAGGTGCGGCAGACAACTTGGCTTAATATACGCACAAAAGATATTTATACGTCGCCTATGCTGAATTGAGCATATCCGCTGTTAGCTTTTGTTCTGGGCTGAATGAATCTTTCTTTATTCTGTTAGAATTTTTTACTTTGGTTTTGAAATATGGGGAATCCAACAGTATCTCCATTTTCAGTAAATCTCTTTTTGTTATGATTTAGCCCGGGTTTTATCCCTGGCTCAGATAAACTGTTGTTTTATGTGTCATTTTTTAAAACCAGTAAACTCATGATTCTCTAAAAAATCGCAAATCCAAGAATGGCAATCACTTTCTGTTCCGTCCGATCTTTGGATGGATGAAAAATCATGGAGGGTGGGAGTGCCCTGGGAAAGTTTTTATTTAATGAAATAAATATATTTGTAGTAAAATTAACCAATTTATTAAAACTAAAATGGACATTTAATTGTTATATCATTTAAGTCCAAAATGTGTTTGAGTTGCTGCACTCATAAGTAAAAAAAATATCTGAGTGCAAAGGTTTAAAATAAGTAAATTGGAAATAAAAAATTAATGTTAGGAATTGTGACAGATAGAGGGTGGTATCGCTCCCTTGAACCCTTGTCCAAGACGCCAGACACCAGATAAAAGTCCACAAGTTGACTTTATTCATACACAACAGTGCACAAAGCACCCTCCTCTCCACCATACTCATCAATAAACACAATACACTAATCAAAAATCCTCCAACTTCCAGACGCGTTGCCACCCTTCCACCCAGCTCAGCTCACCGTCTGGGAGCTGCCACAGTCCTTTTATATTCCCTGACCCGGAAATGTTCCCAATCCCCAGTCCATGTGATTCTTTATCACTTCTGGGTCAGATAAAACATCCTTTTCTTCACCCCGGAAGCACGTCATTCCCCTTGTCCATGTGACCGGAGTGTAAGGCAAATAACCATCATTCCTCCCTGCAGCGTCTCCTAGTGATCCCCATGGTATCCAGCAGGGCTGTGTATAAAAACTCCAATGTCCATGATGCCCTGCTGTCTTCGGGGGGCCTCCATACTGCAGGTAGGGCTCCACCTGGCGGCTTGGGGGTATTGGCCGGGTTGAACAGCCGGCCATACTCCACAGTACTCCTCCCCCAGCGATGAATTATTATTCGGAGCAGCCTGCCCCGTGAGGGAAGTCTTTCTCCAAGAGGACGTTCCAGTTGAGCCTTGACTAATCCTTATATCTTGTTCCCTGGAGAATCTAGGGGGAATATTAGTCCAATTCGACAGCTTGTCCCCCTCTCTCCAAGGACACTTTCGCCAAATGCGGCCCAACCTTCGGCATCCGTACCACTGCCTCGATCCTCCTGTTATTCTCCCCCTGCGGGACTGAAAACAATTGGGAAACGTTAGGTCCGCCCCTTTTCTTGCTGGGAAAGAAACCCCCGCCGCCTCTAACGGTTCTCTCTCGCCTTTTTCTTTCTTGTCAGGTGACCCCCGTTTTATTTTCGGGATCTCCTGTTCTCTTCGGGGTTTTCCACAGTCTGAGCCTCTTTATTTAACAAAAAGAGACCCTTTCCTGTCTGCACCCCTCTTGACTTATTTTTTAAATGGCTCGGGGTCTTTAGGACCGACTCACTCCGAAAGTAAGCACCATCCAGCTGCTCCCGATTGATCAGCCCTTCCCCCGACCACTCCGTTAACGTTTCGGCCTTTCTTGCAGGACACGCCGTGTATTGGCACCCGCTATTCATTACAAGCGGGCCTGGATAACACTGCATCCCTATTTCATTATTTACGGTACCGGCTTTACTCACCTGTGCCGCCACATCATGTACTACGGGAGGCTCCCGTCTGATTCTCTGTAAGTACTTTGTTACCTTTCAGATGGGCGCCTCAGCCGTTTCTCCTAGATCCTCGACGATCTTTTTAATGGCCGTCAGCATCTGGAAAACACCTCGCATAGACTTGATTATTTCTTCAAGCTCCCACACATCAAAAGATTTAATTAATTCGATTGGAGGTATACTCACTTCCTTGTTCTTCATACCTACCGGCAGGGAGCCAATGAGCACGTCCGCTGGCGGCACATGCTTTGACGGGTCTCGTGGAGGCTTCTGGGAAATGTAGTTCTCTTTGGCAGAGGACCGGGTTGCCTTCTTCGGCGAACTGTGGTCTGTCTTTATTAATTTTCCGACAGCCCAATCAGCCATTTCCCGGCCCTCCTGACCTTCTTGTGGGGTAAGTGGTGCTTCACTCGTCTCCCCTTCGTAATGTCCAAGTCCGTATCTTCAGCAACGAAGGCGCAAACAGCAGGATGCGGACCTCCTCCTTCCCAGAAAACACCAGGGTTGATCTCGTGTCCCTCGCCGGCCTCCGACATACGGAAGTCTTCTCACATGCTCTCTGGCTCGAACAGGAGCATGCCGTTGTCTTCGGGTAAGTCTCCTTTCTCCCGCGGAGCCTCCAGGTGATCATCTCAGAGGTACATGCACAGGACAAAGTGTGTTATTTTAAATGGGTTATCGATGACGCTCCTGGCACGTACCTCAGAGTGATCGGTGGTCCCTGGATGATTCTCTGGACTTGTGAGACCGCTCCATCACTCCTCCCAAGTGTCGGCCATTGCGAGCATGGCTCTTCCGCTGGCGATGCTGTTCTGCTTGCCCTTCTTCTTCCCCATACCGGACTTGTTAAAGGTTGGTTCCAGCGCTGTTGCTGTGTGTCCTTATGTCGTCTTCTGGGGGTTCTCTGTACACAGAAATTTTTTGAACAGGTCCTCTGCCAAAAGGACAGCCATTGTATCCTGCCGGCTACGCCACTGTGACAGATAGGGGGCGCTATCGCTCCCTTGAACCCTTGTGCAAGACGCCAGACACCAGATAAAAGTCCACAAGTTGACTTTATTCATACACAACAGTGCACAAAGCACCCTCCTCTCCACTATACTCATCAATAAACACAATACAGTAATCAATAATCCTCCAACTCCCAGACGCGTTGCCACCCTTCCACCCAGCTCAGCTCGCTGTCTGGGAGTTGCCACAGTCCTTTTATATTCCCCGACCCGGCAGTGTTCCCAATCCCCAGTCCATGTGATTCTTTATCACTTCCAGGTCAGATAAAACATCCTTTTATTCACCCCGTAAGCACGTGATTCCCCTTGTCCATGTGACTCGGACGTACTTCCGGGGCGTAAGGAAAATAACCATCGTTCCTCCCTGCAGCGTCTCCTAGTGGTCCCGATGGTATCCAGCAGGGCTGTGTATAAAAACTCCAATGTCCATGATGCCCTGCTGGTCTTCGGGGGACCTCCATACTGCAGGGAGGGCTCCACCTGGTGGCTTGAGGGTATTGGCCGGGATGAACAGCCGGCCATACTCCACAGGAATCATAATTGAACTTACTTTTAGCACTGAATTACCCTAATGTGATTCAAATAAGCCACACTGACAGCTGCCACACTGACTGCTGGCACAGTGGATTAGAGCAGGAGTTCCCAAACCTTTGGACGTCAAGTACCACCTGAGGTTAAGTGAGTTGCGTTGCATACCACCCGCATCTTGTTGGAAGGGAGGGAGAGCTACCCCGAAATCTGAATAAAAGTTAAAGAATTGGAAGAAATTATGCATAAAATTAATGAAAAAAATTGTGCATGTACATAAATTGATAAATTCCTCCCCGAAACTAAATCTTGCCTTCAGCCTGTATGTGACGCAGTTACTGAAGATGAAATGGTATCGGCTTTGTGCTTAGATCTAGTGACTACGATGCGATACAGCGGCAGTGCACGTATAACAAAAAACGCGAGCGGTTTCTGTGAGGCAGAGTTACCGAAGACTAAATAGTGTCAGCATTGTGCTTTCATCTAGTGACTAAAAGCTCAAAAAGTGAAGAAGTAGAAGTTGACTTCCGCAAAACGGAATTATGGTAGCGTTCAATGAACTAAATACTGATTCGAATAATAGTTTTTATTTATTCAGATGACGAAATTTCACACCACACTAAATTTGGGAATCCACATATTATTGTATTTAAACAGTTTCAATGGTTTTTGCTCATAACAGGCTTGTCATAAAGGGTTTTGCACAGATAAATTAAATTTCACGGACCGCGATGCGTACCACCTGAAAAGGCTCCACGTACCACCAGTGGTACGCGTACCACACTTTGGGAACCGCTGGATTAGAGAACACTGACTGCTGGCACTGTGTAGTAGAGTAGCTGCTGGCACTTTGGAGTGGAGAACACTGACTGCTAGTTTACAGATTGTGTTGTGTTGTTTGGGTGCCACCTACTGACTCTGGGAAGCCGCTGGGTTTGACTCTGGGAAGCTGCTGGGTTTGACTCTGGGGCGCTAAGGCGCTGTGCGCGTGCGCTTTCGGCATGGCTTGCTTCTGGCGTCTGGCATCCGTGCAGCTAAGGTGCTGTGCGCATGTGCTTTTGGCACGGCTTGCTTCTGGCCTCTGGCATCTGTGGAAATATACAACCTTTGTGGAAATATACAACCTTCATTTCAGTAATATAGATTTGTTATAGTTCATGCATTATGGGTGTCACAGGTCAATTAGCGGTGAACCACCCAATCTCACTGAGATTGCACAGGTGGTGAACCAGCTGAGGGGAGGAAAGGCTGCAGGGATCTGTGGTATCCGGGGTGAACTTCTCCAGGCTGGTGGTAAGGCTGTCCTCCTGGCATTGTAAGCAATCTTTGCTTCCATTTGGGACTAACTGGAAAATGGGACTTACGGTTCCTATCTGGAAAGGGAAGGGTGATCGTTTGGATTGCAGCAACTACAGGGGGATAACATTGCTCTCGGTGCCGGGTAAGGTCCTTGCTAGGGTCGTCCTCAATAGGATCCGTGATCACTTGCTCACCTACCAGCGACCAGAACAGTCTGGTTTTACACCTAAGAAGTCTACCATCGATCGCATCCTGGCACTGAGGGTTCTCATGGAGCACAACCACGAATATCAGCAGAGTTTCTTTGCAGCCTTTGTCGATTTTCGTAAAGCATTCGACTCAGTTAATTGAGCTGCCCTGTGGGACATCCTGAGGGTTCGCGGGATCCCCTCGAGGTTGCTGGATATCATGGCCGGCCTATACACTGGTACTGTGAGTGCTGTGCAGAGTGGAGGCAGAACCTCTGCATCTTTCCTAGTTGATTCTGGGGTTCGTCAGTGGTGCGTTCTGCTCCTACCCTGTTCAATGCTTGTATGGACTGGGTGTTGGGCAAGGTCGTGGGGTCCAGTGGCTGTGGGGCATCTGTTGGTGAAGAAAGATTCACGGATCTTGACTTTACTGACGATGCTGTGATCTTCGTGGAGTCAATGGAGGCTCTGATCGGGACGCTCGAGAGACTGAGCAAGGACTTGAGTGTCTGGGCTTGTGAGTGTCCTGCTGAAAACCAAGAGCCAGGATTTTAATGACCTCTTGGGCATCAGCAGTGTGTCTGTTTGCAGAGAGAGTGTCGACCTCATCGAGAGGTTTACTTACCTTGGCAGTGACATTCATTTCTCTGGTGACTTTTTCTATGAAGTCAGTAGACGGATTGGGAGAGCATGGGGGGGTCATGAGGTTGCTGGAAAGGGGTGTGTGGCGCTCCCGATATCTGCAAAAGGATGAAGGTCCAAGTCTTAGAGTCCTGGTGCTTCCTGTCTTGCTATATGGTTGTGTGACCTGAGATGAAGACTGGACTCCTTTGGTATTGTGTCTCTCCAGAAAATCCTTGGGTACCATTGGTTAGACTTTGTGTTGATCATGGAGTCCTGAATGAGGCACATCACCTGCATTATGAGGGAGCGTCAGTTATGGCACTACAGCGATGTGGTTCCTTATCCTTGAAGGTGATCCAGCTCGTAAGATTCTCATTGTTGGGGACCAGAGTGGCTGGACCAGGCCAAGGGGTCGCCCACGTAACACCTGGCTGCAGCAGATAAGGGGTCCTTTTCAGAGGGTAGGACTGGACTGCGTGCCTGCCTGGGGTGTTGCCAATTGGGATCGTTGTGTAGTGGGTGCGGCAACGCACTGTACTAGTGCATGCTCCCCAGCTTGACTTGAGTTGGTCAATGTCAGGGTGGTATACCCATCATTAAACCATCCATATGACCACCCCAAGCAGTTCATAAACAAGACGGGCACAGTGGCGAGTGGGAAACAACAACCAGTTTTGATTGCCAAAACAAAGTGCAAAATAATAAAGCGTGGTGCCGAAAGTAATAAATAAGTTATTAAATAATCACGATAAAAAGCAATGCTCATTCGGAGATTAAAAATTGAAATATAAATACGTTAAAATCCAAAAGTGACATAGTAACAGGCATCAGGTAAAAGACTCCTCAGTAAGATCAAATATGGCTCTCTCTGAGTCTCTCCAGCTCACCCCGGAGGGTCCGCTCATCTGGAGGAGACACCGACAGATTCAGTCGCCATCAACCGACTCCCATCCCACCTGCCCTCCTCAGCTTCACCTGGGCGGCCCTCCGTCATCCCATACTCTGTATCACACTACCTGGATCTCGGGAAGGTCAATCCAAGTCTCAGCTTTTGCGGACACCCCTCAAAGCGCCATTGCCTTCACTCATTTACAGGGGTCTCATTGCCCTGCCTCCTCTCCTCGTCTGTGCTTACTTGTTCTCCTGATCTTGCCCTGAAGTTCCCTTTCTTTATTCCCCAATCTTCCTCCGTATACTTCTCGGCCTTTAAATTTAAAATATTGTCGGAAAACTGGCCATACCGTGCATGTTTGCATGTGAATGCAAGCACACCAATTCCCCTATCAGCTGCTCTGCAATGCTTCCACACACATGTACTCCAACCTGAGCTAAACCTTAACAAATAAAAAGAAAAACAATTCTGAACCTATTGCCACAAAGTGAGGCCCATGGCAGCTGTGGCTTTTAAAAGAAACTATGTGGTTTAGATGGAGTGTTTTCTACAGCCAGTGGGAGCAGTGACGTCAGGGTGGCCCCGCCTCCTGGGGCTCCACCAACAAAGAGCATGGAAAACAAGAAGATATAAAGGGACATTATACAGAATTACAGATTCACAAATGAAACCAACATAGATAAAATACGGACATGAAAAAATAATAATTCATATATAATACAAATGATGAATCCTTGGCTTATTTTTTAATTTATTTGCTATTGTTTATTTGTTCTATGCCAGTGTAATGCTGTCCAAGCAGTACTTCAGAGGGTGTAGTAACACAGTCTGTTCCAACTCTGCTTTAAGAGAGACAGACAGAGGATTTTTAAGTAATCAACGGCAGTTGGGACACCTGTGCAAATTGTTTTCTTCAACTTGCATGGCTAAATTTACTTTAACAGCTGCAAAACATCTGTAGGTTGTAACTTATTAGTTGTTCCCTGAAGAAGGCCCATTTATAATATTCAGAAATTTCTTTTTATTCAGTTTTTTGCTACCCTAAACTTTAAATTTAAACATCTGGCAGGTTACTGCTTACCTTTTCACCATTTTAGGTCAATCATTGCATTTCAACTGATTAAATCTGAAGAAAAAGTGAGGTGTTCTAAACATTTTCACCAGTAGTGTAGATACAGATAGAAAAAAGACAATAACAAACAACACAAATCAAAATTATGAAAGCTTAGTTTACTTTTTCTCTCCTACAGACGAAGGCACATAACTTATGAATTCTGGTCTTTCAATTTAAGTTCTTTAGCTAGTTATTAACTTTCTTGTATTCACAGAGTGGCAATCATTTACTCACAGCTTGTCTATGCTGGGCTACCAACTCCCACACAGACAGATGTGTGCTTGTGCGTGTGTGTGTGTGAGATGCTGCTCTGCACTTTTTTTACCGGATTTAGGGTGAGAAAATCATAATAGCCGGAACTTGTCCTTCTCAAGGTTTATTTTACTCTTTGTTTACAGTGACTCCAATACCATAATACATTTTCTGGCTTGGTTTTTTATTAAAGTACAATTAATAGTTCTCAGAGGGTGGCACGGTGGTACAGTGGTGGCACTGGGAGACCAAGGTTCACTTCCCGGGTCCTCCCTGCGTGGAGTTTGCATATTCTCCCCATATCTGTGTGGGTTTCCTCCGGGTGCTCCGGTTTCCTCCCACAGTCCAAAGACATGCTGGTTAGGTGCATTGGCGATTCTAAATTGTGCCTAGTGTGTGCTTGGTATGTGTGAGTGTGCCCTGCAGTTATCAAAGTTATATGGACTCCAGTTCAGATCCTGGCTGGATTTCCTTCTTTGTAGAAACGCTACGGTCTCTGCTTATTCCTGTGGGTTTGTACCAAAGAATCCAAAGTCCAAAGAAATATTCCACCTGAAATGAATGACTGTGACTGTGACTTGTGGTGGTGTCCCATTAACACTGGGCTCCTTCCTTACATCACATGCACTGATAGATGAGTGTTATTACATTTTAATTATAATTGGATTAAGCAGGTTGTTCATTTTGTTTTATTTAAGTGTTGAGATAAACAGTGCTATTGCTCCCTAGAGCTGTATCCAGCAGGGGGGCACATACTCCTTGGAAATGTGTGTTTTTTTTTTAGAATTGCAGCTCATACATTAATGGTACTCCTACAATAACCATAAAGGAAATATTAAGTTAAGAGAAACATGGTACAAAATAAGGATATATTTAACTTGCTTTAAAGTGCAGCTATCTCTTCTTATATACATTGCAGTATAACTATTTTCTGTCATTCCAACAGACTGCACATCAAAAACATCACAAACATTTTTATAAATATTGCATTATATAAAATGGGCGGCACAGTGGTGCAGTGGTAGCACTGCTGCCTCACAGTAAGGAGACCTGGGTTCGCTTCCCGCTTGCATGTTCTCCCCGTGTCTGCGTGGGTTTCCTCCGGGTGCTCCGGTTTCCTCCCACAGTCCAAAGACATGCAGGTTAGGTGCATTGATGATCCTAAATTGTCCCTAGTGTGTGTGCCCTGCAGTGGGCTGGCGCCCTGCCTGGAATTTGTTTCTGCCTTGCGCCCTGTGCTGGCTGGGATTGGCTCCAGCAGACCCCCGTGACCCTGTGTTAGAATGTAGCGGGTTGGATGATGACTGACTGACTGACTAATAGTTCTCAGAATCGAAGTAGTGATACTTTGTTCCTTTCCTATTCTGCTTTCTCCAGACATGGGGAAGACTCTTCAGTGCGCTTTCTTTTGTTTTAGAAGCTCATCTCCTTATTCAGCTTGATGGCACCTTCTGTTTATGGGTAGTACTGCAGTACTTATTTGAGATTTTTACACACGCAATGTCTCACTTGCCAGCAAAATTACACCTTCTGAGCAACAGGTGGTCAGTCAGTTGCTGTTTTAAGCAATACAAGGATGTGGCTTCTGGTATATGGCGTCACGCATATGCATCTGTGTATCACCCTCTGGGCTCATCTAAAACTGGGCTGAGAGGAGGCACCCGCGCTAGCCATCTCCTCTTCTGTTTCCTCTGCATTGGCGAGAATACCCCAGTGAGAGCAATTGACTCCACCCTTTCCAGTCTTCTGGCTTTAAGGCCCACCGTTGCCAGAGACAGGCAGTCAGTTTTGACTCTACTGAGCTAAAGGACGGTGTTCCAAATATCTTAGAAAATTTTTGCCAGAACAGATTGGCTTATTTAGTTTACAACTACAGATGCCCCTTTATTTCTTCTGGGTCCGGAAGTACCTTATTTCGACCACAATAGTCTCTCTCTCTCTTTCTTCACTTATGTACTTGCTATTCTTAAACAAGGTTTGAAGTTGTCCAACAGCAAAACAGACAAGCCTTCCACCCTTCCAGTGCAGAACAGTTGTCCTTTGGACCAAAGGGGTTGGCCCAAACTTGTGTTGCGCCCTCACCCTATCAGCACTGGGTCTCTGCTCCACTGCAGATGTTATGTCCAGGCTGAGAGCTGGAAGCTCGATGAGAGAAGAACAATGAGTTAGGATGTATTGGAGGCTTTGAATAGAAGGAATAGAGGTCTTGTCATTGATTCCTTGGGTGTTCATATAGTCCTTCTGGTTGACCATTGGTGCAGTGTTCTACCCGTAATATCAATGAGTTTTAATATAATATCAACAAGTTTTGAAATGTAATGTCAGTAAATGTAAAGTATTTCACATAGGAAGTAAAGATGCTATGTTTGAATACACAATGGGCAGTCTGAAAATTAAGAGTAACCTTACGAGAAGGATTTATGAGTTGTAGTGGACTCGAATCATAAGCCATTAAGAAGGCTAACAGAATGTCAGGTTATATGGCGCCCTGATGTGTGGAGCACAAGTCACAGGAGGTTCTGCTGAAGCTTTATAACACACTAGTGAGGCCTCATCTGAAGTACTATGTGTAGTTCTGGTCTCCAGGTTACAAAAAGAACATAACAGTGATAGAGAAGGTCCAGAGAAGAGCAACTCGGTTGACCCCAGGGCTGCATGAGATGAGTTATGATGAAAGATTAACAGAGCTGAGACTTTACAGTTTTATTCTTTCAGGGGTAATGTATTGTAATCAGCCATAAACGCCGACAAAACGTGATGTTACATTTTGGTTCAATTCTCTTTGCTAGAAAGAAAGTTAGCTTCATTGATTTGACCTCGATTACCTGCATATGTGTGAGTAGCGAAGATCATAAAAACAACCTCTAAAATGGCATCGACATCTGGCGAGAGACCAAAAGGAATGCACAAAGCAAAATACCCTGTGGACGACATTTTGCTTATTTTATGGCCGAATCGGACTCTGATTTGTTGCACTCCGATTTTGATGCAAGTGATCTGGAGATGGAGATTGAAAACGAAAGTGAGGTACTGGGTTCAGCTGATCAGTCCCCAGCTGATCGTGGTGCTGATGCGCCCATGGCAATGTTCACCTGGGGGGAGCGCCACTTACAATGACAAGAGGTGCAAACCAGATTGTGTCATACTGCCACTTGGAGAGAGGCCAGGCAACCGGCCCTCCACACATTCCTACTGGTCACCGAGCTGTCCCTACACATCCACCAGAGACACTGAACAGGTGTCGACAGCATCACAGCAACAGACGTTTTACGTTGGTTTACAAGTGAAACCTTTGCTTTGAATATGAGTTGCCTGCAAAAATATTCAGCCCTCAAAGAGTTAAGCAAAAGACGATTGAGGGGAGATCTGAGTGAAGTGTTTAAAATTATGAAGGGAATCAGTCCAGTGGATTGAGACGGTGACTTTAAAATGAGCTCATCAAGAACACAGGGACACAGTTGGAAACTTGTTAAGGGGAAATTTCACAGAAACATTAGGAAGTTTTTCTTTACACAGAGAACCAGAGACAGACCAAGTAGCGTGGTAGACAGTAAGACTTTAGAAGAATTAAGTGCATAGAACTGGTGATCTTTGTTAGGTTGAAAGGTTGAATGGCCTGTTCTCGTCCACATTGTTCTAATGTTCTATTGTTCTAGTGAGACAGAGGTAAGGTAATAGGTCCAGAAGGCCAAGGGATTGTTTCTTCCATTAGCTTGCCCTTTATCAGGAGATGTTTCACCTCAGCAAGCCACAATTAGGGACAAATGTGCTCCTGCATATCTCAGTGAAAGGGGGACACCACTCAGGCTTATCACTCTATGCTCTTGCATAAAGCTACACTACAAAATGCAGAATGTAGAAGACACCTTCCAGACTGAGCCTCCTCCTCTGATTAGCATTCCCTGCACATGGCATTTGGAAATCTAATTATCACAAAAGCCTATTTTAATTTGAATAATTTAATATTAATAAAGCCCGAGGCATAAGGCCACATAATTAAAACGGTTGAAATAGTCACTGCCTGCATTTTTTACCATGTTTATGTATTGTATTATATTATTCATTGATTTTTCCAAACTTGTTTCATGGCATGCAGGGTAGATGGGTTATTACACTGTGCTGTATTTTATTCTCCATCCTTCCACTTCTGTAACTCAATTATGGATCTGGGTGACATGGCAGCCTGTCACAGGGCACAGACCTATGTAAGTAGGTCATACACAGTCTGAGAGCTAAGGGGGATATGGAGAGATCAGAACACAGGAGGTCCACATACCCATTCTGACAGCTTGGGGGGCATATGACAAAAACAGAGCTCAATTTAATGTGAGCCCAACTCCAGTGTGACCTCAATGGTACAGTAGGTACAGAAGACTCAGCACAATGACAACTACAATACAATACAATACAATTTATTTTTGTAGAGCCCAAAATCACACAAGAAGTGCCGCAATGGGCTTTAACAGGCCCTCAGCCTTAACTCTCTAAGAAGACAAGGAAAAACTCCCAAAAAAACCCCTGAAGGGAAAAAATGGAAGAAACCTCAGGAAAGGCAGTTCAAAAAGAGACCCCTTTCCAGGTAGGCTGGGCGTGCAGTGGGTGTCAAAAAGAAGGGGGTTTATACAATACAAAACAATACACAGAACAAAACACAAGTAATCCTCAATACAGTATAAAAATTAAAATTTTACAAGTACGGAGCAGAATTTAACAATAGATGATATCACAGACTAGTAACTAGCCGCGGCACAGACATCTGCGATTCCATAGAAATTCAGACAACTAGGAAGCACATGGAGGTCCAGCAGCTGGAGGGAGTATGGGCCAAAAACTCAAGAAACAGGCCTTCAAAAGCCTGGAGGGGGTTGCCCAGCAGTGGTGTCAGGGGGTCCCACCCACTCAGGTTCAAGGTAAGGGTGATTGATATCTACATATTGTGTTGGGGAAAATAAAGAGGCAGAGCAAAACCAAATGGTTAAAATCTCATCTAACTGCAACAAAAATGTAAGGACATCAATGAAAAATATGCTCATCAATGCACCATTTGGAAGATACAGTCTCTCTCTCTGGAATGACTTGGTAACAGGCTCGGGCTTAGCTCTGCACAGAAGCAAGGTCAGCATTGAAATGAGACGCTGCCTTCCAGGAGCATTCTGCTTCTATACCGGGGTGGACCAGAAGACTCGGGGCTTCCTCAAGGGACGGTTTATCAAGGCTGTAAGAGAAAAGGGAGACAAGATTCATAAATCTGCCAAGATTTTACCCTATGAAGACCTGTAAACCATAATCTTTGATTTTGTTGTATTAGAATGTGCCTGTTAATTTTGTGCCTGCAAATTTTATACATCCAGTGGTTCTTATTCACGAATGTAACCTTCATTTCCTCAAAATTTTTTATCATGATCTTTTTATCTTTTCTTGATAAATTTCAGTCAGGTTTTAGAACAAATCACAGCATAGAAACTGCATTCATGAAAGTAGTAAATGACTTGTGGGTAAATGCAGACAGAGGCCATTTATCTGTTCTCATCCTCTTAGATTCGAGTGCCGCATTTGATACTGTTGATCACAATATTCTTAGAAATCACCTAAGCCAATGGGTGGGCCTCTCTGGCAGTGTCTTAAATTGGTTTAAATCCTACCTGACAGGGAGAAAATTCTTTGCTAGTTGTGGTAATAATAATTCATGATATTCTATATGGTGTTCCTCAAGGTTCTATCCTGGGTCCACAACTCTTTTCGATTTACATGCTTCCATTATGTCAGATTATCTCAGGGCACAATTTAAGTAATCTCGCTCCATTTTATATATTGTAGTGTCTGACTCTTTATATTCCAAATTGTAACCTTAGATCTTCAAATGAGTGTCTGCTTAGAATTCCAAGAACTAAACTTAAAAGAAGTGGAGAGGTGGCCTTCTGCTGTTATGCACCTAAAATCTGGAATAGACTGCCAATAGGAATTCACCAGGCTGATACGGTGGAGCACTTTAAAACACTGCTGAAAACACATTACTTTAACAAGGCTTTCTCATAACTTCATTTTAGTTTAATCCTGATGCTCTGTATATTCATTTAATTATCATTACTATTCAAGGTGGCTCCGTACTAACCCCTACTCTATCTTCTGTTCTTTTCCCGGTTTTCAGCGACCTGTGCCACCACCACCTAATCAAAGCACCGTGATGTTCCTACTTTGATGGATTAAAGGCCAGAAGTCCACATGACCGTCATCATCAAGTCCTTCCATGAGAACCCTGAATACAATGAGGACTGTTTCATTTATGTTAGGTAGAATGACCAGAGGGGGCTGGGTGGTCTCATGGCCTGGAACCCCTGCAGATTTTATTTCTTCTCCAGCTGTCTGGAGTTTTGTTATTTTTTTTTTTTTCTGTCCTCCTTACTTTTATTCTATGTTAATGAGTTTTGTCTTATTTTAATTCATACTTTGTCTTTTTTTCTCTTTTTCTTCATCATGTAAAGCACTTTGAGCTACATTATTTGTATGAAAATGTGCTATAGAAATAAATGTTGTTGTTATCTAAAACTTTTCCAGGTTAAAAAAAGAAGGGTGATTCACAAAAGAGCAAAAGGTGATGTCACCTGAGTTTGAACCCTTTTTGAAAATTAAGTGGCACGGGACACTGAGGGGTGCCATTTTGGCAACTAAAGATGTGTGTACGAGATACTGAGGGGGACCCCTCAACCCTCCTCTTCCCAGATCTCAAAGTCTAACAATACTGACTTATACTACGGAGACCGAGGGGTGTTATTTATGTAACTCAATTTCCACTTGCTCAGGAAAATCTGCGCTATGGACACTGAGGAGTGCATTTTAGTAACTAAGGGGGAATCCCCCTTGACCCTCCTCCTCTTCCTTCCTGGACCTCGAAGTCTAAGAATTCAGACTGGGCAGTATGGACACCGAGGGGTGCCGTTTATGTAACTAAATCAATTTACAGAAAAAGTTGTAACTTCCCACTGCCACTGATGCTAAGAAGAAGAAACCAGACATTGCCATCGACTTCAGCATTTCACAGTCGGCTTTATGAACTGTACATGCCGACAGGGAACGCTATGTTCCAGATACTTAATAATGAAAACCCTGTTATAACAAATTATTTGTTTCAGTCCCAAACACTTTATTCCAACAGAGTTTCGCCTTTTTATAAATAACCAAAATTTACAACACAAGAAAACTGAATAAAAGGAAACTTAAGGCACATCTCGTCCCCTCCATTGCTGGCTCCTCTCGCATGTTCACGGGTTTCAATGTAAAGATCCAGCCATGATAATTTCACTCGAGGCAACAGCTACGATTTTTTATTTGGCTAGTCTCTTCCTTGCCATCATGAGCTGGCAAGTTTCCTAATGCCCTGCACCGTGAGGTAGTGCGGAGGCCAATATGCTGCTGGCTGTAACGGTGCTCTATTATAGTGCATCTGTCTGGCAAAATTGTTTTTATTAATTTTTAGCATGCGGGGCACATTCGGGATAGATATTTGTACACAGTCGTTTCAGATTTGGATCATTTACAAAATGAATTTTAACAGTCAAAAAAATAAATAAATAAATAAGACTCAGAGGCGAGCCAAAAATCAGAATGGATGCATTTTTAGCTGCAGTGTAAATGGATGCCTTTGTTTTGTTGCCTTCTGGCTGTCCATTAGTGATCTTCTGCTTGTTCTTTACCAGTTTGTTTCATTCATACTGTAGAACAAGAATTGGACAAAATCATCTGAACGCATACTGCTGGCCAGTCATATTGCAAAAATATAACCGTGCATAGGGTAGAGTGTGAAAATAATTAGAAGCTCAGCACGTGCAAGTGATACGTGTGTGAGTTACACTCCCTGGACCTTCCCAGACTGGATATGATAGAAAACAACAAAAGTATATAAGTTGATAAATACTTTGTATGTCTTTATTTGTAAGTCAGATGAAGCAGATATGGTATTAGTGTTTCAGGAATTCATTGATGAGGTCAGCAGACATTAGAACTGACTCAGGCTGGGAATGCTATGGCAGAGTTGGCAGAAGAAGAGATTCTCTGCAGGACATATTCTCTCAACCCACCCCTGCATGGACTTCCTCGCTGGCAAACATCATATCAACAAATGGTTTTGGGGGCAAGTGTGAATGGCATTGTGTGCCCCCATTGGTCTGAAGTATGGCTGTTTGAGATTGGTTTTGAATCAGAAGCCGTTCTGTATCCAAACACCCTATTGGCCTTACGATTTAGACAGAGAATGTATAAATTTGGTCGCTTTACCCCTCCCTCTCTCTCTCTCTCTCTCTCTCTCTCTCACTCTCACACCATGGCCATGAAGTAGCACATGAAAAACACAGCCCAGCAGCCATATTGACACAGGCATGTGGCCTGTTCTGAAGAAAACTGAATGTTATTGGACACATCATCTAGTGGGGTCGAAAGGAAATCAGATGAAATTCAAGGATGTTGTTGAGAATGTTCTTGCAAAGTACTGACCAACAAACCACGTCCAACTGGTGGACAATACATTTCAAATGTACAAAACCATGAAGTGCAACATGTCTCTGAAGATTCATTTGCTGCATTCACACTAGCTGATCTTGGGGAAGTCAAAGATGTTTATGGAGAAAGGTTTCACCAGGGCATAGAAATGATGGAAAAGTAGGTTTCACACATGTGCATATGGGGGGAAGTTGACAGGCTTAACTAAATGTATCTATACACTGGAACAGGGGGCACACTAACACCTTTTCTGCTTCCTTCAGAAGGAAATCCTGCCTGACATCACTTCTGGCTCGTACCCTCAAAGCACTCACCTTAATGGCTACCCTCCATAAATCCGCTATGTTTTGTTTCATTTTCAGTTCAGCTGTGGACTCAGTCTGATAAGACTACTTGGATTTTGCTGTTACTTAATGCTCTTTTTTTCCAAGTATATGAAGAGGATAACTCAAACCTTTTCCTTGGTTTATGTCTTTCTTACACTGGTTTTAGACCAAATGGAATGGAATCCATCAGTGCTGACGACTATTGATGAATACTGAAATGAGAAGCATCGGACATTAAGGTTGGGAGCATACCCTGATTACAGCAAACCACCTGGGTTGAGATCAGAGTGCAGGTGTGCAATGGGTGATACCTCAGCACCACACTGGAACAAGTGTGAGGTTTTTTACGGTGGCTGGAGTGCCAATCCTGCCACCAACCCCCAGGTTTTTCCTGCAAATAGGAGGACCTGCTTGCAGGGCTGGACACAGATTAACATCACACCCAGGACAGAGAAACTCCAAGGTAAGGATCTTGCTCAGGCGTTTATGCGATTCAAACCAGCAACCTTCCGATTGCCGACACAGATCCCTAACCTCAGAACCTCCACTCCACCACACAGAAACATGGAGTACAAACGAAAATAAGCTTCAAAATGCTTGGAGCTCATCTGAACTGCAATAATGTAATGTGTCGGCATCATTAAGCGGTTAAACACACTACATTCAATAAAAGTTCACAGATAAATAGATAGATAGATAGATAGATAGATAGATAGATAGATAGATAGATA
>JANRMT010062829.1:39902139-39933514 GCA_026402145.1 Polypterus bichir lapradei
GTGAGTGATGAGTGTTGCTGTCATATATATATATATATATATATATATATATATATATATTTACACACACACACATAAACATATATATATACATATCTATACATATACACATATATATACACACACACATATATACATACATATATATATATCTACATATATACACATACATATACATACACACATACATACATACACACACATATATACACACAAATACATATATATATACATACACACACACATATATAAACATATATATACATATACATACATATCTACATATATACACACACAGCTATTTCGTATCAGTGCAAGACGCTGCTTGTTAAAATGGATAACTCCCGCTCTTACGTGCAAGTCTGCGTGGATATTATGAACTATCGTATTTGTTCAAGTTCTATTTAAATTTTAAATAGAAGGAATTTTTATTTAGTTGACAGAAATATCTTTGGTAGGAATGGTAAAAACAGACAGGAATATTATTCCTGAATAAATTATACAAGTTAGAAATAAAGTAAACGTTAAAAGAACAAACATTCAAATTTCTTTACTCTTATGTAATTTTATATAAAAAATAAACTTAGATTTTAAATATCCCAAAAGATTTTGCTCTCCATAAAAATATATCCTGTCAAAATTATACAAATTCAAATATGAACGTGCTGCATAACAAAACCTGGAAATATAAATAAAATGTGTTCCTTTCAGCAATAACAAATCAAATCATTCAGTTGTCTTTGCTCATATGTCATTTTAGAGCTGGACGCCTGGCATCTTTTTTTGGCAACAAGTTCGTTTATGTTTGGTGTGAGGTTCTGTGTTGTGGAGATTCTCAGGATGGACTGCAGGTGCTCATGAGTGAGGCGACTCCTGTGTGCTGTTTTGTTAGTCTTTATCACTGAGAAGAGCTTCTCACACAGATATGTGCTACCAAACATGCACAAGGTTCGAGCCGCATGTAGACGGACTTTTTTTGTTCTTCAAAGTCACGAAAGCGCCGTGCGCTCAGTTTATCAGCAAAGTGCGTATTTGGGAACACCGTAGTGACGACTTGGTTCAACATTACTTGGCAACAGGGAAAGTGGGGCAAGTTGCACTGGTGCATTTGTGTCTCCCATAAAAGCAGCTTCACTTGAAATCACTTTGTGATTGTGCACGGGTAAAAACGTCCGCTGAAGTGTCAGATTCTTATTTAATTCTTCTGCTTTCTGTATCTTCTGCATTGCATTCAGGTCTTTCAGGTTACCCTGATGTTTTGTCTCATAGTGCCGTCTTAGATTAAATTCTGTAATTACAGCCACATTAGCTCCAGAAATGAGACACACGGGTTTACCGGCAATGTCAGTAAACATATACTCAGCCTCCCATCGGTTTTTAAAGGCTCTATTTTCAGAATCAACTTTTCTCTTAAGCATCGTGTGGGCTAGCTTCGCAATAACTTGCAAGCTAGACTTGATTAACGCGGTAAGTGTTCGGCAAGGCAGCTGAAGCGCTGCATTATGGGATCTGTAGTTTATTGTGTTACCAGCGCTTCATATACCCGGGCCATTAATAACAATAATACAGTATATAAAATGATCTCGCGGGCCGGATATAATTACACGCCGGGCCGGATGTGGCCCGTGGCCCTTGAGTTTGACACATATGGACTAAATAGAACTTGAAAAGATATATTTTTTCGTACATCAAGCCCGCGTGCTAATGTGGTTTTGCCTGCATGCCTCAATAAGTGACCCTCCCCTCGCTCTTACTTTTTTACCGTTCATCTAATGAATACACTGAGTATGGCTTTACCAAAACAATCATTGATTGCGAATAAAGTATTCATTATTCGAGTATGTAGATCGGGGTATATATATACACGTTTCTTACTGCATCAATAAACAGCTCATCTTCTTCTTTATCTGAGACCTGACACACTGCATGCACGGGTTTTTTTTTTTTAACACTGTCTTCCTTTAGCGGGACATTCACTTTTTCCACCGTGTGCTTTGTTTCTGCAGTAGCTGCAGTTATGAATAATATGTTTGTATGTATCAGACGCTTCATATTTTTTTGCTGCCTTTTCAAATGTGTAATTTGGTTTTTGTTCAGCGCTCTTTGGAACTGTTGCTTTTTGTCTGTGCACTGCGTCAGTTCACGTGAGCCGCTCGGTGTACATGCATCGAAGGTTCCCAGCTGTGCTGTTGCCATGTCGTGCTATGTCCATGGCTGTATCTAATGCTACCGAAGTCCCGGTACTTAAAACTTTCTCTCGCAGTTTCGCTGAGTTTGTGCCAAACACCACCCTGACCATCTCATCTTCCTCTGCATAAGCACAGTCCTTCACCCGTGAATATTTACCCGTGGCAGTTTGCTATTGGATTGCCGCTGACGGACGGCCTTATATGGGCAGACACTAAATTACAAACGCCAGCGGCAGCCTGTCTATGAACTTAATTTAAAGTGTAGGTTTACACTGTGCTTTGTTTCCGAAGTAGCAGAACTCATGAATATGGTTGTATATGTCACTCGCTCGCTTCTTATTGTTTCGCTGCCTTCTCAATTATATAATGCATGTTTTCTAAAGCGCGTTTTGTAGCTCTTCCTGGTTTTCTACGTACTGCGTGATTACGTGGGAGGAGTGATGATGTCAGACGAAACTCCGCCCCCACGGGTTTCAAGCTCATCTCCATTACAGTAAATGGAGAAAAACAGCTTTTAGTTATGACCATTACGCGTAGAATTTCGAAATGAAACCTGCCCAACTTTTGTAAGGAAGCTGTAAGGAATAAGCCTGCCAAATTTCAGCCTTCTACCTACACGGGAAGTTGGAGAATTAGTGATGAGTCAGTCAGTCAGTCAGTCAGTCAGTCAGTCAGTCAGTCAGTGAGTGAGTGAGTGAGTGAGGGCTTTGCCGTTTATTAGTATAGATTCTTAGAATCTTTCCTTTATTAGATATGGTACCTGTTTCCTGTCACGTGATAACTGAAGTTGAGATCCATTGCGTCATTCTGTGATCTGTATGGAAGATGGAGACTTCTTCAGTTTTTTAGCCATTTTTTTCTGAATTTGTATATTTTTCTTAGAAATTAAGTTTCACAGTGATGGTACACATTGCCGATCACGTGATAGCTGCAGTTGAAATCCACCACGTCATTCTGTCATCGGTACAAAAGATGTTGACTTGCAATTTTCGGTATCCAAGCTTCCTGATATTGAACAAACCAGAACAAATTGCTCGCTGTAGCACCGATTAATATTATGCAGTAATTGATGGTTTTATTTTAGAACTTTCCTGTAGGACTTATAAATAATTCTTAGATTCTTTTTAGATCTAGTTATGGTACCCGTTACCGGTCACGTGATTTCTGGAATTGAGATACTTCACTCCCATCACTCCTGTGATTGGTATAGAAGATGATGGCTTCTTCGGTATCCAGACTCCTAGCTAGTGAGCAAACTACCATGAATTGCTCAGAGTAGTACTGGCTGTTGTTACAATTGATAGACTTTTAAAGACTTTTCTTGGGCTTGAAACCCATTGACAATCACGTGATAACTGGAGTTGAGATCCATCACATCATTCTGTCAACAGTATAGAAGATACAGTTTTTTTTTTTTTTGGCATCTGAGTTTCTAGATAGTGAACAAATTACAACCAATTGCTTGCAGTTTGGCTGTTTGATGTTTTAGTGGCTGGTTTATTATCCATTTTTTTCTGGACTCATACATCTCTCTATTAAAAAAAAAATCTTGGAAGGAGATGAGACATGATTTTCTTGGAGAGACACTTATAATTCCCGCATGGGGCCGGAAATAAAGGAAAAAGCGTTAATGACAAAGTAGAACAAGTAAAGAATTCAAAACTGTTGGCGCGATACACATGCAGAGCAGGTTAGAGATAATGGAAGTTCGAAAATTCGAAACTTTCAAAAAAAGGATAGTAAAGATTGCATTAGCACAAACGAACGGAAATTATTACTCAGTGAAATAATGGAACAGTGAAAAGAGATCGAATATATTGTTCAGATTTAAACTTTAAGTCAGAGACTTGTAGATTGTCTAATTCGTGTTGCCAGTGAGAATTTAAAGATTCCAAAAACGTTGGCGCAGTTTGAAGTCCCGTGAGACGGAGACTTTCAACATGAGATTCTTTCAAGTCACGCCCTACTTACAACTATTTTCAAACAAGACCACGGTCATCTAACCTCAGTGGTGTGAATGCTTTTGTCAGACACACTTTCCGTGCCCTCAGCTCTTATAAATTTTATCAGGACAATAATTTTATACATTCTAGATGACACGGCAATGACAAAGCAGAGAAGAAAGAGCACGGACAAACATTTGCAAAAGTCATTTAATTTATTAGAGAGAAAGAAACGATATTCACTCACAGGCAGTTATACGTCGTGTTGTCACGATGTAAGTCCAAAATTCAATGCGATCTTGAAGAAACATTTATTTCAAATATTTTTTTTACTAAAGTTTGAAAGTAAAAGTGAAAATAATGCATATGTAAAAATTCCCATGAAAATCACAATCTCTTAAAATTGTATATCTGGTTAACTAAACCTGGGGGTGGGCGAGCAAAGCAAGCAGGGGGCGTAGCTCCCTAGTTTTTTCATAGTTATGGTATACGTTGCTGGTCACTTGATAGCTGAAGTTAAGGTCCATCACGTCATTCTATGATTGGTACAAAAGATGAGGATTTGCAGCCTTCAGTATACAATCATCTAGATAGCTTTTCACTATCTCCATTTTTCAGAATCTTGGTTCCCATTACTAATGTGATTGCTGAGATACATCACGTTACTTCTATGATTGGTATAAAAGATGGCGACTTCTTTGGTATCCGATCTCCTAGATAGTGAACAAACTGCAACAAATTGCTTGCTAGTAGTGGCAGATGTTTCAGTTGTTGGTATTTTAGCCATTTTTTCAGGACTTGCACATTTTTCTTAGAGAATTGTTATAGTTATGTTACACGTTGCTGGTCATGTGATAGCTAGGGTTGGGGTCCACCACGTCATTTTAAGATTGGTACAAAAGATGTGGACATTGCAGTTTTTGGTGTCCAAGCTTCTTGGCACTGAACAAACAAACAAATTGTTTGCAGTAGCATCTGCTAATGTTACTACTGATGTTCTTTAGAACTTTTCCCTGGGCTTTGTAAATATTTTTTAGAATCTTTTTTGTTACTGATGTGATTGCTGAGACACATCATGTTACTTCTATGATTGGTATAAAAGATGGCGACTTCTTTGGTATCCGATCTCCTAGATAGTGAACAAACTACAGCAAATTGCTCGCAGTAGCAGTGGTTGATGTTACAATTGATGTTTTTAGAATTTTTTTTTTCCTGAGCTCTATAAATATTTCTAAGAAACTTCATTGTCTTGTTACGGTACCCATTACCAGTGATTGCTGGACTTGAGGTACATCGCGCCACTTCTGTGATTGGTATAAAAGATGAGGACTTCCTCAGTATCCATCCTCCTAGCTAGTGAACAAATGATAATGAATTGCTCGCAGTAGTACTGGTTGATGTTACAATTGATGCTTTTTAGAAATTTTTCTTGGGCTTCATGTATTTTTCTTAGAAAGTAATTTTTACAATTGCGGTACTCGCTGTGAATCACTGGATTTGAGATCCATCACGTCATTCTGTCATCAGTACAGAAGATGCAGTCCTTTTATTGGCATCTCCTAGATAGTGAACAAACTACAATAAATTGCTTGCAGTAGGTCTGGTTGATGTTTCAGTTGCTGTCTTTTAGGCATTTTCTCTGGACTCATACATTTTTCTTAGAAAATAATTTTTAAACTTATGGTACATATCACGTGATAGCTGGAGTTGAGGTCCATCATGTCATTCTATGATCAATACAAAAGATGAGGATTTGAAGTCTTCAGTATCCAATCATCTAGATCACGGGTGTCAAACTCCGGTCCTGGAGGGCCGCAGTGGCTGCAGGTTTTCATTCTACCCATCTTCTTAATTAGTGACCCGTTTATGCTGCTAATTAAGTCCTTTTCCCTTAGTTTTAATTAACTTGACTCTGACCCCTTAGTTGTGTCTTTTTCCTTAACTAGCAGCCAAACAATAATGAGCCACCACATGACCAGCTCAGCTGTGCCCATCACACAACATCTGAAAATAATGAAAGGTGAAGGCCTCACTAAGGTTGATTTCTCAGGTCACCAAAACATCATGACGGTGTTCTTAGAAGAAAGAACAGACAATCAACAGTTTTGGAAATGTCTGCTTTGGCAGACTGAGAGCAGCAACAAGCCATGGAATGAAATAACGAGCGTAATTAACAGCAAGAATTGGCTTCTCATTAAGAAACTGGTTGGAGTGAATTTGGTTGGAGTTTGATGCCCCGATTTAGCTGGTCATCCGTTGGCTCGTTTCACATCTCATTTCTGTTTGGCTGCCATTTCATGAAGAAACAAATCAATTCAAAAGGACTGCATCCTTAAAAACAGGGCTATTAAAATAAAGGGATAAGGAGTTCATTAGTAATGAAAACTGCTCGCTGATTAGAAAAAGTGTTAGAATGAAAACCTGCAGTCACTGCGGTCCTCCAGGGCCAGAGTTTGACACCCCTGATCTAGATAGTGAACAAACTACAACAAAATTTTATAGTAATGGTGCCCGTGGTCGATTGTGTGATCTCTGGTGTCAGTACAAAAGAGGTGAACTTGCAGTTTGCAATGTCCAGACTTCTTCATATTGAACAAGCTACAACAAATTGCTCGCAGTAGCACACGTTAATGTTATTATTGATTTTTTTTTTTACTTTTTCCTGGGCTTTATAAATATCTTTTAGAATCCTCTTTGTTTAGTTATGATACCCATTACCGGTCACGTGATTGCTGAGATACTCCACTCATGTCACTTCTGTGATTGGTATTAAAGATGGGGACTTCTTCGGTATCCAACCTATTAGCTAGTGAACAATCGACAATGAATTGCTTGGGTGATGTTACAATTACGTTTTTCTTTCGAAAGTTTTCTTGGACCTCATACAATTTTATTAGAAACTAATTTTTATGATACTCATTACTGGTCACGTGATAACCAGAGTTGTGATCCATCACGTCTCTCAGTGATCGGTATAAAAGATGTGGCATCCAATCTTCTCCATAGTGAACAAACTACAACAACATTTTATAGTAATGGTGCCCGTGGTCGATTGTGTGATCTCTGGTGTCAGTACAAAAGATAGGAACTTGCAGTTTCCGGCATTCAAACTTCTTGATATCGAGCAGACTACAACAAATTGCTCACAGTAACACGATGTGGACTTGATGTGGCATCCAATCTTCTCGATAGTGAACAAACTACAACAAATTTTTATAATAACAGAAATAATGGCCGGTTGTATTATCATTGGCGTCATGATACATGATGTCATTCTGTGATCAGTTCTAAAGATGTGGACTTGCAGTTTTTGGTTCAAATTGCTCGCACTAGTAGTAGTTAATGATACAATTGTTGGCATTTTTAGAAATTTTTCCTGGGCTATGTAAATTTTTCTATGTCACTAATTTTTATAATAACGGAACCTGCTGTTGGTCATGTGATTGCCTGGTGATACATGCCATCATTGTGTGATCAGTAAAAAGAAAGGGGGATTGCAGTGTTGGCTATCCATCTTTCTAGATAGTGAAGAAACTACAACAAATTGCTCACAGTAGTAATATCTGATGTCGCAGATACCAGTAATTTTTAGAATATGTGAAGCTTCAGAATTTTTTACTAAGGTTTTGAATCATGTTGTATTGAAATTTACCTTTGAACTCTACACTTTAGGCCTCTTTGTAGCAACTGAGCATTGTTCAAATGCCACAGCCTACCTGAGTATTATTGCTGACAATGGCAGTTTTCATTCCAACAGATGGCACATCACAAACATTAGCAATGCTGTTATCAATCCCACACTAAACGGCATATAACAGAGACATAGCCACAGATGAACTCACAGATATCCAGACACACATACACGCACACACACGTCCTTTATTAGGGTGGATGTTTTAACTGTTTGACTCTGCACTGTGTTTTCTCCCTTTGTTTATCCCTTCCTTCTATTTTATTTTCTAATAAACACACCCACTTTACATCTGGTTACACCTATTACTATCGCTTGTTTTAAGCAGACATGTGAGTCTTACAGGTCGAACATGGGGAGATTCAATAGACAGCTTTGAACCGGAGGCTATTTTAACCTCAACATGATAAATCTGACAGTAAGTGCATTGAGCTTCTCCCAGAAAATACCTGGGGAATTTAGTTCAGCAACAAAATTCTTTTTTTTTTTTTATTTAACTCATTTAACCTGTCCTTTATTGTGATTTTACAAAATCCATTTTCCAGTAATTATTCATCTCCATAATGAAGCTGCCTTGCTCTAATTCAATTTAATTCTCATAATGTGTCTATCAAGTATGCAGCGGCTTTTAAAACAATATGCCTGATTGTTGCATTGTTCTTTCTGAGAGCAGGAGATATTTTTAGTGGCACTCAATACGACGCAAAAATTAAACTTGCTTTATCGTCTGATTATGAGTTAAGATCATTTCTGGAAGACTGAAATCATGAAAATCAGGCTGAGGCCCGACTTGGCACGCTCTGGTGTGGGCAAAGCAATGTGACAAAATAGACTCAGATAGATAGACAGATAGATATGAAAGGCACTATATAATAGATAGATAGATATGAAAGGCACTATACAATAGATAGATAGTTAAATAGATAGATATGAAAGTCACTATATAATAGATAGATAGTTAAATAGATAGATAGATATGAAAGGCACTATACAATAGATAGATAGTTAGATAGATATGAAAGGCACTATATAATAGATAGATAGTTAAATAGATAGATATGAAAGGCACTATATAATAGATAGATAGATAGATAAATAGATAGATATGAAAGGCAATATATAATAAATAGATAGATATATATTAATTTTAGTATAGTAGGCAGGATAAGATAGATATAAAAGGCACTATTTAGTAGATAGATAGATAGCAACAACAATATTTATTTATTTAGCACATTTTCATACAAAAATGTAGCTCAAAGTGCTTTACATAATGAAGAATAGAAAAATAAAAGATACAGTAAGAAAATAAAATAAGTCAACATTAATTAACATAGAATAAGAGTAAGGTCCGATGGCCAGGGAGGACAGAAAAAACAAAAAAACTCCAGATGGCTGGAGAAAAAAATAAAATCTGCAGGGGTTCCAGACCACGAGACCACCCAGTCCCCTCTGGGCATTCTACCTAACATAAATGAAACAGTCCTCTTTGTATTTAGGGTTCTCACGGAAGGACTTGATGATGATGGTCATGTAGACTTCTGGCTTTTAGTCCATCAATATTGGAGCATCATGATGCTTTGAGCAGGTGGTGGTGGCGCAGGCCGCCACCAGAAAGAAACCAGAAAAAGAAACAGAAGAGAGAGTAGGGGTCAGTACGGATTTTAGAGTCACCATGAATAGTTAGTATACTGAATTGAATATAGAGAGTATCAGAATTAAATTAAAGTGAAGTTATGAGAAGGCCATGTTAAAGTAATGTGTTTTCAGCAGTTTTTTAAAGTGCTCCACTGTATTAGCCTGGTGAATTCCTATTGGCAGGCTATGCCAGATTTGAGGTGCATAACAGCAGAAGGCCGCCTCACCACTTCTTTTAAGTTTAGCTTTTGGAATTCTAAGCAGACACTCATTTGAAGATCTAAGGTTACGATTTAAGGTGTCAGACATTCTGATATATAAGATGGAGCGAGATTATTTAAGGCTTTATAAACCATAAGCAGAATTTTAAAGTCAAATCTGAAAGACACAGGTAACCAGTGTAGTGACATCAAAACAGGAGAAATGTGTTCGGATTTTCTTTTCCTAGTTAGGATTCTAGCAGCTGCATTCTGCACTTGTTGCAAACGATTGATGTCTTTTTTGGGTAGTCCTGAGAGGAGAGCGTTACAGTAATCTAGTCGACTGAAAACAAACGCGTGAACTAATTTCTCAGCATCTTTCAATGATATAAGAGGTCCAACTTTTGCTATGTTTCTTAAGTGAAAAAATGTTGTCCTAGTGGTCTGATGAATATGCAATTTAAAATTCAGGTTACAGTCAACAGTTACCCCTAAGCTTTTTACTTAGATAGATAGATAGATAATACAGCATGAATGTTGATTGAAGGATGACAAAGTTATGGCCAGTTAAATCAAAATAGCAGTAAACAAACAAAAAATGGTACTGAATTTAAAGGATTAATTTTAAATTGCAATTTTTGCCAATCCATTTACACTCAATAACCCATAATGACAAAGCAAAACATTTTTTCAGAAAAGTCTATGAATTTATTTAGAATCACAAACTGAAATGCAGACCATTGCAATTACTCTCCTTGGCATTAACCTCAAGCATGTCTGGGACTCCGAATTCTATGTAAATGTGGTTAAGCCCAAGTCAGACTCGGGTGATGTCTAATGATCCACTTTACAGTGTTAACTGCTGCCATCTAGTGGATAAAGTAACATTATGCTGCAAATAATTCTTGAATATTTCTTTCCATTTTGACACTGTTACTGTGTTTTGGCTCGTTATCCTGTTGGAGGGTCCATGACCTGTAACTGAGACAGAGCTTTCTGACACTGAGCTGTATCTTTTGCTCCAGAATGTCCTGCTAGCTTTGAGATTTCATTGTTCTCTACTTAGACTCAAGACACCCTGTGCCAGATGCTGCAAAGCATCACCAAGCCTCCTCCATGTTCCACAGTAGTTATGGTGTTCTTTTCTTTGAAGGTGGACAAAGAAGCTGATGTGACTTTCCAAAAAGATCCAGTTTTGTCTCATCTGTCCAAATGACATTCTCCCAGATGCATTGTGGCTTGTCAATATGTATTTTAAACAAATTTCAGTCTGGCTTTGTAATACAGTCAAGTCCTCTTGGATCTTCTTTCATTGAGCCCATGGTCACTCAAAAAGAGACGGATGGTGTGATCAGACATTGCTGGACGGTGACCTTGGAGTTCAGCTTGTATCCATTTGGAAGTTGTCTTTGGCTTTGTGCCTGCCATTCTCGCTATACTTCTGCCCATTCTGTGGTCGAGTTTGCTCTTGAGGAGGTTGGCTGCAGTCCCATGGACCTTAAAGTTCTTAATAATGCTTGAACTGCTGTCACAGGAACATCAAGCTGCCTGGAGGTGATCCTCTAGCCTTTGCCTTTCACATGCTGGTCTCTCATTTTCTTTCTGATCTTCTCACACAACCCTCTCCTATTTCCTTTCTCTGCTCCATGTTCAGTGTGGGACACCTGATGACACCAAATAGCAGAGTGACAACTTTTCTCCTTTTAAATCGGCTGAATGACTGACTGCATGATTGAAGACCTGTGTGTGATACAAATTCAAGTGTGTGAAAAATCACTCAAATCCAATTATTTTTTAATGATCTTTTCTAGGGGTCCCCACACGTGTCCAGGCCATTTCCAAACATCTTTACAGAATAAGCAACACTAGATCTCTTGTCACACTTGCTTTGCTTTACCCAACAACACATCAAAGGTGCTCAGGTGTACAGAGGACAATGGCGTCTCATCTCATCCCTTTCCAGGAGTTAGGCAGCCTCAGGTCTGTCCACATCTGAGTATGGTGAGTTCACTTGCATGAAGATGGAAGAATCTCAATGCACCTTTCACAACTGAGTGGGAAAGTGACAGTCTGCATAATCGTTAATTGTAATCTTTGTGAGGTTCTGTTCGGAATTTGTCAAGGACTCATTAATATAATTGTAAGATAATCACGCCGGGTCCTTTTTAGATTCTTCTTTCTTTCCAAATGAAGGATCACTTGAGATGCGTCTCTCCTGTCGTTAATCTCTTTGAGTATTACGGATTGTTTCCGTGATGTATTCTTGCACTCGCTGTCTTCCTATCTTTTGTTTAGGTTCCGCATTCCGTTCCTTACATAAATAAAAAAAATGAAGCTAAATTACCTCTGGAAAGCCAAAGCTAATTGGGCCTGCTTTGTAGACCCATTAGCAGGATGGCACAACTTGATAGTTTCTGAGCTTGTCATCCGCCATGTTGCTCTGACCTAATGAATATGCATGAGGCTAATTATTAAACTTCAGTTGTGCTCCCATCTTCTGCATCTATTCAGAATGAAAGTTGGACTTCCTGTGAAATGTTCCCTCCAGCCGAGCAGGGCATCCACCACTAGTCTCATGCCAGGCGGGGTGTTTGGCATCTCTCTTATGAGGACCCTTCATCCCAGTGCTTTTAATTTGCACCTTAAATGGATTGCTTACTTGCTTATTTCATTATTGTGTCTTTTCTAGCCTGGAGGGCAATTAAAATGACATGCAAATGTATTCTAACATTTGATGCTCTCTTTGCAGGCAAATTAATGATTCATTTATTGCAAGCTATTTTTTTCTTTTATTTTTTCTTTTTGTCTTCTACAAACAATAAGGTGCCCTAAGTGATATGTCACTCCACTCTCCCCATGTCTGTGTCTCTGGCCTCCCGCTCTAATTGAATTTGTCCTGCAAGGAAGCAATTATTTATAGTCTGGCCTGGTATGCGGGGCACCCTTAGCTACTCCTGAGCCAGTCTTCAACACTGGCAGCTGCTGTGGGTCCCTGGGATCTGCTTACAGTATTCAAAGTGCTGCCCATTATACATAATGTGAATATAATAATATTCCAGGGGGAACGTCTGATATCATACTGTGGTGAAGTGAACTTTGTACGCAGTGTGATTAAGCAATGAGCCACTGTGGTCATGCGAGGTGTGACACTAAATGTTGGGGAACAAACCGGGGCACCCTGTTTAATTAACAAAAAAGTTTTTAACAAAAACACACGATGGTGCCTATAAACCAAAATAAAGAGCCACTGTTACGATTTTATAGCCCTTCAGGTCAGGTTTGGAGCTACATCTCCATCGGGCATCAGTCCAGAATGACTTCTTTGAGAGCCTTCCCTACCAGAAGGGGCAGAGTCAATTGCCTTCATTGAGCGCCTTCCCTGTTCTGTGGTAACAGAAAGAGATGATCCCATTAGTGACAGCGCCCCCTCTCACCCGGGGGTGCAACTGCTTACCAAGGATGAGCTAGGAGGGTGACCCTCAGACACGCATGTGTAACAGAACATATTCAGTGGATTCACAAAAGTATTCACTGAATGCACCCATTATTGTGTTGTAGATGTAACCCTCAGCCCCATTGTTTTTGGACCAAATAATAATGCAAAATTCTAAGAAAAGCTGCATAAAATGATTAATTTCCTCATTGCTGTAATTAAAGTTCAATGTATTACTGTTAAGATGCCTTATTGTATACCACAGTACCATTTTGCAATGTTTTTTGGTCATCCCTCAAAAATGGCCGAATGGCTGTGTCACAGCAACACCTGTCTCCAACTGCCCCACAATGGCTTTCTCGAACGTTCTGATTCAACTGTGTGCAATCTGATGGAAAGGCTAATATCTAATAAATTAGAGGGGTGTTTCAACTTTCAAATGACACCACTTTCCACTGTCACACACATGCACTTAGGAGGCAGCCAACAAGCCCAAAGGTGAGTGAGATTACACACGACAAAGGGTTGATTGGGTGTACTAATGCCTCTCTCTCACTTTCAACAGAACCAAAGAAGAAAAATAATCCTAATATCTACTTACCTACAATACTTCCGGTTTCCCAAAATGGCGACTACACAACAATCCCGTCTCCGAATACCATCAATGGCGTTACTTCTGGCTCCTAATAACAACATCACTTCTGGCTCCGCCATGATAACGTCACTTCCAACCCTTAAAGATGATGTCACTTCTGACCCCTCAGTAATAACGTCACTTCCGGTTACTATGGATGATCTCAATCTGGTTCCGCCCTGATGACGTCACTTCCGTCTGACTGCTTTGGTGTCACTTCCTGTATTAAAGCATTTCCTGCCACCATTTTGTATATATAAACCTCATGTAACGACTACACATTTGTCAAATGCTTTGGTTTTTTGATCATTTTTTTCCATCGTTTTTCATTTAGTCCGATGGACATTATGCGGGGTAATTCCCCAACTCTTCTTTGAATTTCAGAGTATTTTTCATTCTATTACACCATTTTCTATGTTGTTAGTTTTTTTTTGGGAAAGTTCTTTTTGAATCTTGCAACTATTATTGTTTTAATTTGGATTACAGAGTATAATTTTGTTGGTAACTCTTCTAGGGGGCACTGCCCCCTGCTCGCTTAGCTCACCAGTCCCCTGAGGTGGGCACTAGGCACCCGGTATCTAGAGTCACTTGAAGGGTGTCATGGCGCTCCTCCGTGAGGGAAAGCGGTAAAATTTAAAGAGATGGTATACAGAAGAGTATACGGGGCATCGGAGGAAGACTGTTTGGTCCTTAGTTATTATAGACAGAAAATCACCTACTTGAGTATTTCACTACAACTGTCTATTTTAAAAATCAATGAATAAAAAAACATAGTAAAACGTAAAAGTAGAAGTAAAAAAGTAAAACGTAATAAAACACAATAAAAAGTAAATAAAAAATGTAATCACATTAACGCCTTGTCAAAAACAATATTATGAATTTCTTTATCCTCTAACTTCCGCTCTATAAACGTTACTTTTTTGCATTTCTGTTCGCATATTTTTCAGGAATTTTTTCTCCTTTTCATTTATTGGATGATTCTCTTTGTTCTTGATTTTTATTACATGCAGCTCTTTTTTGCTTATTTTCTTTTCTCGATGTTCATTATCAGCTCTTGCCGCTGATTTTCTAATGCGAATTTGACGTTCTCAAATAGATCATTTGCTTTTCTGCCTTGCCATTATAACGGACTGTGTTGAAGGGCGAGTTAGCAGCACTGAGAGTGTCAAAGGGTGGAATGGAGAGAGGATGTGAGCAGCAGGAGTAACGATTTGGCGAGCGGTGTGGAGGGTAGTGGTCAAGGCTGAATAACTCGGGCACGACGGAAAAATCTTTTAATATAATAGAGAGGTATATATTCCGAAAGAGTAAGATCTGCCCACAGAATGATATGTAGGCCCAGGGTGTGATCAATAAGGGATATGTATGCGATGGATACTTATTTGAAAACAGCAAAAGCCGAGGAAAAGAATCCTGTTCTTTATACTGCTTCGAAACAGTAAAACCAGACATACTACTTGTAATATTTCATCTTAGTTATTTTCTTGGTGTCCTTGACACATTCACTGACACTTTTTAAATATTCCAACACCTATAGAAATAAGAATATCATTTAAAGTGCTTTTTTTGTGAAAACGTTGCAGAATTGGTCTGCTTATTCTGCTGTTTATGGATGAGGTAAGAGAGGATATGCCAATGGTGGCAGTAACAGAGCAAGATGCCGAAGACAGGAAGACATGGAAGAAGATGATCCGCTGTGTGACAAACCCTAACGGGAGAAGCCGAAAGAAGAAGAAGATTCCGCTGTAACATATGTGTACAACATAACTACGTCTCCAGACTTAAAAATTCTGAAAAAGAAATGTCTGACCTTTATTTCGAGGGCTAGCTAGTGTACCAACGCAAAATGGCTGCCGTCACATCATCCAGGTGGGTGCTAAACATTAGTGGTGTTTGAAGTGGCACCCTGCTTACTGATGCGCATTGAGTAGTGATAACAGTGCTATATAAATGTAAAGAATTATTACTAGTATTGCTATTTAAGTAACCTTGTGCATATGCTTGGTGCTTGTCTGTAAGTATACATCTAATTTTTATTTGTGAGGCAATAAGTCGGATTATGCGTGTTTGCACTCGTAAAAATCGTGTGCTTTCTTTAATGTGTGTGTTTATGTATTTATTAGCACGTACCCAGTATGCATCTATTTTTAGATAGATAAAGAGTAGCTTATTTCTCCTTAAAGGGAAGTTTATACCTACTTGCTTGTGTGTGTGTATGTGTATTAGTGCATGTGTGGTGTGTGCTGCACATATTGATTTATTTGCATTGTTTTGCATGTACTGTGAATAACAAGTGCACATGCTGTGTTAATGAGTCCACATTCTTCCCTTCTTTCTTTAATTTTGATAATTAGATTACCTTTCATTATTACTTGTGTCTTTTGGCTCCCTGTGTGGCTGCTGCTGAAGGCAGACTCTGAGGGGGCACGGCCTCTAATTATTGTCTGTTGTTCAGGTGCCTTCACGCATTACGACTTCACTCTGTTACTCGATGCAATGATGCAGTTAAGCTTCCCCCCTCTTGTCGTTTCGGTTTGCCCACAGATGGTAGTGCTATCACCTCACAGGTTCCTGAGTTTGAATCCCATGGCTGGTCCTTGTCTGCATGAGAGGTTACACAGTTGTCCTAAGGTTCTAATTGTTGGGCTGAATGGACTGTTCACATCAGAATTTTTCTAATGTTCTCTGTGTGAGTTGTAATGGATGGCACGCATGGACTGGTATTCCAACTGGGGTTGAACATAAAATCCTTACCCAGGCTGGGAGGCCAGTACAGTGGAAGGACTCATGGGGGATGAACACTGCTGAAAATTTTCTTCCCCAGTACACCACATGGCAGTTGGGATTCTCATACAGAAACCCGTAGGGCATGCTGGGATCTGTAGTCCCATGGGGCAGCCCTGCTGGGTTCTGTAGGGACCGCCACGGGGAGCTGTTGGGTTTCATAGTCCCTAATTTCAGGGACTTCAGGTTGTCCAACGGGACATGCCCTAGCACCAGAAGTACTACCGGGTCATGGATGAAAGAAGCTGCTCGATCTCATCCAGGCAAATCAGAATCGAGAAAGGAGCTGGAATATACTCGCCTGGGAGGAGCAGAGGAGAAAGGAAAAGAAAACATTTGTTTGCTGTGCTGTATTGAGCTGTGCCAAAAAGAAGAAACCAATCAGAAGTATTTTTGTAAGTAAAAAAAAAAAGTATATTTGCCCCCGGGACCATTTTTGTGAAATTGTGTCAGGGGTTTGGGGCTCGATGGTGGCACCCGCTTGTCACAGGGTTTTCCACCAGGTACTCATCATGGTTAGATGAACTAGTAATTCCAAATTGGCTGCATCAGGTCTGTTATGACCAGGGACAGAGTCCAGATGTTTTGTGGTAGGACCAACCTGTAGAATTAATGTGTATTACTCGACCAAATGCTGATATTTATTTGTATTTTTATGACATCAAACACGGTGAGTCCGATAAAACCCATGATAACACAGTGCTGCTGCTTCTTCAGCCCGCACCGCCATTCTTACACCAGCAATTTGAAGCTTTTACAGTGCCACACCTCTGTTTTGACTTTTTTAAATTCATCGATGACCCACTAGCAGCAATCGTGATTTAATCTTTAACAGCAAAATGTGAAAACATCCAAGAGGGGAGTGAATACTTTTCAGAGGCATTGTGTACCATGTGTTTGTGTGAATATAGTACAGGGTGAGTCAAAATTATGTTAACACTAATGGATTGTTTTTTATCTCGACCACACCTTTCCAGGTCGATGGACGGGTTGTGGTGGACCAATGCCATGGCCTCCATACTCCCCTAATTTGACACCTTGTGATTTCTGGTTATGGGGTATGGTGAAGGAGCGCGTGTATAGCAGGAACATCCGTGATATCAATGACCTGAAGGACAGAATACGGACTGTGGTGTCATCTAATCTCCGCAAAATGTGTGTCCGGGCTTTAAATGGCACTGTTGCTCGTTGGTTTTTGTGTGTTGAACATGATGGCAAACAGGTTGAGACATTCCTGTAAATCATCTTCCACATATGAAGTACGTTTTGTGAATAAATTGTTCCCGCTATTCAAATGTTAACATAATTTTGACTCACCCTGTATATAAAGAGTTTCATTGCACATCAATTTTAGTAAAATTTAACAAAATTATTATTTTTTTGCTGTGAGAAAATAAAATGGAGATTACTGACAATGTAAACTTCTATAATTGTATTAAAAGTTTCTTTTTTTTCAGAAATAATGTTTTTTGGTAAAAATCGACATATGAATCACAAGTTCTATCAGAGCACACTTTGTATCAGCAGCAGTAACGGACACATCTAATACACTTAAGTAAGAATTGGTCATTAGAAGCCCGTTTCAGTCGGCTGGCACCATCAAACTTTTCATAAGAGGCTGTTGTTTGGTAGACTTTCAGTACCCAGCTCTAAAAGAGGCTGGCATTGCTAAGATGTACATTACAGTGGGATTGTGCTTTGTTCAGCTGTTGAGAGTTGGAAGCTTTTTTTCTTAGGCTGGCATTGTGTAGGCACGCAGATGTTTGACTAGAATTGTCCAGATTTTGTGTAGGAAGCCCATTCTTAATTGGCTGGCATTGCACAGGTACAGCTGAACCAATGTTTTCGTGGACTGGTTATGAATGGAGAGTCTATTTTCTTATACTAAAAACGATTTTAGTTTGGAAATGTGCTTCCAGTGCGTCTCACTGTTCCTGTTGCGTGTTTCTTAAGTGCCCCTGGTTTCAGGAAATGAGATGAGATGGGATTTACTTTAATATGCTGGCATGGCTCAAGTACTGTACCTACTAGAAGTATATTTTCGTAAACTCAGACTGTTGAAGTTTGGAGTGGGAAGTGTCTAAATAGACTGGAATATAAGGGTGACAGTTTTCATTTTCTCGAATACAAAGTATAGGGAGAGTATTGTGATCGTCCAAAAATTCGATCTCAAGATTTTTTATGAATCTCAACATTTTAGAACTCTCGATTTTTTTAAGATAGTGTTTTATGGTGGAGGGGTCCTAGGATGGCCCATTTCTCACTTTCAGGCTTTTTATTACGCAGACCAGAACAAAGAGTCCCAAATCCCCACTATAGCCCTGCACTCACCAGCCTGTCACAAAGATGCTGCTGCGTATGGTCAACGCCAAGGTGAACACATCCCCATCTCTCTAATATCTGTAAGCCAGAGCCGTCACATCGAGACCAGATGGCGGGCACCTAGGTGGGGCTTGTGACTGGAAGATGGTGCCAGATTTAGACATTGTGCTATGGTCGGCCTCACTCCTGCCCATTTACGTTATCAAGTTTATGGTGCCCTCAGAGGATGCAGTGGGGGAGATTTACGAGCGCAAGAAGATGACAAATGCTGAGCTTGTAGCTGATGTGCAACAATGTGGCTGGAAAGCAAAGGTCTGGTGGGTCGAAGTAGGCCACATCCACATCAAGGGGTACTGCAGGAATTGGAGGTGTAAGGGAAGGCTCACCAGCAAGCTGTCAAAGACCTCTCAGGGCAGTCATTGGCTCCAGATGAAAAGCAAGGACTCCAACCTGGGCCTTCAAGGGGTTGAGCCCGGGATGGCGGGATTCACTGCTGAACCTTCTGGAGGTGTCGTGGGCCTATTAATAATAATAATTCTTTGCATTTATAGAGCGCTTTTCTCACTACTCAAAGCGCTCAGCAATTGCAGGTTAAGGGCCTTGCTCAAGGGCCCAACGGAGCAGAGTCCCTATTGGCATTTACGGGATTCAAACCGGCAACCTTCTGATTGCCAGTGCAGATCAGCAACACATCAAAGAAAACCCAGGAGATGCCGCCACTCACTTGACTATCCCACAGAGTCTATAAGTCGAAGGAGTGAGTCCACTGAGGAACAACATTGGAACCATTGCTGTTTGCATCATCAAAAGCCCACAAAAGTGCAGAAGATGAGCTTGCATGTCTCAGGTACCCGATTAAGGAGTAGTAACATCCACTCCTACACAGCAAATATGACCTCAAGAAGTAAAATAGGACACCAAACAGGCAGGCGAAAAGGCTTACACTTTAATTTATACATTAGAGTTCCTAATGTATTGTCACACATGTGCACATGGGAGGCAGCTAAAGGGCTCAAAGGAAGGTAATTCCACACCAGACCAGGGGGTGGCGAGCTGCAATGTTCCTTTCTCTTTTTCCACTGCAGACCCATTACGGGAAATTTCGCCTGGCCTCCATGACATCACTTCCAGTCACAAGCCACCCGATGACGTCACATCCATACCAGAAGACGCCCCCGCTGGTCACAAGCCCAATGACGCCCCTCCCGGTTAAGATCATAATTACTTCACTTCCTCTGACGCACTTTAAAAACCCACCAGTTAGATCAAACCTGTACACATCTGTACTAAAAATTTTCACATTTGTAGCCAGGATAAATTATATGGGTGGCTTCTCTAAATCTTTTTGTGGCTCTTGTCTCATCTTTGACAGTATCTAAAACAAAAGAAAAGAGAAATGAGATCAACAAATTCTGTTGTATGCAACCTGGATGGAGTGCAGCTCTTCTTGCTAGGAGCCTAAGCGACCAACGTGTCCAGATTTCCAGGTTGCTCTTCATAGTAAGCTGATCGGTCTTTGATCTGGCCTGGTCTCTGGATGGAGTGTTGGAGTGAGAGTCCTTGTTTTTCTGTACTGACTTTTGTTGTTGCTCCAACAGCAAGCGTGAAGTGTGCCATGCTCTCCATCTCGAAGTTGTGTATCGTATAGTGCGATGCCGGCCTCTCTTTTGAAAGCCTGGCTTTGTGATGCAGAGAGCTGGAAGTGATAGGATGCTCTTCCTGTATAAATTCATTCTTTAATGTGTAACGGTTGTCCTGCATATGTGTGGGTGTCGCCTTACCCTAGATCTGTTAATGATGGAATGACCGGCCAATGGTTCATGGTGAAGGAAGCACCTGACTTGGAGGGCCAAACAAAGTGTCAGAGCCAAAGGAGAAGCAGATGCCACCAAAACGACAAGAGGAAAAGCTACTCAACTCGCTGGAAAAAGTCAGGTGAACTCGGGTTCCTTTCTGCAACGATCAGTTTTCTTTTCTTATGAATGAGGTGAAGTCAATTGGGAGTGGGCCTGATGGGCCAACATAAGGAACTGTGCAGTATTACGTTTCCCAGAACAGGAAGTACGGTGTACGGAGGGGGTCAATACGATACAATCCACAGAACAGAACACAAGTAATCCTCAATACAATATAATTGTGCAATAGAAGTCTTACAAGTACAGAGCAGAATTCAACAGTAGATGATACCACATAATGCGATTTGGATTTGTTCAGAGTCATGGAGAGCTCGGCCATCAAGCTACCGCCCCCTATTGGCCATTCCACAACTGAGTCCGATCCGATGAAAGGACCCCTCTACCCAACAATTCCTGCAATCCTCCATCAGAGATGACTTTACCTTAGGCAGGCAAAACAACTTGGCAGTAGGGTAGTGGCACCAAGTGCCATATTTGAGTACCGAGAAGAGGGTACCAGGGGGCGTACCAGCCACCCTACCCGACGCAGACAGGCAGATACGATTACTGTCCAGCACACACACTTTTATTTTCTTATTTTCTACAAGGGCAATGCTTTCCCCCGTTCCCCACGTTCACAGCCCAGCCCATACAGCACCAATAAGCAAACACAGTCTCTTCTTTTACTTCTTCTTCTCTTCCTCTACCGCCTTTATTCCTCTCCCAGCAAGCTTTGCCCATCTTCTCCTGACTCTGGTGGCCCCTTTTATAGGGCACCAGGGGGTGGTGAAAGTGCTGCAACCCAGAGCTCAGAAACTGTCCAGGTGCCCCCCCTGGCGATGGCCATGGGCCCCAGCAGGGTTGAGATTCTAAGCTCCAAAGCCGTGGCCCCGCTGTGAGCCATGGGGGGTTACCCTCTCATCAGAGGCGGCCTTAGGGGTGTGCGGGGCCTAGGGCTGACCAACCCTACGCGGGGCCGGTTACATAAAACACTGTTACCTGTATGTCTGGACTGTATAAACATGCACACAAATTTAATAAAAATAATGTTAACATAAACCGGATTTTCTCATTTCAGTATTCAGCTAAATTTTTGCAAGATAACATGCAGACTTTATCAAAATATAACTGGAGAATATAACTGGATAAATCTGCTCAAACGAGACCTCAAAAGTGAGGCCCCGTTAGGTGCAGGGTCCCCACTTGCCAATCCCAAACGCTGCTTTTGCTTCTCGTGTTCATTATTGCCCTAAAAATGCCCTCTTCTCTGGTTCTTCCATTCCATTGGTGTCCCGACCCTCCACCACACAAACTATACATGATCAGGATGAATGGTGAATATTTAAAGGCATCTAATTTCATTCGTTTGTTTTCACGTGTGTATTAGTGGTGGGTGTTGTTGGCTGTTTTTGACTTGTGATGGGGGGTGGAAGTGCTATAGCCTGGTACACTTTATGCAGGGGGTTTGTTTGTTGTGTCCATTTCTTTATTTTACTGGATAAAAACAATTCTGTTGTAACTCAACTTTGTTTCTCGCTGGCGTTCTTCTGTACTTGTGGTGGTCTAGTAGGGAGGTAGTGTTGGTCGCTCGCAACCCCGGATCATTTCTGTATTTTTTTCTTTCTCTTTGCTGCCACCCTAGGATGGCAGAGCATGTCATAATTGTGCCGGCTCAGGGAGCGGTGCAAATGTATATTTTGAAGTATTATATTGTGAACTGTTAATAAAGTGACTTTTGTTGGACCTTTACGAAAATTAATTTTTGCTTATTGGTTGTTTTCCTGGTTTTGCCTAATTATAAAGTAGAAAGCGCCTTTTGATGGATTGGCATTGGCCAAACCATTGTAATAAGTTTGCATGATTTGGCAGTCAGTATAAATAGGCTGGCATCATTCAGGTATGAAGTGGAAATTGAGTTTTGAATATCTGGCAAGCTTCAGAGCACAAATTGCTAAAGTAATGCGGTCCAAGCTCTCAGGTGTCTTTAATTCTTTCACGTTGCATAGCTGGTGCTTTTGTTTTGAAAGCACATTCGTCAGCCATGCCCAGATTAGCATGACAGGGGTTCATTTATGAAACACAGATTTGTCCAATGGGCACTGCCAGACCCCTGCATCCTAAAGCCAGGCCTGTCAGTTTGCAGCCATCAAGGCCTGACTGCTTTGATTACGAAGCCGGGACCACCTGAAGTGGAACTTCACAAAGTCATTAGCACCATTGCCAGCGAGCCAGTTTTGAGATTAAGGAGTGATAGGCATCGTCATGAGCCAAATGTGACCAGACAACAAGGGGAAGAAAGTTTGATTCCTGAAGGGTGGTCAGTCCGACACGCCACTGATGGTTTGATTGAAATGCTGGCTGGGGTGAATTCACATCGTGGAATGAGATGGAGATGAAATGAATGCGGGACTGGCATGTGTTCAGCTGGACCTTCCTCTAATTTATTTCATCCGTCAATCTATCCACTTTCTAAAATCCGTTTCCAGTTAATGGTTTCGAGTGAATGCTGCTGGCTTAATCTTAATTTGTATCTCCTCAAAGCCCAATGGACAAGAAAAGGAACCAATACCTCCATTTTAGTCTTCTTGCCTTGACCATATTTCTTATGAGTGTCGGAGACCATAATGCATGATGGGAACTGATGGAATACGATTAAATGGCTTTGGAATTACACTGCAGCTTACCTGCCAAAGGTAATGCAGGCACAATTATGGACAAAAGATAGAACACGCTGCCCAGTGGCATAGTGGTGACCTTGAAATATGAAATGCAAGTTGTAATATTATAAGCCTCGCAGTTTAGCACTCACCTGAGCAAGATAAAAGTATAATAAGAAATAAAAAATATATAAATAAATTTAAAAGACTGTGTCTTTGTTTGTGGTCTTCATGAACTGTATATCATGGTGTGTACAATACAATACAATTTATTCTTGTAAAACCCAGAATCACACAAGGAGTGCCCCAATGGGCTTTAACCGGCCCTGCCTTTTGACGGGGGGGGGGGGGGGTTGACTTTCTAAGAAGACAAGGACCCCCCCCCAAAAAAAAAAAAAACAAGGAAGAAACCTTCAATTCAAAGAGAGACCCCTTTCCAGGTAGGTTGGATGTCCAGTGGGTGACAAAAAAGGGGGTCAATACAATAGAATACACAGAACAGAATACAAGTAATGCTCAATACGATATAATGCAATAGAAATAGTACAAGTACAGAGCAGAATTCAACAGCAGATGATATCACAGAATATGTTTTGGATTTGTCCAGAGTCTTGGAGACCTCGGCCATCAAGCTGCCTCCCACTATTGACCATTCCACAGCTGAGACAGCACTGGGCCAGCCAATCCGATTAAAGGACCCCTCTAAGTGATGATTCCTGCGATCCTCCCTCAGAGATGACTTTACCTTAGGCAGGCAAAACAACTTGTCAGGTGGGCAGGGGCACCAAGTGCCACATTTGAGTACTGAGAAGAGAATCCCAACAAGATGAATTCAGATGCAGGACACTTGTAAAAGCATTATAACATCAAAAGCATATCCTCTTCCCTTATACCTCACTTTTATAACACTTGTTCACAACATATTGCTAAATTGGTTTACAGCCTGGGAAAGGAAGACATGTTGATACCTCAGGCAACATCAAAAAACTTTATTATTTGGGAAAAGATTAAAGAGTTTGACCAAAATTCATCCATCATATTGACAGCCAACCAATCAGGTGCATGCAACGATCATGGGTTTTGAAATAAATATGCCTTGTCTGAAAGTGACATCAGCAGAGGAATAGCGATGATGGAAGAGTGACGTCAGAAGAGAAAACAAAGACACGTGTGGCCAGTTTCCAATTGGAGCATCAATTAACAGCATTTTCATGAACATCGATTGCTAAATCAAACGCCACCCAGGGTCATTCATCCTTGACATCTCTAATTCCTTCCAGTAAGATTTTAAGACTATTCATCCCGACTTTACTATCGGTCTTTATATTGATATATATATTAACTTGTTTTCATCTTTCTATACCTTGTCTTTATATGTAAAGTGATTGAAGTAATAAAGTAGATATTTTTTTATGAGCACCTGGAGCAGCCAGAGGTTTGCCGTACTCTCTGTGCTGTGAGGTTTATTAAGGCTGAGGGTTAGAGCTCTACCCAATAGTAGGGAACAGTACGTAAAAGTAAGTCATCTTTGGATGATAAATTGCGTATAACCAAAGACATTGAGCCATTGTATGTTTAAATATATTCCTAGTGTTGTCGTCTCAGATATACTTAAAACATCGTATGTTGTTTGTGCCGATAAGTATCGTGAAGTGCTAAAAGAGTGACAAGCTGTGTTATTCTCTACCACTTGTGTAGTTTAAATTGCTAGAAGTTAACCAACCATGTGTGTCATTTATAAGGCACTGTTGTGGTTCAGGTCTGAGTGTATGTGTCTATCTATGTATGTGTGTGCAGGAGTAGACCAATCCAATAACGAAACTGACAAGTGTAAGGTGTAGACAGACGATAAGACACAGATGATGCTATCCGCTTTGCCTCTTCTGCATTTGAGCAGTCAGCACCTCTCTGTCTGAGGTCATGAGGTCATAAAAGAGTGGATTACTCTCTCTTGGGGGTGAGGGGGGATGACTGTCCCCCCCCCCACCCCCCCCGGGGGGGGGGGGGTGGGGAGCATGGCTGATTACAGCACGTTGTCGCACCCACCACATGATGAACCACTTGGATTGGGATCCGAGTGATCACACCATCCATCTCTTGCTGAGTGACAGTGGGCTCAATGGAAGAAGACCCAGGTGGACTTCATTATTGAAAAAAAAGTATTACAAAGCCAGACTGGAATTTTCTTAAAATTCATTTTGAGAATCTACAATGCTTCTGGGAGGATGTCCTTTGGACAGATGAAACAAAACTGGAGCTTTTTGGCAAGTCACGTGAGCTCTGTGTCCACCTTCAAAGAAAAGAACACCATAACTACTGTGAACTATGGAGGAGTAGCCATGCAAAACCAGAACACTCCACTGGAGGAAGGTGAGGTTTGCATGGTGGCTGGAGTGCCAATCCTGCCACTTACCCCCATGTTTTACTTGTAATTTGAAGGACCCGCTTGCTGGGCTGGATGCAGATTAGCTGTAAGACACTAGGGGTCGCTGTTGCCCCTTTAAACCCAACAGACAGACAGTCTCAACACAGGTTAGAACCAACAAGAAGATCTTTTAATTCCTTTCTTCCTGTAATAGTACCCTCTAGCACCTCTGCCACAGTTAACAGGCAATACAACAATAATAATAACAATAATTAAACTCAAATCTTTCCTCCACACCTCCCAGCAAGCTCTGTCCTACTCCTCCCGACTCCGGCTCGCTGGGTTCACAGTAGTCCTGTAAATAGTCCTTGACCATGAAGTGCTTCTGTTCTTCCTTCCCCATGATTTGCGAGCACTTCTGGGTCAGACGGATAATTCAAGTTCTTTTATCAGCCCGGAAGTACTTCAGGGCTCCAATCCACTTTACTTCCTAGTACTTCTGGGCTTATGGAAAGCTCCGTCCTTTCACAGCTCCTCCTGGCAGCACCCATGGTACCCAACAGGGCTGAGATACTGAACTCCAAGTCTTAGGTTACCCTGTGGGAATCCGGGGCACTGCTTCCCTCCAGGGGAGCTGTCATCTAGTGTTTTGGGGGAGGCAGTGTCCAAAAGTAGCTGCCTCCCCCAATTCTTTCATTCTCGGGGTGTCCCGGTTGGGTTGAGGTGCCGGCTGTCTATCACACATCAAACCCAGGATGGAGTAATTGCAGGTTAAGGGCCTGGCTCAAGGACCAAACAAAGTAGAGTCACTTCTGGTGTTAATGGGATTCGAACCGGCAACCTTCTGATTCCTAGCCTCAGAGCCACTACTGGAGGAGTTCAAATATATCAAGATCTTGTTCCCATTGTAAGAAACAAGACAGAGACAGCGAAAGTGGTGTTGGCACCCTTAGGCAAACCCCTGTGAGTGCCATGACGACATGACTTTGGGATTAAATGGAACGGACAAACATAAACTGGAAGTCAGGAGCAGTTCTATCCCCCATACATTAGGTGGCAGTGGTGTGCACTGGAGGAGTTCCTTGGAGACCTGCACGGCTTCATGGGAACTGGAGTCCTGCTGGGTGATGCAAGGGGGTTCTGTCGGGTGAGGACTACCCTGTTTGAGGAATCAAAGTTGGCAGGCAGCGGACAAACACTCAACTGGAGGCAGAAGAAGAGGAAAAACTTTATTGTTTGTCGGATTTTTGGGCTGGGTTTCATTTATGGGATGCTTGATTGATTAAAAAAATATCCATTATTTGAGCCAGAGAGGTCTGGAGTTTGGGGCTCAGTAGCACCCACTACTGTTTACACACCATATAACTGATGTCAAAGGTTCACAAACCACATGTGAACTACCCAAAATGTCTTCTTCTAACAGTCGACTGCCCAAGATGGTGGTTCTTCCAATCATATGGCAACAGGATTATTAAGGGGTGGTGGATGGATGTCAATCTTCCTGTCTGCTGATGGAAGAAGAGAAAAGGTGTTAGCTCACGGCGCCAACCCCTGGAGCAGCGGGGGAATTACAGACAGTAGAGCCTTTAAGCTGTCTCCTATGCACACGCGCATGACAACAGTGGTTTGTGGGAATAAAACACTTTGTTGAGTTTACAAAACGGTAGTCCTTGCTTCTGAATAATATTTAAAGTATTAAGTTGGTCTAGTTTATATTGCTGTGCTCCAATTAGATCAGGCTCATTCTGAAAGAAAAGGGTGGCACAGCAGTTAAGACTCTGGACTTCAAACCCTGAGATGGTGGATTGAAATCCCACTACTGACACCACGGTCTGACCACAAGTAAATCACTTCATCTGGCTGTTCTTCAATGGGAAAAAATGGAACAAATGTAACCAATGGCATACACGTATGCATGGGAGGGAGCTAAAGGGTCAGAATACTGATGATTCCATGCTTGACCAGGGGAGGGTGAGGTGCACTGATTTTCTCTCTCTGTCCTCTGCAGACCATTCACGGGAAATCCCACTGGCTCTGGTGCCCACGATGATGTCACTTCTGGCAGCCACAATGACATCACTTTGCCAGTGCCCATGATGATGTCACTTCCGGCAGTCGTAATGACATCACTTCTGTTTCTGGCACCCATGATGATGTCACTTCTGGCGGGTGAAATGACATCACTTTCGGTACTGGCACCCATGATGATGTCACTTCCGACGGCCAAAAATGACATCACTTCTGGTGCCCACGATGATGTCACTTCCAGTTATGGTGCTTAGTATGATGTCACTTCCGGTTCCGGCACCCAGGATGACATCACTTCAGGGGCAGATCTTTAAAAGCGCTGTCTTCACTACAGCTCTTCAGTTTTGTTTTGGACATTAAACAAGACACAACTCCTCGAAATTCTTTCCTTTTGCAGCCAGGATATAATAAATGGGTTGCTGCCCCAAACCTTTGTTTATGTCTCCTGTCTATTCTTGTAACACCAATTGTATCTCAAACATTGTCCGTCACCTTGGATAATGACATCCATCCTATAGTAAGTAAAAAATTGTAAGTGTTGAAAGAAACGTAAGACTAGAAAGAGATCTCACAAAATATAGCATGTTTTTCAAATCAAATCTGACCCCCTTTCCCCTCACTTATATCTCACGTCTCCTTTTTTGTCTAAATCTGTATCTCCTAAAGGAATTTTAGGTGAAACATCTGACTGAGGATAACCCGTGTCAGTTATTAAAAGTTCAGTTGTTTCAACATTACCAACAGTGCACCTCATTGCTGGGTTGCAGGAACTTCCCTTACCCTAACCCTACCCCTAACCTCATTTGCTTCCAGAAAATGTGCATAAAGCACCAATGAAGCAGTCAGCCATCTCTTTCCTTAATGAAAAACGGCACACAAAGATTCAGCGATACAGCAGACCGGCATCCACCAACAAACTTCTCTCCCCATTCCTAGTTGCTGCCTGTGATGATATATAATAGTAAATAAATGGGAAAGCGGGCGCAACAGGGTTGGCAGAATAAGGCCAAGACCCGCAGCCTTTAGCTTGTAATGAAATGATGAGAGGCTTTGCTAAAATCAGCACAACATGGGGGCATCTGATAAACTACCAGGTCCAGAGGGATGAAGCTGCCAAGGTCAGCCAATTTGAATGCGTTAGTGGATGGCAGCCTGTCATTTACCTGGACCTGAGGTGACTTGTTACCAAGGCAACAGAGTACCACTAGCACACAGACTATTTTATTTATTTATTTTTTTGCTCCTCGGGTATAAAATAGCAGAAAGGCTTTCACTACTGGAATTAAAAACAACAAGGGATGGAAGGTGAAGAATCAGACGCAGCGCCTGGTGTGGAGCGGACATCAAGGTGCACTCTTGTTCAATCAATCACCGGCTCACCCGATCGATGGGATTATTTAGATGCCACTTTTTTTCATCCTCAATAGATATGTTTGATCCAAAACAAGCATCATATAGATGGACTTAAATAAAAACCTTGTGAAAGTATGTGTGTGAAGTGTCATAAATATGAAGGATGGTTTTCTCCTCTGCTTTCTTTTATTGACCAATAAATGCAGCACATTGTGAGAGTGTGGCGTGTGTTAATAAAGGAGAAGAGACCTGCCTTGAAACATAAATAAGTCAGATAAAAGGATGCGTTCTCTCCTGTTTTCAAGTTCAAATAATCAAAACCAGTGGAAAAAAGATGGCATGGCGACTACCACTGCTGCCATGTAGCATCAAGGAGCAGGGATCTGTCCTAGCTCACTCCCGGTCACTGTGCATATCCTTCTGTCACCCCATGTTTGGTTCACCAGGTGTTTGGTTCTCATCCTTGATAGATAGATGTATTAACAAGAAAGAAATTAGATCTGTACCTTGCAAAAATCAGATAGATAGATAGATAGATAGATAGATAGATAGATAGATAGATAGATAGATAGATAGATAGATAGATATGAAAGGCACTATAAAATAGATAGACAGACATTAATTGTAGTATAGTAAGTCATGAATCAGGGTATGGGCAGATCCAACATTCACATTCAGCTCTCCTGCAAACTCTTACACTGTTATTCTCCTGTTTTCGTGAATCAGTTCCAAGGTTGTTTCTTCATTCCTCGTGGTCGTGTCTGTAGCTGGACGTCTGGCACGCTCTGCATCCATCACATTTGTACGGCCATTTTCGAACATTTCAATTCACTCATAGACGACTCTACGAGAGAGAACGTGATCCCCCATACTGAGCACACATGCAGAGATGAATTTCTGCTCCCAGCAAACATCTTCTGCCCACAAAAAGCATATGACAGAGCATTGTTCCTCTTTGGTCCAATTTCTAAGTTTCGTTGCCATCTTCCCCACAGGGCTGGCCAAACAGAACTAGAAACTCTCAGACACGACCAATCACTACTCATCCCTCCTGCCTTCACCATTTCCAACAAAAATATAAAAGTGCGGAAACTTTTTGAACGTCCCTCATATAGTTTGAGCGTAACGTTCCTTGGTATATTTACAACAGTCTTTATGATGTAACTTACCATTTTATTTGCCTGTTTAATCACTACCACACATTGCTCAGATGATGAGAATGCATCAACATCAACCGCTAAACCTTCTCAGAGGTCTTGTCTTCTAGCTCAGTGTCTCCCATCTTGTATTCATAACTGACGCTCCTTTCGCTCACGTGTAGCACTTTTCCACATTAAGGTGCTCTGAAGCTTTTCCAGGTCCTATTTGAACTGGCGTTGCTGCCTCCTTGGTATCCGCCATTCCTCCAATGTTAATGTCATCTGTGAATTTCACACGTTGCCTAACTATAACAGAGTCAAAGTCATTTACAGGAACCGGAAAAAGTAACAGCCTAAGGACAGACCCCTGAGGGACTCCACTGATGACCCTTTATTTCCTGCCAGTTAGCCAACTTGAGATCCAGTTTTGCAGGTTACCTCTGATGCCTACAGCTTCTCGTTTTAGAATTCATTTTTGGTACGGGACTTTATCAAAGACTTTTTCAATGTCTAAGTTAGTGATGTCCAATGCTTTGCCTTTGTCCAGTTCCCCATTCAAAAAAATCTAAAAGATTTCTCTTCCTCTCATCAACCAGTCTATGCTGGCCATTATTTACACATTATTTTCAAATAAGTACTTTTCTGATTTATTTCTTATTATGTTTTCACGCCTGGACAAACTGGTGAGGAAGGCTGGCTCTATTGTAGGCACGGAGCTGGACAGTTTGACATCTGTGGCAGAGCGACGGGTGCTGAGCAGGCTCCTGTCAGTCATGGAGAATCCACTGCATCCACTGAACAGGATCATCTCCAGACAGAGGAGCAGCTTCAGCGACAGACTGCTGTCACTGTCCTGCTCCACTAACAGACTGAAGAGATCGTTCCTCCACCACAATATGTGACTCTTCAGTTCCACCTGGGGTGGGTAAACGTTAACATTATACAAAGTTATTGTCTGTCTGTTATACCTGCATTGTCATCACTCTTTAATTGAATATTGTTCTTTATCAGTATGCTGCTGCTGGAGTATGTAAATGTCCCCTTGGGATTAATAAAGTATCTATCTATCTATCTATCTATCTATCTATCTATCTATCTATCTAT
>JANRMT010062829.1:39935634-39961483 GCA_026402145.1 Polypterus bichir lapradei
TAGATAGATAGATAGATAGATAGATAGATAGATAGATAGATAGATAGTTCACAATGACATTTTTAAATGAGTCCCTTGCCTTCTACCAGGCAGGAAGTCCCATCTGGGATGCCATTGTGAACTTGAACCCAGACACAGACAGGCACAGATGGCAAATGTCCCAAAACACACACATTTTATTTTCAGTTCTTTTTCACAACACAATGAACACCATGCACCAACCAGCCACAATGCTCAATCTTGTCCTTTTCTTCTGCCACCTCCACTCCTCACTCACAAGCTCTGTCTTCTTGCACCCAACTCTGGCTCCCTGAGTGGAGTGAGGCAGCCTCCTTTATACTGCACCCAGAAGTGCTCCTGGTGCATCCTGGTTAACATCCGGCAGCACTTCCAGGTGTGGCGGATGTGCTGCATGTCAAGGATCCGGAGCTGTCCACCTGATGTAAACCAAGGGGGCTGCCATCTCGTGTCCTGGGGAAGGTACTGGTGGTGATATGTCCATTCCTCTTCTCCTCAAAAGGGCATCCCATCTGGGCAAGATCCCTGACCATCTATCACAACAGATAGATAGATAGATAGATAGATAGATAGATAGATAGATAGATAGATAGATAGATAGATAGATAGATATGAAAGGCACAATAAAAAGAGATCCTGTAGATAGATAGATAGATCCATCCATTTTCCACCACTTACTTGCAGCCGGGTTACAGGGGCAGCAGTCTTAGCAGTGAGGGCCAGATGTCCTTTTCCGCAGCCACATTTGCCAACTCATCTTTTGGGATCCCAAGGCATTCCCTTGTAGATATAATCCTTCGTGTTCGTAAAAACTCCACAGGGAGGCGTCTGTATCAGATGCCCGAACCACCTCAATTGGCTCCTCTCGAAGCAGAGGGAGAACCCAACCATTTGTACCTGTGATCTCATTCTTTCAGTTATTACCCAAAGCTCATGACCATAATTGAGGGTAGGGTCGTAGATCGACTGGTAAATCAAGATCTTGCTTTCAGACTCAGCTCCTTCTTCACCACTACAGATCAGTATAGCGACCGCATAAATGTGCTTGCCGCCCCAATCCGTCTGTCGACCTCACCATTGGTTTTCCCCTCACTTGTGAACAAGACCCCGAGGTACTTAAACTCCTCCACTTGAGGCAGTAATTCACCTTCTATTCGGAGAGGACATTTCATCTTTTTTCTTTTTTTTTTTCACCCGAGTGTCCAGAACATATGGCCACAAATCTGATAATGAGATTATGAAATTGATCATACATCTTTGGCCTAAGGTGCTCTCGTACACTTATGAGCCACCTTATATTTGAACATGGTGTTCATTATGGACAAACCATGCCTAGCACAGAAGTCCAATAAAAAAACACCGCTCAGATTTAGATCATGGAGGCCATTGCTCCCAATCACGGCTCTCCAGGCGTTTCCAATTTAACCCACGTGGACATTGAAGTCTCTCAGCAGAACTATGGAGTCCCCATCTAGGACCCTTTCCAGGATTCCCTCCAGTGACTCCAAGAAGGCCTGGAATACTCTGAAATGACATTTGGTGCATAGACACATATGGCAATCAGAACCCTCCCCTCCACCACCTTCAGTCACACAGAGGCAGGCCTCTCATTTTCTGGGCTAAACTCAAACATAGCATCAACCAGGCAGGGACGCAGTAAAAAGCCCACTTTTGCCCAACACATCCCCGCCCTCCTTCGGGGAAACTCCAGAGTAAAGGAGAGCCCAGCCTCTTTTGGAGGGTTTGGTTCCAAGCGAGTGGGTGGATGTGAGCCCAAGAATATGTAGTTGGCTTCTCTCTGCCTCACCCACCAACTCTGGATCCTTCTCCCCAAGTGAGGTGACATTCCATGTCCCAAGAGTCACTTTGTGTGTCTGGTATCTATCTGCCTTTGACCGTCCCCTAGGTCACATTGCACCCTGCCCTTATTCCTCCTGCAAGTGGTGGGCCCACAGAATAACAGTCCTGCTTTCTCAGGATTTAAAGTAATAATTGCCAGTGGGTGAAGCTAATACAGTGTGTTGTCCTTTGTGTGCCCCTTAAATTTCTGTGCTGTAGTGGGTGGTCGCGCACACTCAATTGTTAGGCAGACAATTTTTTTCCTTGAGGTTTTACTGTTGGAGGAACTTTCAGTCACTGAACTTTCACACATTCTTCGTGGAAGCATGAAAAGTGCATTGATAAAGTGAAGCTGAGAAAATCATTTCAGAGATGGCCTGCGCATCTTTTGTGCTCTCTCTGCACTTCTGCGTGATGTGTCTTTCTCGTGGGACACCCGAATGTTGACACTGATGTATGTGGCCTATCGTTTCCATCTCACTGGCTTTGCCCACCCATCGGCAGGCACGAAGGCTAATTCAATTGATCTGAGCTTTAGCTGATCCAAATATGTCACTGTTTAAGGCATTGGAATAAGCCCCCCTTCTGCAGCCATTTCAATAATTTATGAGGCAGGAGAGTGGAGCAGACATGAGGCCGGTGCAGGCTGGCTTTTAATTGTGTTTGTGTACAAGCAGATGCATTTTAAACATAACTGACTACCATCTTACTTGCTTTTCTGATCACTGTGACGGTTCAAATGAGGGTCTTGCTGGCATAGAGTAGCAGCACTGCACTGGAGCAATGTGAGAGATAAATGAGAAACACAAACAAACAAACAAATAAATAAATAAATAAACTGAGACTCTATCAGCTTCTACATCTGGGAAAGTCCAGCAGGGAGTTTCGGTTTCAGAGAGCGGCTCTCTAATAATACCAGACTTTTAATTCTTTACTGTAGCCACAATCAATAATACAGATTTTTTTTTTTGCTTTATTCTTTAAATAACTTTTCTGAACATTATTCATTTTATTGGCTTTTGCTTGATTATTTTTCATATTTTATATAATATACACTACTGTGACAAAAATTAAATTACAGTTTCAAATCATCATTTTATTATATTCTTTTAAATTAATTTAATTTTGCCCTCCATGGCCAAGCATTAAACACTTAAGTGTGTAAAGTGAGTGAATTGATTGTAATTTTAAGAGACCTACTTGCCTTCAACACCACATGGAACATGCAGGTTTGAATAAATGAATGAAAGAATGAATGAATGAATGAATGATCTTTTATTTTATGATGGACCCCACAAGCCTTCATTGAAATAATTAGGAAATGAAGAAAATGAATACATGAATTGCAGTTATTATCATTTTAGCAGGAGGGCACGGAGGTGCAGTGGGTAGCGCTGCTGCCTCACACTTAGGAGAGTTTGCATGTTCTCCTCGTGTCTGTGTGGGTTTCCTCGGGTGCTCCAGTTTCCTCCCACAATCCAAAGACATGCAGGTTAGGTGTATTGGCAATCCTAAATTGTCCCTTGTGTGTGCTGTGTGTGTGTGTGTGTGTGTGTGTGTGTGTGTGCCCTGTGGTGGGCTGGCACCCTGCTCGGGGTTTGTTTCCTGCCTTGCACCCTGTGTTGGCTTGAATTGGCTCCAGCAGACCCCTGTGACCCTGTAGTTAGGATATAGCGGGTTGGATAATGGGTGGATGGATAATTTTAGCGTGTCATCCTACAATCCAGCATGAAACAATTGGGCATGAATGAATGAATAAACTGCAGTGGGCTCGCGCCCAGCCCGAGATTTGTTCCTGCTTTGCGCCCTGTGCTGGCTGGGATTGGCTCCATCAGACCCCCGTGACCCTGTGTTAGAATATAGCGGGTTGGTAAATGACTGACTGAATGAATGAATGAATGATCTTTTATTTTATGATGGACTCCACAAGCCTTCATTGAAATAATTAGGAAATGAAGAAAATGAATGAATGGATTGCAGTCAACACCTCTAGCCTGTTCAAGAAGGCTCACAAGCGCCTATTCTTCTTGAGAACACTTAAGAAGAACCAGCTGTCCTCAACTACTCTGGTGAACTTCTATCGCTGCACAATAGAAAGCATTCTAACCAACTGTGTCACAGTTTGGTACGGAAGCTGCTCTGTTGCTGAGCGTAAGGCACTGCAGCGGGTGGTGAAAACTGCCCAGCGTATTATAGGGACTCCACTTCCAGCCATTGAGGACATTATAAAGAAACACTGTGTGCGTCGAGCACGCATTATTCTTAAGGATTACTCTCACCCTGCCCACAAACTGTTTTCTCTCCTGCCTTCTGGTAGGCGCTTCAGGTGTCCCAGGTCAAGAACCAGCAGACTGAGGAACAGCTTCTTTCCCAGAGCTGTCTCCTTATTGAACTCTGCCACCCACTGACACCTGCCCACACCTCACACACCCCATTACTCTTCCCATTACCACTACACTATTTAATATGGACTGCGCTACAATGTACATACCTGTTTGAAAATACAAATTTCCATGCACAATACATTTGTACACTTCTGATTGAGTATATATTCGTACATGTCTACTTGTAAATTCCTGTCTATAGAAAAAAGCAACCTGTATATTATGTTCATATCTATTTGCAAATTCCTGGCTACAGTTAATAGCAACTTGTATATCTTGTTTATCCATTGTAAATTTATAATTATAGTTACTAGCAATCTGTATATTATGCTCACATAATATCCTGTACATTATGTTCATATCTATTTGTAAATTCCTGACTACAGTTAATAGCAACTTGTATATACTGTTCATCCATTGTAAATTTATAAGTATACAGTATTTACTAGCAATCTGTATATTATGCTCACATAATATCATTCTGTAATAGTTACCCATAGCCTCTCCCTGCACATATCCCTTTTAGGTGTACAGTACTTAGAACTTATACCTTTATCCTGCACTGCTAATTGCACTTCTGGTTAGACCTAAACTGCATTTCATTGCCTTGTACTTGTACATGTGTAATGACAATAAAGTTGAATCTAATCTAAAAATCTAAAATCTAATCTAATTATAATACTAGCTGCCCCCCGTGGCTCTGCCCGCATAGCAGTGAAACAGAACAGTGAGGAGGACCCCGCCCAGCTCTCTATTCCTGACGTCTCTGATGGTGGTGAACAACGGAGGACGACATTTGCAGAGTTTTAATGTAAGTTTTAATGTAAGCCCCCCTGATGCTTATACTCGGAACTAAATCTTTAGCAGTAAATTCAAAATCAACTGTAGCATTCGTATCGGTGTGTTGATCATCAAGTTTCACTCTGCCACGTCTCTGTCTCCTATGCTATGACATTTTGATAATTATTATTATTATAAATATTATTAACTAGCCATCCCCCGCAGCTCCGCCCACGTATTAGTGCAACAGGACAGTGAGGAGGGCCTGCCTGACGTCAACGCTTCCCTCACCCCTCAGCCCGCAGCCTCTGTCTCAGATTAGCACGAATATATGACTCCTGCAAGTGAACTATGAGCGCAATGAGAGAAGTCACAAAATCAACCGGAATGTTCAAGCAAATGAATGAATGTATTATTTTAATTTTTAAATCTTTGCCATGGAGTAATTGGGTAAAGAAAATGAATGAATGAATGGCAGTTGTTGCATTTTTAACACAATGCCCTATAACGATACACTGAAAACGCAGAAAAAAATGAATGAATGAATAAATGAATGAATGATCGATTAACCAATTTATGAATCGATGTAAATGTAACACCGTTGATTGTAAAAAGCAGGTTGGACTGAATGGATGAACACGTGAACTAGAGGGTGGGCTCCTGCCCTGTGCGCAGCGTTGCCCAGACTGGCTCCAGCTCCAGCTCACATCACTAGCTAACCAAGCTGTTCTCTCCACACTCACGATTGCACACATCTCAAACAACTTCTTAGAGCCTGATGGCAGAGTGACTTCTGTACTCCAGGGAACCTGAACCAGTGAGGACACTGGAGAAGTCAACATCTGCAGTGAAGGTCAACAAGAAGTAAGAAGGGAGGGAGATACAATTTGCATACATTACATAAATAATGACACGGAAAAAACAATTTATTACATGAATGGCGATGCATTCAGAGCTCTCTTTTTCAAACTTGGCACGAGCCCATCCTTGATGCTGGTGGGTCGCAAGCAGAACACTGAGAATACAGGAGGCAGGTCCTTTGGAAACACTGAGCGTTAGCCATGTTGTTGGTATGATAGGACACTTGCTGTGTACGCCTGGCCAGATCATTTTCAGAAGTGGTGAAGTCACTAGTGAATGGGACCTCCAGACAGAAAACTCCTCTTCTAGGGTCAGTACTGTCACGTACTCACAGGACACTGAAATCCTTCTTTGCATGTGCTAATCAAAATGCAGCATGTCGGCTCTCTCTGGCACTTGGGTTAGTGAGTAGAAAATCCCCACCAGGAAGCCCCTGTCTTCCTCACTTGAAATATCAGCACTACCTCTTCCTTACAATCCCAAACCGGACTCATCCAAGGACTAAACAGAGCTGAACCAATAATGCTCACTACCGGTAAGCTAACATCCTGCACAATAAAACTGTTAATTTCTTTAATAAAGAACTAGACATTAAGCCTGTTACAATAGCGGGCGCCAGAACAGTAGTGCATAAACATTAGTAGGAACAGTCTGTATTAAATGGCAAGGGACCTTGACCTCATTCTGTTTGTTGTCTTAATTTTTTTTTGTCAAAAATATTTTTGCAAGAAGCGTAAGTAAAATAATAATAAAAATAAAATAGAAACGTATATGACAATACAGTAAGTATAATTAATATTGTCTTAGTGTAAAACTTTGTAACAATCTGTAAGACACAATATCTGAAGAAGATATTTAGGAAAAATTTTCTATTTTTTTACCTCACGAAATGTTTCTATAAAATTTCATTATAGACAACATTTCTTGTAAATATTCTGTCTGAGTTTGGCAACAGTTTGTCTTGTTCAGGACCATCTACAACCTTGACAACAACATCTGGATAACTTCTAACTCCTGATAATGCAACATATAACTGACCGTGGCTGAATACTGGTTCTAGCAAGTAAATGGCAACTTTTTCTAAGGTTTGCTCTTCTGAGTCTTTCTCTTTTAGCGTTTTTCTGACGCTCATTTTCTTTTTCTTCAATCGATCTCTTTGGTTGTATTTTTCTTTGTCTTTCAGCCTTTCTTTTGTTGATGTTTACTTGTTGAGCTGACCGTTCTTCCAGGAGATGTTACTTATATAGGATTTGATTGTCTGCGTCTTTTGTCCTACTTGACGTGTCCTTTTTTTTGGGTGGCATGTTGTTAGTAGATACGTCCGTAATATTTTCTCTCGCAGTAATACTGGTTTATATGTGGCAGTAATATGCGTCACTGTATTGTGTGCCTTTAATTTTCTCTCGCAGTAATACTGGCTATGATGTCCGTAATATGACTTTAATTTTCTGTCACAACAGTGGGCAATCAGCAGAGTGTCCCCAGCAACTGATGTAATGTGTGGCGTGCAGCTGATAATCATGCCTGTGGCGTCTCCCCTGCAAGTATTTTAATCTGTGCTGGCGTGGAGCTGATTATTGTATGTGTAGCGTCTCCCCAGCAAAGGATTTTATGTACGCGGTCGCGACTACCCAATCAGCACTCTCCCCAGCAATGATGTCCTTTATTTGCTTATCATGCGCGGCTGTGGCTAGGCCATTCACTGTGTGCGTCCACGGTGCTGTGCGCATGGGCGGGGTACGGTGCGATGCGCGGTGCGGCCCTGCGCATGTGCACTTCACCAGAAGACATACACACGGACACCTGGACGCACACAGGGGTTTTATTAAAGAGAATTCAGGGTCAATGCTCAACACAAATTAAACTCGACAAATTAAAAGGTTTGTAGGGTCGTGATTGTCACGTGTGCAGAGTACAGTGGAATTCTTACTTTCATGTGCAGCACATCGCTGCTCTATGGTGCCATGATCAGCAAGTATTACAACCTGACCTCTTTGCTATAATAAGTTTGGAACGTTTCATCTTCATGGGTGATAATCAAAAGATGTTGTACAAAGAGTATTGAGCGATTTACAGTATTACTTGGTCTATAATAAACAAAACATGACTGTTATACCATTGCTGGGTGAGTGGAATAAACACAAGAACATATGAACATAGGTGCAGACAATCCCACAGACACACATGGACTCACATGTGCACACAATGCTATGCCCACCTCTCTACTCCTGTGCTGTGTCATGAATACACCCTTATATTCACAGGCCTACATGTGCACACACTACGCTAAACCTACTCACTAAGGCACACGTGCACTCCGATACTCTCATCCAGGGCCTACAATGAAGACAAGTACACGTTGGCATACATACATGACATCCTTTATATGCACTCACCTGTTCTTGCATTTATTTAAGCCTGCTATACAGTACATGGGACTTTCAGGAAACACTATTACATACTTGGGGTCTTTAATGACACACATATATATATATATATATATATATATATATATATATATATATATATATATATATATATATATTGTCACGCACGTGAGAGTAGGAGGCAGCTGAAGGGCTTAAGTAATGGTAATACCACCTCTGACTAGGGGTAAGCAGGGTGCACTGTCTTTCTCAGTTCCCTGCAGACCGTTCCCGAGAAATCTATGTCACTTCCCATATAGCCCTTTAAATCTGTCATCTTACCACCAAGAAATCAGTTCTGTTTTGGACTTGGTATTGCAAACATCGCTGCCAATTTAAAAAACCTTTTGCAGCCAGGGATATTATGTGGGTGGCTGCCCCAAACCTTTTTATGATGTCTGTCTGTGTTTTTATCACAATATATATATATACTGTATATATATATTGTCACACACATGCGCATGGGAAACAGCTAAAGGGCCTAAATAATAGTAATTCTATGCCAGACCAGGGGGCAGTGGAGTGTGCTAACTGTCTCTCTCAGTCTCTTGCAGATCTTTCTCGGGAAATCCCGCTTGGTTCTGGCGCCGACGATGATGTCATTTCTGGGCATGAAAGTGTCACTTCCAGTTCCGGCGCTGATGATGGTGTCACTTCTGGTCATGATGACGTCACTTCCTGTTCCGGCCCGATGACATAATTTCCCATTCTTTCTGTTAAAACTGCCATTTGGCCTCAATGTAAGTCAGTTCTGTTCTGGACTCTGTGCTGTGCACATTGCGCTACTTCAAATCAATTTTTGCAGCCGGGAAAACAATAAACGGGTGGCTGCCCCAAACCTTTATGATGTCTATGACTCATTCTTATGACATTATATATATATATTGGGGCCACCAAGGGATGCTCCAGCACAGGCTCAAACACAGGTGCTTCAGTACCGAGGCTTTTATTGTGGGAAACTCTTCCACAGCAAGCGTTTCCCACATCACACGCACAAAAACAAATACAATTAAAGCACACCGCAATATCCTTTTTTCCTCTATCGTCTCTCCATCTTCTCTCCTCCGCTCCTCCAGTAAGCTTTGACCACCTCCTCCCGACTCTGGCTCTTGGATTTCCCAGAAACACTTCTGGTGTCGTGAAGCTGTGGTTCCGAAACACTTCCCCAACAAAGAAGGGATCACCAGTGCCCACAGTACATCCTTGCAGCACCCATGGAACCCCACAGGCTGAATTAAAGAATTCCACTCTGTCAATTTCCTTTTGTTGCTCATAACACTGCCTATGCCACCAAATTGTATGTTTTTCGCTGCCTCCTCTTCACTGAGCAGGACCTCCATTTCGCATTTACTAAAATTCTCCTTTTTGCCATGTGCTTTCGCCATTGTCTTTTAACAAAACACTAAACCTAAGGGGCTATTTAGATTTATTTGCATATTCAAATAAGTGAAATTCTGGGAGGAGTCAGGGTGGGGCTGTAGGCATGTGCATGTGCGTTAAAATTCACATTGATTGGGATTTATAAAGGGGGAGTGCGTGGAACTTTGCTTTTTCTTGTGCATATGCGCATCTCTAGTTTTGTCCGTACGCCATGTTTTAGTGTTAATTTTACGCATGGCGTTATACCCAGACTTCTGATATGTCCACATATGTAAAAAAAATGACAAAGCATTTCACGGGGTCTACTTTCTATTTCACAGGACTGTATTTGGTACATTTTTGCTTGTTCCTGTTGACCGTCTGCTCCATGGAATAACAAATGTTCTCTATCTAATATTGCTGTATTTTATGTCATCAGGTCTCTCATTCCCACCAGCAGAGGTACAAGCCGGCTGGCCCAGAACAAAGAGTGACATGACATCCAGCAGTCTGGCTCTCCCTGAGGGGCTAAACTACAGTATGCGTGTTGTCGTTTCGGAACGCACCTGACAGCAGGTTTTTGAAGAGATTTTGGTCATTTGGACCATTGCTGTTAAGGGGCTTTCACAGCCAGCTGCCCTGTCTGAAAATGCAGAAAAGCATTACCGTTAGATGTCTTGGGGTCTCCCTGCAGACTAGACGCTTGCCCGTCTGTCATCCTCATCTGATACCAAAGGTCCAAAAGTGCACAAAGATTTTCCAACTGTCATCGTCCATCTACAGGATTGTCAAAGCAGTCAGTCAGGATAATTCTCAGTGGAGAGTTTGAAAGACTCCAGCTTAAGATTCTGGGGGAGATTTCAAAACCCGAAGCTCTGTATAAAAAGGAGAGACAAAATAAAAAAGGTAAAAACAAGAAGGATAAACAAAAGCAAAGGAAAGGCGTCCGTGAAGGAACGAGTCAGGCTCGACGTGTTCAGAAGTCCTCTAAACACTGACTCATCGCTGACAGGGAGCTGTCGGCTGAGTGCCTCAGACAGGCAGCTGTGAAGCTCCTCGAGCGACGACTTTGTACAAAAACAGCTTGACTTTGAAGCGTCCTTCTGTTCCTTCTTGATCTGTTTGTTTGTTTGTCCATCTAGGTCATTGTTTTATTTCTTTGACTACTCCATGCCCGATGTTTGCTTTATTTTCCCATTTGTCCCTTTTGTTCGACTGCAGGGTATTGAGGAGCGCAGTAATGTTTATCCTCCTGGGTTGGATGTATGTGGACAGGAGGGTCTTAGGGTTCTGGTGTTTCAGGCCCTATGTCTCTCTGTACATTAGTGGGGTCACCACCATGCTTCACCTTTGGGGTGGTATTGCACAAGTGAGGAGGAGCAGTGTCTAATGCTAATCTTGGTTTCATCACACCACAGATTCTTGTTTCTCACGTTCTGAGAGTCCTATAGGTGCCATTTTTGCAAACTCCTTTTACTGAGGGGAGGCTTCTACCTGGACAGTCTATTGTAAAGCACACATCGGTGGAATGTGGCAGTGATGGTGGTCCTTCTGGAAGTTTCTTCCAACTTCACACAGCTTCTCGGGTGCCCAGTCAGAGCGACCATCGGGTTCTTGGTCGTCTGTCTTAACAAGGCCCTTCTCCCACATTTTCTCAGTTTGGTTGAGTGGTCAGGCAGTGAGTTGGATGGTAGGCCTTAACACACATTCACATGTTGACTCCTGTCATGCTAATTGGCCACCAGAAGCCTCATCAAATTGCCTAAAGGCTTGACATCATTTTCTGGAATTTTCCAAGCCATTCAAGGGCACAGTTATCAAAGTGCATGTAAACTTACGACACACTGAAATTGTAATAAAGTAAAAAAAAATCGGGAGTGGTCTCCCCTAGAATTTCTCGTATACTCAGATATGGGGATGGATATTTCAGGAATAAACCGCAAGACAATGATTATACTTTTATATTATGTACATTAAAGAACCATCAACAACAAATCAAATCAAATTGAATATGTTGAACAATTATTATAAAAGTAAAGTTGAATAAATTGGACCACTTCCGGTTAGTGGAAATAGCTCAAGAGTTCATAGAAATCTACATTTTGTACCCAAGACTTGTATGTAAAATTTGGTTGACCCAAGTGAAAGCTACTCAAGTTATCGAGTTTACACACACACAGAGACAGACACAGACAGAATTCCAAAAATGGTGTTTTCGGACTCAGGGAGGTTTAACACGTTGAAAACATTAGGTGTTACCGCAGCGGAACATCTTGTTCCATATCTTCCTGTCCTCATCATCTTACTCTGTCACATCCATCACCTGCATGTCCTCTTTCACCACATCCATAAACCTTCTGTTAGGCCTTCCTCTTTTCCTCTTCCCCGGCAGCTCTATCCTTAGCCTACTTCTCCCAATACACCCCTCATCTCTCCTCTGCACATGTCCAAACCAATGCAATCTCGCCTCTATGACTTTGTCTCCCAACTGTCCAACTTGAGCTGACCCTCTAATGTCCTCATTTCTAATCCTGTCCATCCTCGTCACACCCAATGCAAAACTTAGCATCTTTATGTCTGCCACCTCCAGCTCTGTCTCCTGCTTTCTGGTCAGTGCCACCGTCTCCAGCCCATATAACATAGCTGGTCTCACTACCGTCCTGTAGACCTTACATTTCACTCTTACTGATATCCGTCTGTTACAAATCACTCCTGACACTCTTCTCCACCCATTCCACCCTGCCTTCTTCTTCTTCTTCTTCTTTCGGCTGCTCCCGTTAGGGGTTGCCACAGTGGATCATCTTCTTCCATATCTTTCTGTCCTTGTCATCTTGTTCTGTCACACCCATCACCTGCATGTCCTCTCTCACCACATCCATAAACCTTCTCTTAGGCCTTCCTCTGTTACTCTTGTCTGGTAGCTCTATCCTTAGCATCCTTCTCCCAATTATACTCAGCATCTCTCCTCTTCACATGTCCAAACCAACGCAGTCTCTCCTCTCTGACTTTGTCTCTCAACCGTCCAACTTGAGCTGACCCTCTAATGTCCACATTTCTAATCCTATCCATCCTCGTCACACCCAGTGCAAATCTTAGCATCTTTAACTCTGCCATCTCCAGTTCTGTCTCCTGCTTTCTGGTCAGTGCCACCATCTCCAAACCGTATACCATAGCTGGTCTCAATACCGTCCTGTAGATCTTCCCTTTCTATATTGCTGATACCCATCTGTCACAAATCACTCCTGACACTCTTCTCCACCCATTCCACCCTGCCTGCCCTCTCTTCTTCACCTCTCTTCCACAATCCCTGTTACTCTGTAGTGTTGTTCCCAAGTATTTAAACTCATCCACCTTCGCTAACTCTACTCCCTGCATCCTCACCATTCCACTGACCTCCCTCTCATTTACACACGTATTCTGTCTTGTTCCTACTGACCTTCATTCCTCTCCTTTCTAGAGCATATCTCTACCTCTCCAGGGTCTCCTCAACCTGCTCCCTACTATCGCTACAGATCACAGTGTCATCAGCAAACCTCATAGTCCACGGGGACTCCTGTATAATGTCGTCTGTCAACCTGTCCATCACCATTGCAAATAAAAAAGGGCTCAGAGCCGATCCCTGATGTAATCCCACATCCACCTTGAATGCATCCGTCACTCTCACCGCAGACCTCACCACAGTCACACTTCCCTCGTACATATCCTGTGCCACTTCTCTGCCACTCCCGACTTCCTCATACAATACCACAGCTCCTCTCGAGGCACTCTGTCATAGGCTTTCTCCAGGTCCACAAAGATGCAAAGCAACTCCTTCTGACCTTCTCTAAACTTCTCCATCAACATCCTCAGAGCAAACATCGCATCTGTGGTGCTCTTACCTGGCATGAAACCAAACTGCTGCTCACTAATCATCACCTCACTTCTTAACCGAGCTTCCACTACTCTTTCCCATAACTTCATGCTTTCCCCACGAGAAAGTAAATAATGAAACTCTCCTTGAAAAATGCTGGAAAAATTAACTTCCGCCCTGCACAAAGTAGATGTCTTAATGATATGACAAATTTATACCTTGTAAGTATGATACCTGTGGAGGGCTTATAAAGTGAGTTTTAAAGAATTCAGCCTAAGGGTATGGAAACTTCTGACTTCAACTGTATCCATATATTTATGCATCTGGTTATACAATATATGATACATAATAACATCTCACTAACTGGTCTTTCTTTCTTTCTTTCTCTTTCTTTCTTTCTTTCTTTCTTTCTAAATAGCCTTGTAATGCAGCTTGCTGTGTAAGGCACTATATAACAACTTTTTGACCGACTGACTTCTTTTCTCTCCTTTTTTTTTGACCAGTTCTACTGACTTCTTTTCTCTCCTTTTTTTTTGACCAGTTCTGTAGCCCCCCCACTCCAGTATTCCCGCGCTCTTCTTCTATTTCTGTCCGTGTGTTCTGCCCGAAGAGCTTCTTTTGAAGTTGTACTGGCTTTGTGTCTGAAGCCTTGAGGAGTCCTGTGAAGTTTCCTGGCGGCAGCAGTCTGGGGGCTTTTTTTGTTTTTTTTTTCCAGGGAAAATTCTTTGTTTTTATTTTACAAAGCAGAGGGCAAGAAAAATGAGACAACAGACATGACTTGAGTGCCTGAGCACCGAGGAGAAATGAAGTCAGCGGAGTGGCAAGCCTTTGGTTACCCTGCAGTGCCCACCTGGAGGTGCCGTCCTTCTTTTTCCATTTTCTTCTGTCCTTCTTCCTTCTTTATTTTTTTTTCCCCCTCATGGTCAGTCTGCAGGATGATGGTACCAAGAACAGCTGGCCTCCTGTGAGGAATCAGCTCCTATAAACCGTGATTTCCCCAAAGCAGATGGAATTAGCACAACTGTTTAAATGGATTTGGGAAAAGCCCACCACTGATAAACCCATACGCCATCAACAAGCAAATGGTTTGCGGTATGAAAAAGTGGCCAGGTAAACAGCATTTGTACAATGGCGCAGTGATTTGTGGTGCCACCTGACTGCGCTCAAAGCCCAGCCCTGCCCAGCTTCTGTGGAGTTTGCATGTTTTCCCCTTACTTGGGTGACATTTCTCCCAACACCACAAGTTTTCTTCGTTCATCCTTCATTTATACACCTGATTTGGCCTCCTGTCCAGGACTGGCTCCCACCTTGGACACGTGCTGATGGGACAGGCAGCAGCTCGTCCATGATTTAGGACTGGAAAGTGAATGGACCCAAATAAAGGATGTGGTCATTTATCGGGTTGCTGGCATCAAATCAGGAAGAGTGCACAAAAACTTAAAAACGAGGAGAGGGCAGGTTGGATGGAAACTGACCTGAAGAATGACACAATTCTTATTTGGGAGTCTCTGGATATGGATGGTTGGTCCTCATTACCGGGCTTGAGGAGCGTTCAAGAGACCACACACAACTTGAGCCTCAGCCGAGGTTTATGCTATTCCACATGCAGCCTGTAGGAGGTGACAAACAACAACAACAACAACATTTATTTCTATAGCACATTTTCATACAAATGATGTAGCTCAAAGTGCTTCACATGATGAAGATGTAGCGGGGCTACATAGTAGTAATAGTGTTGTCCGTGTTCGTACCACGTGCATCTTGTTTCCATCGTACCGTTTGCTGTTTGTGTGTGTCAGTGAATGCCGTCCCCGTAAAGGGGGACGGATAATGGAAGGAGACCGCAGCCCCAAACCTGGAAAACACTGGTTTACAATCAATCAATTACATCCGTCACAGGACTATAAAAACAATCAAGAGGGAAAGAGAAGAGAGAGGAGAGAGGAGACAGAGAAGGAGACTTTCATTTTGAATGACCACAAACATCTGTACCTGCTGTATTCCACCTCACGCATTTCCATCCAGTTTGTTTTTCATTCCGCCGGACTTACTCCAATACCCTCATCACAAGAGACCCCGGGGTCAGATTTCATCATCCACCATGGGCCGAGGATACACGGTGAGGCAGTTCCATTTTGTTCTGGGAAATTCAAACACTCCATATATCGGTTAACCAGTCATCTGCATTCAGGACAATTGTTACTCGGACTCAAGTTCACGACCGTTTATTTCCGTATCTCATTCATTTTTGTTATTCGTGTTGTTTGTTATATGTTACAAGTGTAAGGGAGGGTTTGTTGTATTCATATAGGTTGTTGTCACGTTGTTGCTTTGGTGGAGGGATATTTATATATATTTATTTTGCTATTTTTATTTATTATATTTCATTTAATACAATTTATCAGTTTAAGTTTACATATCTGCTTTTCTTTTGTGCTTATTTACACCGTCGATTGTGGGGAAAAGTTTAATTTGTTAAGGGTACGGCTTGGTAATTAGATCTAACCTCAGTAATTTATCCAGGCCACAGGTCTTGGAGGTGTAGCTGCCAGCCGGGTAAGGTGTCGGCCGTTACAAAGAAAAGAGAAATAAAAGACAAAATAAATAAGAAAATAGAATTAGGGAACACTAATTAACATAGAGTAAAAGGTCCGATGGCAAAGGAGGACAAAAAAAACAAAAAAAAACTCCAAAAAAATTAAATCTGCAGGAGTTCAGAGGCCACGAGACCACCCAGCCAGCCCCCTCTAGGCATTCTACCTACCATCAATGATCTCAATCAGTCCTCATGGTATTCAGGGTTCTCATGGACGAACTTGATGATGATGGTCATGTGGCCCTCTGGCCTTCAATCCATCAATGTGGGGACATCATGGTGCTTTGATTACGTGGTGGTGGCGGAGATCACCGGAAAACCGGAAAAAGAACACAAGAGAAAGTAGGGGTTAGTACGGATTACAGAGCCACCATGAATGATAATGATAATTAAATACATATACAGAGTATCAGGATTAAACTAAAATAAAGCTATGGGAAAGGCATGTTAAAATAATGTGTTTTTAGCAGGTTTTTCAAAGTGCTCCACCATATTAGCCTGGTGAATTCCTATTGGCAGGCTATTCCAGATTTTAGGTGTATAACAGCAGCATTCTCTCCATTTACTTAAACCCTTTTTATTTTTCTGAAGGGTCAGAACCTGTGCCCTGTTTGCATGTTCTCCCTGTGTTCTCTGTGGGAAGTTTACAGTTAGTCCACTTGCCTCCTCGGCTATAAAGTTGATTGGTAAACGTAAATTGGCACAATATGAGTGAGTGGGTTAGGGTTAGAGTTAGGGTTGTGGTGAACCTGCACCTCCTCTCAGGCTGTTTCCTGTCAAAAGACCCCACGTGACCATGTGACATTCCTTCATTAACAGGTCTAGGGAAAGGTGACACCCACACATATCCATGACGACCGTTACAACACGAACCTAAACTGACCAACCAATGAGAGAAAGACGCCCAGACAGACCCTGGGGCTGAATATCCGCAAGCAGACATAGAGGTGGAAGTTGGCATTTTTTAACAGCTGCCTGAACTTGCGCTCTGGTAGCTGTCAGTGTGGACTTTAGATGTTCTTCTTGTGCCCATTGTTTTTTTATTTTTTTATTTTGTCATTTTTCACCCAGGTTCATACAACATGCCTTTTTGGTGTATTTGAGGTTCTCCTCTACAGTATGGTGGGCTGAAATGTTGAGGACCATCTCTCTTAGTGTCATACAGGTGTTCACTGTATGTCTGATGGTGGCATAAGGGTGGTGAGGAAATGAATGAATGAGGTGCAGCCCTGTGTGTGCCTACTGTAAATGTAAAATGGTGGTGGGCGACAATGACGTGCTACGTCCTTCACCTCACAATGGTGTTCTGAGCCTCTCAGATCTCTGCCTTTTTAACACAACAGAATGGTAGGATTAGCAATTAAATAAACATCCTTGAATTCACACAAGCCAGGGAGTGGTAGGCCTGGTGTCTCATGAAGGAAGATGTTAAATCTTTCATCACCTATCCCTATGGTGCGTGTGTGTGTGGAATCCCCTGAAAGCCTGGAAACTGAAAAATAAAATGGATACTGGGTGATTTAATGAAGGCCAGGAAAGACTTGAGAAATTCTTCAAGCTCTGAACTCAATGTTTGACTCAGAGGGACACTTTTCATCCCTAGCCGCTGTAACTGAAAAAGAAGGTGCACATCCTATTAATCTAGGGTGGGCTGGCTCCCTGCCCGGAATTTGTTCCTGCCTTGCGCCCTGTGTTGGCTGGGATCGGCTCCAGCAGACCCCCATGACCCCCTGTGTTAGGATATAGCGGGTTGGAAAATGATTGACTGATGACATCCTATTAATAGCAAACTAAAAGAAGAGTCTGGTGATTTTCTTTGGTAGTGTTTGGGTGGCACAGTGTATTTCTCTTTTGTTGTATAGCTCCGGGGACCTGGGTTCAGTACCTGACCTTTCCAAGATGTGGAATTTGCCAGTTCCCCCATGTCCTTATGAGTCTTCTCCCTATACTCTGATTTCCTACCACATCCTAAGGCCACATGCTCCAGCATGAGTGAGTGAGTGACTCTATGCCCAACATTACACCAGAATATCTACAGATTATGGTAGGGTTAGGTTAGTTTATCACATTGGACAGTGGTTGTCCCTTGGAGTTTTGTCCATGGAGGGTTAGGTTTAGGGTTAGGGTCAACTTGCTACCAAAGGGTTAACCCGCTAACAAATTTTACACGATTGGAAGCCGTGACCTGCCATACCCTGTTCCATAGGGCTGCACCTCCCGCCGATTGACTTAAAGGCTGCCCAATTGGTGATTAGACTTCACTTAGGGGCGGAGTTTATTAAACACACACTGAAAGGCTTCTTAAGAAGACCGGCAGCCATAGTGACGGAGCTCTAAAAGCTCTGCAGATCATCAGGAAGCCCAAATCAACCCGAGCGTCAGCCCACACCAGTGCTCTTCTTCAGAATGCTTTTAGGGAAGGCACCCTGTTCATTGCACACATCCCTCACATTCAGGTCAGTGCAGCAGACTCGATTTGCCTTGAATAAATTTCCACTTAGGCACTCATTTCCCATTACAAGCACTTTCCAAAAGTCACTTCTAAGCCATAGGCTGCTTATCTCAAGCAATTCATCACTCAAGTCTATTATTAGTTTGGACAATTATTAGAAGCAGCCTCGTAAAAGCCAGCATTGTTTAAATTGGCTCTGGACACGGGCACATCCTGGCGCTGCCCGCTTTGAATAATAATGAGGACTCACAGTTCCTTTGCCGCCCTGATGCCAGTCTGTCAGGGGCTAGTGGGGAGAGTGGGCGGGTAAAGAAAGTTATTACCTGCCTGGGGTAGGGAAAGTGCCAAGCCGCGGGCGCACCGGCGCATTACTTTGGATCAGCAGACATTGTATTTCACATGGCAGAAGTGGCAACGCAGACACATTTATCACTCAACATCTGTTTACCTGGAGTGATGGATGAGAGATGTTAGCGTACAGGGTTTGCAAATTGCTTATATTCATCACCTTATGTTTAGCCATTTCCCCCTCCTTTCACTTCTTCAGCAGAGTGTGAATAAAAAAGTGCAACGCTGCATTGTTTATGGCTCGTCTCCCGCAATCGGTGCCACTCACCACATGGCTTGATCATCATTTGATTTCTCACCTGCTTACTCATCATTGCATTAATTTCGTGCAGGCTAATCCCATTTCTCACGTCTATTGTTGTGACTGAAGTGTATTGAAAGATTTTGATTGATTTCTCCCTTTTCGTGATACAGTAGCATAGCTGATGAAATGCCACCATTGTGAAGATCTAATGAAAAGAGACAACTCAGCTGTGGTTGTTTTGACACAAATATTATATTATATTATATTATATTATATTATATTATATTATAGCTCCAGGGGCATTGTACAATGGCTGACCCCCCCCAAAGTCATGCAAAAAGACAATTTCCCCTCAGGGATTAATACAATAGACCAAAAAATTACCAAATGCTGGCTGTGTTACAAATGTTTGTGAGGTGCCATCTGTTGGAATGAAAAAGGCAATGTACATGTCTCTGTTATTTTATTACATATCTATGTACTGTATCTATCTACTAACTTTACTACCCATCTGTCTTGACTTATCAGAAAAACATAGAAATAGTTTTCTGGGTTAAATCAAGAGATGCATGTAAAAGGCAAGACAAATTAAAATAAAATCAAATGAAGTGCCCGGAAAGCCAGACGAGAGGCAAAAAATCACAGTCAGTAATAGTCGAAAACCAGGAAAGACATGAAAATAATCACAAAGGGAATTCAAAAAGGTTTAGAAGGTTTTATCTAAAGAAGGATGACCTTTTATCCCATTTGCTGTTTAATTCGAGGTCAGGAACCCAGAGACACACACCCTTAGAAACACAAGACACAGCACTGACAGTATGCAAAATGGCTTCCATAATTGGAAAAGGCTAAAAGACCTCAGAATTCAGCCCTAATCATGACACCGTCTAAGATGTGTTGAAATCTAAGTAATCAACATAAACGTCAGCGTGAACTTTTTGAGTACACAGTCTATTGAAATTGAGTTTGTAATGAATGTAGCAATAAAATTCACTGCATTTGTCATTCCAACAGATGGTGCATCACAAACATGTTTACTAATGAAATGTGTAACTACAAATGAATGTGGTGCGCCATATCTTGGAATTACAAATGCAATGCTTATGTCTCTGTTATATGCCATTTGGTGTGAGATTCATGAAAGCAGTGTTAATGTTTGTGATGCACCACCTGTTGGAATGACAGAGATATAGTAACGAAATGGACACACAGACACTTATTTTATTATCAGCCACAGTACTTGCTGAAGACAGGTAATGGAATAATTAAAAATTATTTGCTATGTCTTGCCCTTAATGTAGCTTCAGCACTTTTCCTTTGTATCTGTATGTGTGAACGTCTCTTCACCGGTGCTGCCATAAAGGCTGCTTCTCAGACTCTGTCCTTATTTTCAAGGTGCCTTTCCCACCTCCTGTTCAGTTTGATACTTGCTGTCATTGAACTCTCAGAGTGCCTTATATGTGTTTACTCCTCCTTGTGTCGCTTGAGTGTCCTCTTTAATCATGTCACTGAAGCCAAACTAACCAAACACAATCTTCAGAGGTACTGGACACACAGATCTTAGTGTTTTATATTATATTATATTATATTATATTATATTATATTATATTATATTATATTATATTATATTATATTATATTATATTATATTATATGTTACATGGAATATTAACAGTTTGGAAATAGCTTCTGTCATATGCCAGCATTCCAATGTATAAAAAAGAAAATATATCTTTGAAAGAGAAACCACAGACAATCATGAAGAGTTTGGGAACCTGTAAGTAAGCCCCATATAACTGAAAACAAAACACGGGTTATAAATGCATTAAAGTTAAAAAGAAAGGAAATGTCTTCACAGACACAAGTCCTAAATGTCACTGTTCCAAGATGGAGAAACTTCCTGTGATAAGGACTTCTAGCAGGAAGAGGCGGGTTCAGGTGGACAGACACTGGAAGTGATGTCAAGGGTAGCAAAGCTGTCAGTTTTTCAGTCTGCAGAGGGAAGAAGAGATAAGGCGTCAGTAAACAGCGCCATCCTGTGTTCTGGCAGGAAATTAGCATCGTCTGAGCCTTTCAGCTGTGGCCAATGCACATGTGCGTGAGTATTATATTATAGTATCCATCCATTATCCAACCTGCTATATCCTAACTACAGGGTCATAGGGGTCTGCTGGAGCCAATCCCAGCCTAAACAGGGCACAAGGCAGGAAACAAACCCTGGGCAGAGCGCCAGCCCACCGCAGGGCTTGCACACGCACACACACACACACATACACACACCAAGCACACACTAGGGACAATTTAGAATCGCCAATGCACCTAACCTGCATGTCTTTGGACTGTGGGAGGAAACCGGAGTACCTGGAGGAAACCCACGCAGACACGTGGAGAACATGAAAACTCCACACAGGGAGGACCCGGGAACTGAACCCAGGTCTCTTTACTGCGAGGCAGCAGCGCTACCCACTGTGCCGCTGTGCCCCCATATTATATTAAATTATATTATATTATATTGGAATGTTGACAGTTTGGAAATGTCTCCTTTGTCACCTGGCAGCATTCTTATCCATACCAAAGTGTGGCCATAATGCAGCTCTGGGACAGCCTCTGCTCGGTGTCAGTGCTGTATCACGATGACCTCCACATATCGTTTAGCATTCTGAAGGCACTGCATGCTTTGTTGAGCCTGCTCTTGATATCACCGCCTGCCCCTCCATCATGGCTGAGAATACTCCTTAGGTAGGTGAACTCTTCAGTCACAGTTAGGTCCTCTTCATCCCTCTTGATTGGTGAAGGACTTGAGACGTTAAGCGGCATGATTTCTGATTTGTTTCTGTTGATTTTCAAGCCCACTTGTTGTGCGTAGATCTTAAGGTGAGACATGTTTTCCTTTCCATTAGACTCGTCCTTTTATTCCATTTCACTTTCCCAATGCCTTAGGTTCAAACTTCTAAGGCTATCCACTTATCTGGGACACAGATTGATGGAGATTCAACTAAGGAGCTGTCCAGGCTATTGAGGACAAGAGGAAGATGTCATCCTGTAGCCTCTCAGTGCACTCATCTCCCACTTACAACCTAAAGGGTAAAAGGAACATGGAAATCGTCTGTCTTCATTTTAACTGACAGCTTATGAAAGTTTATGGAGACCTTTGTAAAAGCGTTTTCCCAGGTGGATTTGCATAGATGGATGGCATAAGGTTAGCTATCCACAGGAAACTTGTGCTGTCGCGGGTCGGCTGGAAGCAGCTCTCTAGTCCAATGCGCAGGGCAGCAGGCGCTGCTTCTGTAATGTGGGAGGCAGTGACCCGTGGGTGTGACAGCGAGGGGTGTTGACAAGGTGTCCTGTTCTGTAGATATAAATGAGGCATCAACAGGAATGGAACGTCACCAGGTACACAAAGGTGACAAGCAAAGAGCTTCGCTGCGTATTTTAGGTGGCCTTGCTTTCCTGCACTGCTGTCATACAGAACATGGGATTGGGGGCTGGCGCAAATTCAAAGTCCATCGGTCAGTAGGTGTCAGGAATTCGCTGGGGCACCGCCCACATTCCTTCCTTTTGCCCATCTGTAGCTGCAGGCCCCTCCCATCTGTTGTGTCAGGAATGCTTACCCCACCCTGCCCCTCCCCTTCTGTATATCATTTGCATATATGGTCCCTCCTATTCAAGTTTTATTGGGAAGCAATCATTTGGGGCAGGAAACCTAAACTGTGGAAACTCCAGTGGGGCCAGTGAGAGTCACCTTCATTGTCACAGGTCCATTTTTATTTCAAATATTTTCCTGTATTTTTCTCTAACGTTTTGGCCGTTTTCTTTAGATTTTCAAGTTTGTTTAGTTTTACCTTAATTTTTTTTGGTTTCTGTTCATGACTTGTTTTTCTTGATAAGCTGTGGCTCTTGAGGATTTAAGGAAAGAAGACTGAAGGCCAGGAAAGACTTGAGAAATTCTTCAAATCCTGAACTCAGAGGGACACTTTTCATCGAAAGCCACTGTAGCTGAAAAAGAAGGCACGCATCCTGTTAATAGCAAACTAAACGATGAGTTTGGTGATTTTATTTGGTAGTGTTTGGGTGGCACCGTGAAGACTGCCTGTATTTTAACCTTTTTATGGAATATATATATATATATATATATATATATATATATTTTTTAGCCTATTGTAGGTACCAAGAAGGAAGGACAGGCATTCTGGCTGTGATAAAGGAAGGATTCATGCCTGGCCAGGAGACCATAATGGAAGTGAACAGCTCATTCCCCTACACAACAGGTGGCAGTGTTCCTCACGGCTTGACCCCTTTAGTTCACCTGTAGGGTGACATGGGAGTTGGAGTCTGGAGATGCAGTCCTGTTGTGGCCTTTGATAACCACCAGAGGGTGCTGACAGGGGAAGACTGCCCTGGTTCATGTATGACCCGGAAGTGCTTCTGAGGACTGAGCAGTTCCTGGATTGACTTTAAAAAAGACTGAGACTGAGTCAGCGTCTGGAGGCAGCGGGCGACACTCAACTCGAGGCGGATGGAGACAAAAACCTTTATTGTTGGTATGGTTTTTGGACTGCGTTTTACTGTGTGCAGGTTGGATTAAAAAAATTCCATTATTTGAACCCGTGACTGTGTTGGGCATTATAGGGTGTGGGGTTTTGGGCTCAATGGTGCCCCCAACCTGTCACACTGTATATATATATATATACATACATACATATATATTGTGGTCTTGTGCCTCCTCCAGACCACGAGGGGGCGTCCGTCCTGGTTATACTGGAGGCCTTGGGTAGAGGGCTTGGAAGCCCAGCCCTGTAGGGACCCGTGGCCACCGCCAGGCGGCACCCCAGTGCCTGATTATCCCGGGAGCCCGGCACTTCCGCCACACCAGGAAGTGCCGGGGGGAAGACTTTGGAGGACACCCGGAGAGCTGCCAGGAGGACAGCCGGCACTTCCGCCACGCTGGGGCGTGGCCAAGGGAAGAATGCCGGGAACACCTGGTGCTCGTCCGGAAAGCATAGATAAGGGGCCGCCTCCCTTCAGTGAGCAGTGGATGTCGGGTGGAAGAGGACAGAGCTGGAGAGAGGACGGGAGGCGGTCAAGGAAAGGCACAGAGACTGTAAGGCCTGGACTGTGGGGAAGCGGTGCAAGAGGCACTGGGGTTTTGTGAGTGCACTAATTGTAAATAGACTTTGTAAGTAAACGTGTGTTGGGTGGAACTATGTTGTCCGTCTGTGTGTGTCCGGGCCAGCGTTCACAATATATACAGTGGGTACGGAAAGTATTCAGACCCCCTTCAATTTTTCACTCTTTGTTATATTGCAGCCATTTGCTAAAATCATTTAAATTAATTTTTTCCCTCATTAATGTACACACAGCACCCCATATTGACAGACAAAAAAAAGAATTTTTGAAATTGTTGCAGATTTATTAAAAAAGAAAAACTGAAATATCACATGGTCCTAAGTATTCAGACCGTTTGCTCAGTATTTAGTAGAAGCACCCTTTTGAGCTAATACAGCCATGAGTCTTCTTGGGAAAGATGCAACAAGTTTTTCACACCTGGATTTGGGGATCCTCTGCCATTCCTCCTTGCAGATCCTCTCCAGTTCTGTCAGGTTGGATGGTAAACGTTGGTGGACAGCCATTTTTAGGTCTCTCCAGAGATGCTCAATTGGGTTTAAGTCAGGGCTCTGGCTGGGCCATTCAAGAACAGTCACAGAGTTGTTGTGAAGCCACTCCTTCGTTATTTTAGCTGTGTGCTTAGGGTCATTGTCTTGTTGGAAGGTAAACCTTCGGCCCAGTCCGAGGTCCTTAGCACTCTGAATAAGGTTTTTGTCCAGGATATCCCTGTACTTGGCTGCATTCATCTTTCCCTCGATTGCAATCAGTCGTCCTGTCCCTGCAGCTGAAAAACACCCCCACAGCATGATGCTGCCACCGCCATGCTTCACTGTGGGGACTGTATTGGACAAGTGATGAGCAGTGCCTGGTTGTCTCCACACATACCGCTCAGAATTAAGGCCAAAAAGTTCTATCTTGATCTCATCAGATAAGAGAATCTTCAGGTGTCTTTTAGCAAACTCCATGCGGGCTGTCATGTGTCTTGCACTGAGGAGAGGCTTCCGACAGGTCATAAAGCCCTGACTGGTGGAGGGCTGCAGTGATGGTTGACTTTCTACCACTTTCTCCCATCTCCTGACTGCATCTCTGGAGCTCAGCCAAAGTCATCTTTGGGTTCTTCTTTAACTCTCTCACCAAGGCTCTTCTCCCCCGGTAGCTCAGCTTGGCCGGACGGCCAGCTCTAGGAAGGGTTCTGGTCGTCCCAAACGTCTTCCATTTAAGGACTATGGAGGCCACTGTGCTCTTGGGAACCTTAAGTGCAGCAGAAATTTTTTTGTAACCTTGGCCAGATCTGTGCCTTGCCACAGTTCTGTCTCTGAGCTCTTCAGGCAGTTCCTTTGACCTCATGATTCTCATTTGCTCTGACATGCATTGTGAGCTGTAAGGTCTTATATAGACAGGTGTGTGGCTTTCCAAATCAAGTCCAATCAGTATAATCAAACACAGCTGGACTCAAATGAAGGTGATCTCAAGGATGAACATGTAAACTCCACACAAATACAAATATATGAGTGTCACAGCAAAGGGTCTGAATACTTAGGACCATGTGATATTTCAGTTTTTCTTTTTTTATAAATCTGCAACAAT
>JANRMT010062829.1:39962612-39987743 GCA_026402145.1 Polypterus bichir lapradei
AGGGTCATTGTCTTGTTGGAAGGTAAACCTTCGGCCCAGTCTGAGGTCCTTAGCACTCTGGAGAAGGTTTTTGTCCAGGATATCCCTGTACTTGGCCGCATTCATCTTTCCCTCGATTGCAACCAGTCGTCCTGTCCCTGCAGCTGAAAAACACCCCCACAGCATGATGCTGCCACCGCCATGCTTCACTGTGGGGACTGTATTGGACAAGTGATGAGCAGTGCCTGGTTGTCTCCACACATACCGCTTAGAATTAAGGCCAAAAAGTTCTATCTTGGTCTCATCAGACCAGAGAATCTTCAGGTGTCTTTTAGCAAGCTCCATGCGGGCTGTCATGTGTCTTGCACTGAAGAGAGGCTTCCGACAGGCCACTCTGCCATAAAGCCCTGACTGGTGGAGGGCTGCAGTGATGGTTGACTTTCTACAACTTTCTCCCATCTCCTGACTGCATCTCTGGAGCTCAGCCAAAGTGATCTTTGGGTTCTTCTTTACCTCTCTCACCAAGGCTCTTCTCCCCCGGTAACTCAACTTGGACGGACGGTCAGCTCTAGGAAGGGTTTTGGTTGTCCCAAACGTCTTCCATTTAAAGATTATGGAGGCCACTGTGCTCTTGGGAACCTTAAGTGCAGCAGAAATTTTTTTGTAACCTTGGCCAGATCTGTGCCTTGCCACAGTTCTGTCTCTGAGCTCTTCAGGCAGTTCCTTTGACCTCATGATTCTCATTTGCTCTGACATGCATTGTGAGCTGTAAGGTCTTATATAGACAGGTGTGTGGCTTTCCGAATCAAGTCCAATCAGTATAATCAAACACAGCCAGACTCAAATGAAGGTGATCTCAAGGATGATCAGAAGAAATGGAAAGCACCTGAGTTAAATATATGAGTGTCACAGCAACGGGTCTGAATACTTAGGACCATGTGATATTTCAGTTTTTCTTTTTTAATAAATCTGCAACAATTTCAAAAATTCTTTTTTTTTGTCTGTCAATATGGGGTGCTATGTGTACATTAATGAGGAAAAAATTAATTTAAATGATTTTAGCAAATGGCTGCAATATAACAAAGAGTGAAAAATTGAAGGGGGTCTGAATACTTTTGGTACCCACTGTATATATATATATATATATGGATCCTTTCCTTCAGCAAAGCCCTTATTCTGAAAATTGCTCCTGGTGGTGGGACCCCTAAAGGTCATATGAAAAGATAATTTCCCCTTTGGGGAATCAATAAAGTATTCCTTCATCATCATCATCATCATCACCATCATCCATCCATTATCCAACCTGCTATATCCAAACAACAGGGTCATGGGTGTGTGATGGAGCCAATCCCAGCCAACACAGGGAGCAAGGCAGGAAAAAACCCTGGGCAGGGCGCCAGCCCACCACAGGGCACACACACCCACAATTTAGGATCGCCAATGCACCTAACTTGCATGTCTTTGGACTGTGAGAGGACACCCACGCAGACACGGGGAGAACATGCAAACTCCACGCAGGGAGGACCCGGGAAGCGAACCCAGGTCTCCTAACTGCGAGGCAGCAGCGCTACCCACTGTGCCACTGTGCTGCCCTCATCATCATCATATAGGTATATATTTATTTATGGAACTTGAACAGCACTTTTGCACCTTTTGGGTTTTTGGACCCGTGACTATTTTATTTGAATAAAGTGCTAATGAGTTTATGCCACCTCTTCCTGGCTGTGCGTGTTCTCATTGGCCCGGCTCATCCTGGTTACGTTATCAACAGTTCCATTGTTTAAGTAATGCCAGTGAGCGAGGAGCCAACCCGGACTGTCACAGATGTGCACGGGCACCAACCCCTCCTAAATATTTGGAGGAGAAACCAAAAAAAATAGAGTTTACAAAAGAGATAATAATTCAGCAGCAGCAACAACAGCAATATTTCTATATTGTGAAAGGCGCTATATAGGTGCCCAACCCGACACAGACTGACAATGGAAGCATGTGTAAAAATCAAAGAAAAAAGGACTTCTATTTTTCTTCAGCCGTGGGGCCCGTCTTCCCCGTGTCTTACCGGCTCAACACAGTCCCGCACAAGCACACCAAAGTGAAACAAAAACACAACAAAATACTCTTCCTCCACTCCTCCCAAGCAGCTTTGTCCTCCTCCTCCCGACTCTGGCACCCAGAGTGGTGACTGTTGGCTCCTTTTATAGCCCACCCGGAAGTGCTGCGCTCCCGCCTAGATTGGCTAGTTAAGCCATGCAGCTCCCCCTGGCGGTGGCCACGGAGCCAAACAGGAATGAACTCCGGTGTTCCAAACTTGTGGTCCCGATGCAACCCAGTGGGGCTGCCACCAAGTGTTCTGGGGCACGTAGCGTGAATCCCATGGCTGCTCCCCCAGATCTAGTGTCAAAGGGGCGTCCTGGCACAATATACATAAAATCCAACATCTGTCTGTATGTCTGTCCGCTTTTCACGAGAGAACTATTTAACGGATTTAGATCATTTTTTTTTCTAGAATTTGCTTGAACATTCCGGTTCATTTTGCGACTTCTCTCATTGCGCTAAGACTCATAGTTCGCTTTCAGGAGCGATATATTTGTGTTAATCCGAGACAGAGGCTGCGGGCCGAGGGGAGGTGAAAGAGTGACGTTGGGAGTAGGGAGCCGGGCAGGGCCATCCTCACTGTCCTGTTACACTATTGTGGGGGACAGCTAGTTAATAATATTTATAATAATGACAATTATCAAAATGTCATAGCATAGGAGACACAGACGTGGCAGAGTGAAACTTGATGATCAACACGCCGATATGACTGCTACAGTTGATTTTGAATTCATTGCTAAAGATTTAGTTCCGAGTATAAGCATCGTGGGGGCTTACATTAAAACTTGCATTAAAACTCCGCAAATGTCATCCTCCATTATTCACCACCATCAGAGACTTGATGATTCTTATCTTTAATTTCATTACAGTCGTGGCTTTTCATGAGCAGCTCTCCAGTATTTCTTGCAATTTTTAAAGGCAGTATTTAAATAAGGCACTGGGTGTGCGTGTGTGTAATTTTTAGGGTTCTCGCATAACTTTAATTATTTTGTAATGATAAAAACTAAAGTTACCTCTCTTACTAAAGTGCTGCCTGAGGTAATGAGGTGATAGAACCTTACGATATGATGAGCGGGTCAAACCTGAGAGCATAGATCGGGGTCTTGACATGATATTTGAGGGGGGGGGGGTACCCCAGATAAATGACCCCCTTCTTGGCTATGGCATTACTGTATCGTCTGCTTCTGTGTATGGACTCTCCGCTCTTCTTCTGGATTTACCTTGAATCAATGACTCACTCAAATAAACATTAATTCGTTGTATCTTTGTGTCTCAACCAAAACTTCTCAATGACTTTGGTGTGTGCCCAGCTGTGATCTGTTGAATGGCACACCGCTCTGTGGCCTTTCAGATGTCCCTTGGCTCTCAGAGAACTGGCTTCAGTACCCACCTTAATCTGCTTGTCTAGTCCTCCTCCATCCATCATTGGGTTTGGCATATTTGGGCCAGGACTCATCCCATGAGCTTTGCTTTAAATATAAAAGAATATTTATTATTTCCTCATAAAAAAAGATTGATGGATGGGTCTAGCTGTTGTATGTACAGCACACAAATAGGACAAAGTAGTGTGAGCTCTCGAAAAATGAGCCACAGAGGAGGCCTGAATCCCATCAGCCTAGCCAGATAGGGTACTCTTGGACAGCCTGGTGTCTACTCCCCAGGTTGGCTTCGGTCTCCACCAGGTCTTTAGTTTCTTAAGTTCAAAATGTTCAAAACTAACTGGAATGCCCTACAAGGGAAGGGATAACTGTAAAACCCTGGCTTGTACAAAAAGGGCAAACCAAGAATCTTTATAGTAAGAAGATGTATTCCAAACTTGAAAGAAAACCTGCAATATTATGCAAAATAGCAAAAATACAAAAAAGGATGGCCTGAGTAACACACTTCCAAACCTCACAATAAGGAAAATCCAAAAACCAGAGCAGAGAAGTAAAACAGAAGATAAACAAGAGCAGCGAACAACTACCACTGTCATCAGAGCGCAATTCAAATGACCTGCGAGGGGACTGCATTTCCCATGAGCCTCTACAAAGCTCGACAAAGATAATCAGATGGATCTGCCTCTTGGAGAAACAGCCAGAAAAATGTGTGATGCATGCGCACCTGTGGACCACTCTCTGGTCTCCTCTGAAGTATGCAATACCTCTCCTGGTCGAGAGGGGACGCTGACTCTAACATTCATTTTTCTTGTTCTCTCCGCAAAACACAGAAAAGAGACCCTGTCATGGCAACTGGCTCTGCCCCTTCTGGTCCCCGAGCTGCTGCTGGAAGGAGGTGTTCAGTCTTCCGCTGCACCTATCACAGGATGGAGTTCCTTCCTAACAGGCCTTTCGACTATTTAGCCTGATGACAAAGTTATATGAGAACTGCTTCCGGTTGGTGCGTGTCATGGCCCTAATTTTTGTTGAGTTTTTTCGTATAATTAAACTAGGGATGACTGGGTTGGCGCCCCAACATTTTCCAGTGATGACTTGCAGTTCCTTTCTCCACCACAGGGGCAAAACACACATACAGATACTAAACAATAACCAAACAGAATACAAAAAAAAAAAAAAACAAAAGTACATGCAAAATAATAAATGAACAGAGGAATACTATAAGAAATATGGAAAAACAGTGAATGATAATGAATTGGAAAAGGAACAAAGAAGACAAAAAATAAAGAAAATGAAACAGGGGTGGAACCCTGGTGTATCCATAACACTAGCTGTCTGACTTTGTCAGTTTAAAACTTTTGCCTATTTCAAAAACAAATCAGATTGCTTGATTTCTAAAACTCCCCCAATCAAAGTCTCTATTATTTTTTACAGGCCAAGGAGAAAGTTTTACAAATTTAAAAACAAAAGCTGGTTGAGACAAACTGGAGATTTACTGAACTTAGCAGGCTTCTGGAACAATGATGATATAATAAAATGTGTGGACTACGGTATGTACACTAGGGGGCGATCACTCCCTGCGAATAAGTTCTTTTGTGATTGGGGCGTGTTGCTTAACCCAAAATCTATATAGATAATAACATAAAAGATGATACCCCTCCCGAGGGATATGGCGGTAACAAATCGTGCAGGAGAAATAACTTCAGGTTTGGGGAGCTGGTGCGCCCCCTGCACACCGCAGGACATTTACAAGGTTACTGTGACTTAGAAAAGACAAATTGTGTAGAAATGAGCGTACGCCATTGGCAAACGCTCAAATCTATGCAAAGTTTTGTACATGAGGCCCCATGGGCTCTAGAACATTATGTGTGGTGGATGGTCCACATACTCACACGCACCCCCTACAAGACTAAACTTTTCACTTTCCTTTAAGACAACTGTCAACAACTTCTGGTGTGAACAGCAAAACCAAAAAATTATGCCTCCCAGTGGAGGTGACTGCTCTGCGGGTAGACCACCTCCCAGTGGGAACGACTAGTCTGATAAAGTCAAAAGAGAAAGTAAGAACTGCAGGACATGGTAGCAGTGAGGACCTCCTGTTGTTTTCAAGCAGGAAGACTCTCTCAGGGCTCTCGGCCAGCGAGACTCATGTAGCAGGATGCTGGCAACCACCCTGGTAAACGGCAGCAGCCTGTTGGTGGCAACCTTCTGGCAGCTCTCTGGCATTGGCTTAGTGCAAACTAGCAACAAAGTGATTGCGCCCCCTCCTGGGAACACAAGGAGCAATTCAGAAGCACCCTTTTTTTTTTTTTAAGGTGGACCCAACATGTCCAGCCTCCAGAACTAATAAAGGATGATCAAAACAGTTAAACGACACAGTCTGTCAAAGTTTAATGACAAAGCAAGACCCCGCCAACTTCAACGTGCAGGTCATTTAACATGACAAGAGAAATAAATTCCACCAACACAGATTCCCTTAACACCATGTAAAATCTTTTCTAATTATATTACTCTGGCAAATGTGATTAATGAGATTCACAATCTGATGACACGCTGAAGCAGTCTGTCTTTATATAGTGTTGGCTGGCAAGCCTGACACTGCAGTCGGAAGGTGCGTGCGCTAGCAGAAGAAGGAAAAGCAGCCATCTGGTCACCAGGGCCGCATTTCGACAGGGTGGACTTCCTATAGGATTTGTAAAGATGAGTTTCTGTTTTGATTTATTTGAATTTCATAGTATGTGCAGTATAACAGTTGTCACGGCCCCCAGCCAGGACACCAATATTGTAGAAGGACCAGGGAGAGGGAGAGAGAAAGAGAGTGGTTAGGGCATTATTTCCCCCAGGTCAATAGGTTGCAGAACCCCAGGGTTGCTGTGGTGCCACGGCTTGCCGATGGGCTTTATGAGAGTTCGCTGCAACCTTATTGGGCTCCATGGATGCCCCTTGGATACTGCAGAGCCCTAAGGCATCAGGATTCTACCACAGCTCGGAGTACTTCTGGAACATTCTAATGGGTGCTCCTTAGTGTGGCTTAAAAGAATCCAGCTGCCGCTTCTCTGTGAGCCAGAGTCGGGAGGGAGAGGATGGCGCTTGCTAGAGGAGGAGTGGAGGCGAACGAAAGAGAGAGAAAGAGAGAGAAGTAGAAGAAAAAAAAAATTATCCTTAACTTAGGCCTGGATTTTGCACCCTCTCAACAACGGGAACTTGAAGCAGCTATCCTGTCTATCCCAGAAGTAGACTGGGACTGATCTCTCTAGTTGAGCACGACATTGTGACTCAACCTGGGATGATCGTCAGGGAGCACCCCTACTGACTCCTCAAGGCAAAACGCGCGAAGTAGAGCTTGCAATCAGGAGTATGCAGGACTTGAGAGTAATCGAAGAAAGGCAGAGTCCTTGGTTCAGCCCCATCGTTTTGGTCCCAGAGCCGGATGGAAGTTGGCGCTTCTGCAACAGCGTCTGCTTAATCAAGACTTCTAATTTGATGCCTACCCAATCCCACGAATGGATGAACTCCTCATACGGATCGGCCAGGCATGATACCTGACCACACTTGACATAATGAAAGGGTATTGGCAAATTCCATTAATGGAGTCTGCAAAAGTAAAGACCATGTTCAGCACCTCTAGTGGACAATGGCAGTATTGTGTCCTCCCATTCGGCTTACACAGGGCCCTGGCGACATTCCAGCATCTGGTGGACAAAGTGTTACGGTCCCACAATGCCTAAACTGCTGCCAAATTGGATGACGTGGTCATCCATTTTGCCACGTGGGAGGAACACCTACAACACTTCAAAGGGGTGCTCCACACACTAGCAGAAGCTTGCCTGAAATGCTTCTTTGGGTTGATTGAGGCCAAATATTTAGGCTACCTCGTGAGCAGGGACACTGTCAGACCACAGTGTTCCAAAGTCAACACCATACTTAACTGGCCTCGTCCGAAAACCAAGCAGCAAGTCCAAGCCTTCTTGGGTCTAGCAAGTTATGACCACTGGTTTGTACCTCGCGTCTAAGAGAGGACAATGCCCTTGACAGACCTAACAAAGAAGCAGGCCCCAAACTATCTGCTATGGGATGAACAAGCGGATGGTGCATTTTGTGACCTTAAGCAGGCCCTTATGTCAGCACCGGTGTTGAGAACACCAAACTTCTCTCTACCTTTTATCCTCCAGACGGATGCTTTGGACACAAGACTGTTTGCTGTGCTGAGCCAAAGCATCAATGGTGTTGAACGCCCCGTTATTTCCTGAGCTGGAAACTCCTGGACTGGGAAACCAGGTATGCGGTGGTCAATAAGCCCTAGTGATCAAATAGGCAGTAACACAGCTGAGGTATTACCTCCTAGGCCGTGAGTTCACCCTGGTCACAGTCCATGTCGCTCTCCAGTGGATGGCCCTTAATAAAGTATCTATCTATCTAACTAATATCTTTTCTCCTGCCTCTGCAGATCACAGGAAGGAAAGACCACTTAAAACCCAACCGGCTTCCACTTCCACCTCAGGACCACACCCTCCTACTGACCTGAGTTCCACCTAATCCCTGTTGGATATATTGTGAACAGGGGGGCTGAACACACCCCTAGAAGACACAGACACTCCTCCAAAACCCCCTCTTAAACACTGATATAATGGGAATAAATACAGTTTACCTTCACTTTGCTCCATTACTTGCTGGACTGCTGCTGCTGCTTTTTCACGTGATGTGCTTCTCGCATGGCGCTTTGCATACTTAAAAGCCTCAGCAGCACCTGTCCTTTTTTGCTCTTGCTTTGTCTCTCTCTCTCTCTCCACCCCCAGATGTCCTCTGCTCCTGTTGGGGGTCCCGCTCCCGATGTGCACCCCTATGAAGAGGAAGATGTTTGTGTTTACTTTTAATTGAGAGACGAATCTGTCCCCTCTGTCTTTACACGGAGCTCGTTTTACTTTTGAAAGGGACATATGTTCATTTGAAGTGTTTGAATAAACGTTCCTGACTCGGCAATCTATATATTATATCTTTATAATCTATATATTAACTAGAAATTCCATATTAGCATCATGGATTCCCACATGGGAATTGGAATTCTTTGACTCAGCCCTGTCGGATTCTGCATTCTACCTCTGCTGAAACCACCCTGGCCGCGCCTTCTTCCCAGCCATCCCTCACAACTCATTTCATGTTTCCAGGTCATAAACTAATTGTAAAAGTAGCATACAGAAGCAGAGCTGGCAGTCAAGCGGAAAACACATCACATTTTCTATGCTACGAAAGTGCAGCAGTGCTACGGAGTAAAGGGCTGCATATCCCAGCTCCACCACGGGTGTTACACTATTGGTTGACAGCAGAGGGCTGCTGGGAAGAAGGCGTGCCCTTTAAATGGAGGAAATAGGCAAGAAGAGATGGATCACTGTTGTTTGTCTGACTATTCAGTTGCTGTTGGATCCGTATCCATTGTATCCGTGGTTTGTCTTGGATTTCCGTTCCTGGTTGGATATTTGGTCTGTTTCGTGCCCACCTGCTTCGTGTGAGTGAACAGACTGATGGCAAGTTCACCGCCATCAGGAAACAGTAGGACAAACTTAATATTAACCTCACAGGATTATCTCCAATCATCATCGGTTGCTGCTACATTTGGACGGTGCTCTGGACTGTGTCGTGAGCGCTTGTCTTCATTTACGGGTTTTGTATTATATGAGACCGACGGCTGGGATTCGGAGGAAGGGTTGTCTTAGTTTGTCATTAGTTACATTTACCTTTAATTTCTCATTTAATATATCATTGCTTTAATCTGCTGTGTTTCTGTGAAGTTGGGCCAAGGCTGGGGTACGTTACTGGGGTACCCAACAAAAAAAAAAAAAAAGATAAATCACCGTCCCTCCGATGGTGTACATCTTAGTGGCACCGGGACCGTTACAAAAGTAACACTGCTGATTTTGCTGTGTAGGTTTATAATTAATTAATATTTTAATCGAGGAGATGTGCAGGGTGGCCCATATTTATGTACTGTATATGATTGAAAGGGAGTTATTGTCAGGAAACTACTATTGTTATTATCAAGTAACACAATGGAACATGAACATTAAGAACCTTAAATGTTTTTTGATCCCCTGTTCTCCATGGTGTGGTCCACCAATGGGTCATCCAGATTGATACACGCCTGATGAGGAACCCAACAAGAGCTGTGTTGGCATCGGTACGTACACTCCTGGGCCTACCTGCTCCCTTCAGTACTGCTGATGTCGAATTTTATTCTTGCAATGGTTAGCACACTAGGGCCACTTCCTCACCACCGCATCGCCATGTTGTTTCCTGACGGTCTCTGGTTATGGAACTGACTTGGACATCAGCAGAATCTATTGAGCTACTCGGGTGGCAATGTGGGATGCATTTGTTTGTACTGGCATTTGGGGACCGCTGTCACCTGTGGGTGTTTTTTTGTATTGCCATTGCTATGTATTTTCCATCCATCCATCCATTATCCAACCCGCTATATCCTAACTACAGGGTCACGGAAGTCTGCTGGAGCCAATCCCAGCCAACATAGGGTGCAAGGGAGGAAACAAATCCCTGGCAGGGCACGAGCCCACCACAGGACGCACACACACACCAAGCACACACTAGGGACAATTTAGGATCGCCAATGCACCTAACCTGCATGTCTTTGGACTGTGGGAGGAAACCCACGCAGACACGGGGAGAACATGCAAACTCCACGCAGGGAGGACCCTGGAAGCAAACCCAGGTCTCCTAACTGCGAGGCAGCAGCGCTATCCACTGCGCTGTATTTTGTTTTAATATTTCATTTTATTCTGTGTTTTATTGTTCAGCACTTTGTGACTTTTGTCTGTGATAGGCGCTTTATAAATACATTTTTACTTTACTTACTTTACTTAAAATAAGAGGAAACCGAGAACAGATTGCCACAATCAAGATTGTTTCGGATTTATTTTCGTGTCAGAGGATCTCTTCATGGGCTCACTCGAGGTATGTAATAACCCACTGGGGCGAGAGGGGGGCGCTGTCCTTAACGTTCTCTTCTCCTTCTTTCACTGAGAAACTGTCCAGTGAGGACACTTAGCCCCACCCCTTCCGCTATAAGAACCCCAGCCCCCCCAGAAGGAGGCGTCTTTTCTGACCACCAGGTGGAGCTCCTGACAAACAGACCCTAAACCTGCGGCTAAAGGACAATCAGCCTTACAACAACAACAACATTTATTTCTATAGCACATTTTCATACAAACAATGTAGTGCTTTACATGATGAAGAAAGAGAAAAAAGACAAAATAAATAAAAATTAGAATAAGGGAATATTAATTAACATAGAAAAAAAAGTAAGGTCAGATGGCCAGGGAGGACAGAAAAAACAAACAAAAAAAAACTCCAGACGGTTAGAGAAAAAAATAAAATCTGCAGGGGTTCCTAGGCAATGAGACCACCTGGCCAGCCCCCTCTAGGCATTCTACCAAACATAAATGATCAGTCCTCATTGTATTCACGGTTCACATGGAAGAACTTGATGATGACGGTCATGTGGACTTCTGGCCTTTAATCTATCAATGTAGGCACATCACGGTGCTTTGATCAGGTGGTGGTGGCGCAGGTCGCCACTCCAGAAAACCGGAAAAAGAACAGAAGAGAAAGTAGGGGTCAGTACGGATTTTGGAGCCACCATGAATAATCATGATAATTAATTGAATATGAAGAGCATCAGGATTAAACTAAAATGGAGTTAGGGGAAAGTCATGTTAAAGTAATGTGTTTTTAGCAGTGTGTTAAAGTGCTCCACCGTATCAGCCTGGTGAATTCCTATCTGTAAGCTATTCCAGATTTTAGACCGCCTCACCACTTCTTTTAAGTTTAGCTCTTGGAATAATAAGTAGACACTCATTTGAAGATCTAAGGTTACGATTTGGAGTGTAAGGTGTAAGACATTCCGAAATATAAGATGGAGCGAGATTATGTAAGGGTTTGTAAACCATAAGCAGGATTTTAAGTCAATTCTAAATGACACAGACGTCAGACCTTAGATGTCAAGAAGCTGTGTTTTTTTTTTGTTGAAACTTAAACTTAAAAGGGGGTGACCAAGCTGGCGTTCCAACTTTTACTCTATTTTTTGAGACCTGTCATTCCTAGTTGTTTGTTGCGGAGTATAAACACACAGAATCTACGCACTGCTCTATCGACAATCGATTCTGCCATTCTGTATTTGAACATGGCAGAGGTTGCCTGGACTAGCATATCGTTACTCCCATTCTCAGGCCACACAGTGATGCCATTTTTGATACTTTTCACACACAGCCTGTGAAACGTCATATATACGTAAATATGGGCTCACCCTTTATATTAAAATATATGTATGCAATATAGGCTAATTGTCATCTGTAAGAAACAAAGTTACAAATGCTAGAAATGTGCTATATAAATGCAAAGAATTATTATTATTATTATTATTATTTATTTTTTATTGATTTTATTACAATCCATACAAAGCAATTAAGTTTTTACAAAGAGAAAAATTAAGAACAGATCGATCCCCACCCCTTATTATTATTATTATTATTATTAAGCTACAAAATATCAACAGGTCAATGAACAAAGTGGGTGGGCATAACCTACGTGGACCCTGTACTGATGCTGAACCCGGCCTTTGTGTGGGTCGGAATATAAAACCAGACACAGGTGTGGACTGACTTGAACCAAAAGAGTTCAAGGGACAAAGCAGAAGAGGAGAAGAGAGAAGGACCCTGAGCACAAACCTCTACCGCAGATAGAATAAAGAAATCTCTCTATTATAAAAGAAAATCTTGAGACGAGACAAGACTATTGCCAAGAGATTTTTTCAAATCCCACTCTCCTCTCAACCATTATAAATAAATATAAATGTATGTATCTCTGACATGCAGTACCATGAAACAATAGAAAACATCAAGAAAGAGGATTTAAAGTCCTTCAGTATGGTCGTCAAGATGGAGATCTAACCATATTTGCCTCATCTCAGGGTAGATACTCTTCATCTCAGGAAGTTTCCATCACGGTGAGGTCTGGGACAGTTCTACCTGGCACACAGAAGAAGGATGAGGCAGACTTGTCAAGTAGAAAACGAGACGATCAGCCATCAGAAAGTTCAGAGGAACGTAGCAGGCACACATTTCCTCAGGTTTCTCTTCAGCGACAACCACAGCGAATTCCACTTGCGGTGAATATGAAGAAATCGACATCTGGATCTGAGAATTTGATACCAGCCTCTTTGGGGGTCAGTTATTTGGCTTTCGTGAAACTAACCAGGATAGACTCTATCATTTCTGAATATTGTGTAAAAAGTGCAAATTATGTAGTGCCTTTGGATGTGTGTCAAGAGCAACATCAAAGCACTAAAAACATATCTAAATCCAAAAGTGTACCAAACAACCTTATGAGATGCAAGTCACACTGTTGTTCTGAATGTGGCAAATTGTTCTCGAAACCGATCCTTCTTAAGAGCCACGCAAGAGTTTTAAATTTTTACTGGTGAGCTTTGTTGGGCCGAATGGCCTGTTCTTGTCTAGAGTCTTCTAATTTCCGGTTAATGGCCCACTGCCGCAGTCCTCTCACCTCTCATTCATGTAAATGCTTTTGTCAGACACAGTTCCTGCACTCTCAGCTCTTATAAATTTTAACGTTTTCCTCACTGTAAGTTCCCAATAAAAGAAGACTTATTATGTCCAAATCTAATTGAAGAATTTCATCCCGGAGGGTCATCAACAGAAGAAATGAGTACACGGGCAATCCTAAAACCGAGAAACAATGAAGTCAAACGAATTAACGATCGGTAACACGGCAAGTTGGTTAAATGCGTATCAGTAGACTATGCTGAAGCAGTTGGTGGTGATGGTGCAGAAGATGAAAATATCAACTTACAATGTCCTGTAGAATATCTACAACTGTTAACACCGTCAGGTCTTCCACCGGCCGAATTACTGTTGAAAGAAAGACGTATCGCAATGTTATTGAGTAATTTATGTCTGAGTGGTGGGCTATGGAATAGGACAAGATTAGTCATATTCAAAACTGGTCGAACAATTCTGACATGTAAATTTCAACAGGCGACAAGAAAGGTAATGTAGTACATCTTCAGTGGATAACATTAGACACCAAAGGAGATCTCGATATGCCATTCGTATTAAAACGTTTAGAGTTTCCCGTGAGAATAGCTTTTGCTATGACAATTAACAAATCACAGGGACAAACATTTGAAAAAGTCGGTTTATTTATTACAGAGAAAGAAACGATATTCACTCACGGGCAGTTATATCTTGCGTTGTCACGATGAAAGTCCAAACACAGAATCAAAATTCAATGCGATATTGATGAATAATTAATTCAAAAAATAGTTTTTACTGAAGTTTTACAGTAAAAGTGTAAGTTTAAAAAGTATTTACGTGTTAATTTTAAAGCCAAACAGAACAAAATTGTATAACCGACCGAATACCTCTAAGGCAACATGAAGCATAATTTTCTTTCAGTTTATTATGTTTTACTATTTTTTACTCTGGTTAACTACTCGCTGTAATGTAAAATAGTTAGGTCTATTATGCATATGTAACAATTCCCAGGAAAATGACAATCTGTTTAAATTGTACATCCGCATCCCCATATGCGAACGGCAGAGCCGCGAAGTGGCTAGCGTGTAGTGCCCGCCTGGGGGTTGGCAAGTGAAGCAAGCAGGGGGAAGAACCCCTTAGTAAATAAATAAATAAATAAGAGGTGGAAGGGTTAGGATGCATGGCTGGCAGAATTTCTTAATTTAACCTTAATATATAACCCTAAACCGGCGATGGCTCTGAGGGTAAAGATCCGCGCTGGCATCTGGGAGGTTGTTGGTTCAAATCCTGTTTCTGACAAGAAATGATCCTATGCTGTTGGGCACATACAATGGCTAACCCTGCATTCTGACCCCCAAAGGTTATGTGAAAAGACAATTCCCCCCCAGGGATTAATAAAGTGTATCAAAATCCAAAAAATATTGAATTCCAGTGGCACCGCTGGACATTTTGATGTTTATATTCTCAGCATCTTGGCCTCCTTCTCCTAACGTGTCGATTTCTTACTGTCACGTTTTACACGTCAGATGCTGCCATTCGCTCCCCTGCTTTCTTCCTTCCACATTCCACTACCAAACACTAGAGCACCCAATTAAAGTTGACACGTCAGCAAGACAGAAATTGCGGTCCGATTCACTCTGCGGCATGGTTGCCTGGGGTGCTTCTGCTTGGAGTTTTTCACCAGTGGCTCGCCCGTAATCAGCATGCTGTCAAGATATAAAATCTGTTTTCATCCCCTGCTGTCGGTTTGAATCGAGACTAATGAATCTGCACTTGTGTTTGTTTGCACTTACTACCTGCCATGAAACACAATGTGATTGCTGCTTGTTGACTGTGCTGAAGAGTAGCCTGGGAAGTGAAGTGAGATTTTTATATGGGAATCACGGGCCTTTGACGCTACGTATGCTGGCACAGCCTGAGGTGATTTTTCAACACAAATGGGGGACTACGAGACGAGTAAGGGGTCGAGGGAAAGCTGAACGGGGCAAACTACAGAGATACTGTTAATGAACTCCTGCTCCAGAGACCTCCGACTAGACAATAGGATAATGAGCCTATAAAAAAACAAAGCAAAAAAAAAAACAAAAAAACAACAACTCAGGAGTGGCTTAGGGACAACTCTGGGAACAACACTTAAGTGGCTGTGACGGACCCCCGGGTCTCTTACCCGGCTGGGATGCCATCGTGATGGAAACAGCTTGCATGAGGTATTATCTCCCCTGGAATAACTGCTGAGCCCTTGATTGCAGGTCCTCCACCACACCCAGAAGTGCTGGTGGGAGGGACACCTGGAGCATAAAAGGAGCCACCTCACTTCATTTGGGGAGTCAGAGTTGGGAGGAGGAGTCCGGCATAAAAGGAAGCCTGCTCTGCCATCTCCTGAGTGCAGCCGTAGAACACCTCAGCACCATACTGGTTCAAATTGAACAGAACAGCATGAGTTTTTTTTTTTTTGTAGTGGCTGGAGTGGCAATCCTGCCAAACCATATCCCGAGTTTGCCCTGCAAGTTGGAGGACCTGCTCGCAGTGCTGGATGCAGATTAATGTCATTGGTATTATTGTTGTGGTATTATTACGAATATTATTACTACATGCATTACAAAATACTTTCTAATGGATGGTGTCTTGCCCACATTAATGCTGAGATCCACATTAATTACTTAGATTTCAATCCTTCATAGACAGGTAACACAGCTCGCTTCTAATATTATTGCTTCAAATGCATGTGATGTGCCACCTGTTGGAATGACAAAACACAATGCATTTTATTACTACAAGCATTATAAAATGCTTTCCAATGGATGGTGTCCTCAAACATTATTGTTGAGGTCTACCTTGATTTCGTAGATTAGAGCCTATCTTAGATGGGTAGCACAGCTCGCTTCTAATATTATTGCTACAAATGTTTGTGGTACGCCATCTGTTGGAATGACAAATGCAAGGCATTATATTACTACAAGCATTACAAAATAATTTCGAAAGCATGGTGTCCTACAAACATCAATGGTCAGGTCTATGTTGATTTCTTAGATTTAAACCTATCTTAGACAGATAGTACAGCTAGCTTCTAATATTATTGCTACAAATGTGCCACCTGTTGGAATGACAAAAAGTAATGCATTTCATTACTACTTGCCTTCCAAAATACTTTCTAATGGATGGTGCCATGCAAATATTAATGCTGAGGTCCACATTAGTTACTTAAATTTCAACCCTTCATGGACATGTAACACAGCTAGCTTCTAATATTATTGCTTCAAATCTATGGGATGTGCCACCTGTTGGAATGACAAAACACAATGCATTTTATTGCTACAAGCATTACAAAATACTTTTCAATGGATGGTGTCCTCAAACATTATTGCTGAGGTCTACCTTGATTTCTTAGATTAGAACCTATCTCAGATGGGTAGCACACCTCGCTTCTAATATTATTGCTACAAATGTTTGTGGTACGCCATCTGTTGGAATGACAAATGCCAAGAAGTTTATTACTACATGAATTACAAAATACATTCCAATAGATGATGCTGGATGCAGGTTAACGTCATACCCAGGTGAAGGGTCTTGCTCAAGGGCCCAACAGAGTGGAATCACTTGTGGCATTTTCAGGATTCAAACTGGTAACGTTCCGATTGCTGGCGCAGATCCCCAGCATCAGAGCCACCACTCCACCCACACAGTTTAGAATCTAAATAATCAACGTACGATCCTAAATTGTCCCTAGTGTGTGCTTGGTGTGTGGGTGTGTGTGCCCTGTGGTGGGCTGGCGTCCTGTCCAGGGTTTGTTTCCTGCCTTGCACCCTGTGTTGGCTGGGATTGGCTCCAGCAGACCCCCGTGACCCTGTAGTTAGGATATAGCGGGTTGTATAATGGATGGTGTGGTATAGTGGGTCCACAGCGCTCTCAGTAAGGGCCAGTTTTTAAATACATAATCACCGCGCTCGCGGTTTCGTGAGGGGGCGTAGTGGTTGTAGCAAGCCGCGGGGCGATCTGCGGTGTGGGCGTTTCTCACCGAGTGCACAGGTGAGGAACTGCCCACATCCGTGATTGTTCCTGTGGCTAATGTGCTGCCCCTCGGTATATAAAAAGAAGCGCGAGTCGGATGGGGGGAAGAAAAAGACGAAAAAAAGAACAAAACAGAAGGAGTGAGAGAAAGAGACAGAGGTTGCTAAGGAAAGCGGGAAGTAAGAGAGAGGGCACCGGTACGGAAGAGCAAGCGAGGGAGAAAGCAGGCAGATGGGAGGCGAGCCCACGAAGGGAGTGTTTGGCCGACAATCAGTGGGGCTGAGAAAGCGGTTGCTCCAGCTGAGCGACTAAGTAGCTGGAGTGACCAGTGGAGGAATCGACTTGACCGTAGAAGGAGCGGGAGTTGAGAAGGCTTTGGGCTGGTGTAGTCCCAGCGTGAGCGCCTTGGCCGCTGGGAAATAACCCAAGTCTTGGTCCGGTTGGGAACCTGACGAAGCCAAGGGTCAAAGGGATACCGGACCTGATTGAAGGGCAGCTGATCCTGCAGGTAGGCGACTCTCCTGTAGAGCAGACCAGATGGGCGTAGCGGGGGAACCGCCATGGAAGTAAAAGACACTGGGCTTTTGGTTTTAACATATTACTTCCTGTACTATTTTACCTCGTTGTTTTTAGAGGATGTTTCTATTTATTGGTTTTAACCTCCACGATTTCTTTTATGGATTATTTATTTAATGAAGATTTTGGGACTCACTGCACTTTATTTATTGAACACTGTTTTTGATTGTTGATTTGATTTTAAATAAAAGCACTATGCATCTCCTTGCTCAAATGTTGTCTCACTGACTAGCTCACTCGGTGACAGTACCTCCGGTGTTGGGTTGAAGGGCTTCCAAAGAGTGATGGGAGCATGGAGCCGAACCCACATCGTCACAGATGGATGGATGGATAATCAACGTAGTCCTCAGCCTTAACATTTGCAGTGCACCATCTGTTGAAATGTTTTAGTAATGCATGTAGTAATGAAATGCATTGCGTTTGTCATTTCAACAGGTGGCACATCCTAAACATTTGCTAGTAATCAAATGCACCCCATGGATGACAAAGGACTGGCAATGGGGGCTCCAGCCAGGCATGTATGGTTGACTGCACCTGCCGGCGGGCGTCTGTTCTTACAGCAAGGCCTATACGGGATAAGCAGAGGACCTGCCAGATTTCAGAAGGTAGCATTGGGGTTTGGCCTTTGCCTTTCTTCCTCCTGTGGGACACTCTTTCACTTCCAACCAAAATAAACACCATTAGGAATAGGACATTCCTGCCGTGATTTTTGATTTTTAAAACGTTTAATTTGATTGCTGTGATCGTCATCATCATCATCATCATCATTGCCACCATGCTAATACAGGCATTTTAGTGGCCAGCTTGTCAGATTTAAAGTTTTGGCCAACTGTTCCTGAAAACTGCTTTTCTGCAGCTCTATTTTATCTGCTCAATTTAAATTTGATATAAAAGAATCTTAAAGAATCCCAGCACGCAGAATACGTCTGGAAGGCAGGCATGAGGTGCCATCCTACAGCCTGCCACAAATTGAAAGAAGACAGAAGTGAATATTTTGCAGCAATCTTCTTAAGAAAAGAGACAGCCGGTGTTTTTTGACGGCATGCGGGCTGACATTAATTTTACACAAGCTCGATTCTTGTTAGACCGCTTGGCAGATACAGTAACTCAGTTTCCTGACTGCACATTAGGTGCTTGGCTGACAATTTTTTTTTTTGACTGCCATTAAACCTTTGATGAGAGATAAAAAAAAAAAAAAAAAAAAAAAAAGCAGGAAAAAACAATCTGGAAATCATAAATTATTACCTGGCCTATCACCTCTAAAGGGACGATTACAAAAAAGGCTTAATGGAGTTTAGAGACCTTGTCAACATCACAGCATCATTATGCCTGCCTAATTGACGCAGCTTATTCCGAAAGGCCTATACGGTGATCGAGGAGATCTCAGGATTTGGAGTAAACCTCACATTCTGCAGGAAAATAACAAATGCAGCTTTGACGAGTGTGGAATCACCCAACCGAATTCTTGATTTATTGCTCTTTCTGAATTATTTATGACATAGAAATAAGCTCACAAGAAAGAAAAAAAAGAATAGGTATTATGGAAAAGAAAGAAAGGAAAAAAAAAACCAAAAGCAACAAAAACAGGATTTAAAATGAGGTTGCTATGGCAACACAAACATGCCAGTCAATGAAAAGAAAAAGAAGATCAACGTGAGTTCTGTTGTGTGAGAGGCAAACGCATGTGTGACGTCAAAGGAAAACCAAGACGGAAACGCAGAGCAGCCTGGTTTAACAAAAATCTGAAACCGTCGTCAGGCCCAGTGCTGATCTTCATTAAAGTTCCACTGTGGATTCAGATTTACATCGCTGGATCATCGGCTTTGTATATTATACCTCAGGTCACTTCGGCCATTTCATCATGATGATGTCTCTTGTGGGCAGGTTTGTTGGTGAACTTCAAATGTGTGAATCAGGTGAGGTCAGGTTGGGGAGCAGAAGCCGGTACATCGTGTTGCCGAACCCACCACACAACGAAACAGCTCGGGATCCCGGTTGGCAATCCAGGCAGACGTGTGGTCCAGTCCCACCCTCTGGAAATGACCCTCTATCTACCACAGTCAGGTGTTACGTGGATGTCCCCTTGGTCTGGTCCAGTCACTCGGGTGAAATGCACCACATGGCCGTAGTGCTGTAACTGACGCTCCCTCACTATGAAGGTAATGTGCCTCATTTTGGGACTCCATGAGCAACACAAAGTCAAACCAACAGGACCTAAAGATTCTCTGAAGAGACACACATGAAAGAGTCCAGTCTTCATCTCAGGTCTCTGGATAGCGTCCATGTCTCGTAACCATATAGCAAGACAGTAAGCACCAGGACTCTAAAGACTTGGACCTTCATCCTTTTGTAGAGATATCGGGAGCGCCACACACCCTTTCCAGCGACCTCGTAACCCCAACCATGCTCTTCCAATCGTGCCCACTGACAATTCTGGGAAGAGCGGGTACAATAGAGGTGGCGTCCTCCCTAGGGATCTGAGGGGCGGCTGCGTGAGCATGAAGGACGACAAGAGGACAACTGACTCCAAGCGGTCTGGCTAATGCCAGTTAAGAAGGGGGTCGGGAGGACCACCAGCTGCATGAGTTATGGGTGAGCTGGGGAGATGAAGAGGGTGTTGTGTTTGCCTTGTCCACGTCAGGAGAAGAACAATGACCTGCCTGCTGTGACACTGACTTTAGTCTTCCATTAAATCTGATTTTTTTTTATCTTACAGATTTACTGCTTTTATGGATTATTTCTTGATAGTAAGCGCTGCAATTTCTTTTGGATATGCACACTGCTTTGATTTTTATTGTTTAATAGGTGCATTGGCGATCCTCAATTGTCCCTAGTGTGTGCTTGGTGTGTGGATGTGTGCGTGTGTGTGTGCCCTGTGGTTTGTTCCTGCCTTGCACCCATCTATTTTGATGTCTGCCTTTCCTTCCTTATTAGGGTCTCTGACATGCTCACGACCAACATGTGTGGTGGTACACCTTATCCACTTTAATAAAAGGATAAGGGTCTGTGTATCTTTGTGTCTGTCTGGTTGCTTTGGCTCTGTCATCCCAACAGATGGCGCATCACAAACATTTGTAGTAATAAAATGCATCGTATTTGTCATTCCAACAGATGGTGTATCACAAATATTGACAATGATATAACGTATCCCTTACCAAATAGCATATAAAAGAGAGTCCAGAGTTCAGATCACAACGGACCAATTCAGAATAAACATATGGAGGTGTCACTACATAAGTGCCAGGGCCCAAATTGCCATCATGCAGGACACGAATCCGGCCATAAGATGCCCAGGTGGCAGGTACACTGCCAATGACAATTGACCATTCTTAATATTTGACTCTATGTCTCAGGTATATTACTATTGGCTTTGCTCAGCATTAATGTTTTCAGTACACAATCTATTCAAATATATTTTCTAATACATCCATCCATCCATTATCCAACCTGCTACATCCTAACACAGGGTCACGGGGGTCTGCTGGAGCCAAGACAGGGTGCAAGTCAGGAACAAACCCCGGGGCACACACACCCACACACCAAGCACACATACTAGGGACAATTTAGGATCGCCAACTCCACGCAGGGAGGACCCGGGAAGCAAACCCAGGTCTCCTTACTGCGAGGCAGCAGCGCCACCGTGCCGCCCATGTTAGCATACAGCGGGTTGGAAAATGACTGACGGACTGACTGACTTGCACTACCGTGTTTTGTCCCCATCTGCCACACTCATTCGGTTTATGTTATCGACGGTGTCGGGTGCAAGAGGATCCCAAATGGGAAGAGGGAGCTCAGAGCCGTGACGCTTTGGGTCTTTTAGGCCCCTCGGGCTGACAGCTGCTAGCATAGACTCACATCCCGCAAACGTGGAGTCGTACAGATGGCAGCAGTAACTCCATTGTCTGGTGTGAAGCAACAGAACTGATACGGAATAAAATGTATTACTCTTGTCCTTGGCAGCTTTGACCAGTGATATATTGTAAAGGAGTCCTCCGAGAGAAAGATGACAGCTTGGCACTCTCCCACCCAGCCTGGCCTAAGCCCCCCTAACACAGACACTCCCCCCACCCTCTGTTCATATAGTGCATCCTAAACGAAGGAGGGGTGATGATGAATGAACCCACAAGACGTTTGCAAGATTTGATTTACCTCACGATGGAATCAATTTCTCTCACCCCGGTAGATTTTCTGAAGGATTTCCAAAGCCGACCTGTTATCAATATGAAACGATAAATTCCGCTCAGTTTATTTTTTAATTGTTTCTCCCAACACCAGTCGTGGAGTTATTTATTGTTCACTTTGCTTTTTTTTTTTTTCTATAACAGACACAGCAAAGGTCAGTCGGTGGTGATATTGATTTCAGGCCGCTGTGTGCTGCGACTCTAAAGGCTGTCTGTCTAAGCAGATAGTGATGGATTAGCGGGGAGCCGAGGGCACGACTTGCGCTTCTCTCTTTATTTAATGGTGCCTGCAACCATTCGTTTTCTTTCTTTCTTTTTTTCTTTGAAAATTAGGAACATCTACAGTCATGTGAAAAAGTTTGGGAACCCCTCTTAATTCTTTGGATTTTTGTTTATCATTGGCTGAGCTTTCAAAGTAGCAACTTCCTTTTAATATATGACATGCCTTATGGACACAGTAGGGTTTCAGCAGTGACATTAAGTTTATTGAATTAACAGAAAATATTCAATATGCAGAGTGGCACGGTGGCACAGTGGGTAGCGTTGCTGCCTCGCAGTTAGGAGACCTGGGTTCTCGTCCCAGGTCATCCCTGCGTGGAGTTTGCATGTTCTCCCCGTGTCTGCGTGGGTTTCCTCCCACAGTCCAAAGACATGCAGGTCAGGTGCATTGGCGATTCTTAATTGTCCCTAGCGTGTGCTTGGTGTGTGCGCCCTGCCCGGGGTTTGTTTCCTACCTTGAGGGTTGGATAATGGATGGATGCAATATGCATCATAACAAAATTAGACAGGTGTATAAAGTTGGGCACCCCAACAGAGATATGACATCAGTAGAGCCTCCTTTTGCAAACATAACAGCCTCTAGACGTCTCCTGTAGCCTTTGAGGAGTGTCTGGATTCTGGATGGAGGTATTTTTGATCACTCTTATATATAAAATCTCTCCAGTTCAGTTCAATTTGATGGCTGCCAAGCATGGACAGCCTGCTTCAAATCATCCCATAGATTTTCGATGTTTGATATTCAAGTCAGGGGACTGTGACGGCCATTCCAGAACATTGTACTTCTCCCTCTGCATGAATGCCTTTGTAGATTTCAAACTGTGTTTTGGGTCATCGTCTTGTTGGAATATCCAACCCCTGCGTAACTTCAACTTTGTGACTGATGCTTGAACATTATCCTGAAGAATTTGTTGATATTGGGTTGAATTAATCCGACCCTCGACTTTATCAAGGGCCCCAGTCCCTGAACTAGCCACACAGCCCCACAGTATGACGGAACCTCCACCAAATTTGACAGTAGCTAGCAGGTGTTTTTCTTGGAATGCGGTGCCATGCAAAGCACTTTTTGTTCTGACCAAATAACTCCATTTCTGTCTCATCAGTCCAAAGCACTTTGTTCGAAAATGAATCTGGCTTGTCAAAATGAGCATTTGCATACAACAAGTGACTCTGTTTGTGGCGTGAGTGCAGAAAGGGCTTCTTTCTCATCACCCTGCCATACAGATGTTCTTTGTGCAAATTGCACTGAATTGTAGAACAATGTACAGATACACCATCTGCAGCGAGATGTTCTTGCAGGTCTTTGGAGGTGATCTGTGGGTTGTCTGTAACTATTCTCACAATCCTGCTCATATGCCGCTCCTGTGTTTGTCTTGACCTGCCAGACCTGCTGGATTTAACAGCAACTGTGCCTGTGGCCTTCCATTTCCTGATTCCATTCCTTACAGTTGAAACTGACGGTTTAAACCTCTGAGAGAGCTTTTTGTAGCCTTCCCCTAAACCAGGAGACTCAACAATCTTTGTTTTCAGATCTTTGGAGAGTTGCTTTGAGGATCCCATGCTGTCTGTCACTCTTCAGAGGAGAGTCAAAGGGAAGGAAGCACAACTTGGAATTGACCACCTTAAATACCTTTTACCACTCATGATTGGTCACTCCTGTCTGTGAAGTTCAAGGCTTAACGAGCTCATCCAACCAATCTGGTGTTGCAAGTAATCAGGATTGAGCAGTGACAGGCATTCAAATCAGCAACATGACAAGGGGACCCACAATTTTGCACAGCCAGTTTTTCACATTTGATTTAATTTCATACAACTAAATACTGCGTCATTGAAAATCTTTGTTCGGAAAACACCCCAGTACTCAGATGTTCCTAGGAAATGAAGGACATACCACTGTTATCTTTATGGTTGAAAGTCGAGTCAATTGTTATGCAGGCTGAGAGGGGTTCCCAAACCTTTTCATATGATTGTACAATGTGTTAGCCCACCATTGCTGTATGCAGTGGAAAGACTCACAATGACCAAAGCTTTGGACAAACCAAACAGTTGCAGGTAGCGATCAACAACTTTATAAGGCAAATCTACAAAAAGTGATAACAAACAAGGGTAGGATCTGAGGAGAAGCATTGGAAACTCAAGTACAAAATGGAGGAGGTGATGAGACTGAGATGATAAAGACAACTGAGGAGAATTAAGGGACGCCACAGTGGACCAAAAAAATACAAAACACAACAAAGTACTGTGTGGGCAGCCATTGGCACTGTAAGAGGAACTGCGGTGGCACTGGGCACTGACACGTTGATGTGGCTTCATCATTCCAGCACCTTTTTTTACAGAAGCAATGATAATAATGATATCATTCAAAAACATGTGGAAAAGTGAATTTTACTTGCACATCGAACATTCACACACAAAATAATGAATCTAAAGAACAGCAGAGCATAGACCACTATGTGAGATACCTGAAACCATCTGAAAACAAACAAACAAACAAAAAAAAAAAAAAACAGAAACCGTTTAAAATACAAACAGCTCATAGGAAAGCAGGAACTTGGAAGAATACGGAGATTGTGCCAGGACTCACTTGGAGAATCACTGAGCTGTAGGATAAAAGGTGGAAATCACAAGAGACTGCAGAGGAGGAGGAGGCAGAAATTAATACGAGTTTTTAAAAGTATTTAGGGGATGATGTAACGTCTGTTTTATATTATATTCTAATACAGAGACTACAGAGGAAAAAGTAGAAGTAGAAATTAATAAAAGTTTTTAAAAGTATTCAGGGTATAGCAATGTGTTTCACAATAGACAGAAACAGCTTAAATATTAAAATGGAATAGAAGAAGATAGGATATATGGTTATATACATACACTTTCAAAACCAAGGAACTATGTGTTTCTATTCAATGCCATTATTACTATCCTATTTTTATATTCAGGGTATACACAACAGAGAAACAAGAATAGTAAAGAAAAGATCACACACATGTGGACATTTTCAAGTAATATAGAATATACATATCCTATCCATGTAACTCAGGATTTATATTCTATTCCATTAGTATAGTTCTATTCTATTCTATT
>JANRMT010062829.1:39988143-40013306 GCA_026402145.1 Polypterus bichir lapradei
GAGGCCCCCGCCAGTAACCCCCTTAATTAGCCTTTATTTTGAGGGTATTAGTGAGTGAATCAAAAAGGACGATTATTAGTCATTGGCTGTAAGGTCAGCCATCTTCTGCTGTTGTTCTGTAAATAACAGTGTCGTAATTCGTTCAATATTACCTAATACATTTTGTTTAGATATTTTTCTATTCTAAAGTTTTGGATCGTCCTGATCTTAGCCTCACTTTCACTTTGTTCCTCTGCCTTGTTATTGAACTTGTAACTTTATTTTACCTTCATAATTTTGCTCAATGCTGTTTACCTAATGCGAAGGTGTTTATTTCCTACCTGGAAGTGTTTACATGCATTAATTCTGCAGGTGTCTGCCTGTCATTTATTATTTAAATAAGCAACTCTAGTGAAAAAACAAATCACCAGATTCATTTTCTCTCCCGTGTAGATATTTTGTGGGGCAGGTAGTACGATCCCCACTTTGCCAATAATGGTGGCAATCTTGGTGATTACAATCCTAAAGATGCATCAGAGACAGAAAAAGAACTGACAGCTTCACTGTGCATGGAGTCTCCACATCCTCGACCTCTTCTGTTGGTGGGGAACGGCAGAGTGGAGGGCAGCTTCTTGGGTAGAGAGGAGTTTCTCTGTGCCCACCCTCTTAGCTTTGACAGTCCTAAATTCAGATGGTATTTCATGTTGTATTTGGAGAAATATAACAGTCAAAATAATGAAATAAATAAATAGGCAACAAAAAAAAGCACAGCGAACGCGCTATACACTAGAAAAAATAGACAAAAAACTTTAAATGGGAATTGTTTTGAATTTATTTAGCAAAAAAAAACTGCCAATGGGTTGAGCAAAATTTACTTGAGATTTCTTAAAGTAAGCCAAATAATCATAAATACAAATTTTTTGATAAGTCAATAATTCTTACAGTAAGGAAAACAAAACTTTATGCCATGATAAAAGTACTTCTTACTTGCTTAGATTTCATTTTTTGCAGTGTACAAATAAAATGTATTATTAATTTTATTATTATTAACATGTTTATTTATTTGTGTTCATATTTTTTTTTATTGTCACATTTCACAGCACTTGTATTTATTTCTTTCATTTGACATATTCCCCCATACGGCTGAATCACTGGCACACTGTACCATTATTAAAACGGCTGCTCCCCAGTCCGCTTGCACCAAAGAAGAGCAGCCTGCTGTGATCTGTTTTTATGTGGGGGCGAATGGAGAATCGGGAGCAGGGGTCCGTCATCGACTCTCAGCACAGCGTGGGAGAGACCCTTTGCCTCACATGGACTGACGTGTTCACAGCTGGCAGCGTGGAGGTCACAGACGGAGGACGATGAGGCCACTGCTGTGTCTTTGTGTGCGTGACTGAGATTCCCAGTTCCAAGGTGCATCTCCAAACTTGGGACAGGCTCCCAGGTGACCCTAAGTGACATTTAGTGAATTACAAAACCGGCCGGCTGAACGTTTACTTTGATTGTTATTTGCTTATGGCTTTTGAGTTCCTCTGTGGAATATCTTACATGATATTTCATTAAACATTAAGAGTCCAGAGTGCAAAGGCTGGAAAGATAATCATGCTATGCTTCAGAGCCACGGTTTTTATTATACTTTGTTTACAGCAAATGGCTTAAGGGAAAACAATAATCTGCACATTTGCACAGTAACTTCAGTTTTAGTATTATGAATAAGCAAAGGTGAAGAAATACCCCTTCAGAAACACAGCACACAGCTCAGATTCTGTTATCTGTGAAGCGCCTTGAGCATGGGAAAGGCGCTATAGAAATAAAATGTATTATTATTATTATTATTATTATTATCTGTCAATACTGCAAAATGGGCCTCCTTCAAAGCAGAACTTTTATTTGCCACTGTTATTTATTTATTTGATCACTTTCTGAATCCATTTTTTCCACCACTTTCTACCTGCCCATCCACCTTCTAAACCTGCTTATTCAGAGCAGGGTCACAGGGAAGCCGGAGTCGATCCCAGCAACCATCAGAAGAAAAGCAGGAACAGGGTGCCATCTCATCACAGGACGTGTACCATTATATAAATATTTGTTTGTTTTTTTTTCTTTTTTTGTATGGCTTTTGTCTATTGCTTACACACAAGGCCAGATTAAGACCCCCACAGGCCCCTGGGTGATGTAGCCCCTTAACAGAGAGTTGTTTGCTGCAATAAATGGTTTCTTATTTGTGATTTTAATACAAGTTCAATGCAACTCCCCTGGGTCGCACCTTGATCGTATTGTGTTTCGTTTCATCGAGCTGAAGAAGCGGGTCTTAATGAAAAGGCCCCCTTGCCGTCTTGGACCCCTGGGGCGTACACCCAGAACACTCAGATGGTAAATCTGCTCCTATACTATCTGTACTTAGCAAACGCTCTCACACATTTGTCAAAAATTTATGAATACCAAATGGCACATAATCCATCCATTACCCAACCCGCTATACCCTCACTACAAGGTCACGGGGGTCTGCTGGAGCCAATCCTAGCCAACACAGGGCACAAGGCAGGAAAGAAACCCCAGGCAGTGTGCCAGCCCAGCGCACTGCACACACACCAAGCACAATTTAGAATTGCCAGTTCACCTAACCTGCATGTCTCTGGACTGTGGGAGAAAACCCACACAGACACGGGGAGAACATGCAAACTCCATGCAGGGAGGACCCGGGAAGCGAACCCAGGTCTCCTAACTGCGAGGCAGCAGCGCTATCCACTGCGCCACCATGCCGCCCATGGCACATAATGCACTGCATTTAACATTTCAACAGATGGCGCATCATAAATATTTGTGGTAATGCATTTTATTTATATAAATGTTTGTGATGTCTTTGATGCGCCGTCTGTTGGAATGAAAGAAAATAGTTATACTGCAATGTATATAAGAAGCAAGCTAAATATATCCTTATTTTGTACCATATTTCTCATGACTTAATATTTCCTCTATGTTTATTGTAGGAGTAGCATTAATGTATGAGCTGCAATTCTAAAAAAAAAACAAAACACACACACATTTCCAAGGAATGTATGCCCCCCTGCCCCCCTACAGCTCTAGGGAGCAATAGAACTGTTTATCTCAACACTTAAATAAAACAAAATGAACAACATGCTTAATCCAATTATAATTAAAATGCAACAACACTCATCAATCAGTGTATGTGATGTATGGAAGGAGCCCGGTGTTAATGGGACACCACCACAAGTCACAGTCATTTACTTCATGTTGAATGTTTCTTTGGACTTTGGATTCCACAAGGCCAGATTAAGACCCCTGGGTGACTTAGCCCCTTAACAGATTGCTGCATTAAATGGTTTCTTATTTGTGATTTCGGTGCAAGGCTCAATCAGTTCATTGCAACCCCCCGGGTCGCACCTTGATCGTATTAAGTTAACAGATGGTCATTGGTTTCATCAACCTGGAGAAAGCCCCCTTGCTGTCATGGACCCCTGAAATGTACACCCAGAACACCCAGATGGTAAATCTTTCCCTAAACTTTCTCTACCCAGTAAACACTCTCACACGTTTGTCAAAAATCTACACAGTTGTGCAGATCAGTAAGCTCAGTCACTCACACAGGCCCACATCGACATAGCAAATGTCTTCATCAGAGCTGACCAAGGGATTACATTGTCCTCCGTTAGTGCACATCTGGATATCAGCTATGGATGTGCATGTGCCACAGTGCATAATGACTTGGTGTGAGCAAATTCTGAGCAAGACGATCAGCACAAGCCAACATCCTTCTGTGAATTTCAGCAGATTACTTGATTAAGTGAAGGAGCCGATCCTGTAGAGGGCACTAGTCCACCCTGCACAAGATGAGTCGTTGGCAGCATATTAGAGCGGTTGTTCTGTTTAATTCTTTAAACAAAGGAAAACAAAACAGACACATCCTGGAGATAATTTCTACTTATTCCGACAATGTGGCATACTTTTTCAGCAATTTAATCAACATTGGAAACACTAACTAAACCAGTGGTTCTCAAACTGTGGGGTGCACCCCCTTAGGGAAGCGCTGAAGCTGTACGGGGGGGCGTTGAATAAATGAACAAGACATCAAAATACATTTTTTACATTTTTATTTCAAATTTAAATTTGCAAGCATATAATCACAATGAATGCATTATAACTAAAATTAAAATAAAACATTTCTAAGGCATAGATCTAATGACTAATATGTGCCTGTTTTAAAGTACACAGCCTGTCCAGGTTTGGTTTGATATTCGAGATATCGAGACACTCGGAGCTCCTTTTCTATTTGAAGTTTGTTTCTATGACGAGCGGCGCCGCTGCTGCTGCTGCTTTTATAGTCGCATATTTTCAATCCAGAAAGTTTGAGACGTATCGGTATCTGTCGCGAACATTCGGGTAACAGCAGATCAGGTGATAATGCGGCTCGACTGCACCACATTGGCAGCGTAGCCAATATTGCCAAATTGAGTTAAATAATTTACTGCGTATTGGGTTATTTTCATGATACAACTAACAGCGGTATAATATTTGTTGGACAAAAATATGTTCCTCTCGCGCAGATTGACTTCATCGGTGTCCTCGTTTACGAGATTTTTAAAAATTAAAACATATTTAATCGTTTCTTTACATAAAAAAATAATTAAATAACTTATTCTTTGATTTTGGGATTAGAATTACTACCAAAAACCACACAAGGCATTTTAACAGTTATTATAGCACTTTAAAAAAATAAATTGCAAACATTTCATCGAAGTTAGCCGAACACATGCAAATCTTATGGAAGTAAAAATGATAGGATACCGCGACACCACACGAGTATCATACCTTTGTTAGCTGTACCATGGGTTATTCTCATCTATCTTATATTATGCAGGGGGTGCAGAATTATTCCAGGTTGAAAAGGGGGGGCGCGAAATAGAAAAGTTTGAGAACCGCTGAACTATGCTGTGACTGGGTATGCAGAATAAAATGCCTCCAGGTATGTCAGTAGACCTGACACAGTTGAGCTCTAAATTGAAATGAACTGAAATGCAGTGTTCAGCGTGGGAAGCAGGTATGCAGTGTGGTCGAGGAAAGCACTGCAAGTTCGACAAATAAAAAATGCTGGGGTGCCAACCCAGTTGTCCCCATCTAATTCTGTAAGCAAACAGTACCAATAAAGGGCCGCTATGCGCACTAAAGCCAGAATTCACATAAACAAAATAAGAAAGCCATCAGGGTAGGTCCTGGTCAGGGTGAAAGGAGCTCCGTCCTGTGGTTTGTCCTATTAGAGACTAAACTCCTCCTTCTAGCAGCTGTGGGCTTTATAGGTGGAGGACCAGAAGTGGCGGAGTCAAAATGTCCTCACTGGACGCCTCCTCTGTACTGTGGAGGTGTAAAGGTTACCCCCTCTCAGCCCAGGGTGAAGATGCCTACTTGAGATGATCCCGGAAAGTAAGTCACAGATGCATGGCAGCAGATACCCCGTGTCCCCCTACCCAGCAAAAAGAGGGGCAGGAAATCCTCATGTTGAGAGCTCATATTGCTTTGAATCAAGGGGACAACCCAGCTGGAAATCCGACAGAGAGTGGGCTGATGAGACGCACCGTTTCATTCCTCTGAGCAAAGTCCCTGCAGCCGAAAAGTTTCGCTCCGGCAATTTCTATGATGCTTCATATAAAATTGATAAGAGTTCATTAATATGCGAGTCTGAGGGAAGCTTATTGACTGCTGCCTCACAGGGTAATTAATTTAATAATGGAATGAGTAAAGTGTGCTGATCAAAGCGTGGCCCTGTTTTACATATTAATGAAGTCCTGGGAATCGCATATGCGGTGTACCCAGTTGATGGAGAATCTTTAAGTTATGGACTATCACCTTCTTCCTGACAAATTAATATAGGATAAATGGGCTTTTGTATGGGCTGCTGCTGCCTCTGGAGGTCCCCACCAATGAAAGATCAAGTTTAGGGGGGGTTGCCTCTTTGTGTATTTTTTCATTTGGATAAATGACTTGTTAAGAAATTTGCAGGGATGGAAAGATCTCAAAAGCAATGCTGCCATATTATACAATTTCAGTGTGCTGTCGGCATATCCAGAGGAGCACAATAGCACAAGGTGTCTCATACCTTTTTAAACAAGGGTGCCACACAAAGTGTTTCCCAGCACTGTAAATGCCAACATCATTCAGTAAATTTCAGCAGATTTCACTCCCTCTGCCCAAAGAAATCTCACAGCAATGGTGCAAACCGGCAGCGGGGCGTCCACGTTCATGTGACCTTGGCTTCAACTATCGTAGACTAACGGCAGAGCGCTGTGCTACATGCGTGTTAGAAAAACCCATAAGCCATGTACTGCATAATTCTCAAATTGTGTTTACTTTTTTATTTACCTCGTAAAAGGGAAACATGTAAGCTTCATCTCAAACCTCCTGGAATGCCTTACCCATCCCTGGAAATCCTCAGCCTTAATGTGTTCCCAGGTATTCACCACTGTTTGAAGAAGGGACGCCTGCTGAGGTGGATTTATACGTCACGCGACACGCGGACGCTACTGCTATGCAAGTGTTGCACTGCTCATACTTGCACGCGTGCTTTACGTAAATCTGGAAGATTCCACCAGGTGCCAGTGTGAGATATCATCACGGTGAGAACAGGTTTGGATTCGCTGTGTTGTGAATTGCCTGAAACATCCATTAAATTCAGAGGACGTCTTGCCATAATATCTCTGAAAAGGATGTTTAATGATTACAAACATCAATCCAGGGATGAGTCCATTCCAGCTAGCACTGAAACAAAATCCCTGGATGGGGCATCAGCTCATCGCAAGGTGAATATAAGCACACACACACACATACTGGCATCATTTTAGCATCACCAGATCCCCAAACCTTCATGTCTTTGGAAGGAAACCGGAGCCTACTGTGGAAACCCAGCAGGAAAACATGTAAACTCCAGGCAGAGAACACCAGGGACATGACTCCCTCCCCTCCACCACCGTGTCACCACAACATGTGTAATTATTAACAGTATTCATTATTTAAACAAAATTAACGATTTATCTGTAAAATGTAACATACATACTTTAATACATTTCACGCGTCGTGTTAATTTCTGTGGACATGTAACAGAGAACACGTCAAATGGATGCATGGCAGCCATGATGCGTGTGTGTACACATTCTGAGCGTGAAGTATAAACCAGCCCTAAAAGTATTACACCTTCCAGCACCACAATGGGTTTCAGAATGGGAGAATGTGATAGACAGTGTCAAACAGAGAAGGCTGGGTGTTCCTGCAGCCAAGCCTGAAATGTCTGCTGCTGCATGAAAGCTTGCGTTGTCCCATAGTACTGTGTATTGCATCTCATGCTGCTGCATATTTAGATCTCTTGCTTGGGAAGAAATAAGAATGTCATGCAAACTGTCCAGGAAACTGAGAAGATCGAACTTTCTTCGAATACAATAAGATTCCGTACAATCAAGTTGAATGTGTACAACAAAGAAAATATCTTTAAGTATGATCATTTCGAACTTGGAGAGAGAGAGAGGAGGTTAAGAGCATGTGCTGATAATGCGTTGCCTCACCCACCACATGACGAACCACCCAGATTAAGAGCCGAGTGTGGCGGGTGACACCTCAGCACCACACCGGAACAGTATGAGGTTTTTTTTTTTTTAAGAGTGGCTGGAGTGCCAATCCTGCCACAAACCCCCAAGTTTTCCTTGTAATTTGAAGGACCCACTTGCAGGGCTGGATGCAGATTAATGTCTGTAAGACGCTAGGGGTCGCTGTTGCCCCTTTAAACTCAACAGACAGACGCTCTGGAAACAGTTTAGAAGCAACAAGAAGATCTTTTAATTCCTTTCTTCCTGTAATAGTGCCCTCTAGCACCTCCACCACAATAAACAGGCAATGCAACAATAATAATCACAATCATTAAACTAAAGTCTCTCCTCCTCACCTCCCAGCAAGCAAAACAAAATTCTTACTTCTACACGTGAGGAAGAGAGGAGAAACAACAGCATGGGCAAAAATTTAAAAACAACAAAGAATGGGAAATGTCCTTTTCTCGGATATAAATGTTTATTCTAATATTTTATTAATTAGATCTTGCCATATTTTAAAAAAAAGTTTCTCAGAAGTGAGAATTTGATTTTTTCCAATTTCCAATAGTATAGAGCGTCAGTTACCCACTGACTTATAAATGTTGGGCTGGGATTCCTCCAGTTACACAGGATAAGTCTACGTGCGAGTAGTGAGGTGTTCGCTATTACAATTAATTTGTCCTTCTCCGCTTTAAGTCCATCCGCTAATCCACCAAGCACAGCTGTTAATGGGTAAGGAGGGATTGTGGTACCAAGGCTGTCTAGTAGGCATTCCAAATTTTTGTCCAAAATGATGTTCATTTGGTACACTCCCAAAACATATGCCCTAGTGAGGCCGGAGCTTGATTGCAATGTTCACAGGTTGGATCCTGCCCTGGATACGTTTTCGGCAATTTTAAATGAGATAAATGTGATCAATGAAAGATTTTAAATTGAGTGATTGAAGCTTTGCACATATGGAGCTGGAGTGTTATTCTGCACTTGGCTGCCTTCCACTCCTTTCCTGAGATATTAAGTGAAAAATCCTTTCCTCATCTCATCCTGGGCTCTTTGAAAGGGGGAGAATTTATGGTGTTTTTTTTATATATTGTTGAGATGCTGTCTGAGTCTTCAAGACTGATCAGTGTCACACACATGCGATTAGGAAGAAGCCATCAAGTCCTAAGCTGAGTGTTACTTCGTGAGGTGAGGGGTTGGTTATGTGCACTTATGTCTCTTTCTCTTTGCCTACGGAAATAAAGAAGAAAAATAAGAATTCACCTACCTTGCTTCCGGGTTCACAAAATGGCTGTGACATCACCACATGCAACATCTGTGACTTCACTTCCGGTTCTTGCACAGTGGCATCACTTCTGGTTCCTGTACAATGACATCACTCCCGGTCATTCCTGATGACGTCACTTCCGGCCATTCCTGATGACATCATTTTCCGTCATGTCACTTCCTTCCACCATTTTGTTTGATTTCATATAAAAACGCCATACAAATTAATGTACTTTGTCTTCTGTGATCAAAGTTTTGATTATTTTTGACCTCATTTTCTCATCTTTGCCCGTCAGACAATATACAGGGACATTCCCCAATGCTCTTTTTGAGCATTTTCTCATGGCTTGTTTTACCACATCAGTATTTCTTCTAGAATAAAAATGGGCGAGATGTACGGAAAATTGGGTAGGTTCCTTTTAGTAAAATTTCTGCTTTGAAAGTAGTGGAAAAAATGTATTGGTGTGAAGTTAAATGTGAAACGTAACTGTTCATAAGATGCAACAACATTAACTATATACAGTCCTCTATATCAGCAGTTCCCAAAGTGTGGTATGCATTGCGGTCCCTGAAATTTAATTTATCTGTGCAAAACCCTTTATGACAAGCCTGTTGTGAGCAAAAACCAATGAAACTGTTTAAATACAATAATACGTGGATTCCTAAATTTAGAGTGGTGTGAAATTTCGTCATCTGAATAAATAAAAACTATTATTCGAATCAGTATTTAGTTCATTTAACGCTACCATAACTCCGTTTCGCGGAAGTCAACTTCTACTTCTTCACTGTTTGAGCTTTTAATCACTAGATGAAAGCACAATGCCAACACTATTTAGTCTTCGGTAAGCCTCACAGAAACCGCTTGCGTTTGTTGTTATACGTGCACTGCCGCCGTTTTGCATCGTAGTCACTAGATCTAAGCACAAAGCTGATACCATTTCATCTTTGGTAACTGCGTCACATACAGGCCGAACGCAGGATTTAGTTTCGGGGCGGAATTTATCAATTTATGTACGTGCATAAATTTTTTCATTAATTTTATGCATAATTTCTTCCAATTCTTTAACTTTTATTCAGATTTTGGGGCAGTTTAGACCCAAACCCCCCTCCCCCTTTACAGCTCTCCCTCCCTTTCAATAAGCTGCGGGTGGTACGCAACGCAACTCACTTAACTTCAGGTGATACTTGACGTCCAAAAGTTTGGGAGCCCCTGCTCTATATGTCTTAAACCCAGATGTATAGCAAAGATTAAATACTGTGTAGGTTTGAGAAGACTGAAAAAGGTGGCTGTCCTGTTAATGAGCAACAGATAAAAGCATCTCTGCCTTAAACTGCATCCTGCATTGGTTCCGAGTGATTGATGAACAATTGCATCATTGGTCTATTGACAATAATTTGCATTTATTGGGGCACAAAACAGGGCATATAAAGAAGTACAGCAAGATTTTATTTTCAATTGCAGACCAGGCTTGTGTATTTTCATCAATTTGTGTCAATCTTATAGCTTGTATATTTGATGCCCTGTAATAAAATTGAAAGTTAGGTAGTGCCATGCCATCTTCTGCCTTAGGTCTTTGTACTGCAGAATCAGCTTTTTAAAGCAAGCATGCCTTGAATTCCAAATAAATGAGGTATTAATCAAGTCTAATGTCTTAAATAAACAATGTATTAATGTATATATGGATGTCCTGAAATAGAAAAAGAAGCTTGGGAAGGATGTTCATCTTGACAGTATTGATTCTTTCTGTCAATGTAAGATGGAGGATAGACCATCTGTTCACATCGTGTTTGATTTTTTTTCCATGCTGATAGTAAAATTATGTTGAAAAAGATCTTTATATTTACTAACGATGTTTACCCCTAGGTATTTGAACTCTAAAATAAACGGATTGATGTCCAGTCTAGTATTGTGTGCTGGAGAGTTCACTCAAAAAAGCACACTTTTATTCAAATTGATTTTGATTCCAGATTTTGAAATTCTGCTAGTGCATTAAAGACTACTAGAAAAGATGTTTGTGGGTCTGATATATAAATGTGTGGGTTATATTTTTATGGTCAATGATTTTATCTCCATCTTTGTTGGTAATTTCTGTTAGTGGGTTAAGAATTTCCGGCTTGTGGATTTATTGAGTTAAATCTTATTAGCTTTCCCTCCATAATAATGGTGTTGCAATTTAAAAATGAGTTGTTACGATTCTTTTATTGTCAAAAAGTTAAATTGTAATTGCAGAACCTGCCTTTTCATTTAAAGTGCCTCATTTAGAGACCTGGCATATTCTCGATCTATACTGGTAATTTTGTTGATTAACTCTAATGCTTTCTTGGTCTCAGATTTTACTTTTATGAGAAAGATATCGAATAATCTGTCCTCTTAAAAACACCTTCAGAGTTTCCCGAAGTATTTTGGCTGAGACCTCTGAGGAATGTGTTTGTCTCTGCAAAATAACCAATTTGGTTTGGAGATAAATTCTGTACAGTTCACATTTGCTAATGACAGGGGATTCAGACACCAGCTACAAATTGAACGTGTGTTGATTTCTCTCATTTTTCGACTACTATCTTCCTGTTATACTGACTCAAAGAGAGACACTGTATTATTTTAAGAATAATCAGGGAAATAAGAAATGGTCAAAAAGATAGATATGAAAGGCACTATATAATAAATAGATAGCTCCGAGATCAGAGGGATGTGGTCAGAGATATCAATAACGTTGTACTTGCAAGATTTAATAGTGGGCAATAAATTATTTTCAATAAAAAAATAATAAAGTTTTGAGTAACTGGTGAAAAGAAGGAGTATTCTCTTCAGTTTGGATTTAGGAATCTCCATGAGTATGAAAACTTATGATCCATTACAAACTGTGAGATTGTCTTTGTGGTATTAGATGTTATCGCCACTGTAGTTAATGATCTGTCTAGGCTTGGATTTAAAACACAATTGAAGTCTTCAGGCATATTTGAAAATTGATGTAAATACATTTTGGATAAAATCTCTATCATCCACATCAGATGCATAAATATTCAACAAAATTACTTTCTATTTGAATAAATCACCCATTACCATGACATAGCGCCCTTCAAGATCAGATGCTATGTGTGAGGCTACAAATTAGATTGTTTTATGTATTAAGATTCCCACATCTCGTGTTTTCTTTGTTTAGCTGGAGAGAAAAAGGTCAATCCAATCTTATGGCAATCACAATTGGCAGTCCCATTCAACTTGTTGCTAGTGAGATTCCTGTAAAATTACAATGTTAGCATTCTGGCCTGTGGAGAATACTGTTTTCTCTTTAGCTCATGATAGAGACCTTTGACATTCCAACTTACAAAGGTCATTGTTTGGTCAGAGAGATACTGCTTCTGAACTTTTGAGGACATTTTGTAATCGTAAGAAAAAGCAGTGCATTGTTTCGTAAATCACCTTTAATCTTAGTTTCATATTATTGCAAGGTATTATGGGTAAGGCGCTTATTGTTATGTTGGCACCTACAGTTATGGAAGTAAAAAGGAAAAAATAAGAAGTAACTTGCTCTCTCTCTCTCTCCCCCCTTTGCCCCCATCCTTTTCCCACTTCACATAGTCCCAGTCCTCTGACATGCCACGAGACAAGGTGCGTCCAAAACAAAACAGACTCAAAGCAGAACTTTCTTATGATAGTACAGTCCAGATAAAATAAACCTAGGGTATGATGTTAAACAGTTTCCTGAAAAATAAAATGAAAGTTTTAAAGTCTAATGACCCTTTCAATAATTACAGTTTCTTAATGGTTACCCAACTACACATATATTTAATAGAATACATTTCAATATGGTGTCATCAATAAACACCTCCTTTTACCATACATCACTGGAGTCTGGTCCGAGCATTCTCAGAAACTGAAGCATTATTGCTGGTGTTATAATATGATATCATGGATGGCTTTGGTAGAGGAGTGTTTCGGAAAGCTCAGCAGTGTTTGTTCTGTGGATCTCTCTGTTATGTGACTACTTTTCAAATGTAGACATTTTCTAACTTTGTATTAGCAAAAGATGATATGGGAGTTTTAGCTTAGAGATATAGTGAGTACTCTGTCGAGTGTTTTGCAAAAAAAGTGTTTTAGGGATTTGTAATGAGAGCAAACTGCAGGATATATGTTTAGAGTTTTGTGCCACTGGCTTCGGAAACAGACAGACCGCTGAGCTTTGGGTATTGAGAATTGTGTGCCAATATGCAGTGGCGGTGTGTAGGCAACTGAGAAGAGCTGTAATAATGCATGAAAAAACTTCAGACATCAAGTCAGTTGAAAACTGCTAATCAGAGTCTATAACCACGGAGGGTGGGTCTAAAAACCCCTGACACCCTTGGCCCAGCATGATGGCAGCACGGCTACCATAAAGGTTGGCAACCCTGCTCACTGGCTCCATATATTTTGTGGTCAGACAAATGCTTTATTTGATTAGCAGAGAATAACATTGTGTCAATTCTCTTTTGGTCTTTGAGTGCAGTGGAAAAAAAAATAAAATGGGGTTTCTATTTTGAAGAAAATCATAAAAATCCATATTTTCAATTTGTCCAACATTTGCTCATTTAAAAATTGGTTTTCACAGGATATAGAAGGCTGTAGTGCTGTGTGTGCTGTACTACCTTAAAAGCAGACTTTCTCCTGATTGAATTGTCTGTAAGAACTATAGAACATGCCTGATGAAAGCACACATGTATTGATTTTTTCATGCTCTCTCACTTCCTCCATAATGTCAAAATCATTTGCTTTATAGAAGATTAACATTTTTTCTTTTTCTTTCTTGAGAATGAGTTATCTATTTATCTATCTACTAGCTGTGCTAGCAGCTGTTGAGTTGAAATCTAAGTAATCAACATAGATCTTAGCATTAACATTTGTAGTGCACCATCTATCGAAATGTGTTTTGTTTTTCCAACAGATGGATCTGTTGGAATGAAAAATGCAATGCATATGTTTCTTATATGCTATTTGATAAGCGATTTATAAAAGCAGTGTTGATGTTTGTGATGCGCCATCTATTGAAATGTATTTTGTTTTTTTAACAGATGCCGCCCCACAAACGTGTAGAATAAAATGCATTACTACAAATGAGTGTGATGCACCATCTGTTGGAATGAAAAATGCAATGCATATGTTTCTTACTGTATATGCTATTTGATAAGCGATTTATAAAAGCAGTGTTGATGTTTGTGATGCGCCATCTATTGAAATGTATTTTGTTTTTCCAACAGGTGTCGCTCCACAAACGTGTTGAATAAAATGCATTACTACAAATGAGTGTGATGCACCTTCTGTTGGAATGAAAAATGCAATGCATAGGTTTCTTATATGCTATTTGATAAGCAATTTATAAAGCAGTGTTAATGTTTGTGATGCGCCATCTATTGAAATGTATCTTGTTTTTCCAACAGGTGGTGCCCCACAAACATGTGTAGAATAAAATGCATTACTACAAATGAGTGTGATGCACCATCTGTTGGCATGAAAAATGCAATGCATATGTTTCTTATATGCTATTTGATAAGCGATTCATAAAAGCAGTGTTAATGTTTGTGAAATGACAAATGTAATGTATTTTATTATTACAGATGTCTGTGATGCACCTTCTGGTGGAATGACAGAGACATAGCAACCGGATGGACATACAGACACTCATCCTTTTAATATGGTGGATTATATAGAGTGTAACGAAAGACACAGGAACTCATAAAAAGATCTGAGCACTAAAAAGTAACCCTGCTTAGTCTGCCAGTATCAGAGTGTTCTTCATCACATGGCTTTGTCAGAGGGGAAAATTTTTTTGTTCACTGGGTGGTTTTGTTTCTCTCTTAGGCAAAGGAACATGTAAATATTACATTTAAAACACAGTAGATGAAGAGGCAATAGGCACCCATTGTTGGGACTGGAGCAAGAAGTCAAAAGGCAAATTTCCTGGGTAATCCTGTTACCGATTATTGTGATGGCTGTCTACAGGATATCGGTATTTGCTGTCTTGCAAAAAAATCACAGCTTTGAAGTTTTAACTGGTTAAATATATCTGTAGTACATTATGAATGTAGAGAAAAGCTAAGGAAAATGACACCTTTTATTGGCTAACTAAAAAGATTTCAATATGCAAGCTTTCGAGGCAACTCAGGCCCCTTCTTTAGACAAGATGTAATTAGGGTTAGGATTAGGGTTGCCTGAAGAAGGGCCAATAAAAGGTGTCATTTTGCTTGGCTTTTCTCTGGTTAAATATACAAACAATACAAAATTGAGAACTGCTCCTTCGTTGGAAATTGTTTGTGTTTACCTGACTTAGAAATGAACATGTCTGTGAGTATTGGTTTCTAATCAGCATATGTGTACTCACTGATAGTTTTTGTTAACCTGTGTTTACATTATTTGTTAAACCCAGGAAATTTGGATGTGCCATTGTTTAATCCATCGTCCTGTTGATCTAGGCAGGGACTGAAGGAGATTAAAGCTTCTGGGCAGGAGAAGGCAGGGGTGAGGGAAGGTCCACTGAGAACACTACCAAGACACTCGTACAGAGCACAGGGGGCTCGCAGGCAGACTAGGGTACGTGGCTAGTACGATGTGAGGCACAAGGACGACAACACTTACCTCCGGGGAGGAACAGGGGAAAGTAGGGTGAAATGACACCTTTTATTGGCTAACTAAATAGATTACAAAAGCAAGCTTTCGAGGCCTCTTCATCAGGCAAGGTGTAACAAAGAAACTGAAAAATACTCTCACTTATATTGGGACAGCAAAGTGATTTGTTTCTTTCATCTTAGCAACCTTTTTGTTCAAATGTTAGTTTGAACAAAAAGTAATAAACCTTAGATGAATTAACCCTGAAAGAAGAGAACAATGAACTAATAAAATGTAGAGATAAGATAACCATCACTAGAGAAAGTCCTGTAAGGTTTTTTTAAAAGTCCATTGTCTGTAAGATAGGCCTCTGATGTAGTCAGCTGATCAATCAGTCACTTAGTCCACATATCTGCTCATAAAACTCTTGTCTCTATTCAGACCATTTTGTAGAGTATTGCATTTAAGCATAAGTTTGTATTCCCATTCTCTCCACTCATGTTGGGTCTTGAAATTACCTATAAGCACAGTGACCCTCAGATCCTTTGTGCCAGGGGTGTCAAACTCCGGTCCTGGAGGATCCGCAGTGACTGCAGGTTTTCATTCTAACACTTTTTCTAATCAGCGAGCAGTTTTCACTACTAATGAACTCCTTTTCCCTTTATTTTAATAGCCCTGTTTTTAAGGATGCAGTCCTTTTGAATCAATTTGTTTCTTCATGAAATGGCAGCCAAACAGAAATGAGATGTGAAATGAGCCAACAGATGACCAGCTAAATTGGGGCATCAAACTCCAACCAAATTCACTCCAACCAGTTTCTTAATGAGAAGCCAATTCTTGCTGTTAATTGCGCTTGTTATTTCATTCCATGGCTTGTTGCTGCTCTCATTCTGCCAAAGCAGACATTTCCAAAACTGTTGATTTTCTGTTCTTTCTTCTAAGAACACCATCATGATGTTTTGGTGACCTGAGAGATCAACCTTAGTGAGGTCTTCACCTTTCTTTATTTTCAGATATTGTGTGATGGGTACAGCTGAGCTGGTCATGTGGTGGCTCGTTTTGTATCTCATTATTGTTTGGCTGCTAGTTAAGGAAAAAGACACAACTAAGGGGTCAGAGTCAAGTTAATTAAAACTAAGCAGCATAAACAGTTCACTAATTAAGAAGATGGTTAGAATGAAAACCTGCAGCCACTGCAGCCCTCCAAGAGCGGAGTTTGCTGTGGCCTTTACTGTTAAAGTGTGCTGCCACCGGAAGATCAACACTCTTCTGATTGATATGAAATCTATGGGAGTTCATTCGCTGTCGCAGTGTCTGACCAGTTTCCCCTACATACAGTCCAGTGTTGGGGCACCTTATGCACATGATTAGGTAGACCACATTAGCAGATTTGCATGTGAACGGAATCCTTATTTTATGCTCCTGCTAGCAATGTGGTATAACTAACTGATCTGTCGTGTAGATATGTGTACAGGTGCCACACGGGTCCTGTAGGCAGGGAGATGTGCCACTTGCTGCCGAGCCACATATAGAGTTTCAGACAATCAGTTGCTTGAGGTTTGGTGGTTGTCTCTATGCAAGAAGCTGAGGTTCTGGGAATACTGTATATCCTTCAGTTTATTGTCTTTCTGTACCATGGGTTGAAGCTCTTTCATAATTTTGCCAAGTGTTTCAAGATGTGGATGATAAGTTACAACTAGTGGCACCCGGTTCTTGGTTTCTGAACCTTTGTATTCCAGAAGGTTTTCTCTGGGTTTCTTCCAGGGAGGAAAACAAAAAGCCGGCTGTGGGTCCAGCGAGACAGGGAAGCCGCATGAAAGGACCGAGCAAAGCTGGCAGACAAGAAGCGAGGTGGCAGCAACACAAGGAGCCCAGAGTAGAAAAAAAGAATGACGAAGAGACACTGACAGGTATTCAGTGATTTGACAAAACTTCTGTTGGGGAAAGAACGTCCAGTAAACAAAGTTGATCCATGGAAAGTTGGACGTTTAATTGTTGGGGTAACAACGCAAACTGGACTCTGCACCACTAAAGGTTGTATTCTCCACTTCATGTTTTTAATGGACTTTTAGAGATTGGACTGTGTGCTTCCCTTCTAAAAAAAAGGAATTCTTTTCCTGATATTGTTAGGTTTTTAAGGTTTGTTTATCTTTTTAAATTACTTTATATTGTCTTGGGTAATTAATAGAAGTTTCAGTTACTTTTCCTGAAATTAATGTTGTGTCTTTTATTGGGTGTTTACTCACCACCCAATTTAAAGAAACCTTTGTGTTATTTTCTGTAAATCTCGGGAGTTCCCAGTTTCTTAACACTAGAATTACCAGAGCCTACGAAAAAACTCGTAGATCCATCCCACCTTAAATCACGTCACACCTCTCCATCAGCGTCTTTTGTCCTTTAAATGTATTGATAAGCAGCAAACAGCAAGCAGCCTGCTATCACATCCCCGACCCCGCACAGTTTTTCAGCTCAAGTCTGTTTACCTGCGTGGCAGTTGCTTAGAGTTGTATAGAGTGAGAAGTCAAGCAAAATCACACCTTTTATTAATACTATTTTGTTATTTGGAACACTTGCATTTCATGTGTGTTCCGTGTCTACAGCGATCTATGCACAGTAAACACATCTTTAAAACAGAAACTTTTTCATGTTTTAGTAATAATTGACAAAATGTAGACATGAAGTGTATAATGTGTGAGGCAAATATCAAATATCAAATAAACACTTTTACAAAAGGTACAAGCATAACAGAACAAATGCTCTTCCATTCAAAAATATAACTGCAGAAAAAGAAGCCGCGTTAGGGTTCGACATTGACATGCATTTGCTACGACCGCTTCAGTGGCGCAACGGTACCAAACTGTTGACTGGTAATCAAAGCTTCACGGGTTCGAGACCGGGCGAGTCCGTTTTGAGAAGTGAGCAGCTCGTATTCTTAATATTTTAGGATAAAAATATACATTTGATTCTCATCTGTAACAGCCGGTGTAATTAATGATACTTGTAAAGGTTAACTTTGTTTTTTTTTTTATTCAGTTTTATTCTCTCAGCCACGTTCACGATCCTACCACCGAAGCTGTCATAGCAAATGCGTGTCAATATCAACCCCTAACGCGGCTTCTTTTTCTGCAGTTATATTTTTGAATAGAAGCGCATTTGTTCTGTTATATTTGTACCTTTTGTGAAAGTGTTTCTTTGATATTTGGAATTCAAGCTTCACACATTATAAACTTCATGTCTACATTTTGTCAATTATTACTAAAACATGAAAAACATTGATATTTTAACGATGTGTTTACTGTACATAGATTGTTGTAGACACGGAACACACATGAAATGCATGTGTTCCAAATAACGATATAGTATTTATAAAAGGTGTCATTTTGCTTGACTTCTCACTCTATACAACTCCAACCAACTGACATGCAGGTAAACAGACTTGAGCTGAGAAAACTGTGTGCCGGTGGGGAATGTGATAGCAGACTGCTATCACTGTTTGCTGCTTATCCACACATTTAAAGGACAAAAGACGCTGTTGGAGAGGTGCGAAGCGTTTTAAGTTGGGACGGATCTACGAGTTTTTTCGTAGGCTCTGGTAATTCAAGTGTTAAAGGACTTTTAGAGTGTGGACTGTGTGTTTCCCTTCTAAAGAAAGGAATTTAATTCCTGATATTGTTAGGTTTATTAAGGTTTGTTTATCTTTTAAAATTACTTTATATGGTCTTGGGTAATTAATAGAAGTTACTGTTGCTTTTACTCACCGCCCAATTTAAAGAAACCTGTGTGCTATTTTCTATAAATCTCAGGAGTTCCCAGTCTCTTAATAAAACTGGGTGGCCTAATCGGATATTTTAACGGTGTCTGGGTTTGATTACCTGTAAATGTAACCAGACACCTGTCACAGCTTTCTTAATGTTATGAATTGGTTTCTATTTTTATTTTTTCTGATATCTAGCACTTATGTTGTAATCGGGATCATCGCTTGTTAATCAGATGTTACTTTTAGAAATATTTACTTTGTAGCATGTGCCACATGTGCTATTGTTCCATTGGCAGTTTGCTGCTCCGTAGGGTGCATTACAGGGAAAGTGGCCACTGTAAATACATCTTTAAGGGGGACGTCATAACACGGTCAGGACGGTTGGTGCTGAAGACTCAAAAAACTGGAAAAGAAGGGGAGAAAGGGTGGTGGAGCAAAGGGAAGAGACGAAGTAGCGCCAAGAAAAATACCTGCTGGAAAAAGTTTTTTTTGTTCACTCAGCGACACAAGGGAGATGCGTCTCTGAAGACGGACTCTTTTTTCTTTGGTTTCGTTGATGATTCTTTGGACCGGTAGGATTGTACTTCTTTGATATCAGCTCGATGGCCGGCGTATTCCAGTGGGCTTTCTCTTTGCCATAAACAGTAAAGACAGTTAACCTATATGGACAAACTGGTTTCTCCTACTCATGAACATCTTGCTCCTAAACCGGGGAAGGTGGTGTTGATTGCAATGTATTTGTTTGTTTGTTTTTTTTTCGTCTATATGTAAAATATATATGTGTGATTTTTTTGTCTCTTCTGTATTTTGTGATATGGCTTGTAGTTTAATGAAGAGCTGGGACATGTGGTGAGGGGTCAAATAAAAGGACGAGCGTTGATCACATTGCCTCAATAGATTTTCGATATTTAACTGCTTTGTTCCAGCAGTTTTCTAGTTGTGCGGCAACCCGGGGGTTAGTTGTTCTCCCAGCGGTACAACTTTTACTGTAAATTATTTTATTCTGGTGCATTTTGGCCAAAATTTAGGAATTTCATGATAGCCTGCTCCACAAGTCCAGCGGTGGTGTGCTTCACTCCACTCCATCTGACACTTCGCATTGGCCTTTTTGATGTGAGGCTGCTCACCCATGGAGACCCATCCCATGAAGCTAACGTCGCACAGTTAATGTCCGGGGAAGTTTGGAACTCTTCAACTATGGGATCAGCACAGTGTTGGTGACTTTTTTCACACCATGCACTTTAGCAGTCATTGACGCCGCTCTGTGACTTTACATGGTCTTCCTCTTCGTGGCTGAGTTGCTGTTGTTCATAAACGCTTCCACTTTCCAATAATACCACTTACAGTTGACCGTTGAATATCCAGCAGGGATGAAACTTCAAAAACCGAATTATGACAATGGTGCCATCCTATCACTAGAGGTGGGAAAATGATATGGAAGCATCAAAGCTTGTGTCAATCAATCTGAAGCGTAGTGAGTCAAATCACTGTGTCCAAACACCGCTGTCACATGACCCGTGACATGCACTTTATTGGTTTGAAAGCTTTGGTGCTCAATTAACAGGTAGCCAATGTAAAATGATTTATTCTCATGCAGCAACGTTGGGTTGTGAGGAAAGAGAGATTTGGAGAGCTTTGGTGACAGATGGTGACTAACAGCAGAAAATAGCGTTCAAAAATTAAATAGTATAAATGGACAAGGACCTTACCAGAATAAAATGAACACAGATGTTTCTGACCTCTTACTGGTGACATGAGACTGAAACAGTGAGGGCTGCTTCACTTGCACTCTTCAGAGCTTGCCTTGTCCTCAGTTAACCACCAAATGTCGCTGTTCACACTGGGGCTGAGACTTCACTTTGAATCTTTTTCGGCACAAATAGAAAGAAAACCTCAACGCTTCACTAGGCTTCATTTTCTCATCACTGCCTATCACAGTACCCTGCTTGAAGTCACTGAGCTCCCCAGAATGACCCATTTGGTTTTACAAATGTTTGTAAATGGAGAGGCACTTGAGTTTATACACCTGTGGCGATGGGTCTGATTGAAACACCTGAATTCAATAATTAAGAGCTGTGTCCCAATATTTTAGTCCATGCATCCATCCATTTTCCAACCCGCTATATCCTAACTACAGGATCATGGGGGTCTGCTGAAGCCAATCCCAGCCAACACAGGGTGCAAGGCAGGAAACAAATCCTGGGCACGGGGCCAGCCCACCGCAGGGCGCACACACACCTACACACCAAGCACACACTAGGGACAATTTAGAATCGCCAATGCACCTAACCTGCATGTCTTTGGACTGTGGGAAGAAACCGGGGCACCCGGGAGGAAACTGGAGAAACCCACGCAGACACGTGGAGAACATGCAAACTCCACGCAGGGAGTACCCGGGAAGTGAAACCGGGTCTCCTAAATGCGCCACAACCAATATTTTAGTCCATAAAGTGTATTTTAACAGAAGTAGATCATTTCAAGAGCTGCAACACTCAGACATACATATATTAAATAACACAGAAAGAATATCTGACAGCTCGTGAAGTATTTGACTCTAACTAAACGTACATCGCTTCTGCAGCATGCCAGGTATGAAGATAATGGATTTTTCTGTGCAAAATACATGGTGCACTGTCACCCGCAATATGGCGCACTTAAATGGAGGCCAATTAACGTAAAACAATGTTCTTTCTGAGGACAGGAGGCCGAACTGCCTGCAGTCTTGGTTTTAAAACAAAACACGGCTCACCGAGGCTGAAAACATTCTTGACACCTAGAAAGGCTTCGAAGCGGTTAGGCCTCATTAATCGAACTCAGGGGCTCTCAAAGTCTGTCCTGGGGAACCACTGTGGCTGCAGGTTTTTGTTCCAAGCAGCTTCTGTTTTTAATTGGACTCCTGGGCTAATTAAGTGAACTGTTATTTCCCAAGTTCTGTGTTTTGGGAACAATATAGAAATTAGAAAACTAAAAAAAAATATTAAAATGTACTAAGCAGTTATATGGGAATGATTTTTTTTTTTCTTTTTAACAATATTTTCATCTTGGTTTTAATTCTACTTGTTCTAATTGCTTAATTAGTCCATTATTTTCTAATTGGTGGGTCTGACGCTAAAGTAGTTGCAGCCTTTCATGATTCAGTGTTTGCCTGGTTGTCTGCTCTGCTCTTTTTTTAATTGTCATCATTAAGATAAAATGAAGGGAGCAAACTGCACAGAGAAAGGGCAAAATGGAATGAAAGCAAAAAAAAGAGTTAAGCATTGAAATCTAGAGCAAAAATGGAGATATTTCTAAATGTCTGATAAATGTAAAGATCATGACTCTACGCTTTCTTAATGTAGAATAAGAGAAGAGAGAGAAAAAAATACCAGCTTATTAATTGAGATCAGTGTTATCAGTTGTCGCAGATTATGAAGCTGCTTGGAACAAAACCCTGAAGCCACAGTGGGCCCCCAGGACTGACTTTGAGAGCCCCTGGCTTAGTACATTTAATATATATATTTATATATATTTACAAAAACTTGTGTGTGTGTGTGTGCCTAAAACAGCTCAACGAAAAAATACCAAACTCGAAATTTCAGCCTGTTATGAGATGACAATGTGCTGATTAGTTTTTGAGCAAAATCATGCAAGAGAAGGAGGCACTCGAGAAGGAACCCTCATAAAACATTAATTCTTCAATTCATTACAAATTCTTCTCGTGAACTGCTATCGTAACGACTTCTTTTATGATAAGAAAGATCAGCATCAGTGCGATAAATAATCATACGAGAGACGTTCAAAAAGTTTCCGAACTGTTATATTTTTCTTGGAAACGGTGAAGGCGGAAGGAGTGGGAACTGGTAATTAAAAAGTTGGTATGACGCTGGGAAAATTGCATCGCAAACAAAGGTGACTGTATCGAAAAGTGATGTCATTTGTTTTTAAAACTCTTAATAAATAGAGTTAAAAAAAGCGCGGAAACTTTTTGAACGTCCCTTGTAGAATAGTTTGAGTAACTTGGATCATAGGACATAAAGCCTACTGACACTCATGTCTGACTTCTTTCCCATCGGGTGTCTTTTCTTAGTATCAGAGGAGCAGTTTCACTAATTTGACAAGACGAGAGGACGTTTCCCGAAGGCCTGCTCTTATGGAGCCCACTCGGTGGCTTAGACTGCTAACTCCAAATTGACTTTTCATTTTCTTCAGACCTTGGGACCTGAAACAAACTCCAGCTTTTCTTTTAAATTCTTTTATTTTTCTTTTGCCCATTTTTTATTTACTCTGTTTCATTTTTGAACAACCTGGTGGTGGAAAATAAAACAAAAGGTGCTGCTCAAATGCAAGCTTAACTCTCTGGGTATTGATTCCAGCTGCTTAGTATGCGGACAGGAAGATTTGGTTTAACGTGACAGATGACAATAAGCTTAGGACCTAAAATGGAAAGTAAATGGAAGTAAAAGTTTCAAAGCCGCAATTATGGGCAAGAGTATAAAAAAAAGGCTTATAAATTTCAAATCCCAGGGAAACAGCAAAGCCTTCCTTAAATCACCATATTATATTTTTCTTTAAATGTCCGTGACTTAGCAGTGGCAGCATCCGGAGTGCATTAAGATGAAGATTTTCTCTAATTGACTTAACATGCAGTCTGTTTCATCTCAGCTCATCTGGAATCCTGCCAGCGATGGCTTCGAATCAAAGATGTTGTCTCGTCTTGACCTTTCATGATATACAGGACGGCTCAGAAAAAAAAATATTTACAAAGCACCGGGGCATAGAGGCCTGATTTATGGGAAATATGGCAAATTTATGCAAAGATCTGTGGCTCTTTTTCTGCCATTCCTGTTACAATAAAGCCTGTCTGATGACAGATTAGTCAGTCAGTCATTTTCTAACTCGTCTAGTCCTGAACAGGGTCATGGTGGGGTGCTGGAGGCTATCCCAGCATGCATAGGGTGCACAGTGTGGTTGCTCTGAGGCTGAGGGTCTCTGGAAGGTTACCAGTTCAAATCCCATTATTGTCAGGCAGGATAATGCCCTGTTGGGCCCTTGAGCAAGGCTTTTAACCTGACAAATAGCAGACTCCTACAATGGCTGTCCCTAAGCTCTGACCCCCCCAAAGGTCATACGAAATGGTAATTTCCCCTCAGGGACTAAAGGAGTGTACTAAATACCAACAAAAAGGCAGGAACAAACCCTGATTGTGGCGCCAGTCCATCACCGGGCACTAACACACACACACACCCCCTCGCCAACATGTTATCGCCAATCCACCTTGTAACGGCCGACTTCCTACCCAGCCGGCAGCCACACTACCAGGACCTATGGCCTGGATGAATTACTGAGAATAACCTATCAATACCAAGCCGTACCTCCTAACAAATAATCATTTTTCCCTCCTCCCCAATCGACGGTTAAAGACTAGCAAATGAAAGCAAATAAGTAAAATAAGTGTGGAATATATTAAATACAATACATTGACAAAAATACAAGAATATAAATCCGCAATGTAAAATATATCTACTTACTAGGAGGCTCCGCCCACCCCCGTGTTTGGTTTACCGGATATACAATTTAAAGAGATTGTTATTTTCATGGGAATTGTTATGTATGCATTATTTTCACTTTTACTTTAAAAGCCCGGGCGTGGTTAAATGTTTCTCGCAGGACGTATAACGCTGCTTGTGTTGTGAAGGGGGGGCGGCTGAACGCATGCTAAGGAGATGCCGTCGGATCTGCTGCTGCTGCTGGCAAGCTGCATGTTCTTTTTGTCGTGTTGCACGTCGATCATTTTAAAACCTGTACAGCTGCTGTCCTTTTGCCACTTCGTGTCTCTGCCGTTCGCGTTATAAAGGGGTGGGGGAGCTGAACGCACGCTAAGGAGAAGCTGTTGGATCATTTGCTGGCTTCCTGCTGCTGCTGCTGGCAAGCTATGTGTTATGCTTGTCGCTTCTTGTTGTTTTAAGAGCTGGGAGCACATGATGTCTGTCTGCCAAAAGTATTACAACAGCTGCTT